>CM035424.1:39768969-40368969 GCA_020310875.1 Ceratopteris richardii
ATATGTTTCCTCTACCGGTATAGAAATGGTTTCTTCTTTAGCAGGAATCTCCGATAGGCAATATGGCCTAGGGGGGCTCTGAGTGGGTTGCCACTTGAGCTTAAAGATCAAGTACACGTACCCGTAAAGTAGTGAGTTCATATAGGATTTCTGGGGGTGTGACTTGAAGGACACTTTGTGGTTGTGCCGGCTCCTTCAGTAGTAAGGCTTTGTGATCTGCCTATAGCTTCTGATATTCTTCATTGATTCTGCCATAGTCGTCAAGTAATCACACATGATCATCCAATAATACTTGCATGGTCTCAGAGGGGACCTTTTGAATTTGCTAGGACTTAATGTTTCATCAGGTCGATCCATCACAACTTCGAAGTTCTCGCGATTTCGCTCTTGTAGCCATTGGTTCTCTTCTTTGATGGTTGTGATATGGCATCTTAATAGGCCCATATTTTGTGTTAGTGTGGCATTCCTAGTATGTAGAAGATTATGGACATTTGTGAGGTCTTATTTAGTTTTTTTTCTGATTTTAACTCCAAGGAGTGGTAAGCCTCATGTAGTTCCTGATTGTGTGCATTCAGTGAAGCATTCTCAATTTTCAAAGAATTTAAATGTGCCTGTAGATGCATGGTAGTCTTTTGCAATGCTTGGTAGTTGCTTCCGAGAGAGGCGAATTCGTCTCTGGCTTGAGTCATGCATGCAAACATTTGATGAAATGCAGTGTCGATAGTGGGTGGTAATAACAATGGTGTAGTGCGTGAAGATGATGCTAGGGTGGGTATAGATGCAGGGGGAAAGGGAAAGGAGAATGGGAGGATGAATGTAGCGGTGACCATGGAAAATTGTGATGTGTCGAGATGTGGTGGTGAAATGTTGGATGTGAGTGGTGGTGTTGTAGGTGGTGAAATGTCCATGTCACTAGATATCTAGTGCACTAATAGTGAATCATGGTGTGACGGTGGGTGCATTAGTGGGTGTGAACACAGGATTCACAAAGGAAGAGGAATATATGACGTGTTGAGTTTCGTGGATGGCTTGATGTAGAGGAGAAGGTAGAGGTGATGTAGCTGGATGGGGAGGGGATACAAGGGAGAAGTTCATAGGTTGAGGTAAAGGGAAAAGAGGTCGTGAAGGAAGGGGAAATGACGGAAAGGATGGAGCAAATGGACTCGCGGGAATTAGGTTTGATGTACTAGGGGTAAAAGTTTCGGGTATAGTTTGAGTGGCTGGAGGTGCTATGGTTTCTACTGTATCACTGACGATGAATGCGGATACTGGAGGTGATCTCGGATGTACAGGGGAAGTTGGATGTACAGGATAAGGAAGAGTTTCGAGGGAAGTGGAGGTGATTTTGAGTGTGTTTGCCTGTATGGAGGTTGATGGTGGTGGCGGGGAGTCAATGATGATTGTATCTTCTACAACACGTGATGCGAGTGGGGGTTCTGGTATCAATCGTGCTTCTTTGGAATGGTGGGAGGAGTGGGTGTCAGTGAGCATGTGGATGTATTGGCTTGGTTTGTACATCAGATGGATTCATCGAGGGTCAAATTGTGGTAAAGGTTTCCTCTTCAAAAAATGAAGTGCTTCGACAGTTTCAATAAATTTTTCTAGTTCCTTAAGACCCTAAATGAAGGAGTCTTCAAATCCTCCGCTAGTGAGTTCTTGTTCTAGTATTTCTTGACTTTTCTCTTCTGATAATTGTCGGTGCACCCACACGGCTTGCATCTTGTGATATAGTTTCTCAATGGCTAGTGTATACACAACGGCTTCAAATGTGTCATCTGCATGGATGCTCGTATTTCCTTGAGTTTTTGTTTGTTGTTGTTGTTCCTATTGGTCCTCTTCTTGTGAGTCAAGATTGGTTTGACTTTCTTCATCATTGCCTTCTTCATCATCAGTCACCATTCGATCTTTAGCATGTGATCTGGACACTATATGTTCTTATTGTTGATCAAAGGGTGTAGTAGGATAGCTTGGTCTTTCGTATTCTTGAGAGAAAAGTTGGCCTTCTGAAAATTGAAATTCACTTCAAAATGCATCATGCATTTCAAAATCAAATGTAGTGTTAGTGGGCTCCACCTTGAGATTAGGTATGGGAAAAGTAAATGCATCCACACCAATGGTGGTGGGAATCTCTTTGGCTTCCATAGTAGTTGTTTGAGTGGAGGCTTCCGGGGGAATCAATGCACTAGTGGTTCCATCAATGTTATAGGGCGTGAGAGTCGGATGTGTATGGATGGTACAGGTGCAGGAGGTTTGGTGGGAGATTGTTGAGGAGATGGTTGTGGCGAAGGTGGCTCCAAGACTTGTAGACATGGAATTGAATCCCTCATACACTTGCCTATCATACTTTTGCTTGACTTTCTTGCCTTTTTGGAGGGTCCTTTAAATCCTTTCAACTCTTCACTAGTCATAGCGCGTTTGATGGGTAAGTCATAGGCCAAACACATGTAGACTATTTTGGTGAGTGCACAACATCCGTGGATGACATGTTTATGTTCCCATATGTCATGTGCTAAGTATAATTGATCTATAATCCACATGGCAAGGTTTGTAGTCTGAAGGCATGTATTGCCTAGATATAAGCCAAACCAAATGTGTTGTTGTGGAATAGTGAAGCAATCCTACGCGGGGAAAGTGAAATGTTGCATGCAAATATGCAGTGGCTTGGATAACTCTGATGTAATGGCAAAAATTTCTGGCCACTTCAAAACGTCACGTCTTTTCATAGGCTCAGGAATGAGCCTTTTTCTTTATGTTGGTGTGTGAGCACCATGGATCTTAAGTGCAGCCTCGATGAGATATTTTGAGAGGTAAAATTTCTTATATGGGGGGTCATTCACTAGCGATGGCAAAATAAAAGTTCTTGGCAATTCCTTTTGCTCTGGGGGTTCAAGAGTGGTGACCAAATAGTAGCATCGATAGAAATCTGATTTTGGCAAAGGGTCACTAAAGTACTCGATGAAATCAGCCCTAGCCCAAATGGGTCGTAGCTCCTACGAGTTCTAAAGGCCTTCAAATTTCCTTGAGAAAAATTGATATCTGCCCTGTGTGTTACCATCAAAATAGAGCATGGCATAATAGATGTAGTTAGTTTTTGCTAGGGGTCCTGCTAGTCCTTGGAACTAATGTGAGTTGCTATGTACTTTTTTAGTGCATCCAAGAGGAGGACCATCCATGGGCATCGGTCCTGTGAATCCTTGAAATTCCATTGGTTGCGATGTAGGGTAAGACTTAGCTTACCAAAATTGACCACTGGCACACTGGGCCAGCCTCAAAAGTTCCTTTAGCTTGCATATGATTCGTCTACACAACAAGCAAGAATTTTTTCATTGTCCTCTTTATATGTACTTCCTTCTAGTATCTGGTACCTTTGTGACTTGGTGATTTCTCCTTCTCTGATCCTAATCCTAGGATTCTTGGGTCCAAATGTGAGAATAGGGACAATAGGCTTAGTCCATTGAGGTACTATCTCAAGATTAAACAGATATGAATCTAGTATCTCATCTGCTATTCCTTGAGGAGCTTCTCCTATAGTTAATTGTGAAAGGTGATTGGCTCTAAGGTGGGTCTTTCCCTTCCTGACTACTACCTCAAAGTCGTATTCCATTAAGAACCAACATATCAATCGTCCGGTGTTACAAGGCTTATTGACTAAGTACAACAATGCCTCATGATTTGTGAAGAACTTGAATTTGTTTTCCAATAAGTAATGCCTAAATTTCTTTATTGCATAAATCATTCCTAATCCTTCGAGCTCCATAGTGGTGTAATTTCTCTCTGCTGTATTTAACTATCTACATGCGTAAGATATAGGAAAATCCATATTACCGTCATTCGTAGGTTGTGCTAGCACACATCCTATGGCATAGTTGGATGCATCCACATGTACATGGAATGGCATACTCCAATCTGGGGTTGTTAATATAGGTGTTGAACACACGTGTCGTCTAAGTTCATTGAATGATTTCTCACATTCATCTGTCCATTCAAACTTGGTCAAAAGAGAGTACAAAGGCTTTGCTATGATTGCATACATGTGTATAAATCATCAATAATAACCACAATGTCCCATGAAAGTGTGTACCTCCTTTACATTTTTTGGCCTAGGTAGGTCTACACTCGCTCTAACTTTTTCTTCATCCGTAGATATGCCGTTCTTTGACACAATGTGTCCTAGAATTTTGCCTTACCTGACCATGAAAACGCACTTTTCTCGATTCAAGCAAACTTGATATTCTTGACATTTGTCAAATACTTGTCTTAATTCAGGGATGTGTGTTTGCCTCACATTAGAATGAGCACATATGTCATCCACATAGACTTCCAAATTCCTCCTTAACAATTCCTTAAAAACATGACACATTAGTCTTTGGAAAGTGGTGGGTGCATTTGTGAGCCCAAACGGCATTACAAAAAATGCAAATATGCCCCACTCTGTGGCAAAGGCTATCTTGTGTTGATCTTCAAGAGCAATGGCTACTTAATTATAGCCTCAGAATCTATCAAGAAAGCTTTAAACTTCCTTGCCCGCAACTCGTTCCAATAAGTGTTCCGTGATAGAAAGAGGATAATTGTCTCTAATTGTGGAACCATTAACTTTTTTAAGGTTCATACACACATGAAATTTCCAATTCTTCTTGGGCACAACCACAATGGGGGATACCCATTCGGTATGTTCAATTTCATAAATGAATCCTGCTTCTATCAATCGATCTATCTCTTCTTTACTCTTGACCACATAATTATTGTTATAAGTGTATGGTTTCTATTTAGAAGGTTTGGCCTCTAGAGTCATATGGATTCTATGGGATCATATATCTGGGTCTACTCCTTTCAAGTCTTTGTAACTACAAGCAAACACATCTCTACATTCTCGCAATAGGGCAGTTAATTCTTCTTCTTCTTCCTCCATCAAATCATGCCCTATGTATGTGCATTTTTCTTCTTCTTCTTCTTCAATTGTGACTACTATTTTTTTGGTTTTCTCTTGGTTATCATATACTTCTCCAATGCTTGCTTCTCTTTTAGGCATCTGTACCATGATTCTTCTATCCTCTATTTCATACTTTTTGAAATTATCTGGTACTTCCATGAGTGGTTCTTCTTCTTGTTCTGTCTTAGGTGATTTCTTTCTCTTCTTGTGATTACTTTCTATATCTTCTGTGGGTGACTTGGGTTGTTGAGTTTGATTTTCCTTGTCCATCTCAGGGGTATTGGCTTCTACAAAGTAAAGATACTCTTCTTCTTTCAAATAGAAGGGTTCCATGATAATGGACTCTAAGTCCTCATCACTTGTCGCGTCTAATTTTTGAGCCACTTCCATGCATTCTTCTAGGATGGGCTTCCTCTAGGGGTTCTATCATAAATATGAAATATCATACCCCTCCTCATCACAATGAGGGGTCCATTGTTCTTCCTTCACTACTATATCCATCGTGGCTAAGATCTTTGCCCAACCATGAGGCTCGAATTCCTCCTCCGAAAACACTATAGGTGCATAAGCAAGATCTTGGAGATTCTATGGATGTCGTTTCGAACCTAAAGCTCTGGCTTCTAGATTTTGTTCTTCTTTTTGGCTACCTTACACATCCATAAATGAGTGTCCTCAGGCAACCATGATGGTTTTGATTCTAATGAATGCACAAACTTTATTTCTTCTAATGTCTTATGGATTGTATTCCACTAAATTGGGGGTATGTCTCGATGGGAATAATCTTTGAGATTAAATTTGGTGGTTACTCCTAAATGTTGCAAGTACAAAAAATTAGTTCCCCAATCTTGTATGATTTGCAATTGGTGCATGAATGGTCGTCCTAATATCATCTCGTATGCATGATTTTTCCCAAAATTGCAAATGGTGAAAGTGTGCTCAAGTTCTACACCACAAGTGGTGAGAGATATTCCTTCTAGTAAGCCTATTGGCTTCTCAATGTGTCCATCAGCCATTTGTAGCTTCATTCTTGTGGATCTTAGTGCTGGCTTACCCCAACATTTCCATAAAGCAATGTAGCGATGGCTACTCCCGCTCCTAAATCTAGGATGGCTTTAGTGGTGTAGCCTTTGTGCATTATTGGGAGATAGGTATTACCTTCCTCTCCTTCGCTCATGTCTCCAATTCTTTCCATAGGTATTTCTGGTACCTTCTTGTGTGAACCTTCCTATATGTGGGAAGTAGCAATCTCTTAGAGCTGGTTTGCTACGTGCTTCCACAACTCTGGTTTAATTTTGAACAATTCTTCTGAAGTGAGATGACACTACACTTAAGTGTTTTTTATCACTTCTGTGTTTCTAGGGATCATGGACTCTTCATTTATGACTATTATGGTGGATGCTCTCATACCGATAGACTTGGCTTCCCAAGGTCTTATGAACTAGGGTAACTCTTGTAAGGAATTAGATTCAAACTCTGTTTGTTCACTAAGCTGCTTGTCCTCTACATCATTATAGATGGAGGGTATATCTTGTGAAAATTGTTCCTGCAATTCATCTATCTCTTGAATAGGGGGATTGGTTTCTTGCTCTCATCTCCACTTTTCCTCTTGGATTTCTCTTAGAAACCCTTGGGTGTACTTATGTATGGAAGAAATATTTTCTTCACACACCATGTTTGGCACTTGAGATCGTCATTGGTACATTACCTACCTTTGGAACAATAGGTTTCTTTTGCAAACTCTTCTTCTTGTTGCTAGCAATCGAATTCTAGCCTCTCCAATAATGTATCGGGAGGCTTCAAACATGGTCTGGGCTAGTTCCACCATCTTCATGCAAAGTGTAGTTCTCTCAATTTCTAATTCAGCCCTAGGATAGTTTTTACTTAGTTCAACTACTTGGGGTCCTTCTCTTAATCTTGCCTGGTATGTTCGAAACATCATGTCTAGGTTTTTAGGTATGCTTTTAGCTAAAACTAATCCTGGTTTTTGATAAGGGTTTTCTTTATTTGATTCTTGCAACGTTAACTCCAAGATTTTGGCTCTAGTTTCTTTTAGGCTTCCTTTGAATTTGTTTATCCTTTTACTCCACTTTCTATTGATTCTCTCTCATCAGTCCTTCCAAGATTTTGTCTTTCTACCACTAGATTCTCCAACTTGATTAGTCTCGACTACTTTTTCAAGATTAGGTTGTTGATTTTGCAATAGTTTCTAGGCTCTTGTTATAGCTTGGATAGGTACATACGTAGGTGTGGATCCACCCGAAGTGTGCACAATGCCTATCACATTAATGGGTGTCACTTTTGAAGCATTAGTAGGGTCCTTAGGGAAATCTCTTATGATATGTTCTTTACCACATTCAACACAAAAGCCTTGAATGTTAATATTGTGATTGTCTTGCTGTTGAGGGCTGTGGGCAATCCTTTATGAAATGATCTCCTTGGCACCTAAAGCATGGTCCTTTAGGGCCCTCTGGTCTTGGATGTCTCAACTAGGGCTGTGGGTTAGGGTTAGTATACATTACATTGGCATAATCAGGCTCCCAATTGGGTTCCAACAATGGACTATCGTATTGATGTGTTTCCATGTATTCTCGTGACTTAGTGTAGTATGCGGGTGGACTATCTACATGGGAGGAGTCAAAATTGTTTGAATTAGGATCACCTTCAGGGGTGAAGAAGGTACGAAAGCCCTACTGAGGTTCTCATCTGCAGTAGTTTATTTGACTGGAATTACAATTGGCTAGAGGGGGTGGTTGTTGAGCTAAAATTGGTTGTTGTCTCTGTTGAGTTTGATAAGGGTAGTTTTGTGGGGGTGTGTAGTAATGAGGTTGTGCATTGTACTATCCTTGGTACCTACCTGGTTGATGGTCTGCTTGGGGATAGTTCTTTCGGACTACTTGTTTTGTTATATGGACAATCCTGTGCTGTGTGATTTGTGTATCGACTTTCAATTTGTGCAATATTAGACACTATGGTTAGCTTGAGTTTGTGTTGCATTGGGACACACATTTTCCATGTGATCACCACCGCAAGTGTAACAACGTTTAATGGGTGTTAACCTGGGCATCTGCTTGCTAGAAACTCCTATTTTCTAGGCCACTTTTTTTTGTTAGGTCTTCTATCGAGATGGAATGTTTTGAGGATGATTGAGAGGAGTTATTTAAGTCTTTGTAGACCTTTGAAAGTTCCAATTCATCTCCTAAATTATCCTCAATGTCTATACAAATCCTTACACACTGCTCTAAAGCTCTAGGTTCCTTCAAATATACATAAGATCATAGTTTAGAGCTTAAAAGGCCATCCAAAAACAAAGACACTTGCTTCGCCTGTGAGGGCAGTTCTGGCATTGGTCATCTCTCAATGTATTGTCTAAACCTATGTCCTAGTAGTCTGACTGTCTCTTGGGGGGTTTGTTTGAAGCTGTGGATCAATGAGGAAGTGTTGTGTCTGATTCCACTTTTAGATAACTCGGTGATGAATGACTCTAACAAGTGATGAATGTCCCTAAATTGCCTTTGTTGCAATGGTTGGAACCAGGCTAAAGCTATGTTCTTCAGCATGAGTCCAAATGCATTGTACTGCATAAACATATCTTCTACTTGTTCTATGCGCAACACTTGCTTAAATTTTGCAACATGGTCATAGGTATCTCCTATCCCATCATTAATTTTTCATTGATTTCACTAATTAGGTAGGTCTCAATATTCTTGGATGTTCACGAGGAGTAGGTAGAGGAAAGTTCTTGGTTCTCTCGATCTTTCCATTCTATCCGTTTCCATGGTTGGTATATCCCTCCTATAGGATGAGTAAAACTTACTTCTGGCTTTTCCTTGTTTTGCTCTCTTTGAGAGCCATGGGCTATGGATGTTCTAGCACCTTGATGACTAGTGTTAGATGTTAAAATGTTAAACCGCTTTGTTCTAACTATCAGACGAGCGTTTAACCGATCTAAGTGGGTTCTTGGGAGTGGAAGGGGTCTGTAAAGACAGAAGCCCTTAGACTTGATTTTCCCAGGCTAACCACTTTACACCTAACAATACCTTGCGGTCCAATTCTATCGAACCTCAACTACAGTTCATAGTCAAACTTGTTCAAGGCTCTCAACTACCCTAAAGGGGTTTACTGCTCTTACTGTACTGTGAAAGACTTGAATAGCACTTCCATCTTACCGAAAAGGTATGTCTAAACAACAACCCCGAAATCAACGATACTCTCAGAGTTCTCAGAACAATATCGCACTTACACTATCTCTACTCAACAGATGCACCTTACGGGTATAGCAACAACACTACACACTTAATCAGTAGATCATAACAATAAGATTCTGCAAGATAACCAACTCAGATCATCACCGAGAGAGCTTACTAAACATCTATTAAACTAACATCCCCGTCAGTATCTATAACAACCGATAGAACGAGACAGAGAATTCAACTTAACCACCCATGTACATGCAATGTCCCAACCCAGTCATCAGGCAAGTCGTCACACTAACCTAACTCCGCACAGATAACAAGATACAGAGGTGTACCGAATACTCAGAGGATTCAAGAACTTAGACAAACAATCGAGACAGCAATATGCAGAAATTCTTCCCCCCCAGACGAACAGTCTGGTACTACAACACCCGTTACGGTAAACCACAGTACTCATAGACAACATGATACGAAATCGTACACCATACCCAGAGTACTCAGAGATTTCACAAACAGTGTTACAACAGCGCTCTGACAAACACCCAGACGAACAGTCTGGTGATTCCCAGAATCGTCGTGTCTCACTCTCTTTACATTGCTTTATATAAGAAATTACAACTGTCGCATAACTATTTTTCGCGCATGTGTGTACAAGATTCGGTTTTACATGTCCCCATCCGGCGGCCGACTAACACTAGCACGCCCGATGGACTCGAACCCGCAAGTTTTACAAAATTATGGCTCGTCTACTATTCCTTCTAAGTACATATTCCGGGCTAGTCTAAAAGTTCGGGTGATCTTTTTCTTAAGTGTTTCTAACAGTTGTTTAAGGGTGTCTAGTTCTACTAGTTGCGCATCTATTCTAACAGAGCTTAGAGAGATGGCTTCGGTGAGCAAAATTTCGGCCTGAGTTTGCAAAAAGGCCTCTTGTAGGTAGAACTCGTTAGATAAAGCTGCATCCCTTGAAACTTTTACTTCTCCAACCTGCTTCTGCATCTTGATTACTCGTTCTTTCTGATTGCTCAGTTGAATTTCTCGCCTTTCAATTTCTTGGTTTTGATACTATATGGTTGTTGAATAGGCATCTCTTTCTCGTCGGAGTTGTGCGATTTCTTTTTGTGCTTGAGCTTCTTTTGCCAGGTAATGTTTCAGCATTCTGTTGACATCTGTTAGAGCCTCACTTGTTATATGGAGTTCTTCTTCTGTCAATTTGGCTTCCCTTTGTTGTTCTTGGCTCTTCTTTACTTCCTCTGCTAGATTCGTTCTAATTTCTTCTAGTAGATTACCTAGCTCCTTTGTTGCCTCTTCTTTTTCTTTGAGTAATTGACTCACTTTGCTTATCTCTGCATCTCCAATGAGTAGTAATTCTTCTTTTTCTTTTGCCTCGGCCAGGGCTTCATCCCGCTGGGCTGTTAGTTGTTCTTGTTCTTGGATTCTGGCATGTAGCTGCTGTACTTGTTCATGCAGCGCATGATTTTCGATCTTCATGGCCTGTAGTTCTTCTTGGAGGGGTGTGATGTCTGCCTCCATGACTTTCAATTTGTGCTGGAAATCTTCACGAACAGTTTCTGTAATCTGTTTCAGTTGTTGCGGTAGTTGTCTTAATAATTTGATTAGCGTTTGACCCATCGATTCTAATTGAGCAAATACTGGTGTGGAGGGTGGTGGAAGAGGGGGGCGAGGTTGGGAAGACGCTGCAGTAAGTTGCTGTGATGTCGGAGGGGAGTAGCTGGGGGATGAGGCGGAGGAAGCTGCAGGCTCGACGGGTGCGTTGGGTGGAATAGGAAGATTTGGGTTTAGTGGAGATTCCGGTGTTGGAGTGGGAATCCTTTATGAAATGATCTCCTTGGCACCTAAAGCATGGTCCTTTAGGGCCCTCTGGTCTTGGATGTCTCAACTAGGGCTGTGGGTTAGGGTTAGTATACATTACATTGGCATAATCAGGCTCCCAATTGGGTTCCAACAATGGACTATCGTATTGATGTGTTTCCATGTGTTCTCGTGACTTAGTGTAGTATGCGGGTGGACTATCTACATAGGAGGAGTCAAAATTGTTTGAATTAGGATCACCTTCAGGGGTGAAGAAGGTACGAAAGCCCTACTGAGGTTCTCATCTGCAGTAGTTTATTTGACTGGAATTACAATTGGCTAGAGGGGGTGGTTGTTGAGCTAAAATTGGTTGTTGTCTCTGTTGAGTTTGATAAGGGTAGTTTTGTGGGGGTGTGTAGTAATGAGGTTGTGCATTGTACTATCCTTGGTACCTACCTGGTTGATGGTCTGCTTGGGGATAGTTCTTTCGGACTACTTGTTTTGTTATATGGACAATCCCATGCTGTGTGATTTGTGTATCGACTTTCAATTGTGCAATATTAGACACTATGGTTAGCTTGAGTTTGTGTTGCATTGGGACACACATTTTCCATGTGATCACCACCGCAAGTGTAACAACATTTAATGGGTGTTAACCTGGGCATCTGCTTGCTAGAAACTCCTATTTTCTAGGCCACTTTTTTTTGTTAGGTCTTCTATCGAGATGGAATGTTTTGAGGATGATTGAGAGGAGTTATTTAAGTCTTTGTAGACCTTTGAAAGTTCCAATTCATCTCCTAAATTATCCTCAATGTCTATACAAATCCTTACACACTGCTCTAAAGCTCTAGGTTCCTTCAAATATACATAAGATCATAGTTTAGAGCTTAAAAGGCCATCCAAAAACAAAGACACTTGCTTCGCCTGTGAGGGCAGTTCTGGCATTGGTCATCTCTCAATGTATTGTCTAAACCTATGTCCTAGTAGTCTGACTGTCTCTTGGGGGGTTTGTTTGAAGCTGTGGATCAATGAGGAAGTGTTGTGTCTGATTCCACTTTTAGATAACTCGGTGATGAATGACTCTAACAAGTGATGAATGTCCCTAAATTGCCTTTGTTGCAATGGTTGGAACCAGGCTAAAGCTATGTTCTTCAGCATGAGTCCAAATGCATTGTACTGCATAAACATATCTTCTACTTGTTCTATGCGCAACACTTGCTTAAATTTTGCAACATGGTCATAGGTATCTCGTATCCCATCAAAGTAATTTTTCATTGATTTCACTAATTAGGTAGGTCTCAATATTCTTGGATGTTCACGAGGAGTAGGTAGAGGAAAGTTCTTGGTTCTCTCGGTCTTTCCATTCTATCGGTTTCCATGGTTGGTATATCCCTCCCTATAGGATGAGTAAAACTTACTTCTGGCTTTTCCTTGTTTTGCTCTCTTTGAGAGCCATGGGCTATGGATGTTCTAGCACCTTGATGACTAGTGTTAGATGTTAAAATGTTAAACCGCTTCGTTCTAATTATCAGACGAGCGTTTAACCGATCTAAGTGGGTTCTTGGGAGTGGAAGGAGTCTTTAAAAATAGAGGCCCTTAGACTTGATTTTCCCAGGCTAACCACTTTACACCTAACAATACCTTGCGGTCCAATTCTATCGAACCTCAACTACAGCTCATAGTCAAACTTGTTCAAGGCTCTCAACTACCCTAAAGGGGTTTACTGCTCTTACTGTACTGTGAAAGACTTGAATAGCACTTCCATCTTACCGAAAAGGTATGTCTAAACAACAACCCCGACATCAACGATACTCTCAGAGTTCTCAGAACAGTATCGCACTTACACTATCTCTACTCAACAGATGCACCTTACAGGTATAGCAACAACACTGCACACTTAATCAGTAGATCATAACAATAAGATTCTGCAAGATAACCAACTCAGATCATCACCGAGAGAGCTTACTAAACATCTATTAAACTAACATCCCCGTCAGTATCTATAACAACCGATAGAACGAGACAGAGAATTCAACTTAACCACCCATGTACATGCAATGTCCCAACCCAGTCATCAGGCAAGTCGTCACACTAACCTAACTCCGCACAGATAACAAGATACAGAGGTGTACCGAATACTCAGAGGATTCAAGAACTTAGACAAACAATCGAGACAGCAATACGCAGAAATTCTTCCCCCCCAGACGAACAGTCTGGTACTACAACACCCATTACGGTAAACCACAGTACTCATACACAACATGATACGAAATCGTACACCATACCCAGAGTACTCAGAGATTTCACAAACAGTGTTACAAAAGTGCTCTGTTAAACAGCCAGACGAACAGTCTGGTGATTCCCAGAATCGTCGTGTCTCACTCTCTTTACATTGCTTTATATAAGAAATTACAACTGTCGCGTAACTATTTTTCGCGCATGTGTGTACAAGATTCGGTTTTACATGTCCCCATCCGGCGGCCGACTAACACTAGCACGCCCGGTGGACTCGAACCCGCAAGTTTTACAAAATTATGGCTCGTCTACTATTCCTTCTAAGTACATATTCCGGGCTAGTCTAAAAGTTCGGGCGATCTTTTTCTTAAGTGTTTCTAACAGTTGTTTAAGGGTGTCTGGTTCTACTAGTTGCGCATCTATTCTAACAGAGCTTAGAGAGATGGCTTCGGTGAGCAAAATTTCGGCCTGAGTTTGCAAAAAGGCCTCTTGTAGGTAGAACTCGTTAGATAAAGCTGCATCCCTTGAAACTTTTACTTCTGCGAGCTTCTTTTGCGAGGTAATGTTTCAGCATTCTGTTGACATCTGTTAGAGCCTCACTTGTTATATGGAGTTCTTCTTCTGTCAATTTGGCTTCCCTTTGTTGTTCTTGGCTCTTCTTTTCTTCCTCTGCTAGATTCGTTCTGATTTCTTCTAGTAAATTGCCTAGCTCCTTTGTTGCCTCTTCTTTTTCTTTGAGTAATTGACTCACTTTGCTTATGTCTGCATCTGCAATGAGTAGTAATTCTTCTTTTTCTTTTGCCTTGGCCAGGGCTTCATCCCACTGGGCTGTTAGTTGTTCTTGTTCTTGGATTCTGGCATGTAGCTGTTGTACTTGTTCATGCAGTGCATGATTTTCGGTCTTCACGGCCTGTAGTTCTTCTTGGAGGGGTGTGATGTCTACCTCCATGACTTCCAATTTGTGCTGGAAATCTTCACGAACAGTTTCTGTAATCTGTTTCAGTTGTTGCGGCAGTTGTCTTGATAATTTGATTAGCATTTGACCCATCGATTCTAATTGAGCAAATACTGGTGTGGAGGGTGGTGGAAGAGGGGGGCGAGGTCGGGAAGACGCTGCAGTAAGTTGTTGTGATGTCGGAGGGGAGTAGCTGGGGGATGAGGCGGAAGAAGCTGCGGGCTCGATGGGTGCATTGGGTGGAATAGGAAGATTTGGGTTTAGTGGAGGTTCCGGTGGTGGAGTGGGAATGGTAGAGGTAGTTTCCGTTACCTTATTTTGTTTGTCGATGTCCGCGACGGTTGACTCAACGGCCTTGAGTAGCTCTTCGAAAACATCTTTAGCAATTTGTTGTTCACCTCCTTGTTGTTCCTGCTCAGTTTGTTGCTGAGAAGCTTCTTCGGTCGAGATTGTTTCTGTTTCCGTCTGCTTTTCTTGTTTGTGTTGCTCAGATGATGATGACTGTGCCGATGACTCATGCTGCATGGATGTGGCGGTGTCATGGAATGTGTCTTCTTCGTGCTTTTCTTCATCTTTATCTCCTTCTTTATCTTCTCCGGCTGATTTCTGTGCTTCACTCTCAGACGAGCTGATTCTGATGCGTTTCCGGCGAAATAACTGGTTGAGTTCTTCTTCATCTTCTTCTTCTTCGTTGTCTAGTATTCTTATCGACTCCTCATGTCTTAGAATGGGCACCTGAGGTGGTGGTTGGGCTGCAAGGACTGTCGGGAAGAGAAATGAGAGTATGTGCGGTAATCGGGACCTGGGCATGCCTCCTTTGTTCACCTGCTTGATTATTGCTACACATTCCTTGTGGATATGTTGAAAGAAATAGGTCGCGAAGTTCACTGGTTCTCGGGCCGCTAAGTCTATGGCCGAGTAAAATGGCCGGGATATGCCGTAAATGCGCTTCTGTAGGTTTAGGATTGCAAGTAAGAACTGCAGTGCTGATCTTTCTGGTTCTGATCGACATAAAATCGCGTACTCGTTCGATGAATACCTAGGGAATAATTCTCTCATTGTTGCTTCGGGGAGGTTAGGGCCTTTTTGTCTACCTTGCGTAGGGAGTCGAAACGACTCAGCGAATGAGTGAAGGGTTATTACGGTTTGTGTGGGCAAGGTTATGATTGGCCAACTCTGTTCTGTAGCCGGCGTGTTGGCGATGGCGGATATGATATTGGCAAAGAAAGGGTGGGATTCCACTGAATGCCATGGCAGTTCAGCGAAATTAGCAAGCCCACGGTTGCGCAGGAATTCTCCTACGTCGGTAGGGATTCCATTACGGAAGGCGGCGTAATTCGCCAAAGCTTCCATAGCACAACAAAGACAGTAATCACACAACGCAGACACACAGGGAATTCACAAGCATACAAGCATGCAAACACAATAGCGATTTTCGGCGAAACAAAAAAGTTTAAATAGATGCGTCACGGTGGAGGGTAATGAAGGATGATTAGTCATCGTGCGGTGTTATAATGATAATTATTTAACTTTGATGTGCGTTAGCAGCTGGAACAGGTAGGGCGGCTAATGACATAATTATTCATCAAAACGCAGATATTTACAAACTTGAATTATTAAGTACGCAAAAATAAAAGAAGGAAAAGAAAAGAAAAGCGAGCGCCAAACGACGCGGTCCACCGAAAAACGTTTGAGTGCGGTTTAGACGCGTGTTGGTATGGTCGCAGGTTCGGACCGTTGATTACTTTCGGAAGAGGATTTCCGATCAACGTAGTCAATCGAAAAGTTGTTGGGCCCACTTGTTCTGAAATCCGGTAAGGGCCATACCAACGTAATTTGAATTTACCAGCAGACCGATTCGACTTTGCGTTATAAAAGAGGACAAGTTGTCCCACCATAAAGACTGGAGTTTTCAAGTGTCTATCATGCGTCCGAGCCTGTCTTAGTTGTACTTCCTGCATAGTTAAAAAACTGTGCCATTGTTGCTCGTCTAATTCTCTGAGTGTATCCAACCAAAATGACAGTGAGTCTTCCGGTAGCAGTTTTTGAGCGATTGCTCCTCGTAAACTTGGTATGACTATCTCCATCGATGCTATTGCTTCTAATCTGTAAGCTAGTTTGAAAGGTGTTAATCCAATCGTTACCTTGTATGTAGTCCGATATGCCCACAATACTACAGGTAGCAGTTGATCCCATCTTTCCGGTGCTTCCATGATCAATTTCCGGAGCATATTCAGCAGAGATTTGTTTGTACTTTCGGCCAAACCATTAGCACGAGGATAATACAGAGAACTAAACTTATGTGTGAATTGGAAAGACTGTGTAAGTGCCTTCATTAAATTGTTTACAAAATGAGTACCTTGATCTGAAACAATTGACAAACTTTGATACATCTCTGTACATAGTTGGCCACCAGAGACCACTCTGCAGAATTTTCCGGTGTGTTAAGTCTGTTGCAAAAATGGCCACCAGACGGAATCGAGTGAGCCAAAGTAATAACTGAGTTAACTTCATGCGAAGTAAAATTCTGGTATGATCTACATAGTATAATTCTCCAGTAATTAACCGAAATCGGCGACTGAAAACTGCAATTTTCCTGCGTATTGGAGTAGAAGTCTGAGATGGAAGGCAGCCATTAGTGAGAAAGGTCAGGATCTGATCAAAATATGTAGATGGTATAGATGGGTCTGTAATTTCATCATTCGTTGGTTCAGAGACATAAATTACCGGAGTTGTGTCATCTATGCCTACCGGAGCTTCACCGGAATCTAAGCGAGAAAAAAAATCTGCTAAGGCATGTGAGCTGCCTGGCCGATGAATGACTTCGTAGTCAAATTCTTGTAAAAGTAGAACCCATCGTGCTAATCGACCACCTAGATGTTGTTGCCGAACTAGATAGACAAGTGCAGCATGATCTACATGAAATATGAATTTACGGCCCAGCAAATAATGTCTGATTTTTCTGACAGAATATACTAGCCCTAGACATTCTCTTTCTGTTACAAAGTAATTCTTCTCAGCAGGGGCTAATCTTCGACTTGCATAATACACTGGTCTGAACCACTTATCAATTTGTTGCATCAAAACACTTCCTATTGCTATATCTGAAGCATCAACAAATACATGAAATGGGCGATCCCAGTCCGGTGGCTGTAAGATAGGAACTTGTGTTAATAAATTCTTTAAACGATCAAATGATATCTGATATTCCTGAGTCCCTCAAATTGTCGAGGAGTCTTGGTGATTAGCTTGTTCAGTGGTATTGCCAAATGAGCAAGCCACCGTAAGTGTCGTCCATGCCATCTTACTTGGCCCATGAAGCGCATAACTTCCTTCGGTGTAGTGGGCACCGGAGCTTCTAATATTGCCGAAATTTTATCTGGATCCACCTGTATACCTTGTGCAGATACAATGTGACCAAGTAGCTTGCCACATGAAACCGCAAACACAGATTTGTTTGGGTTCAAACAGAGTCTGTATTCTCTGCATTTCTGAAAGCAGCACCGTAAATGGAACAGGTGTGCTATCATCTTACCGAAAATTGAAAAATCGTCAAGGTAAACTTGCATAAAAGAGGTAAGATAAGGAAAAAATATTTCCTGCATACATCTTTGAAATGTACTTGGGGCATTTCTTAATCCAAACCACATAACAGTACAAGCAAATACACCCCAATTGGTAATGAAGGCAGTCTTTGGTATATCCTGTTCAGCCATTCTGACTTAAGTATATCCACTGTACCTATCTAAGAATGAATACATTTCATGTCCTGCTACTCTATCAAGCATTGTGTCGAGAAAAGGGATAAAAAAAGGATCAGGCACTGTAGCTGCGTTCAGTTTCCGGTAATCTACACATATTCGCAACTGCTTATTCTTTTTCGGAACAATAACAATTGGTGAGATCCACTCAGCGTGCTCTACGGGTACAATGAATCCAACCTTCAATAGCCTATCAAGTTTTGCTTTTACCTGTGATGCATAATTTGGATTCATCCGGTAACTGGGTTGTTTGTTCGGTTTGGCCTCCGGCTTCAGCATGACTCTGTGCTGATAGATGCGCGGGTCCAATCCTTTCATATCTTTGTAATCCCATGCAAAGATGTCGGAGAATTCTCGGAGTAGCTAGATTAAGCCTGCCTGAAATGTTTCCGGTAAGCTTTGCTTTATCTTGATAGGACGCGGATGATCTTCATCGCCTAAATTATAAGTGATCAACTGATCTTCTGGGACATAAAATTATCGAGGCTTCTCTGTGTCGTCTGCTGGCTTAAAAAGTTGTTGCAGTTGAGCATCATCTATAGCAGTAGTATCTTCCTTCTTATCTTCTTCTGTTACAGTCATTACCGTACAAACTGCAGGGTTCCAATTATCTACAACAGATTGTAGATCAACAGTTCCTAGGGAGATCAAGTCAATATTATTTTTCAGAAATTCTTCTTCTTCATCATCTGACAATCCATCTAACATATGGACTGGTTCCGCCAAATACGGTCTAGCATGCAACTCGCAAGGTTGTATGGCATCTAATTTTACAATGTATTTACGATTTTTATCCTTGAAAGTGAGCTCTTGTGCAGACCAATCCTGTATCACCTTAGCGTGCTTCAGCCAAGGTCGACCGAAAAGGAGGTTGTAATCAAGAGTGGATTCCGGTAAATCTAATATGACAAAGGTCATTTTAAATGTTGTACCTTGTAAAGTGATTGGTACATTTCGTACAAGTCCAATGGGATGGACTCTTGATTGGTCGGCCATTCTGACAAAAATCTGAACTGGTTCGATTTCGGTCCACCCTAACCTTTTACACAGTGCAGTAGTAGCAATGTTGACTCCAGATCCTCCATCAATTAATACCTGTGTGATTTTATGATTCTTATACCATACCGTAATTAAAGGAACTGAATGATCGACCGTAGAATCAGGTTCCGGTTGTACTATCGCTGTCGCCGGAATGCAGGAAGGCACAGGACTGAACTGTTGTTGAAATTGCTGTCGAACTCTTGGTATTAGTGCAAGTAATTGTCCCAAAGGAAGAGTGATGGATGCTTTAGATAAAATTTCCCAACCCTTTTGTGATTGGATTGTTTCCACAGATTCTGAAGATGATGCGTCTACTGAAGATGATGCATTTGCTGCTGATGATATACCTGTTGCTGATGATGTGCCTGCTCCTAATGATGTGCCTGTTGCTGAATTGGAATCCTATTGTTGTGTTCCTTTTTCGGTTAACGGAGTCTGGGTTACCGGAATAGGATCTGGGAAGACTGGAGGTTCTACGGTGGTCCATTGACTAGCCTTGTTGTACATCCTTTGTTGTTCGCATATACCTGGTTCAAATAATTCTGCTGCAGGCTGCAGTTGTTTACCAGAGCGGGTGTGAATTACTCCAGCATGTGTTTCCACTGGTGTAATTTGTACCATATTCGCCATTGGGTTTTGACGTTCTTTCTTCCTTTGATCGTATTCAGCTGCATCTTTATAGAATCTTCTAATGTGACCAAATTCACCACAGAAATGACAGCGCGGTGGTGGCAGATTGGGATTTTCCGGTGGCGGTCCAGTCTGCCAGCGGTTTGCATTATAGTTGTTATTTCTCTGTCCTCTGTAATTTTGATATCCTTGTTGCTGATTGTTCCTCATTTGCGGAGGCACATAATGATTGGCTGGTTGTCCTGGTTCCTGTATAATAGCATTAACAGTTGCGGTTCCCTGCACTTTTGCATTGTATGCGCAGTTTTCGGTGGTATGTCCGGTAGTGTTGCAGATAGCACAGAATAGCTGATTAAGTGCACAAGTGGCACTAGTATGGCCTAAATTCTTGCATGTGATGCAGTATACTTGTCTGGTCATATCTTCGGCGACATTTTTGTTTGTTTTTAACCACTCCAGATCTTCAGTAAATCCTCCAACCTTGTTTTCCAGTTGCAGAGCCATTGTGATTACTGCATCTAGCTTCATAGCCCCTACACAGCGTATGATCATAATCTGTTTAAGTTGTGGAGTCAAGCCATTGATAAACCACTGAGTAATAACGTCGTCCGGTAGGTTGGCATGTGTTGACTGCTTCGTTCTAACTATCAGACGAGCGTTTAACCGATCTAAGTGGGTTCTTGGGAGTGGAAGGGGTCTGTAAAAACAGAGGCCCTTAGACTTGATTTTCCCAGGCTAACCACTTTACACCTAACAATACCTTGCGGTCCAATTCTATCGAACCTCAACTACAGTTCATAGTCAAACTTGTTCAAGGCTCTCAACTACCCTAAAGGGGTTTACTGCTCTTATTGTATTGTGAAAGACTTGAATAGCACTTCCATCTTACCGAAAAGGTACGTCTAAACAACAACCCCGAAATCAACGATACTCTCAGAGTTCTCAGAACAGTATTGCACTTACACTATCTCTACTCAACAAATGCACCTTACAAGTATAGCAACAACACTCCACACTTAATTAGTAGATCATAACAATAAGATTCTGCAAGATAACCGATTCAGATCATCACCGAGAGAGCTTACTGAACATCTATTAAACTAACATCCCCGTCAGTATCTATAACAACCGATAGAACGAGACAGAGAATTCAACTTAACCACCCATGTACATGCAATGTCCCAACCCAGTCATCAGGCAAGTCGTCACACTAACCTAACTCCGCACAGATAACAAGATACAGAGGTGTACCGAATACTCAGAGGATTCAAGAACTTAGACAAACAATCGAGACAGCAATACGCAGAAATTCTTCCCCCCCAGACGAACAGTCTGGTACTACAACACCCGTTACGGTAAACCACAGTACTCACAGACAACACGATACGAAATCGTACACCATACCCAGAGTACTCAGAGATTTCACAAACAGTGTTACAACAGCGCTCTGACAAACACCCAGACGAACAGTCTGGTGATTCCCAGAATCTTCGTGTCTCACTCTCTTTACATTGCTTTATATAAGAAATTACAATTTTCGCGTCACCACTTTTCACGCGTGTGTGTACAAGATTCGGTTTTACATGTCCTCATCCGGCGGCCGACTAACACTAGTGTTCAGATGCGCTCGTGATGGGGGGAACACCAATTCACCTCTCCATGTATAAGCGTGTCTTGCATGATCGGACACCACAAACACTCGTTCTTAAATGTTGTCTAGGTATACTACCTTTCTAGGTGTATCTAGGTCCTTGAATTCATAAATGGTAATGGAGCCCACCTCACTTGGTTGTTCCATTCTATATCTCCAAAATGGTTCATCACTGTCCTTATTCAAGAACAATTCAATGCTTCTATTATCCTGCACACACATAATCTTGCACAAGAGCTCTCTCTCTCTCTCTCTCTCTCTCTCTCTCTCTCTCTCTCTCTCTCTCTCTCTCTCTCTCTCTCTCTCTCTCTCTCTCTCTCTCTCGCATGCGCAAATGAGGAAAATGAGGAGAATATGTGGATATGGTGAATTTTCTTATTTTTTTGGAGTGGAAGAAGATGATGCTGGGATGAAAGGGAAGTATAGGGGAGATGAAAAATACTATAAACTATCCAAAAACAACAAAATTAGAAATATTTAACTTCCAACACCAATTCTCGCTATACTCTTACCATCAAGAATTCCTCCTAGAACTCGATCCCCAACAACGGTGCCAAATTTGGTGTTGCTCTAGAAGAATGGTAAGTACAAGAAGCTCCACCTCCTTAATGTCAATCCGTACAAGACATAGGAGTGATCTGAAGACACAATGGAAGGTAGAAAGTAGACTCTATTGCTCAAGAACACTATTACAAGCTCAATCTAGCTCTAATCTCTCCTCAAATCATACAAGCTAACCCCAAAAATGAGCTCTCTAGCTCTTTTAATAGATTCTAGACTAGTTTTGACCGGTTTCACATCTAGTGACCAGCATAGTTAAAAAATTGGTTTTAGGGGTCATTTGGAGGTCTAAACGAGATCTAAAAATTACCAAAATTGGTATGCTCATTCTATCTAAGCTCCTCAAGCTCAAGGAATCCTCGGTTTGCAACAAATGAGAGCTAGTAAATACAAAGTTGGGTATTTTATGATACATATATTACAAAAGTGATGAAAATCACTATTTGGAGTTTTGAAAAAGTAATATAAAGTATATTTCTTTGAAAAAATGAATGTTTGCCCCCCCCCCCCCCCCCCGCAACTCTTTATAGTGCACCTCTACATGTGTCCTCTGTGTGGATGCCTTTGGCTACATCCAACAAACTTGGATTTCCCTCTGTGAAGACTCCAGGAGTAAGAGAGGCACATGTAGATGATACAAGGAGAAGTGACAAGGGACCAAGAAGATCTGGAAAGATGCAGACTTTAGTGCAACAATTGACATATGATAGTTAGATGGCTCATCATTGTGCCTACATGACAAAGGTAATACAAGATGTTGAAGCTCTTGTTTTGAAGATGCAATTGGAAATGCAGATTGGGAAAAGGCTATGGATGAGAAGATGGCTACACTTTATGGAAATGATACATGGAAGCTCATTCCATTGCCACAAGGAAAGAAACCCATAGGCTGCAAGTGGGTTTACAAGGTAAAGCACAATGCTGATGGTAGCATAAGCAGGTACAAAGCACGATTGGTAGTAAAAGGATACTCACAAACATATGGAATTGATTATGAGGAAACATTTTGTCTTATAGCTAAAATGTCTATTGTCAGAACACTTGTTGTATTAGCTATAGCAAAAGGATGGACTTTGCATCAGATGGATGTGAACAATGCTTTCCTACATGGTGAGTTACAAGAAGAAGTATACATGGACCAGCCACAAGGATATGAAGACTCAAAGCATTCAGAATATGTTTGTAGGTTGCAATAGGCTTTGTATGGACTGAAGCAAGCTCCTCGTGCATGGCATGCAAGGATTTCTATTTACTTAACCACCATTGGGTTTTCTATGTGTGATGCAGATCATTCACTATATGCAAGGAAGAATGATGATGGCATCACAATTGTGGCTATTTGATGACTTGATTGTAGGTGGCGATAATGAAGGAAGCATTAAAGAGGTAAAGCAACTTCTTATGTAGGAATTTGACATGAAAGATCTTGGTGTGCTTCCCTACTTCTTGGGCATTGAGTTTATACATACAGAAACAGGTATATGGATGTCACAAAGGCAATATGCCTTGAATATGCTGCAAAAGTATAGTATGGCTGATTGTAAGCCAATTTCTATGCCATTAGATCATAATTTGAAGCTATATACTACATCAGGTGAAGCATTGGAAAATGCTACTATGTACAGGAAATTTGTGGGAATTTTGATATATCTCATAATTATGAGGCCTGATCTTAGCTACACTATTGGACTTGAAAGTCAATTTATGCAGGTTCCCAGGAAGCCACATTTAGATGCTCTAAGGTGAACTCTATGTTATGTGAGTGCTACTTTGGATTATGCATTGTTTTATGAAGCTGGTGTAGATTCGTAGGTTCATGGATACTTCGATGCAAATTGGGCTGGTAGCATTCCACATAGAAGATCTACTAGTGGCTTTCTATTCTCACTTGGGAGTGCAACTATTACATCAAGCAACAAGAAGCAACCCATTGTTGCTTTATCGAGTACAGAGGCTGAGTATAGAGGTGCTGCAATTGCAGCATGTGAGGCATCATGGCTAGAGATGCTACTTGCAGATTTAGGTGTGGAAGTGCAAAATCCTATCACCATCTATTTTGATAATCTTATCAGCATACAATTAGCATGGAACCTTGTTTTTCATGCAAGAACAAAGCATATTGAGGTACATTATCACTTCATCAGAGAGAAGGTATTAGCATGTGATATTGATCTTGTTTATGTGAGAATAGATGAGCAGGTAGTTGATATTTTCACTAAAGCACTTGGAGGAGAAAAGCTAAAGAAGTTTCAGAAGATGCTTGGATTAGAGGACATGGCATTGAGCTTGAGGGGGAGTGTTGAGATATCAAGTTCAACATGTGATGATCTAGGATAACACGTATCACTTTTTCATTTCTTTGACATGTATAGTGGTCACGCCAGTATATGTCAAGGACACTTCATTGAGCTTTATTATATTTATCTATCGAGAGTGATGGCACATTGGTTTCTTACGAGCTCACTCACTCACGGACATTAGGTTTTTTCTTATGTACTGGTCTTTATATATTGCACTTGTATTCTTGTTTTTAGGTCATTCTTGTACATTCCTTTTATGTAATAGAAGAAGAAGAAGAAGAAGATCATTCTTC
The DNA here is from genome assembly GCA_020310875.1 of Ceratopteris richardii. Taxonomy (NCBI): domain Eukaryota; kingdom Viridiplantae; phylum Streptophyta; class Polypodiopsida; order Polypodiales; family Pteridaceae; genus Ceratopteris; species Ceratopteris richardii. Next base: position 39,793,329 of record CM035424.1, read on the forward strand.
CTTGCCTCAATCTGTGTGTGTGCTTCTCCTTGATTGTGAGATTGTGTGTGAGAGCCCTCTTCCTTATCTCCTTCCTCCTAACAGGGGAGAACTCAAAAATCCTCTCCATGTGCCATATGAGGCTGAACTAATCACATTAGTGAGAATTGTTTTAGGAATCCTAAAAAAACAAAGAGGAACAGGTTACAACAGAGGAGTCTATGGAAGCTCAAGAGGTAGATTCAACAACAACAATGGTTACAACAAAAAATCATACAACAACAATAATTATCAAGGAGGATACAGAGGAAAGAGAGACGACAACAACTATGCACATGATCAAACTCAAGAGGATTCACTTCTGAAGAACATGACCATGAAGCAAGGTAAAGTAGATGAACATGTATTCTATATAGAATCATGTTGCTCAAATCATGTAGTAGGGGATGTAGCTCTACTGTGAGACTTGGAGGATCCAAGGAATAGACATGAACTCCAAACAAGAGATGACACAAGGCATCCAATGGAGAAGATATCCAATGTGAAGACTTCATATGGTCATATGAACCTATTGAGCACAGTATAATATGTGCCAACTATCACCAAAAATCAGATAAGTTTAGGTGAGATTGTTGAAAAAGGACTATAGCTCAGATTCACAAAGAATGGAACATTTGTTGAGGATGTGCATCAGGGATTCAAGAGTGTACCAAGAGGAGAAAAGTCAGGTAGAATATTTACATTTGAGCTCCAAGCTACTAGAAACATTGCATTGTTCAATTATGGTAATCAAACCCTATCATAATTGGAAATTTGGCACAAAAGATTAGCTCATACAGGTGAAAGGTCTCTGAAGCAAATCAGTAGGGATCAGAGTGTGCTTGGTCTACCAAATATCTCTAAATAACACATGATTTACAAATGTTGTGCTTGTCAATTTGGTAAGTCTCATAGAAAACCATTCACAATGAAAGGATATATTCATGAAGATCTATTGGAGCTAGTCCATAAAGATGTATGGGGGCCAAGCAAGGAGCCATCAATCTCTAGATCTAGGTATTATGTGCGATTCATTGATGATTGTAGCAGATGGACAACACTATATTTTATGAAGCATAAAGATGAAATATTATCTTGTTTCAAGAAATATCTAGCACTTGTAGAAAATCAAATAGGTAAAACTTTGAAGAGGCTAAGGTCAGATGGAGGGGGAGAATATTTCTATCATGACTTTGATTCTTATCTCCAAAAGAGAGGAATCAAAAGAGAGATTACAACTAGGTATATCCCAGAGCAAAATGGAGTGAGAGAGAGAAGAAATAGAACCATCAGGCTTGATCATTGCAAGATATTTGCGTGCATAGCATATGCACACATACCTTCACAAATCAGAGGCAAATTAGTTCCAAAGGCAAAGAAATGCATCTTTATTGGCTATGACCTTAATCAGAAAGGTTATAGGCTTTATAATCCAAGAAATAAAGGTTTTATTGTAAGTACAGATGTTGTGTTTGATGAAAACAAATCTTGGTTTGAAGATGATTGTAGGAAAATCAAACTTCCTTATGACCTAAAGGAAGACTTCCCAACATTGTCAAAGAGAACATACACATGAAGAATCAAGTGACTCTGAAGATGACTAGAAGACTCCAATAAGGGAAATTAACTCTTGGAACTCTAAGAGCAAAGCCAAAGTGCAAGAGATGAGAGATGTGGTAGAATCATCTCAACAAAATATAAGAAGGCCCACTAGAGAGAAAAGGAAGTTAGAAAGGTATGGTTATGACACTTCTTTGGTCACTAAGTATTCTATTTACATAGCTCAGGATACAAAATTAGAAGAGCCATCTACATATGAAGAATCCAAGAAGAAGTCAATATGGAGAGATGCCATTGAGGAAGAAATAGAAGTGCTACAAGAAAGTCAGACTTGGGAATTGTTTCCCAAGAAACCATCTATGAAGGTCATTGACTCCAAGTTGGATTTACAAGGTAAAGAAGAATTCTGATGTCTCAGTTAACAGATATAAAGCAAGGCTTGTAGCCGAAGGGTTTGCACAAACCCAAGGTATTGATTATGAAGAAACATTCTCACTTGTGGAAAAAATTCCTACAATTAGAGTACTTATGAGTGTTGCATCTTTCAATAATTGGAAGATATATCAAATCGATGTTAAAAATACTTTTCTAAATGGTTTGATCTCAGAGGAGGTATACATGGCTCAACCTGCAGGCTTTGAAGATCAATCATACCCAGAATATGTATGCAGGTTAAGGAAAGCCATATATGGCTTGAAGCAAGCTCCTAGAGCTTGGAATCATAGACTTGTCACTTACTTACGGGATAAGGATTTTATGGTAAGCAAGGTAGATCCTTCCCTCTTCATTAAGAGGAATCACTCAAAGGTCATATACCTTTTTGTATATGTAGATGATATAATCATTACAAGTAATGATGCAGATGGAATCAAGAGGATCAAAGCTCAAGTGAAAGAAGAGTTCAAGATCAGTGATCTTGGACTTCTCACATACTTCCTAGGTTTGGAAGTGGTATATATAGAGAAATGTATATTTCTAACTCAGAGAAAGTACATTAGAGATATGCTTATCAAATTCAAGATGGAAAATACAAAGGTTGTAGGTAAATAAATAACACATTAGGGCTATATGCATATGTTAGAAGAAGTATTTTTTGAAGTATTTTTTATGGAAAATAATTGTGAAATGCCAAAAACTTGTAAAAATATTTATGCAAATGATGTAAAAATAAGGAAGAGTCTTCCTTATGGAGAGTAGAATCATATGTATTTTTTCTAGAATTTTTGGAAACTCCTAGATAGCATATTTTTAGATCAGAAGAGGAAAGGACCAAAATTCAAGTGTGAAAAGGGACACTTGAAAATGTATAAAAGACAATTTCCTCTACTATGAGAGGGTTGTATTACATGCTATCCAAGTAAAGATAGAGTTTCCTGCAGAAAGTCATGTTTCTTCCTTTTGTGTGATTTCTTTGATTTGATTTGTTGAGTCTATTCTATGTGTATCCATGGAATTTGCAAGCTTCTATTGTGTATTTCTGATGAATGTGTATCAAGAGAGTTAATTCCTGATGTATTGAGTGAGAAATTGATGAAGAATGGTGCTTTAGATGAAAATCGTCTGATTTCACAGAATCGCGATTGGCTCATCTGAAGGTTACAGGTATCATTTGTGAGTTTTGACTTTATGATTATGTTCTGCTGAGAAAATAACATGTGTTAGACACCAAGATTATTGAAGTTGATGGAGTATTGCTCAAGATAATCCAAACCCTATAAATTCCTCTTCATCTTCATTAATTCTCAGAAATCCAACCAGCTTTCTCTTATTTCTTGGATTCTATCATCTAGAAGGGGCTGTGGTCTCTTGTATACTTCCAGGATTGACAAAAATAAGATGTATTGTTGATTCTTTATGCTAAATGATTGGAGAGGATAACTCCAAAGGTCAACAACAAACACTTTTTGGCGCCATTGTCGGGGAGTAAAACAAAAGCTTCATTGAAGTTGGACCTTGTTGGATCTTCTAATGTTGATGGTATTGAATGTTAGTATATGATCAATGTCTACCCCTCATGATTGTATGCACATTTTGTAAGGCCCCCGTTATGAGGAGAAGCCAAGCGTGCATTACCCAATTGATGGGAATCCCAACTTGCATGTTGGATGAAGGTCATATTGGACTATGTAAGGTATTGTAAGGAAAGGGAGTTACCAAGGTCCCCAATTGGGGGGTCTGGGGCAGCGGGGAGCAACCCCGACTGGGGGGTCCAAGGGGGCCAGCGGGCCCCCTGGCTGGGGGGTCCAGGGGGCCAGCGGGCCCCCTGGTGGGGGTCCGGGGGCAGCACCCCCGGCACGACGGTAAAGGGAATATTCCATAGAATATTCCCTGTCGGAGTCAGAAATCATTTATATTTGTTAGGTCGGTTCAATCGGTCTAAGCCGTGTATGACAATTACGTGGGTGATGGCCGGCCACGCTCTACCGCCCATGTATAGCCGTCCACGGAAGGCCACCCATGATCCTCTATATATACATGAGTTCTGCACTACCTGAGACATCACGTTGAGCCAGCATACCTCTACCTTGTATCTCCCTATCTAGAGTTGTCTAGATCACCATTTAAGCTCTACCTTGAGAGCGCACGGGTGGACAACGCCATCATCTTTGTACTTGCTGTTAGTAGAAAATTGTTGAGATTCTCCTATATCTATTATCTTCTCTGCTACTGCTCCTGTGTTATATTGCGTAACTATTATCTTACATGGTATCAGAGCTGTAAGGTTCGAATAGCTTGAGAAGTATCACTATTTTAGCCTACTAGCAGACTAGAATATCAGTAGATTATTCGAGTGATTACATGATGGCTTCATTGTCGAACACTAGTCTTGGTGCTTCAGCTAATGTTAATGTTGCACCTATTCGAATTTGCCCACCTGCATTCACTGAAGGGAAGCTGGATGGAACCAACTATACACTTTGGAAGTTCAAAATTTCTGCAATTTTGGACTCCTATGAATTACTTGACACTGTCATGGGACCGATGGGATTGGATCCAGAGCCTATACCAGTTGAAGATCCAACAAATTCAAGATTGATGATTCAGCCAGATCGAGATCTTCTACGAGCTTGGAAGAGGCGGAATGCTGATGCACTATGTGCGATTGTCACTAGTGTAAGTGATTCTATGCTTACTTTAGTTCAACACACTACTAAAGCACATGAGGCTTGGGGCATATTGGCTCGACAATATGAGACCAAGAACCACACTAGGATACAGAATTTAGAAAATCAGTTGGCAAATGAAAAGCATTCTGATTCTGAAAAGGCTGAAGATTTTATCAAACGGATAAAGCATCTTCAAGATCAATTGGCTGCAGTTGGTGTTGTTATAACACCAGAAGAGCTGGCTCGAAGATCTATACGTGTTCTTCTAGCAAAGTATGATGGACTAGTAAGAGCCCTTAACACTCAGGTAAGGCCAACTCCTCTTACATTTGAAGAGTTTTGTGCGATGCTTTTAGAAGAAGAGATGCGGCTGAAGAATCGGCAAAGTACCCCTGATGGTGCATTCTCAGCAAATGCAAAAGGTAAAGGCTCTTCTGAGGGATCAAAGAAGAAGCCAAAGAAGAAAAAGTTCACAGGAAGTTGCTTCTATTGTGAAAAGAAAGGCCATGCCATCAAGGATTGTAGAAAGAAGCAAGCTGATGAAAGGAATGGGACTGTAAAATCATCATGGAAGAGCAAAGAGTCTACAAACAACACAGAGCTGGAACTTTGGGTAGCTATTGAAGAGGTATGTTCATCTCCACAAGCTCGTGTTGATGAACCATGGATTTTAGATAGTGGAGCTTCTCGCCATATGACCAGTAAAAAGGATTGGTATAGTTCCCTAGTGCCTCTGCGGGAATCCATCAATGTAGTGGTGGGAAATGACTCCAAGTGTCCAACCAAAGGAACTAGAACCATCTCTTTTATCACTTCTCCAGGTGTTCAGAAAAAGTTATCCGATGTTCTCTATGTACCTACACTCAAAAGAAATTTGTTGTCAGTTTCTGCAATAACAGATCGTGGACTCGAAGTTCACTTCAATGAGAGTGGTGCGGAAATTGTAATAAAGTAAGTCTATGATCCAAGGGTCTGGCCGGTTCAGACAGATCTGAAATCGGACACCGTTTGGTCATCCGTGTGTATGACCAAAGATCTCGAGTTTTAGACTTACTAGGAGGTCTTGTGCTCTTGTGAACAAGTGATCCACTTAGCCTAATGGTTAAGACTCAAGGGTGTGAAGGACGAGGTCTTGGGTTCAATCCCCATGAGGTACATGGGAAGAGTATTTTGCCCAAAGAGCTCTAGAACCTTCTAGAAGCATCCACTGGACACTTGGCGCACATGTAGTTACATGGCTGACACTTGGATGATTAGCATTCACCTGCCCAAGAAGGTAGTCCCCTGGAGAGAGCTATATATAGAGGCATTTGGTTGGGAGGAGAGTCATCTCTCAAGCATGTGGTGGTCGTAATCTTTGTTCTATTGCATTGGTATCAGAGCCTTCTCCATAGCTCTCACCCTCATCAATTTGCTCTTTTCATCTTGCGTGTGCATAAGATCTTCTACGACGAAGAAGGTTGCTCGCGGCTGCCCTGAGAAGAGTGCAGAGTTGGTCGTGTGCTGCCTTAGCTTAGGAAAAGCATAGCAAAAGGCTAAGGTCATCTTTGCTATGCAGAATGAGGGATTCGAACACTGGTCCCTCGTTCAAGAGGGCGTTCTTCTATCCACGAAGATTGCCGGCTGGTCGTGACTTCCTTTCTGCGGATCTCTTATTGACAGGTTGTCGCTGTAGAAGACTTCAATAAGGAGTGTTGGTCTATCCACATCGCCACGGGCGTTCGGGTGAAGGATGATCGCAGCAGACCGTATTATCCGTAGTGCACGCTGAAGAAGATCTTAGCCAGGAGCTAAAAGGAGGAATACAGTAGCACCGTTCAGGATTTGACCCCTGAACCTCCCACATAGGAGACTTGTCATCTGTCCACAAAGGTCAGCGGCATTCAGGACTTCTTTGTCCAGGGAAGCAGCTCTAATTTTGAGTTTGGTGCTATCGAAGGAGTTGTAGAGGAGCAAAAAAAAGAAGATAATTCAGAAGGTCGACGCAGGGATTCGATCCCATTACCTCCCAAAGAGGAGGCTCTCCTCTTATCCACGAGGCCAAATCGATTGCTGTGTTGTAATTGAAGAAGGCAAAGATTCTGTTCTGAACGTGGCGCACTAGAAGTGCTTTGAGGCACGAGACTTGAATCGGTGACCTCTAGGAGGGAAAAAATCCATAACTTCTTACAACAAAAACCAACTGTTGTAGCCCGGAACCCGAGCTCTATTGAGTCTTAGGACTCTTCCTTAGCCAAAGAAGCAAGCAATAAATAAAGTTAAAGTTTTTGAGCAAAGTGTGAAGGAAGTGGAGCTATGGAGTGAAGATCCGGAGGCCTAACTTCGTCGACCTTGACGGACCAAATCATCAAGAACTATTTCTTGATGAGGAAGCTTCAAGAATGGTGAATAGCTCCTGGCAAGGATCAAGGGATGGACGAAGCTATGATCAAAGCTAAGTATTTTCCAGTTTCTACTTGGCCTTAATGCTTGAATATCTTGTTTTCATTATTCTACACTTAATCGTAGATGCACATTGAAATAGCCAAGATTTCAATTGATTAAGTCTAGATTAGAATAATGAATTAATCCATTTCTCATTCCAAGCATTAGTTTGCATTAAGGAAAGACTTGATTTCAAAAAGATCCTTGTGCATCAAAGAATGTATTTTGGTAGTTTAAATACATATTTCCTTTCCATTGAGTAAGTTTTCTATTGCACCTCAAGGGTATGTTTTTATATCATAGTGCATTAGGACAAAGGAAAGGATATACATGCATCAAGATTGCATGATATACATTCTTAGTACAAGGAAAAAATCATGCATCAAGCTCATGCATGATTGTTGTATTATTTTTTTGGGCATGCAAAGAACATGCATGCATACGCATGTGAGCATATGCTTTTGCATGTAGATACATGCATTTGCATGATAGAATGGAATGCTGTTTGCAAGTAGATATGAGAATGTACTCTCTTAGTATTTAGCTTACTTTATAAAGCTCGCAGTTTGACATTAGGGAAGACCAAGGACTAGTTAGTTGCAAAGACATACTAGTTCTAGTTTGCAACTCAAGTAATTAGTCGATTTCTTCCCAAGTTGATACTCCGCTATCAAAGACAAATACTTAATGATAATTAAGAATGATAGATGTCTTGCTAGGTATAAGTAAGCACTAAGAGAAAGTTAAGTAATAAATTTTCTTGATGACCAAGAAAATTTAATTACTTGCAAACTCTTTTATGATGTATGATGACTCTAAGTCCTGGATGTACTTAGAAAGTCATGCGGATAAGCTTTACTTGATTAGTTACATACTTTATGTAACTTCTCAAGCATCCCAAGGTTGAATGAGAACGTCAACTATATTTCCAAGTTCCTTGAGTACTCTTCTATTTAGAAGATTTCGAAAGTTTAAAGAAGTTTCTTTGTGGTTTCAAGATTTGTATCTCATAATGAAACCTCGGTAAGTAACTTTTTGGAATTGAGATATGAAATAGTCAAGCCTTCTATTTCATGTGAGATCATTCTCCTACCGTGTTTAAGATGAATTTATTTTTGGGAAGGTAGATGTTCCAAGTAGAAGATCTTAATTGATTCATGAACTCTTCCCAAAATACACATAAATTCATATTATATGATAGGTCCAAGGAATGATGCAGGCAAAACCTCTTTAGGATATAAATGTTTTGCCAAGATATAAAGGTACCAATCTTTTATAAATTTTCATTTGATTTCATCCCAAGGGGTGATGGAAATCAAAGGTTAAACCTCAACATCAACTGATCCTTGACGTCAATAAAAGGATGTTAGGTTCTATAGTTGCATCTCTGGTAAATGATGCAACTAGCTAAGCAGTCTTTAGGAAATAATATAAGTTCCTAAAGACTTGAAGCAAGTGTGAACTTTTCATTTAGGAATAGAAAGTTCCAAGAAATGGATTTTCAATCCATGAACTTCTCCTAAACAAGTTATAAAGTTCAAAGTTGTGTTCACAGTAACATTACTATTGGATCAATCATCAATAGATGCTTGGACTTTAAACATAATTTTGATTGGTGAAATATGTTTAAAGGACTCTAGTAACATATGAAGATTGACCAACAATAATGAGTTTTGTATCAAACTCAAGAATAGAAGTCGATATCACATAAAAGAAAGTTCAAGCATAAACTTTCATAGTGGCATGGGAAACCATATCCAAAAGGTGATATTTAGCCTCTAGTTTGATACTCAAGAAATGAATACAATTGAATCAGTAAATTTTTTGGATATTATTTGAAAGAATTTCTTTCAAATGTTCTTTTGCAAAAGATTCCAAGATGAATCATTTGCTCAAGTTATTTGATTCCTTAGAAGGAATCTCAAGTCTTTGAAGAATGGCATTCTTTCAAGTATTGAGAATGAAATTCTTCATACTCTTTAAACAATAAGTAAGTAGTTCCCGGACATCCCAAACCACTAGAAGTGGTATTTCAAGTCCTATTTGTGATATAACCTAAAGGTATATCAAAGATTCTTAGCTTTGGAATCTGAGAGGCATAAGTGTATGCTTGGACTTGAGAAAGATCTCTAAAAATCCTACAGGTAAGCAAAGAAGCTTAAAGATAGTTTAAGAGATCTTAAAGATAAAGACTATAAGTCTTTATTTTTATCGCAAGATCAACCAGACTTGATCAATCTTGGCCATGATTGTCCAAGTAATATGCGATTGGAACTACCCTGTAGATTGTCCAAGTATTGGCAATAAAAATTTTCTTTAGGAATGATTCACTCAAGTTCCATTTATTCGATGGAAAACTGTGAAAAAGAGTAAGTTGTTCCAAGTTTGAACAGAGTAAAGAAATTCCAAGAATGTAGTCTGCAACCGTGAAAATGGTAATTAAGTCTGTGGAAGGTAAAACATAAGTGTTTACCTATCCTTAAAGGGATTTTGGTACAAATCCAGAAAGCATGAGCGGATGCTTAAGACTTAAGCAGTAAAGAGATTCCTAAATAAAGTCCCCGGGGTAGGTACCTAAAGCAACAGTAAACAAAGGAATCTAAAGACAAGAAGTCAAAAGCTCTTGTCACTACAAAATTGGTCAAGGATAAACCAATTGAACTTGAATTCGAGAAAATTCAAGTACTTGGAATTCTTATTGGTTTTCATTTGAAAACCCTAGCAAAAAAGATAGGAGATATTCTATTAAAGGTTTTCAAGTTCCCAAGGTAAAGCACATGATTGTGAGATGATCATGTGAAGGAATCAAAACCTAGAAAATCTAGTTAGAGGTAATACGTGGAACTTCTAAATTCTCGTAAAAGAATTGAAGAGATAAGGTACTCTATCAAGAGATGTTGTAGACTTTAGGATAAATTTCACTCACACGTCAATGTGAGTATAAAATAGGGTGGTATGGGACACCAGATTTTATACTCAGATTGATGTAGGAAAGATGGTATGGGACATCGGACCGTGGGATGATAATTATCTTTTAGTCCTAGTTTGGATTTTGAAGTTAGGTTTCATTCTCAAGGGAATTAAGACTTCAAGAAAAGTTTAATTCGTAAAGGATGAAAGTAGTATCTTACGATACTTCAAGATGACTTCAAGATCAAGGAAATTGAAGATATGAAGTAAGTAACTTCCAAGATCTTCTTAGAACACTTCAAGCTTAAGTGTTATTGATCAGAAATATTTGATAAATTTCTGAAAGAAGTTGGACTTTGACTTAAAAATTGATCTTTTCAACTGAAGATTTAATTGACTAAGTCAAGCATCAAGTTCCTAGTGTAACTTGATAAATTCACTCTTTTAGACTCAAAGAAATGCACAAGAATTGCATTCACGATTAGGAGTCGAAAAGACTGAATGTGACATGAACTTAGTCTCAAGTGAAGCATTATTTGAAAACTAAACTCATTGATAGAACCTCAGTGGGTCGACACACTGATGTTGGTTACCACACTAGTATCTTGTGGTTGGACGATGTTTTTGATTTTCTTTGAATCTTTTTGAGAATCCAGCTTATTTCTCTTAAAGATAAAGAAAATGCTTCAAATCCCTGTTAAAATAGATCTTTGAAAAGTTGAAGTCCTGAGTCATCTAGTCTTTGACTCATAACAAGTTTATGTATGTTCGAAGTTTGAATTGGTTGTACAGAGTTTTAGTCATTTTTGCTTTCCAAATCTTTTGGAATTGGCTCAGATATGGTATCTGATTTCTTTTGCAAAAGACCAGGGTTAGCCGGTTAGAATAAGATAACTAACTTGAACATCCTAGATAGATGTTATGTACAAGAACCTTTTCAATCTTCAAAAGATGATAAGTCTAAGTGGACTTATTCATTTGAGTTTGCTTCAAGTTATAGCATAAATGATTTCCTGGAGTCCAGTATACTCTAGAATAGGGAAGTTAGGAATTGCTCATCACATTGACAATTCCCAAGAACTTTCAGTTAAAAGTCTTTGAGAAAAGTGTCCTAAGTTGGACAATTTTCATTTTGAACTTGAATTGGTGAAGTTAGTATGGTTGATTCCACCGAAATGGTAAACTTTCTCCTACAGTTTACATGGGAATTTTTCAACTCATTGGGACAAAGTAGTCCTCTAGTCGGGTGAAAAAATCAAGTAACTGTTAGATAAAAGTAAACCATTGTACAGACATCTAAAGTTAGATGTATGGGACAACCAAACTTCAAGTTCTCCAAAACAAATTCAAGTGAATCAAGAATTCTCAAAGTCTTGCGAGGGATAAGAATCCCACCTTCATTACTAAGCCCATGCACCAGTTATGCCTAGAAATGGACTAGTAATTTGAATCCACCTAGTTCACATGTTTGTGCCTAGATTGCACATCCAGAAACTGTGAATTAGCCAGGGACGTCATTAGATCCACCCTTATTATTCTTCACTAGTTTGTACTTTGTCCCGTTCATCAAAGTGCAAACCTGGATAGTGTTTTGAATCATTTGGGCAGGGATGCCACCACAGAGATGAGACATGTTCTTCCAGTTCTAGAACATGACCATGTTCTTCCAGTTTTAGAACATGAGGCTCGAGGGTTGCATACAGTATGTATATAGCTCTATTTTCGAGGACGAAAATCTTTTCCAAGGGGGGAAGAATGTAATAAAGTAAGTCTATGATCCAAGGGTCTGGCCGGTTCAGACAGATCTGAAATCGGACACCGTTTGGTCATCCGTGTGTATGACCAAAGATCTCGAGTTTTAGACTTACTAGGAGGTCTTGTGCTCTTGTGAACAAGTGATCCACTTAGCCTAATGGTTAAGACTCAAGGGTGTGAAGGACGAGGTCTTGGGTTCAATCCCCATGAGGTACATGGGAAGAATATTTTGCCCAAAGAGCTCTAGAACCTTCTAGAAGCATCCACTGGACACTTGGCGCACATGTAGTTACATGGCTGACACTTGGATGATTAGCATTCACCTGCCCAAGAAGGTAGTCCCCTGGAGAGAGCTATATATAGAGGCATTTGGTTGGGAGGAGAGTCATCTCTCAAGCATGTGGTGGTCGTAATCTTTGTTCTATTGCAGAAATCATGGATTCATCAGGTAATGTTGTAGGTAAAGGCATACGACGGGATAACTTGTATGATTTAAGTGCTTTAACTGCTACAGAAGATAAAGATGTAAGCAGGTTATGGCACCAACGATTTGGGCATCTCGGATTTGCAATTTTGAAGGAGATGCAAAGAACAGGGATGGTTGCTCATTTGCCTGCATTTTCAGAGTTGCAAGAACCTTGTGAAGCTTGTATGATGGGCAAGCAACAACGAAAGGCGTTTCCAAGAGAGACCAGCAATCGATCTCAAGCTGCTCTAGAGTTGGTACATGCTGATCTCTACGGTAAAATGTCTACACGTGCTTTAGGAGGATCTTTCTACTTCTTGCTGTTAGTCGACGATTATAGTAGAAAGATGTGGGTTTATTTCATTCGAGAGAAGGCTGATGCTTTTGAAAATTTAAAGTGTGGCATAAGTATGTAGAAAATGAATCAGGAAGGAAACTGAAGAAATTTAGAACAGATAGAGGAGGTGAATTCTTGTCAACAGAATTCAACAATTACTGTAAGGAGCATGGTGTGAAAAGGCAACTTACCACAGCTCATACACCTCAAGAAAATGGCGTTGTTGAGCGCAGGAACAGGACAGTAGTTGAAATGGCTCGTTGTATGTTAAGGGCTCAAGACATGCCTGATTCATTTTGGGCAGAAGCAGTCAATACAGCAGTCTACATCCTCAATCGAAGCTACACAAAAGCTCTGAAGGGGATGACTCCTCAAGAAGCATATTATGGTAAAAAGCCTTCAGTTTTGCATTTCAGATTTTTTGGTTGTTTCTGTTATGCACATATTCCTGATTCAACAAGATCAAAGTTGGATTCAAAAAGCAAAAAGTGTGTCTTCCTAGGATATAGTGAAGAGTCTAAAGCATATAGGTTGTGGGATCCTGAGGCAAGGAAGATTTTTGTCAGCCGAGATGTGGTGTTTGATGAACGAGCACACTTAGTAGAAGATAAAAGTAAATCTACTATCTCATCAAACGGAGAAATATCTCACCTTGTGCCTATCAAAAGACAGGTTAAAGTTGAGGAGGAGGAAACATCTGATGGAGAAATTTCCTCAATAAAAAGCCAACCAGTTGTAGCTGCACAGCATAAGCCACTACCGAAGTGGGCACAACAGCTCTTTGATGATCACAATCCACATGTAGATGTACCAGAATCATCATCGGATGGATTAGAAAGATCAAAGAGAATAGAGGAGCAAAGAAGAGCCTCAGACCACATTGTTAACATGGCTCTAATGGTAGATATCATGGGCTCGATAAAGGAACCTACCACCATTGAAGAAGCCCTTGATGATCCAGGTTGGAGAGCGGCAATGCAGTCAGAGTATGATAGTATACTCAAAAATGATACATGGGATCTAGTTGACTTGCCGCCAAAGAAGAAGGTAATAGGTACTAAATGGATTTGGAAAGCTAAGTATAAAGCAGATGGAACATTAGAAAATTATAAGGCAAGATTAGTTGCACAAGGTTTTTCACAGATCGAAGGATTTGATGTTCAAGAAACTTTTGCACCAACAACACGCATGACAACTATTCGGACGGTACTTGCAGTAGCTGCACAAAAGGCCTAGCCTATTTTCGAGATGGATGTCAAATCTACATTTTTGAATGGTCACCTCAAGGAGGAGGTATATGTATCTCAACCACAAGGTTTTGAGGTGCCCAATTCAGAAAATAAAGTTTGCAAGTTAAAGAAAGCTTTGTATGGACTTAAGCAAGCTCCACGGGCTTGGTACCAACGAATAGATCATTTTTTTTTAAATATGGGTTTTGAAAGAAGTACTTCTGATGCTAACTTGTATGTAATGAAAAGGGATAGCAAGCTAGTTGTTGTCATTGTATATGTAGATGATTTGATCATTACAGGAGATCATCAAGAACTCATCAATCAAACTCGGATCAGCTTGGGAACTGAGTTTGAAATGACAGACTTAGGTCTACTCCATTTTTGTATGGGAATTGAAGTATGGCAAAGGAAGGATGGCATTTTCATCTCACAACAAAAATATGCCAAAGAGATTCTCAAGGCATTTGGAATGATGGACTGCAAGCCAACTAGCACACCTATGGAGGTAAATCATAAGCTATCTATGGATGATAACATGCCTGATGTAGATGCTAAGAAGTATAGGAAGCTCGTTGGAAGTCTTATTTTTCTGTGCAACACTAGACCAGACATTTGCTATGTTGTTGGAGTATTAAGCAGGTTTTCCAACAAACCTAAGGAGAGTCACTGGAATGCTGGAATGCTGGAATGCGAATTCTAAGGTACATTGTAGGAACCTTGGATTTTGGTATTTTTTATACCACAGGTGATACACTCCAAGGATATTGTGATTCAGATTGGGCTGGATATTGTGATTCTAGAAAATCAGTTTCTGGATATTGTTTCTCACTTGGTTCAGGAATATTTTCTTGGGTAAGTAGAAAGCAACCAACTCTCGCACTCTCCTCCACTGAAGCAGAGTACAAAGCAGCTTGTTTTGCTTCTTGTGAGGCAGTTTGGTTAAGGAGAATTCTTGCAGATCTAGGCTTTCCATCAAATATGGCGACTGTACTCAAGTATGATAATCAAAGTTGTATGGATATTGCAAAGAACCCAGTATTTCATGCCCGCACCAAGCACATAGAAGTACAGTACCATTACATTCGTGAGCTAATTGAAGATGAAATTGTGGAGCTAGAATATTGCCCAACAGAGGCAAATTGTGCTGACATATTCACTAAAGCACTTGGAAGAGAGCAGCTCAACAACCATCTTCAACAGATGGGCATAGGACCGAAACCTACTTGATTTTTCATCGGTAAACATTGAGGGGGAGTGTTAGTATATGATCAATGTCTACCCCTCATGATTGTATGCACATTTTGTAAGGCCCCCGTTATGAGGAGAAGCCAAGCATGCATTACCCAATTGATGGGAATCCCAACTTGCATGTTGGATGAAGGTCATATTGGACCATGTAATGTATTGTAAGGAAAGGGAGTTACCAGGGTCCCCAATTGGGGGGTCTGGGGCAGCGGGGAGCAGCCCCGGCTGGGGGGTCAAAGGGGGCCAGCAAGCCCCCTGGCTGGGGGGTCCCAGGGGGCCAGCGGGCCCCCTGGTGAGGGTCCGGGGGCAGTACCCCCGATGCGACGGTAAAGGGAATATTCCATAGAATATTCCCTATCGGAGTCAGAAAGCATTTATATTTGTTAGGTTGGTTCAACCGGTCTAAGCCGTGTATGACAATTACGCGGGCGGTGGCCGCCCACGCTCTACTGCCCATGTATAGCCGTCCACGGAAGGCCACCCATGATCCTCTATATATACATGAGTTCTGCACTACCTGAGACATCACGTTGAGCCAGCATACCTCTACCTTGTATCTCCCTATCTAGAGTTGTCTAGATCACCATTTAAGCCTTACCTTGAGAGCGCACGGGTGGACAACGCCATCATCTTTGTACTTGTTGTTAGTAGAAAATTGTTGAGATTCTCCTATATCTATTATCTTCTCTGCTACTTCTCCTGTGTTATATTGTGTAACTATTATCTTACATTGAACACATTGAAAAGGTAATACTCTTTAATCAAGAGATGGAAACATGAAAAGGTAGATTTCTTTGTTTGACTTTTGGGAAAAGAAAGCAATAGATAATCTTTTGAGAATAAGAGGTGTTGAAATTATTGCAAATTGATAGTTGCTCATATCATTTTTTTTAAGTAAAGTGCAGGTGTGTGAAAAGTTGAATCAAGAAAGCTGAAGATAAGGTAAAATGTGTCTATTCTTGCATTTGTAGAGTGCTTTTTGACCAAGTGCCAAGCAAAATTGTTGATCTTGGGAAGATGACATGATTGCTTTGATAAAAGTCAAGTGAAGTAGCTAGATGCAAGTAGATAAGATCCATTTGTTAACCAAGTCAAAGCAATAATCTTGATAAAAAGTCTATTTGTATCTTGAAAAGAAAAATGTTTTGAGCTTATCTTTGCAAAAGTTGACATTTGCACTTCTTAGCACATTTTTCTTTGGGAAGTTTTGCTCATGAACTATTTTGATAGCAAAGCATAAAGGAGTATAACCAATCAAGAAACACAGGATCAATAGATCACTAAACAAGAAACCCTAAGTGAAGTGTTTACCTTGATTTAGGGCAAAATACTAAAAAAATTCATAAAATTCATTAAAACACTTAAACAAATTTCTTTTTTCCTTAGAAAGTTGGACTTAAGTGTTGTTGTCAAGAGTAAAGGAGGTCAAGTGGAAGGAAAGCTAAAAATTGCTAAAAATTGGAAAATCAGAAAAATACGATTCTCTTCACAGGATCGCGATTTTCTGGATTAATTCTTTGTTAATGATGTAAAAATTGCAGGTGACAGCTGATTTGGAGTGGCAAGAATTTGGAAGAGTTGTAAGAAGAAAGAAGACCCAAAATTGCAAAAAATAGGAAGTACAGGAGAAATACGATTCTCTGCACAAAATCGCGATTTTCTATAAGAGAAAAAATTTTTGGAATTTTGAGCATATTTGGGTTTTGAGATAGGTAATTGTAAGAGATTTCATTAAGTTGAGTAAGTGAAGGAAGTCAAATTCCAAAAATCAGTGAGGATTGAGTATCAATTGGGAAAGCAGAAAAGAAGTACAGAATCGCGATTTTCACTAGTGGGATAATGGGAGTGATTAATGATGAAAAATTAGGAATTGAGGATTAAAACCATAAAATTGTTGAAGAATAAAATTGGATAAGTAAAAAGTGAAAATTCTGAGGAAATAGCACAGGATCGCGATTGTGTGAACACTATAAAACCCTGGAATCTCAGAAAAAACTCATTTGAGTGAGGAAGAGAGGGAGTGAGAGCAAGAACAGGATCGCGATCGTCTGCAACTATAAAGTTTTGGAGATTTCTGGATCAAGCAAGCAAGGTAAGGAGTTCTCAATACATTTTTTTGTATTTCTTTAAACTTACATGATGATCAAAGCACAAAAAAACACAAAATAGCCAAAAACACGGAATTGCGATGTTCTAAATTTTTTGAGTTTTCTGTGGAAAAAATAATAATATTAAGTAAATTCTTTTATTGCATGTTAAAAAAAATAACTAAGGCGATTCTATTGAAGAAACAAAAATTTGAAAATCAATACCTTAAATTTTTTTTTCAAAATCTGAACAGAATCGCGATTCTGTAGTCAAACACAAAATCGCGATTCTCTGAAACAAAGCACAAAATTGTGATTCCCATAGCACGATTTCCATAAGAGAATCATGTTTCTAACGATTGTGAGCAATCACGATCGTTTGGGAATAGAATCGTGAAAAACACGATTCTCTCACAGAATCGTGAAAAACACGATTCTCATCATAGAATCGTGAAAAACACGATTCTCTCACAAAATCGTGAAAAACACAATTCTCATCACAGAATCGTGGAAAACACAATTCTCATCACAGAATCATGAAAAACACAATTCTCTCGCAGAATCGTGAAAAACATGATTCTCTTCATAGAATCGGGAAAAACACGATTCTCATCACAGAATCGTGAAAAACACGATTCCCCCACAGAATCGTGGAAAAACACGATTCTCATCACAAGATCGTGGAAAAACACGATTCCCATCACAGAATCGTGAAGAAACACGATTCTCTCACAGAATCGTGAAAAACACGATTCTCTTCATAGAATCATGAAAAACACGATTCTCTTCACAGAATTGTGAAAAACACGATTCTCATCACAAAATCATGAAAAACAGGATTCCCTCACAGAATCGTGAAAAAACACGATTCTCATCACAAGATCTAGGAAAAACACGATTCCCATCACAGAATCGTGAAGAAACACGATTCTCTCACAGAATCATGAAAAACACGATTCTCTTCACAGAATCGTGAAAAACACGATTCTCTTCACAGAATCGTGAAAAACACGATTCTTTCCACAATTGTGAAATTAATTGAATGATCCTTAGGTTTGGTAATAAATTATACTCACATTCCAAGCAAGAACTGGGAAGGAAGAAAATAGAGCCAGTGGTAGGGGAATTGCAAGAAAGAGATTTAAGGCAAGAAATCAACATGGAAAATTTAAATGAAACAAATGAATCCTCTGAAACTAGGGACTATAGAAACATCCTCAAATACATGTATACAAATAGGTTTGGAACCTATGTATATCAGGATGGAATGCATAAGTTTCTCATTAGATTGAGAAACTTATAAGTTCCCCTGAACATAACACCAGTAGCACAATTTAAGGATGGTAGATATGAGGATAGGCAGGGATGTGTATACATCTTCTCACAAGACCCAGAAAATTCTAATGACCTAGGGCAATGTGCAAACAAGAGACCTTGGGAACAGAACCTAGGGCAATCAAACTTGCCAAGACCACATGAAATTCACAATAATGGTGAACAACAACAAGGTAGGAGAACACATACTTCCCCAAATCCTTTTGAAAAGGAACCAGAAGGATTTAATGATTTTCCTTTGAGAAGAAGACATCATTGGCAAAATCAGGGCAGAATGCTTAGACCCTATAAAGTAGCCAAATGCATGAAAAATCAATATGAAGGATATTCTAATCCTCATGCTCATGCTGCAGAATTTAGACAACTAATTAGAGCAGAAGAGGTTGAGGATTACAAAGTACAATTTGAGGCATTTGGTCTAACCCTAACAGGACCTGCATTATCTTGGTTCATTCCCTTGAGAAAGGAAATGTATCTAGATATTGAATCCTTCCTAGAAGCCTTTATTGGGGAATTCTCAAAAACTGGAATAAAACATAGCACAGCTACATTGATACATAGCTTTAAACAGCAAAAAGATGAAAATGTCAGAGAGGCAGCTAGGAGATTCAAGCAGTACATTGATAGATGTCCCAGAGAAGAAGTACCTTCCATGGCAAGACAAGTATCCCTATTCATAGAAGGATTAGGAAGTGCCCAATTAAGAACCCTGGTGTATTATAGGAGATGCCCTGACCTAGGAGCATGTGTGAAAGAGGCAATAGATTTGAAAGACAATAGAGGACAAGACCTGCTAGCATTTGTTCAACCTAGAACAAATGAAGATAAAATTCCACCAGCGAAAGAATCGGCACAAGCCATTGCTAAAGCCCTAGAAGTAAGCACCAAAACCAATTTGATTAATACAAAGATAACTACAAATAAAAAATGCTATAATTATGGAGAAAATCATTTGGTACAACAATGTCCATATCAAAAACCACCACATTTGCAAGATAGGAAAACACTCAAATATTGTACACTAGAGAGAAAATGGACAAATCATACCAGAGAAGAATGCTTCTACAATAAACAACCCATTAAGGAGAGAGATTATGCAAGCCAAAGAGAATCTGGATATATTGAGCAACCAAGACCTGTACTTGGGCAACAACCCCCACTACCAACAAATGTGGTACCAGTTAAATACACACCAATAGAGGGAGAAACTTAAGAATAAGATCACCTTACAAGGAAGATTATCAATGGAATGAAGGATATTAGGAAGATTGGGAAGGATATGAGTTGAGAGAACCAGAACTACAAGCCCTAGATTTGGGAAATGGGAGAATTGAGATGGATACAGCCACATTCATGTATATAACCAATCATTATATGTCCAATCAGAAACCTCAGTTCAAAGGGAGCCAAAAGATAACTTGTTATAGATGTGGGGGAGAACATTTCATTAGAGACTGTCCACAACCTCCTACATTAAGAATAGAAGGAGCTTATTGCAAGGATTGTGGCAGGGATCATTTAATAAAGGATTTTCTAAAAAATCCTCAAAAACAACAAAACACATCTAATAACATACCATTGAAAACAGTCAACATCATGGAGCAAGAAGAAGTGAGTGGCAGTGACCAAGTGTAAATGTAAATGCTATAACAAGGGCACAAGCTAAAACAAGAAACAACTAAAGAACAAAATAAAGGTTCAGTTTCAAAGGTGAAGAAAAACAAACAAAAAGGGAAATGGGAAAGGAAAAAAAGAATGGGTAAAAGTTTGGAAGAAGAGAATATGGAACAGTCAAACAGTAGTCCTCCTCAAAAGACACAAACCCAGTCAAAGATAAGAAATTCACAGAGTCTAGACACCTTGATAAAAGCATACAAGGGAAGAATTCAAGAGGGACCAAATCCTACAGACCATGTAATCGCTTATCCTATGCCAGATATAGAACATGAAAGGATGGAAAAATGCAAACAAATCATACAAGAAGCACAACTCAAACTGGGGGAATTAGACAATTCTCAAACAACAGTTGGGGAGTCAAAGGCAACAAGAACAAGAGAAACAATTAATCAAGAAGATAACCCACAAATTACATTCCAGGTAAATATAAATAAACAATGTACAATCTTATACCACACCACATTGGAGGAATTGGTAAAACAGAATTCTCACTTACAATACAAAATGGAAAAATGGGAAGCAATACAAGAAAATCTTGATTCACAGCCACAAGAATTGGAGGAATTATGGTACATTCCTATTGATAAGATAGGAGGATATGTAGAAGGAGAAGAAGGGAGCTCAACCTTGAGGATACAATTTGGTACAAATCATGCTCAAGCCATATTGGATAGTGGATCAGGTGTGGCTATCATGACTAAACAAACATGGGAAAGATGGGGAAAGAGTGAATTGATACCCACTAAAATGAGATTGCAACTGGCGGATGGACACATAGAAAAACCTCTAGGAATATGGGAAAAGGTGATTGTGGATATATGTGGAATAGAAATAGAGCATACTTTTGCCATAGTTGAATTTCCACAATCCACTTCATATGAAATTATCCTAGGAAGACCATTCATGAGACAGATGCAAATTGTGCAAGATTGGGGTAATGATTGCCTATATCTTCATAGCAAAGGGAGAATAACCAGAGTGAATCTAAGAAATGGCCATTATTGTGACATATCCCCCCAAGAATGGTTCAAGATACATCAAAATCAAGATTTAAGTGAAGAATCAGAAATTGAAGATCAAAATGGAACAGAATCATCAATATGGAAGTGCAATGTATTAAGAAACCTTACAAATAGAAAAAGAAGATTTAGAAAAGAAGATTCTGTAGAAGGGAGGAAATTACAAGATGAGAGCTATGTACCACAAAAATTCAAAGATGAAGAATTTGAGCCATATGGTTGGAACCAGATTTTGGCTACTATGGATCTAGCCAGTGATGAGTATGTAGGAGTGGAATTTCATAATGAAGAAGGGCATGATGTTTTTCACATTGGAATACAAATGATAAGGGTATCAAAAATAGAAGAGGACAAGGAAAAAGAAATAATATTGGAAAATGGAAAAACACAATATTTGGAAAAGGTAAAAGCTGCAGATGCAATAAAAGATAAAATCTCAGGTAAATATAGAAAAAATAAACACAAGGGAACAGAAGAAGATCAAGAGGATGGAAAAAATGAGAAAAGGATGAACAAGAATCAATAGTTTGATGTACCATCAAATTTCAAGACTTATGAAGTAGAAGAAAGACTACTTCTAAGAATGAAACCAAAGAGAGAAAAGAAAAAAGGAGAGGTATATGATAATGAGGAACAACTAAGAAGGTTATGATCACTCAGGAAGAGGGGGAAGAAAGACATATTGTGATAGCTGATGACATGACAAATCAAGAAGAGGAGGCATTAAGAAATTTGGCCAAAAGTTATAGGGATGTGTTTGCTTACAGTTATAACGATTTGAAAGGAATTGATCCTAAAATCTATGAGCATAAGATTCCTATTACACCTGATGCAAAGCCAAGCAAACAAAGACGTTACACATTCAATGATAAATAATCTGTTAAAATAAAGGAAGAAATTGACAAGCTACTGGCTGCCAATTTCATCTATGAGATTGAGTATACAGAATGGATATCTCCTATAGTTGTAGTACCAAAAAAGAATGGGAAACTTAGGGTATGCATTAACTTGAAAAAGGTGAATGTAGCAACTATAAGGGATAGCTATCCATTCCTATAACAGACCATCTTCTAGAAAGAGTGGCAAGGAAGAAGGTTTATAGTTTTTTGGATGGTTTTTCAAGATACAATCAGGTACCTATAGCATTGGAAGACCAACATAAAACTGCCTTTTCCACAAAATGGGGAATTTATGCTTTTAGGGTTATGCCCTTTGGGTTAACTAATGCCCCAGCAACTTTTCAAAGATTGATGTTGTCACGAGGAAGGAGATAAGGAAGAGAGCTCACACACACACTCTCAGTGTCAAGGAGAAGCACACACATAGATTGAGGCAAGGAAGAATGATCTTCTTCTTCTTCTTCTATTACATAAAAGGAATGTACAAGAATGACCTAAAAACAAGAATACAGCAAGTGCAATATATAAAGATCAGTACATAAGTAAAAACCTAATATCCGCGAATGAGTGAGCTGGCCAGAAACAAATGTGCCATCACTCTTGGTAGATAAATATAATAAAGCTCAATGAAGTATCCCTGACATATATCGGTATGACCACTATACATGTCAGAGAAACGAAAAACTGGTACGTGTCATCCTGGATCATCACATGTTGAGCTTGATATCTCAACACTCCCACTGTAATAAAGTAAGTCTATGATCCAAGGGTCTGGCCGGTTCAGACAGATCTGAAATCGGACACCGTTTGGTCATCCGTGTGTATGACCAAAGATCTCGAGTTTAGACTTACTAGGAGGTCTTGTGCTCTTGTGAACAAGTGATCCACTTAGCTTAGTGGTTAAGTCTCAAGGATGTGAAGGACGAGGTCTTGGGTTCAATCCCCATGAGGTACATGGGCCATGAGGTACATGGGAAGAGTATTTTGCCCAAAGAGCTCTAGAACCTTCTAGAAGCATCCACTCGACACTTGGCGCACATGTAGTTACATGGCTGACACTTGGATGATTAGCATCCACCTGCCCAAGAAGGCAGTCCCCTGGAGAGAGCTATATATAGAGGCATTTGGTTGGGAGGAGAGTCATCTCTCTAGCATGTGGTGGTCGTAATCTTCGTTCTGTTGCATTGGTATCAGAGCCAATCTCCATAGCTCTTCTCTTTCATCATCTTGCTCGTGAATCCTTGGCGTGCATACATTTCTGTTCCAAATTCTCCTCCCGGCTGTCTAGAGATGCGCGCCGCTATCATCCTCATGGTTTAGTTTATAAGTTAAGAGAGTACCAAAAGATTATCTCTGCTCTGAACAGGGGGATTCGAACCCTCGTCACCTCGTTCAGATGACACTCGCCTAACCAAAGAGCCCACGGGCGTTGACGACATATGCTCGGCGGCGCTCTATGCTGTCATAAAACAGCGGTGAAGAGGACTAAATAAAAGAAGGCAAAACATATCTTCTGTAGGCGACAGGATTCGAACCTTGGTCCATAGATCGGGAGAGTATTCCTCTATCCAAGACGACCGAGCGCCGTTCGTGACATATTATTCTCAATAAGCTATTAGAGAAGCTTATACTGTCAATCGGGCGCTGCAGAAGGTCTCAGTCAGGAGCTAAAAGAAGAGCCATCAACCGCAGCGGACTTGAACTCAGAACCTCTCAATCGCAGAGCTTCGGCCTATCCATGAAGCTGTAGGCGTTCACGTGAAGGTTTACCGCAGCAGACCGTATTATCCGTAGTGCGCGCTGAAGAAGATCTCAAATAAGAGATCAAAAGAGGTTGCTCCTCTCTGCTGTAGCCGGGACTTGAACCCAGACGGGTTGAATGGGAGCCAGAAGACGTAGCCACGCGCCCAGCCCGATTTGCTTGTTCTCTAATACAGAACAAACTCTACTGAAGCAGTGAACAGAGCTGAAGTGCAAGCCCAACTCTCATCCATCCAAGAAGAATCAAAGATTGAGCAAAGCTTGAAGGAATTGGAGCTGTGGAGTGAAGATCTAGAGGCCTAAGTTAGTAGATCTCGACGGACCAAGTCATCCAAGACTATTTCTTGATGAGGAAGCTTCAAGAATGGTGAATAGCTCCTTGCAAGGATCAAGAGGATGAATCACTCTTCCAAAGGATCAAGGGATGGACGAAGCTTTGATCAAAGCTAAGTATTTTCCAATTTCTGCTTGGCCTTAATGCTTGATTTATCTTGTTTTCATTATTCTACACTTAATCATAGATGCACATTGAAATAGCCAAGATTTCAATTGATTAAGTATAGATTAGAATAATGAATTAATCCATTTCTTATTTCAAGCATTAGTTTGCATCAAGGAAAGACTTGATTTCAAAAAGATCCTTGTGCATCAAAGAATGTATTTTGGTAGTTTAAATACATATTTCCTTTCCATTGAGTAAGTTTTCTATTGCACTTCAAGGGTATGTTTTTATATCATAGTGCATTAGGACAAAGGAAAGGATATACATGCATCAGGATTGCATGATATACATTCTTAGTACAAGGAAAAAAATCGTGCATCAAGTTCATGCATGATTATTGTATTATTTTTTGAGCATGCAAAGAACATGCATGCATACGCATGTGAACATATGCTTTTGCATGTAGATACATGCATTTGCATGGAAGAATGGAATGCTGTTTGCAAGTACATATGAAAATGTACTCTCTTAGTATTTAGCTTACTTTGTAAAGCTCGCAGTTTGACATTAGGGAAGACCAAGGACTAGTTAGTTGCAAAGACATACTAGTTCTAGTTTGCAACTCAAGTAATTAGTCAATTTCTTCCCAAGTCGATACTCTACTATCAAACATAAATACTTAATGAGAATTAAGTATGTTAGATGTCTTGCTAGGTATGAGTAAGCACTAGGAGAAAGTTAAGTAATAAATTTTCTTGATAACCAAGAAAATTTAATTACTTGCAAACTCTTTTATGATGTATGATGACTCTAAGTCCTGGATGTACTTAGAAAGTCATGCGGATAAGCTTTAGTTGATTAGTTATAACTTCTCAAGCATCCCAAGGTTGGATGAGAGCATCAACTATATTTCCAAAGTTCCCTGAACACTCTTCTATTTAGAAGATTTCGAAAGTTTTAAAGAAGTTTCTTGTGGTTTCAAGATTTGTATCTCATGATGAAACCTCGGTAAGTAACTTTTTGGAATAGAGATATGAAATAGTCAAGCCTTCTATTTCATGTGAGATCATTCTCCTACCATGTTTAAGATGAATTTATTTTTGGGAAGGTAGATGTTCCAAGTAGAGGATCTTAATTGATTCATGAACTCTTCCCAAAATACACATAAATTCATATTATATGATAGGTCCAAGGAATGATGCAGGCAAAACCTCTTTAGGATATAAATGTTTTGCCAAGATATAAAGGTACCAAGCTTTTATAAATTTTTATTTGATTTCATCTCAAGGAGTGATGGAAATCAAAAGTTAAACCTCAACATCAATTGATCCTTGATATCAATAAAAGGATGTTAGGTTCTATAGTTGCATCTCTGGTAAATGATGCAACTAGCTAAGCAATAAATGATGCAACTAGCTAAGCAGTCTTTAGGAAATAATATAAGTTCCTAAAGACTTGAAGCAAGTGTGAACTTTTCATTTAGGAATAGAAAGTTCCAAGAAATGGATTTTCAATCCATGAACTTCGCCTAAACAAGTTATAAAGTTCAAAGTTGTGTTCACAGTAACATTACTATTGGATCAATCATCAATAGATGCTTGGACTTTAAACATAATTTTGATTGGTGAAATATGTTTAAAGGACTCTAGTAACATCTGAAGATTGACCAATAATAATGAGTTTTGTATCAAACTCAAGAATAGAAGTCGATATCACATAAATGAAAGTTTCATAGTGGCATGGGAAACCATATCCAAAATGTGATATTTTGTCTCTAGTTTGATACACAGGAAATGAATACAATTGAATCAGTAAATTTTTTGGATATTATTTGAAAGAAGTTCTTTCAAATGATCTTTTTACAAACGATTCCAAGATGAATCATTAGACTGGAAAGCAAAAAATTCCAAGATGAATCATTTGCTTCAAATTATAGCCTAGTATTACTTGATAGGAATCAAAAAGTTCTTGAAAGAAAAATTCTCCCCAGACGTGAGACTAGCATCTTTCAAGAAAAGTTATAGAGTAAGTAGTTCCCAGTAAATCCCTAACCACCAGTTTTGGTATTTAAGTCCAAATAAGTGATATAACCTAACGGTATATCAAAGATTCTTAGCTTTGGAATCTGAAAAGCATTAGAAAATGCTTGGACTTAAGTTGAGGGAAAGATCTCTAAAATCCTGCAGGTAAGCAAAGAAGCTTAAGATAGTTTAAGAGATCTTAAAGATAAAGACTAAGTCTTTTTATCGCAAGATCAACCAGACTTGATCAATCTTGGCCATGATTGTCCAAGTAATGTGCGATTAGAACTACTTTGTAGATTGCCCAAGTATTGGCAATAAAATTCCTTTTGGGAATTATTCACTCAAGTTCCATTTATTCGATGGAAAACTGTGAAAAAGAGTAAGTTGTTCCAAGTCTGAACAGAGTAAAGAAATTCCAAGAATGTAGTCTGCAACCGTGAAAATGGTAATTAAGTCTGTGGAAGGTAAAACATAAGTGTTTACCTATCCTTAAAGGGATTTTGGTACAAATCTAGAAAGCATGAGCGGATGCTTAAGACTTAAGCAGTAAAGAGATTCCTAAATAAAGTCCCCGGGGTAGGTACCTAAAGCAACAGTAAAGAAAGGAATCTAAAGACAAGAAGTCAAAAGCTCTTGTCGCTACAAAATTGGTCAAGGGTAAACCAATTGAACTTGAATTCAAGAAAATTCAAGTACTTGGAATTTGATTGGATTTCATTTGAAAACCCCAGTAAAGAAGAATTGATATTCTGTCAAGAGGTTTTCAAGTTTCCAAGGCAAAGCACATGATTATGAGGTGATCATGCGAAGGAATCAAAACCTAGGAAAATCTAGTTAGAGGTAATGCCTGAAAATTCCAATTCTTGTAAAAGAATTGAAGAAATAAGGTACTCTATCAAGAGATGTTTAGACTTTAGGATAAGAATCACCCACACATTAATGTGAATATAAAATAGGGTGGTATGGGACACCAGATTTTATACTCAGATTGATGTAGGAAAGATGGTATGGGACATCGGACCGTGGGATGATGATTATCTTTTAGTCCTAGTTTGGATTTTGAAGTTAGGTTTCATCCTCAAGGGAATTAAGACTTCAAGGAAAGTTTAATTCGTAAAGGATGAAAGTAGTATCTTACGATACTTCAAGGTAACTTCAAGATTAAGGAAACTGAAGATATGAAGTAAGTAACTTCCAAGATCTTCATAGAACACTTCAAGTTTAAGTGTTATTGATCAGAAATATTTGATAAATTTCTTAAAGAAGTTGGACTTTGATTTTGAGTTGATATTTTCAACTAAGATTTAATTGACTAAGTCAAGTATCAAGTTCCTAGTGTAACTTGATAAATTCACTCTTTTAGACTCAAAGAAATGCACAAGAATTGCATTCACGATTAGGAGTCAAAAAGACTGAATGTGACATGAACTTAGTCTCAAGTGAAGCATTATTTGAAAACTAAACTCATCGATAGAACCTCAGTGGGTCGACACACTGATGTTGGTTACCACACTAGTATCTTGTGGTTGGATGATGTTTTTGATTTTCTTTGTATCTTTCTGAGAATCCAGCTTATTTCTCTGAAAGATAAAGACAATGCTTCAATATCTTGTTGAAATAGATCTTTGAAAAGTAAAAAGTCCTGAGTCATCTAGTCTTTGACTCATAGCAAGTTTATGTATATTCGAAGTTTGAATTGGTTGTACAAAGTCTTAGTTATCTCTTTCCGCTTTCCAAATCTTTTGGAATTGACTCAGATATGGTATCTGATTCCTTTTGCAAAAGACCTGGGATAGCCGGTTAGAATAAAATAACTAACTTGAACGTCCTAGATAGATGTTATGTACAAGAACCTTTTCAATCTTCAAAAGGTGATAAGTCTAAGTGGACTTATTCATTTGAGTTTGCTTTAAGTTCTAGCATAAATAATTTCCTAGAGTCCAGTATACTCTAGAATAGAGAAGTAAGGAATTGCTCATTAGATTGACAATTCCCAAGAACTTTCAGTTAAAGTCTTTGAGAAAAGTGTCCTAAGTTGGACAATTTTCATTTTGAATTTGAATTGGTGAAGTTAGTATGGTTGATTCCACCGAAATGGTAAACTTTCTCCTACAGTTTACATAGGATTTTTTCAACTCATTAGGACAAAGTAGTCCTCTAGTCGGGTGAAAAAATCAAGTAACTGTTAGATAAAAGTAAACCATTGACCAGACATCTAAAGTTAGATGTATGGGACAACCAAACTTCAAGTTCTCCAAAACAAATTCAAGTGAATCAAGAATTCTCAAAGTCTTGCGAGGGATAAGAATCCCACCTTCATTACTAAGCCCATGCACCAGTTATGCTTAGAAATGGAATAGTAATTTGAATCCACCTAGTTCACATGTTTGTGCCTAGATCGCACATCCAGAAACTGTGAATTAGCCAGGGATATGTCATTAGATCCACCCTTATTATTCTTCACTAGTTTGTACTTTGTCCCGTTCATCAAAGTGCAAACCCAGATAGTGTTTTGAATCATTTGGGCAGGGATGCCACCACAGAGATGAGACATGTTCTTCCAGTTCTAGAACATGACCATGTTCTTCTAGTTTTAGAACATGAGGCTCGGGGGTTGCCTACAGTATGTATATAGCTCTATTTTCGAGGACGAAAATATTTTCCAAGGGGGGAAGAATGTAATAAAGTAAGTCTATGATCCAAGGGTCTGGCCGGTTCAGACAGATCTGAAATCGGACACCGTTTGGTCATCCGTGTGTATGACCAAAGATCTCGAGTTTAGACTTACTAGGAGGTCTTGTGCTCTTGTGAACAAGTGATCCACTTAGCTTAGTGGTTAAGTCTCAAGGATGTGAAGGACGAGGTCTTGGGTTCAATCCCCATGAGGTACATGGGAAGAGTATTTTGCCCAAAGAGCTCTAGAACCTTCTAGAAGCATCCACTGGACACTTGGCGCACATGTAGTTACATGGCTGACACTTGGATGATTAGCATCCACCTGCCCAAGAAGGCAATCCCCTGGAGAGAGCTATATATAGAGGCATTTGGTTGGGAGGAGAGTCATCTCTCTAGCATGTGGTGGTCGTAATCTTCGTTCTGTTGCACCCACTCAAGCTCAATGTCATATCCTGTAATCCAAGCATCTCTCGAAACTTCTTTAACTTCTCAGCTCCAAGTGCTTTGGTGAAAATATCAGCAACCTGCTCATCTGTTCTCACATAAACAAGATCAATATCACCTGCTAATACCGTCTCTCTGATGAAGTGATAATGTACCTCGATATGCTTTGTTCTAGCATGGAAAACAGGGTTCCGTGCTAACTATATGCTGCTGAGATTATCACAATAGATAGTGATAGGCTTTTGCACTTCCACACCTAAATCTGCAAGTAACATCTCCAGCCATGATGCCTCACATGCTGCCATTGCAGCACCTCTATACTCAGCCTCTGTACTCAACAAAGCAACAGTGAGTTGCTTCTTGCTGCTCCATGTAATAGTTGCACCTCCAAGTGAGAAAAGAAAGCCACTAGTAGATCTTCTATCTGGAGTACTCCCAGCCCAATCTGCATCGGTGTATCCATGAACCTGCAACTCCACACCAGCTTCATAAAACAATGCATAATCCAAAGTAGCACTCACATAACGTAGAGTGTCCCTCAGAGCATCCAAATGTGGCTTCCTGGGAACCTGCATAAACTGACTTTCAAGTCCAACAGTATAACTTAGATCAGGCCTTGTAATTGTGAGATATATAAGATTTCCCACAATTTTCCTATACATAGTAGCATTTTCCAATGCTTCACCTGACGTAGTATCCAATTTCAAATTCTGATCTAATGGCATAGAAATTGGCTTACAATCAGCCATACCATACTTTTGAAGCATATTCAAGGCATATTGCCTTTGCGACATCCATATACCTGTTTCTGTATGTATAAACTCAATGCCCAAGAAATAGCGCAGCACACCAAGATCTTTCATGTCGAATTCCTGCATAAGACATTTCTTTACCTCTTTGATGCCTTCTTCATTATCACCACCTACAATCAGGTCATCAACATAAATAGCCACAATAGTGATGCCATCATCAACCTTCCTTGCATCTAGTGAGTGATCTGCATCACACATAGAGAACCCAATGCTGGTTAAGTAATCAACAATCCTTGCATGCCATACACGAGGGGCTTGCTTCAGCCCATACAAAGCCTTTTGTAACCTGCAAACATATTCTGGATGTTTTGAATCTTCATATCCTTGTGGCTTGTCCATATATACTTCTTCCTATAACTCACCATGTAGGAAAGCATTCTTCACATCCATCTGATGCAAAGTCCATCCTTTTGTTGTAGCTAATGCAACAAGTGTTCTGACAGTAGACATTTTAGCTATAGGGCTGAATGTTTCCTCATAATCAATGCCATATGTGTGTGCATAACCTTTAGCTACCAATTGTGCTTTATACCTGCTTATGCTACCATCAACATTATGCTTTACCTTGTAAACCCATTTGCAGCCTATGGATTTCTTTCCTTGTGCCAATGGAACCAGCTTCCATGTATCATTTCCATAAAGTGCAGCCATCTCCTCATCCATAGCTTTTTCCCAATCTGCATTACCATTTGCGTCTTCAAAACAAGAAGGTTCAGCATCTTGTATTACCTTTGTCACGTAGGCACAATGGCGAGCCATGTAACTATCATATGTCAATCGTTGCACTGAATTACGCATCCTCCCAGATCTTCTTGGTCCTGGGTCACTTCTTCTTGTATCATCTGCATGTGCCCTTCTTACTCCTGGAGTCTTCACAGAGGGCAATCCAAGTTCCTCATTAATACTCTTTTCTGAACCACTTGAACCTCCATCAACATCTTCAAAACCTGCACTTGTTTTACTACCAACAGAAAGCTTTTCTTTACCTTTCTTGGACGTATTTGATGAATTTGCTGGACTGAAATTTCCACGCAATCTTCCACTCCATGGATTTGAGTTGGAACTATTGCTTGGTGATGCATCCGGTCCACTCAAAACTTGAGATTCTGCCCTAGATTTTTCAGCATTTTCTTTGTCATTTGGTTCAAGATTCAGTCCTTCTTTGGCATCTACATAGAAGCTTGACATTTCATCAAATACCACATCTATGCTCACCTTCACCTGTCGTGTGAGTCGGTTATAACATTTGTACCCCTTTTGCTCAAGGGAATATCCAATAAAGACACATTTTTCTGCTTTCGGATCAAGCTTCATCCTCAACTCATCTGGAACATGTACATATGCAATATAGCCAAAAACTTTCAGATGTGATAAGTTTGGCTTTTTACCTTTAAACTTCTCTTCAGGTGTAGCTTGATGTACAGCAGTAGTCGGAGTTCTGTTCATGATGTATACAGCAGTATGCACAGCTTCTGCCCAATAACAATGAGGCATATTCTTCTCAGCCATCAAGGCTCTTGCTATTTCTGCAATATGTCTATTTTTGCGTTCAGCAACACCATTCTGTTGTGGTGTGTATCTGCATGAAAACTGACGCCGAATTCCATGATTTTTTAGAAAAATGTTGAACTCATTTGACATGTATTCACCTCCTCCATCAGATCTTAATGTTTGAATGTACTTCCCTGTCTGCTTTTCCACCATAGCTTTAAAATTCTTGAAGTGAGTGAACACCTCGCTCTTCTCTTTCATGAAATATACCCATAGTTTGCGTGTATGATCATCAATGAAGGTAACATAAAACCTGCAACCGCCCATAGATGTGGTCTTTGTTGGCCCCCAAACATCTGTATGTACTACTTCTAGTACATTCTCACTAACATGCTTGTCATGTGGAAATGATGCTCTTGACTATTTACCAAATTGACATGTTGCACATACCTTTTGCATTTCTGCAACTTTGAAATTTGGTAGTCCATGGACAATCTCCTTTGACTACATCATTTTCAGCCTTTGCAAGTTTGCATGTCCAATCCGTTTGTGCCATATCTCTATATCTGCAATAACTCATGCACCTTTTGCAAACATGGTTGCATTCATTTCAGGAATCTTCACATTTAAGGTGAACATCCTACCCACTTTGTTTCCTTTGGCAACCAATCGTCCATCCTGCTTGTACTCTTCTACATATAATCCATCAACATTGAACCTGACTTGTAATCCCTGGTCAACCATTTGTCCAACAGAAACCAGATTCTTTGTTATATTTGGAACATGCAACACATCAACAAGATGTTTTACCTTCCCGTCCTCCATAGACAATGCTATGTTTCCTGTATGCTCAATAGGATGCGATGTATCATCATGTGTTTCAACATATCTAGGAACTGGCATTTTTTCCAAACTACTAAACCATTCTGCATGACTGGTCATGTGATTTGAAGCACCTGAATCAACATACCAGACATTATCATTCGATTTTGAAACACCAGCAGACATCGTATTCATCATGTGATGTTGAACCATAAACAGCTTCTCAGAATCATCTGCACTTGTGGATGCATAGTTGTTTTGCTGCCTTCTGTTATTTTGATTCTTTAACCTGCAATCACGTTCAAAGTGTCCAGGTTTACCACAATTCCAGCATCCTTTACTATCATTACCTAAATCATTTCTTCGGAAATTTATGCGACCTCTTTGGCTCCCCCTGCCTCGAAACTGTCCTGTTCCTCTTGCATGATTCTGTTGTTGACCTTGGTCTTGGTTACTGTTTCCTCTTCCACTTCCAAAACCTCTACCTCTGCCTCTTCCTCTGCCAGAGTAGAATACCTGCTCAGAACTGGGCTTTCCTTGGGAGTTTGAGTCCTCACCAAGATTCTTTTCTTCAATAATCAGCATAGATACCAGATCAGCAAAATTCGGAATATTTTCCCTAGTCTATATGGAAGTTCTGAATTGCTTATATGCAGCTCCTAAACCACAAAGGCACACTTCCACCTTATCATCATCATCATCTACATTCACGCCAATAGATGCGAGTGACTCACATATGCCTTTGATTTTAAGAGTGTAGTCACTTACCGTCATGCTCTTCTTTTCCAATGTATGCAGCTTGTTCTTGAGTTGCAATTTCCGTGCCTTTGTATTAGTCTCATACAAGGTGACCAAGCTTTCCAAGCCTCTTTTCGAGTCTTGGCATCCTGTATGTGTCCAATCATGCTATCCTGTATGCTAACAGATAGCCAATACATTATCTTTCGTGCTCCTTGATTCCATTCCTCATATGCTCTTAACTGATCTGCAGTCCGATTCCTTTCTGGTAACTGCGGAGCATTTTCATTCTCTCCTTCGATATACTTCCAGTAGCCTTTTCCCATCAGGAAATTCGTCATTCTGAATCTCCAAGCATGGAAGTTGTTCTTGTCCAGCTTATCGCTCATAAGCTAACTCATTCCATCTGCGTTTGCCATTTCTGCAACAATTCACAACACTGCAAAACACTACAAGCAGCACTTCTGCTTGAACACTGTCGCACTATGACGTGACAGTTCGATCTCAGAAAAACACAGTTTTTGTGTATCAATAGTACACGGAATCGCTTGAAATTCTGGATCTGGAATATATGAGTGTCGCCGAACACAACGCAAGTTACAGTTTCTAAAACTAACCTGGTTTTTCTATGGGCCCCACCTTGCGGGCTCGAAACAGAAAATATTTTGAGGTCTTCTACCTTCATGGTGATTTTCGTAGCAAACAGAGTCCGTTTGTGAAATCACGTTTTCTCCACGCCTTGCCGCGTAGTCTTCACCGTCGCCTTCTCCACGAGCTCTCTACAGCCACGCTGGCTCTGATACCATGTCACGAGGAAGGAGATAAGGAAGAGAGCTCACACACACACTCTCACTCTCAAGGAGAAGCACACACACAGATTGAGGCAAGGAAGAATGATCTTCTTCTTCTTCTTCTATTATATAAAAGGAATGTACAAGAATGACCTAAAAACAAGAATACAGCAAGTGCAATATATAAAGATCAGTACATAAGGAAAAACCTAATATCCGCGAATGAGTGAGCTGGCAAGAAACAAATGTGCCATCACTCTTGGTAGAAAAATATAATAAAGCTCAATGAAGTATCCTTGACATATATTGGTATGACCACTATACATGTTAGAGAAATGAAAAGCTGGTACGTGTCATCCTGGATCATCACATGTTGAGCTTGATATCTCAACAGATGTGTCATATCTTCAAAGAGTTTCTGGGGAATGTAATGGAACTATATGTGGATGATCTGTGTACTTTTTCATTAAAAAGACAAGATCACTTGAAAGATTTAGAAAATATATTTTGGAAATGCAGAACATACAGAGTATGTTTAAATCCAGAGAAGTGTGTATTCTTTGTAAGACAAGGAAGAATGTTAGGTCACATAGTCTCCAAAAATGGAGAAAAAAATAAAAGCCATAGTGGAACTTCCAAGACCAACAAACGTAAAGGAACTTCAAATTTTCATGGGACATTGCGGGTATTATAGAAAATGTGTACACAAGTTTGCTGACATAGCTAAACCTTTGTATGCCCTGATCACAAAATTTGAGTGGACCAAAGAGTGTGACCAAGATTTTGAGACTCTAAAAACTTGTTTGGTTACAGCCCCACTTCTGAAAACACCCCAGTGGGATAAAATTTTTCATGTCCATGTGGATGCTTCAAATTATGCTTTGGGATGTGTGTTAGCACAACCAATAGAAGGGAGCAAATTAGATTTTCCAGTTGCTTATGCTAGTAGGCAACTGAATTCAGCAGAGAAAAATTACACAACCACTAAGAGGGAAGGGTTGGGGATGATATTTGCTATCAAAAATATAGACATTACCTTTTGGCCAACAAGTTTAAGTTTTTTGTGGATCACCAAGCTTTACTTTATTTAGTAAACAAACCTTGTCACACTGGTAGAATAGTCAGATGGTTTCTTCTACTGATGGAGTTTGAGTTTGAAGTGGTGGTCAGACAAGGAAAAACACATTTGAGAGCAGATCATTTTTCTAGAATCCAGGCTAAAGAACCAAGGTCACCTTTAGATGATGACCTGCCACAAACATATCTATTCAAAGTAGAAAGTGTTCCTGAGTGGGCCATGCCCTTAATGTTAAAAGTCAAGCTTCAAGCTACAAATTCGTGGGGAATCTTTTATGGACATGTGGAGAAATCAAAGGAAGCCAAAAGCCACGAGATTCCATCAAGAAAAGTCACTCAACCACTCCCCAAGTCATCTCAACTAATTCCTCCAAGTTATGAGGCTGATTTGGAAAGGTAGTTCCTAGATTTTAGGGGCACACTTCTCACTATAAAAGGACCATGTATCCCGACTTCTTTTGGGCCATCTTCTTGGAGTTTTAGCTCATGTAAAGTGAGCACTAAGTGCTGGAGTTGTGATAAGCAAGCCCCTTGCTTAAGCTAGCCCCTTGCTTGCTTGTTTGTTTTCTTTTAGTAGGTATATCTATGTGTGTGCGCAGGCAGTGTTGCAACTCTCTACCCCTGAGTTGTTAGCATTGCTTCTCCCTCATATTGTATCCATTTGATGTAATTCTTGTCTCCTTGGATAGATAGTAGAGTCTATTTTATGCTCACAAAGTCTCTACAACATTCTTTGAGTAATTTGGGAGCAACATTCATTTTAGTGAAGTTGTGTGATTGATATCTCTCTCTATGTGTAGGCTCTGTTGGAAATATTTTGCTCTCTGTGGTAAGGGCTGGTTATCCTTCTCTATTTATCCATTTTCTATGATTTTGGTGTCAATGGGTAGCTATTAGAGTGCTCTAAAGTTGACCCAAGTTGCAGATTCATTCTCTGTATAATCTCTGAGAAACGCTTGCTGGAGTGAAGTAAGGTCTATGCTTGACTAGCAGTTGTGAGCATTCAACTAGCTCATGTTGTAGACATTGTTTCTCTTTGTGTAGGCATCCATTTGAAGTAAAATATGTTTTGTTGGAAAGCTCTTGGTGTCTATTACAGGTCTAAAAAAGCTCACTAGATTTCTCTACATAAGCGCTGAGTAAGAGCACTTTTGGTGTGCAGAGGTCAAAGAAGGATACCTGTGGAGGTCATTCGCGCTTCATCGTTGCTTAGGGGTTGAGATACTTCCCCCTTCAGTGGTATCAGAGAATTTGGGCATCTTGGAGGTATCACATACAATCAAGAAGACCTCTTGGAGTTGGTGGTTGAAGATTTGCATCAACAAAAGCTTCTTGGAGGTAGCTCACATCAAGGGGGAGCTATTCTACTCAAAGTTTCAAGAGCACAAGGTGTCCATCTAAGGTAAGCTTTGGATTGAGGTAACCTCAGAGCCTCATTTTCATTTTACACACATTGGAGCATTAGCCAAGGGCTAGTTCAAGTATCAAAGACTAGATATGGGAGACTTCAACACTCAAATTGAAAAGCTAGACAAAGGGAACTATCAACCATGGAGATTTAGGGTCTCCAACTATCTTATGGGCAAGGGCCTTTGGGGGTTGATTAGTGGAAGTGAACCAAGACCTAGGTTGGATGAGAATCCAACCAATGACCAGAGAAGGGCCTTTAGGGAATTGAATGAAAGAGACAAGAGGGTTATCTTTATTCTTTCCCAGCACATTAGCAATAGCATGATCGACCATATCCAAGACTTGGATTCAAGCATGAAGGTATGGGAGACACTTGAAAGGCTTTATTCAACAAGCACCAAAGCAAGGAAGATCCAACTCAAGAATGAGCTCAACAACTTTAGGAAGAGCTCAGGGAGTAGCATAAATGACTACATACTTAAGGTCAAGGAGTTATCAGATGCATTGGGATCCATTGGAAGCCACGTAGACGATGACGATCTTGTGGCTTATACTCTCAATGGTTAGAGAGATGATAAGAAGTGGAAACCCTTTACCACTTCAGTTTATGTAAGGGATAATCTTCCCAATTTTGAGCAATTGGTTGCTCTCATGGTCACTGAAGAAATGAACATAGGTGGAAGTTCAACTAAAAGCAAGGATGCACAAGTTTTCTATGCAGGTAATCAAAGGGGCAAAGGAAGACGAGGACAAGGAAGGGGCAAAGGAAGGTTTGGAGGAAGGCCAGGCCACTCAAGCAATCAAGGACATGACCAAGGCACCTCATCACAAAGAGGGAGAGGAAGAACAAGAGGAAGAGGAGGACGACATCAACAAAACAGGAATCAAGATGGCGAAGAATGTTACATATGTGGCAAGTTTGGCCACTATGCTAGAGATTGCTACCAAGGAGGAAACCAAAGGAGCTATAATCAAGGTTCTTCATACAAAGGCCAAGGTAATTATGCTTCTACAAGTTCAGAAAATGACAATATCTTGATGATGCACATGAATGGGAATTCAAGCAAAGTAGATAACACTTGGTATATTGATAGTGGATGTAGCAACCATATGAGTTGCAATGCTTCTTGGTTTACTAATCTACATGTTCCCAAAGGTAAAGGACATGTAGAAATAGGTGATGATATAGCCCATGAGATCTCCCATGTTGGAGATGTAGCTTTGGATGACAAGGAGGAAGGAAGATGTCTCAAGGATGTCTTGCATGTACCTACTATCACAAAGAACTTGGTGTCCGTTGGGCAAATGGTTGAAAGAGGCTATCAAGTAATGTTCAACAAAGGTGGATGCTTTGTGGAGAACCCTAAGCAAGGTTACAAGGTCATAGCAAGAGGAAAGAATCAAGGGAGACTCTTCACTTTGGAGGTAAATTCTCATTCCACTCAACATGTCTACTTCACATATGGAAACAAGAGGATTTCGGAGTTGGACTTGTGGCACAAGAGGATAGGTCACATCAACATACAAAGAATGAAGGAAATGCAATTCAAGAGGTTGGTTGAAGGTCTTACCAACTTCCAAGGACAAGGTATGAAGCATTTATGTGAATCTTGTCAACTAAGGAAGCAAGCAAGACTTCCATTCAAGAAGAGTGGCTACATAAGCCAACATCCATTGGAGTTGATACATACAAATGTGTGGGGGCCAACCAAAGAGCAATCCATTGGAGGTAACAAGTACTTTGTCACTTTTATAGATGATTTCACAAGGATGGTTTGGGTTTATTTCATCAACAACAAATTAGATGTGTTTACATGTTTCAAAGCATTCAAGGCAATGGTAGAGAAGGAAACAGGTACATATATCAAGAAGCTAAGGTCCGATGGAGGGGGAGAATATTTCTCCAATGAGTTTTCTGATTTTTTAATGGATCAAGGAATCAAGAGGCAAGTAACATGCAGGTACATACCCCAACAAAATGGAATAGCATAGAGAAAGAATAGATACATTGCCGAGATCGCTAGAGCAATGCTTAATGAGATGAATGTACCTAACATGTTTTGGAGTGATGCAGCAAATACCGCCGTGTATCTAATGAATAGGGCTTCTACCTCAGGGATCCATGGCTTGACACCATATCAAGCCTATTATGTTAAGAAACCTAATCTTTCCCACTTGAAGATATTTGGATGTACTTGTTATGTACATGTGCCAAGTGAATTGAGGCACAAGCTACAACCAAAGGCAGAAAAGTGTGTGTTTCTAGGATATTCAAATGATCATAAAGGTTACAGGTGCTTCAACCCAAACACAAAGGACTTGAGGATATCAAGGGATGTAGCATTTGATGAGCTACTCCCTTGGTATAAGAAATATGATTGTATGCAGGACTATGAAGAAGAAAAGCATGGACATGATGAAGAACAAATCGACCTAGAGCTAAGCGGCCCAAGGTGTTCCATCAATGAAGATAGTTCATACTCACAATGGAGGGGGAGATCTTCATCAAGCTATGAGGCACAATCAATCAACAAAGGCAAAGCAACATTGGTGGAGTTGGATGAAGAAGGTAATGAAGTTGAAGATGATGAAGGACACACGATGGAGAAAGAAGCCACGTCAAAGAAAGAGATCAAGTTCCCAAGGCAAAGGAGGTTTGTTCCTCCAAAAGGTGAAGAAAGGAAGTCTTCTAGAGTTAAGTATCCAACTCAAAGGTTTACTTATGATTCATACATGGCAACGCATTATGCATATATGAACAAAGTAGTAGAAGATCATGAGCCCAATTGTTATGAAGATGCAAGCAGGTACGCCAAATGGAAAGAGGCAATGCAAGAAGAGATCGACGCACTTGAGGAAAATCAAACATGGAATCTAGTGCCCAAGAAGGAGAACATGAAGGTAATAGGTAATAAGTGGGTGTATAAAGTAAAGAGGAATTCAGATGGATCTATTTCTAGGTTCAAAGCAAGATTGGTGGCCAAGGGTTTTGCACAAACCTATGGAGTGGACTTTGAAGAGACATTCAGCCCCATGGCAAAGATGAGCACCATTAGGACACTCATTGCAATGGCTGCTAGCAAAGGATGGAAGCTTTTCCAATTGGATATCAAGAATGCCTTTCTCAATGGAGACTTGGAGGAAGAGGTATACATGGAGCAACCATTAGGTTTTGTTCATAAAGAGTTTCCACATCATGTTTGTAGGTTGAAGAAGGCACTTTATGGCCTAAAGCAAGATCCAAGGGCTTGGAACCAAAGATTGGTGGACTATTTGATCAAATGTGGTTACAATCAATGCAAGGTGGATCCATCTCTCTTCTCAATGCCACTATAAATGAAGGATTGTTCTATTCATTTGATGATGATATGCAGGTCAAAGCTTATTCTGATGCGGATTTGGCCGGTTCCAAGGAGGATAGAAGAAGTACAAGTGGTTACCTAGTCATGCTAGGTAGCAAGATCATCTCATGGATTTCAAAGAAGCAACCCACGGTGGCATTATCTTCCATCGAGGCTGAGTATAGAGCTTTGGCTCAAGTCACATGTGAGCTAATGTGGATTAAGAAGTTATTTATGGAGCTTAATTTGCAGGTTGACACATATCCATTTTTTTGTGACAACATGAGTAGCATTCATCTAGCATCGAATCCTGTCTATCATGCTAGAACCAAGCATATTGAAGTGCACTATCACTTCATAAGGGAAAAGGTGATATCCAAGGAAGTTTCAATACATCATATTGGTACCAAGGACCAAGTTGCCAACATGTTTACAAAGGCTTTGGATGGGATGAAGATTTCAAAATTCAAGCAATGCATCAACATGAAGGAGCTTGGATGAGGACGAAGAATTGAAGCTTGAGGGGGAGTGTTAAAAGTCAAGCTTCAAGCTACAAATTCGTGGGGATTCTTTTATTATCATTCCATCAAGAAAAGTCACTCAACCACTCCCCAAGTCATCTCAACTAATTCCTCCAAGTTAGGAGGCTGATTTGGAAAGGTAGTTCCTAGATTTTAGGGGCACACTTCTCACTATAAAAGGAGCATGTATCCCGACTTCTTTTGGGCCATCTTCTTGGAGTTTTAGCTCATGTAAAGTGAGCACTAAGTGCTGGAGTTGTGATAAGCAAGCCCCTTGCTTAAGCTAGCCCCTTGCTTGCTTGTTTGTTTTCTTTTAGTAGGCATATCTATGTGTGTGCGCAAGCAGTGTTGCAACTCTCTACCCCTGAGTTGTTAGCATTGCTTCTCCCTCATATTGTATCCATTTGATGTACTTATTGTCTCATTGGATAGCTAGTAGAGTCTATTTGATGCTCACAAATTCTCTAGAGCATTCTCTGAGTAATATGGGAGCAACATTCATTTTAGTGAAGTTGTGTGATTGATATCTCTCTCTGTGTGTAGGCTCTATTGGAAATATTTTGCTCTTTGTTGTAAGGGCTGGTTCTCCTTCTCTATTTATCCATTTGCTATGATTTTGGTATCATTGGTGTTGAGATATCAAGCTCAACATGTGATGATCCAGGATGACACGTACCAGTTTTTCGTTTCTCTGACATGTATAGTGGTCATACCGATATATATCAGGGGTACTTCATTGAGCTTTATTAGATTTATCTACCGAGAGTGATGGCAGATTTGTTTCTTGCCAGCTCACTTATTCGCGGATATTAGGTTTTTCCTTATGTACTGATCTTTATATATTGCACTTGTATTTTTGTTTTTAGGTCATTCTTGTACATTCCTTTTATGTAATAGAAGAAGAAGAATAAGATCATTCATCCTTGCCTCAATCTGTGTGTGTGTGCTTCTCCTTGAGAGTGAGAGTGTGTATGTGAGCTCTCTTCCTTATCTCCTTCCTTGTGACATGGTATCAGAGCCAGCGTGGCTGTAGAGAGCTCGTGGAGAAGGCGACGGTGAAGACTACGCGGCAAGGCGTGGAGAAAACGTGATTTCACAAACGGCCTCTATTTGCTACGAAAATCGTCGTGAAGGTAGAAGACCTCAAAATATTTTTGTGAGTTATCCCTTTAGGGTCACTCGTTTTTGTCAGATCGAAGTTTTGGAGCCATCTCGACCTCCGTTTCGAGCCCGCAAGGTGGGGCCTACATAAAAACCAGGTCAGTTTTAGAAACTGTAACTTGCATTGTGTTCGGCAACACTCATATATTCCAGATCCAGAATTTCAAGCGATTCCGTGTACTGTTGATACACAAAAACTGTGTTTTTCTGAGATCGAACTGTCACATCATAGTGCGATAGTGTTCAAGCAGAAGTGCTGCTTGTAGTGTTTTGCAGTGTTGTGAATTGTTGTAGAAATGG
The DNA here is from genome assembly GCA_020310875.1 of Ceratopteris richardii. Classification (NCBI taxonomy): domain Eukaryota; kingdom Viridiplantae; phylum Streptophyta; class Polypodiopsida; order Polypodiales; family Pteridaceae; genus Ceratopteris; species Ceratopteris richardii. The sequence goes on from CM035424.1 coordinate 39,835,211, forward strand.
CAAACGCACATGGAATGAGTCAGCTTATGAGCGATAAGCTGGACAAGAACAACTTCCATGCTTGGAGATTCAAAATGACGAATTTCCTGATGGCAAAAGGCTATTGGAAGTATATCGAAGGAGAGAATGAAAATGCTCCGCAGTTAACAGAAAGGAATCTGATGCAGATCAGTTAAGAGCATATGAGGAATGGAATCAAGGAGCACGAAAGGTAATGTATTGGCTATCTGTTAGCATACAGGATAGCATGATTGTACACATACAGGATGCCAAGACTCCAAAAGAGGCTTGGAACAGCTTGGTCATCTTGTACGAGACTAATACAAAGGCACGGAAATTGCAACTCAAGAATGAGTTGCATACATTGGAAAAGAAGAGCATGATGGTAAGTGACTACACTCTTAAAATCAAAGGCATATGTGAGTCACTTGCATCTATTGGTGTGAATGTAGATGATGATGATAAGGTGGAAGTGTGCCTTTGTGGTTTAGGAGCTACATATAAGCAGTTCAGAACTTCCATACAGACCAGGGAAAATATTCCGAATTTTGCTGATCTGGTATCTATGCTGATTATTGAAGAAAAGAATCTTGGTGAGGACTCAAGCTCCCAAGGAAAGCCCAGTTCTGAGCAGGTATTCTACTCTGGCAGAGGAAGAGGTAGAGGTAGAGGTTTTGGAAGTGGAAGAGGAAACAGTAACCAAGACCAAGGTCAACAACAGAATCATGCAGGAGGAAGAGGACAGTTTTGAGGCAGGGGGAGCCAAAGAGGTTGCAGAAATTTCCAAAGAAATGATTCAGGTAATGATAGTAAAGGATGCTGGAATTGTGGTAAACCTGGACACTTTGAACGTGATTGCAGGTTAAAGAATCAAAATAACAGAAGGCAGCAAAACAACTATGCATCCACAAGTGCAGATGATTCTGAGAAGCTGTTTATGGTTCAACATCACATGATGAATACGATGTCTACTGGTGTTTCAAAATCGAACGATAATGTTGGTATGTTGATTCAGGTGCTTCAAATCACATGACCAGTCATGCAGAATGGTTTAGTAGTTTGCAGAAAATGCCAATTCCTGGATATGTTGAAACAGGTGATGATACATCGCATCCTATTGAGCATAAATAGCATTGTCTATGGAGGACGCGAAGGTAAAACATCTTGCTGATGTGTTGCATGTTCCAAATATAACAAAGATTCTGGTTTTTGTTGGACAAATGGTTGACCAGGGATTACAAGTCAAATTCAATGCTGATGGATTATATGTAGAAGAGTACAAGCAGGATGGACGATTGGTTGCAAAAGGAAACAAAGTGGGTAGAATGTTCACCTTAAATGTGAAGATTCCTAAAATGAATGCAGCCATGTTTGCAAAAGGTGCAGGAGTTATTGCAGATATAGAGATATGGCACAAACGGATTGGACATGCAAACTTGCAAAGGCTGAAAATGATGCAGTCAAAGGAGATTGTCCATGGACTACCAAATTTCAAAGTTGCAGAAATGCAAAAGGTATGTGCAGCATGTCAATTTGGTAAACAGTCAAGAGCATCATTTCCACATGACAAGCATGTTAGTGAGAATGTACTAGAAGTAGTACATACAGATGTTTGGGGTCCAGCAAAGACCACATCTATGGGCAGTTGCAGGTTTTATGTTACCTTCATTGATGATCATACACGCAAACTATGGGTATATTTCATGAAAGAGAAGAGCAAGGTGTTCAATCACTTCCAGAATTTTAAAGCTATGGTGGAAAAGCAGACAGGGAAGTACATTCAAACATTAAGATCTGATGGGGGAGGTGAATACATGTCAAATGAGTTCAGTAGTTTTTAAAAAAATCATGGAATTCGGTGTCGGTTTTCATGCAGGTACACACCACAACAGAATGGTGTTGTTGAACACAAAAATAGACATATTGCAAAAATAGCAATAGCCTTGACGGCTGAGAAGAATATGCCTCATTGTTATTAGGCAGAAGATGTGCATACTGCTGTATACATCATGAACAGAACTCCGACTGCTGCTGTACATCAAGTTACACCTGAAGAGAAGTTTACACGTAAAAAGCCAAACTTATCACATCAGAAAGTTTTTGGCTGTATTGCATATGTACATGTTCCAGATGAGTTGAGTATGAAGCTTGATCCGAAAGCAGAAAAATGTGTCCTCATTGGATATTCCCTTGACCAAAAGGGGTACAAATGTTATAACCCACTCACACAACAGGTGAAGGTGAGCAGAGATGTGGTATTTGATGAAATGTCAAGCTTCTATGCAGATGCCAAAGAAGGACTGAATCTTGAACCAAATGACAAAGAAAATGCTGAAAAATCTAGTGCAGAATCTCAAGTTTTGAGTGGACCGGATGCATCACCAAGCAATAGTTCCAACTCAAATCCATGGAGTGGAAGATTGCGTGGAAATTTCAGTCCAGCAAATTCATCAAATACATCCAAGAAAGGTAAAGAAAAGCTTTCTGGTGGTAGTAAAACAGGTGCAGGTTTTGAAGATTTTGATGGAGATTCAAGTGGTTCAGAAAAGAGTATTGATGAGGAACTTGGATTGCCCTCTGTGAAGACTCCAGGAGTAATAAGGACACATGCAGATGATACAAGAAGAAGTGACCCAGGACCAAGAAGATCTGGGAGGATGCGTAATTCAGTGCAACGATTGACATATGATAGATACATGGCTTGCCATTGTGCCTACATGACAAAGGTAATACAAGATGCTGAACCTTCTTGTTTTGAAGATGCAATTGGTAATGCAGATTGGGAAAAAGCTATGGATGAGGAGATGGCTGCACTTTATGGAAATGATACATGGAAGCTGGTTCTATTGCCACAAGGAAAGAAATCCATAGGCTGCAAATGGGTTTACAAGGTAAAGCATAATGCTGATGGTAGCATAAGCACGTATAAAGCACGATTGGTAGCTAAAGGTTATGCACAGACATATGGCATTGATTATGAGGAAACATTCAGCCCTATAGCTAAAATGTCTACTGTCAGAACACTTGTTGCATTAGCTACAGCAAAAGGATGGACTTTGCATCAGATGGATGTGAAGAATGCTTTCCTACATGGTGAGTTACAGGAAGAAGTATATATGGACGAGCCACAAGGATATGAAGATCCAAAACATCCAGAATATGTTTGCAGGTTGCAAAAGGCCTTGTATGGGCTAAAGCAAGCCCCTCGTGCATGGCATGCAAGGATTGCTGATTACTTAACCAGCATTGGATTCTCTATGTGTGATGCAGATCACTCACTATATGCAAGGAAGGCTGATGATGGCATCACTATTGTGGCTATTTATGTTGATGACCTGATTGTAGGTGGTGATAATGAAGAAAGCATCAAAGAGGTAAAGAAACGTCTTATGCAGGAATTCGACATGAAAGATCTTGGTGTGTTGCGCTATTTCTTGGGCATTGAGTTTATACATACAGAAACAGGTATATGGATGTCGCAAAGGCAATATGCCTTGAATATGCTACAAAAGTATGGTATGGCTGATTGTAAGCCAATTTCTATGCCATTAGATCAGAATTTGAAATTGGATACTACGTTAGGTGAAACATTGGAAAATGCTACTATGTATAGGAAAGTTGTGGGAAGTCTTATATATCTCACAATTACAAGGCATGATCTAAGTTATACTGTTGGACTTGAAAGTCAGTTTATGCAGGTTCCCACGAAGCCATATTTGGATGCTCTGAGGCGCACTCTACGTTATGTGAGTGCTACTTTGGATTATGCATTGTTTTATGAAGCTGTTGTGGAGTTGCAGGTTCATGGATACATCGATGCAGATTGGGCTGGTAGTACTCCAGATAGAAGATCTACTAGTGGCTTTCTTTTCTCACTTGGAGGTGCAGCTATTACATGGAGCAACAAGAAGCAACCCACTGTTGCTTTGTTGAGTACAGAGGCTAAGTATAGAGGTGCTGCAATGGCAGCATGTGAGGCATCATGGCTGGAGATGTTACTTGCAGATTTAGGTGTGGAAGTGCAAAAGCCTATCACTATCTATTGTGATAATCTTAGCAACATACAGTTAGCACGGAACCCTGTTTTCCATGCTAGAACAAAGCATATCGAGGTACATTATCACTTCATCAGAGAGAAGGTGTTAGCAGGTGATACTGATCTTGTTTATGTGAGAACAGATGAGCAGGTTGCTGATTTTTTCACCAAATCACTTGGAGCTGAGAAGTTAAAGAAGTTTCGAGAGATGCTTGGATCACAGGATATGGCGTTGAGCTTGAGGGGGAGTGTTGAGATATCAAGCTCAACATGTGATGATCTAGGATGACACGTACCAGGTTTTCGTTTCTCTGACATGTATAGTGGTCATACCGATATATGTCAGGGATACTTCATTGAGCTTTATTAGATTTATCTACGAGAGTGATGGCACATTTGTTTCTTGCCAGCTCACTCATTCGCGGATATTAGGTTTTTCCTTATGTACTGATCTTTATATATTGCACTTGTTGTATTCTTGTTTTTAGGTCATTCTTGTACATTCCTTTTATGTAACAGAAGAAGAAGAAGAAGATCATTCTTCCTTGCCTCAATCTGTGTGTGTGCTTCTCCTTGAGAGTGAGAGTGTGTGTGTGAGCTCTCTTCCTTATCTCCTTCCTCGTGACAATTGGGTAGCTATTAGAGTGCTCTAAATTTGACCCAAGTTTGAGATTCATTCTCTGTATAATCTCTGAGAAAAGCTTGCTGGAGTGAAGTGAGGTCTATGCTTGACTAGCAGTTGTGAGCATTCAACTAGCTCATGTTGTAGACATTGTTTCTCTTTGTGTAAGCATCCATTTGAAGTAAAATTTGTTTTGGTGGAAAGCTCCTGGTGTCTACTACAGGTCTACAAAAGCTCACTGGAGTTCTCTACATAAGCTCTGAGTAACAGCACTTTTGGTGTGCAGAGGTCAAAGAAGGATACCTGTGGAGGTCATTCGCGCTTCGTCGTTGCTTAGGGGTTGAGATACTTCCCCCTTCACTTAATACCTTTACTAACCATGGGACCTTGCAGAACATTTGAAAATAACACACATTTAGTATTACAAAGGAGGAACTTTATGTTGCTAGTTGGGCACTTGTATCACCTCAACCATAGAGGCATATTGGAATATTGTACTCCAGAAGAGGAGCAACAGGAATATCTAAAAAGAGCTCATTGTTGGAACCCTTGTACTCATGCTTCCAGAGTTGTCACCCTAAGTAATCTCAATAGGATGGGGGTACATTGGCCTAATAAGATTCAATATGTAACAAAATATATTGCTAACTGCTGGGAATGCCAATCCTTGCAAAACTCGGAACTTATAACTCTATATTGGTTTTAGAAAAATCCAGAATGGAGTGAGAACATAATTGAGGAATTGAAAAGGAAGAAAAAAGGAAATCAAGTAAGAGCTAATGCAGACACAAAAGATCTACAAATGATCTCTGAAGAATATAAACTGATAGGAGAACAATTGTATAAGAGAGGGATGGATGGATATTTAAGAATTTGTGTTCCTGAAGATAGATATCTGGAAATGTTGGAAATGGCACATTCTGGAGTGGCCGGAGAACATTTTTCAAGTGACAGAACTGCTAAACTCATATTATATTCTGGCTTTTGGTGGCCAACCCTATTTCCTGATGCGAGAACATATGTGAAAAGATGTGACATTTGTCAGAGGGTGAGTCAACCAAATAAAAGAGACAATATGCCATTAGTTCCATTAATTTCAGCCAGAGCATTTAGTAAATGGGGGTTGGATTTCATTGGACCCATACATCCTCCAGCAAGACAATCCCATGTTGAATACATACTAGTAGCTACAGATTACCTGACAAAATGGGTTGAGGCCAAAGCTACAAAAAGAAATGATGCTCATACTACTGCTAGATTTCTCTATGAAAATATCATCACTAGATTTGGACTTCCAGTTGAATTGGTAAGTGATAGGGGGACTCATTTTTTGAACCAAATCATAGAAAACATAACTGAATATTTCATGATTAGTCATAGAAAGTCAGCCTCATATCACCCACAAGCCAATGGGTTAGCAGAAAGTACTAATAAAATACTTTGTACTGTATTGTCAAAATTAGTAAACACAAACAGGAATGATTGGGGTTTACAACTTAATCATGTCATATGGGCCTATAGAGTGGCATACAAAACTGCATTAGGAACCACACCATTCAATCTGGTATATGGACAAAATGCAGTTTTGCCCTTAGAATTCCTTATTCCAACACTGAAGGTGGGTAGTCAATACAATTGGACTGGACATGAATTGTCTGAGAGAGTAATAGAATTGGAAAAACAGGGAGCTTCTAGACTCCAAGCAATCATGAGCATCTATGCAGACAAGAAAAGACAAAAAGCTTATCATGATGTTCATATTAAAGAAAAAGATCTACAAGAAGGAGATCTAGTTCTGGCATATACAATAAAGGAACATCAGAAGAAATTTCAGAAAAAAGGACATGGGCCTTATATTATACATCAGATCAGTAACAGTGGATCTATCCAACTAGCTAACATAGATGGAGAAATCATGCCAAACTTCATAAGTGGATGCAGAGTTAAAAGGTATGACTTTCCATTAACTGCTTTTGAATGGAGAAGATTACACCAAACTCAAAATAGGAAAAAAGAAGAGGAAAACATTAGAAAAGAGGCTCAACAAGAGGCAAAGGAAAGGATAAGAAAAAACAAAAACCTTAGAGAAGTCCTTCTGTGTGAAACACCTCTAAAACAAAAAGAACATTTGCATGTGATAACTATGGATTGTCAAGAGGAAAAAATCAGGGTTTTAATAGATTCAGGTGCACAAGTAAATTTGATTAGTTCAGCTTTGTTGAAGAAATTTAACCTAAAAAGGACTAAAAGCAAAACCTTTATCAAAACCTTGGAAGGACAAATGATACAAAGCATGTCTTCATCTTCTCTTAAAGTTAAGTTCAATACTAAATATATGAAAATAGATTGTGAAGAATGGCCAGATCACTTGATGATTAAAAAATTGATTTTGGGACAACCATGGTTAAGGCAAGGTAGACTAATACTAGATTTTGAAAAAATGAAGCTCAAATTAACACTAAATGACAAAAGGTTTTTAATATTCTTGTGGAGTACTGAAAAACAAGAAGATCAACAGGAGCTTCATGATTTAGAGCTGGAAGGATTTACTTTCTCATTAAAAGACACACAGACATTATCAATACAATTACTAAAGGATCAAGCTTCATTTAATCAAAACCAACAAGAAATTGAAGAAGTAAAAGAGGGTGAAGAGATAGAAGCAAGGTGGAAATTAGGGTATAATCAGAAGTATCAGGACATCAGAACAAGAAGGATGTGGAAACAAAGTACACACAAGGCCTGCTCATCAAAACAAATTCCCATAACAAAATGGATATGGAAGCCAAAAAATTTCAACCACAGCTCATCAAATGAAGATAGGTGTATTCCCAGAATAGGGTCAGCAAAGATTAAATATTATTGGGTAAAAAAATCAGAAGTGATTCAATGGAAAAGGACATGAGTATCTGAGATGTAGTTAGGATCTTAGATAAGAAAATCAGAGTGTCACATAGACGAAATTTTGACATTTTTTGAAAAAAATGACAAATTGTTCTACCTTATCCTTTTTCTAAGAAAAGAAATAGGAGGGGAAGAAAGGAAGTTGAAAGGAATTGTTATTAAAAAAAAAAGAGAGAGAGAAATTATTTTAAAAAAAAGAGAAAAAAAAGAAAAAAGAGAATAAATTATTCATTTTTTCTTTTATAAGTTATAGAGCACAAAGCAAGATATAGGTAGAAGTGTAGCAAGTTTCTATTTTTCTTATTATTTTTATTTTTTATATATTTTATTTTTTAATTTAACTCAATTTCTTTCAACTATTTATAGTTTTCAAATCTTTCCTTTCTTTATAAGAAGCTGTCAGAAGGGAAGAGGGCACTAGACATCTTGCCACACAAGTAATGATCACTTAATTGAGTTTTTTGAGGAAGTCAGGATTTAATTGAGATTTTATTTTCATTTTTCTTTCATTTCATCTCAAAACAAATATCATTCTTGATTTCCTGTGACTCATGTGGGTGGAGTTTTTTCTTTTTGTGTGATGCTATATTTTCTCCAGAATTGTGAATCCAAAGGAGCTACCAATTCATGATTTCAAAGCAGAATCAGTCACTTTGTCTAGAGGACATTGGTTCTTGGGCAGTGAAGCTGTAGTAGAGGAGGTGGACCTGGAGTCTAATGAAGAGCAAGAAATTCCAGAAGCAGAAAAGGTAGTTAAAGAGCTCAAAGAAACCCTGAGTATCATTGGCCAGCACATATTCACAGTAGGAGTGGGAGGTTACAAGTACAATATGCTGTGTCAGGAGTTTTACAAATTCCAAAGAATTGCAGTAAATCACAAGAGATGGAAAGCAAAGGGTTACACAAGTTGTTGGATGAGCCCTTATTCTTCATAGAATTTGAAAGAGTGGCACAGGTAATGAACAGCTTGTTAGAAGTTGGGAAGGGCAATGAGGCATATTTCCGGTGTAAAGTCAAGGACAAAGAAAACCAGGAGGTGAATATCATTATAAAAGCAGAACATATCAGAGCAGCTCTACAATTTTACCCAATGGGAACTAAATTGGATAACAGCTTTGTCAAGAAAAATAAAGAAACATATACAGGATACACTAAATTCCCTGATTTTAAGGGAAAAGAGAATGAGGAGTATGCCATTAGAATGTTTTTGCAATACTTTTGTTTTCCAAAACTGCCAAGATACACCATGCCACACAAACCAGTAACACTGATTATGTTCAACAATAAGGGCAGAACTAATCCCTTTGGAGTGATGGATGTAACACCATATATACATGAGCAATTGAAGGAAGCAGCTAAACACTGGGAGCAAAAGAAGTATATGAATGGAGCTCAATTTTTAACCAGGATTATATATCATGTACTGGGAATGGAGGATCAGTTGAAGTTGGCTCCAGAAGCCCAATATTTCAGAAGTTTAATGTCAGGAATTAAGAGCCCTTCCAGGAAAATGACTATAAGGGAAGTGGAAGCCCAACCCAGCATGAGGGGAGTAGAGAGGAAAAGAAAGGGAATCTCAGAGGAAGTTATTCCAGTAAAGAAAAGAAGATTGGATTCAAGAAAGGTGGAGTTGGAACAGGTAGAAGCAATTAGGGAAGAGCATGAAGCTGCTCAGAAGCAGGTACAATCTTCAAATGACCCACACCCACCTCAGACAAGCAAAGAGCAGTTGTATACCTACTTGACTCAAGCTAATAATAAAAGGGCAGTATATGAAGCCCAATATCAAAAGATGTTGGAGGACTACTCTTGCAAACCAACAGATTGGATTCAAAAGGAAGTAGAACACTATGAAGAACTGCATGATCAGATGATGGCAGCTGAGACAGAGGAAGTGTTTGTCAAAAAAGAACTGGAACTGTTAGCATATTTCAAAGAGCTACAAGGCCCTCCTAAAACAAGAACTACAATTGTAGTAAAGAAGAAGGTTCAGAAGAAACCTGTACAAAAGAAGAAGTTAACCAAGAAAATCAGGAATAGCAGGCTCTTCACAATTCTCTGCAGACTCTGAAAGTGATATTGAAAACTTTTTGTTAAAAAGTTTGAATTGCTCAGTACCTAGTACACCTACTGTGATAACACAGGCCACTGAAAGACATAAAACACCAGAAGACTTGAGAGGGAAGCCCCAAGGAAAGCAAGTCCAAGAAGAAGCAGCAAAGCAGGTTAGTCTTGAAGAAGAGAGAAGATTACTAAAAGGAAAAGCAGTGATGATGGAAGAGGAGAGTGAAGTAAAAAAGGAATTCAGCTGTGGGTTAGTGGATTCAGGATTAATGTCAATATGGTCAAAACCTTCACAACAAACCAATTTCAAAGTGGATGAAGGAAAAGCAGAGATAGCAAAAGGAGTTCAGTTATGTAGTCTAGCCAATAAACAAGGGGATACAGATCAAATCAAGGAAACAGAAGAGGAAATAGTGGAAAAGAAGAATGCTCAAGAAATAGAAGAAGGAATTATAGAACAAGAGGTCAACCAAAGCATAGAAGACATCTTGTATGACTTGAATCATAATGAAGAATTCACAACTACAGAAGATCAAAGACAAGAGGAAGGCTTGGATCTCATGGATATAGATGAGCAAGAAGAAGGACAAAAAGAGCAGATAAGTAATGATCAGATAAAGCTTACTGAGGAAACTAATTCAGCCATAATTCAGGAAGAGGAAGTACAAGTAAAGGAAAGACATCTCTTTGAAGAAGAACAACAAGAAGTGGAGAACAAGAAGGCAGAAGGAACAAAGATAATTAAAGATATATCAGAACATGAGAATAAGGATGATAAAATATTGGAATATGAGGAAGATGTTGCAAACCAAGAAAAGATGGAAGCAGATAAGAGCCATGAAGAACAAAAGACTCAGGTCATAGACTCAGTTATGTAGTCCAGCCAATAAACAAGGGGATACAGATCAAATCAAGGAAATAGAAGAGGAAATAGTGGAAAGAAGAATGCTCAAGAAATAGAAGAAGGAATTACAGAACAAGAGGTCAACCAAAGCATAGAAGACATCCTGTATGACTTGAATCATAATGAATAATTCACAACTACAGAAGATCAAAGACAAGAGGAAGGCCTGGATCTCATAGATATAGATGAGCAAGAAGAAGGACAGAAAGAGCAGATAAGTAATGATCAGATAAAGCTTACTGAGGAAACTGATTCAGCCATAATTCAGGAAGAGGAAGTACAAGTAAAGGAAAGACATCTCTTTGAAGAAGAACAACAAGAAGTGGAGAACAAGAAGGCCGAAGGAACAAAGATAATTAAAGATATATTAGAACATGAGAATAAGGATGATCAAATATTGGAATATGAGGAAGATGTTGCAGATCAAGAAAAGATGGAAGCAGATAAGATCCATGAAGAACAAAAGACTCAGGTCATAGAGTATGAGGAAGAAGATGAAGAAGAGAATGAGTGTAAAGAAAACAAGCAAATAGAAGTCAAACAAATGGAAATAGAAGTTGGGTTGGAAAGGATACCTAAAAATATAAGATCTGCTTGCAAGATCATTATGAGCAACCTAGAGCAATTCAGACCAGCAAGTAGAAACATGATTATATCAGGTATGGTAGCAGAATCTGAGTTTGAAAAAGGCAGTAGTATCATTAAGGAGCACAAGAAAGAAAAAGAACAATTGGCAGAACAATTGAGGATTGTAAAGGAGAAAAATGAGGAATTAACACATAGGATAATTTCTTTGGAGGAATTAGAGGTACAGCAACAAAATAAAATCCAATATCTTGAAGAAAAGTGTGCAAAACAGACAGAGCATAGTAGTAAAATGGAGATGGAGCTGAGAAAAATTGAAGGGAGATACAGAACCTTGCAGAATTCATATCAAATTATGGCCAAGGCAAATGAGGAAATAAACAAATTATTAATGGAAGAAGGCCAATTGAAGGAAGAGAGCAGGACTGTTTAGGTGACACAAGAGGAGAAGGAAGATTTGCACAAGGAAATCATAAGATTGCAAACAGAGCTGAAAGAAGCCAAGGAGTTGGAAAAACAAGCTAGTATACATGCTGCTACCTCAATGAGGGGGTACAATAAGTTACATATGGATATAGAAAAAGAGAGAAATGATTGGCAGATGAGTATAGAAAAGGAAAGAAATGAGTGGAAAGGAGAAAAAGAGATGTGGACCTCCCAAAATAAAAGTTTAATGCTGACATTAGAAGAACTACAGAAAAGATTGGAAAAACCACAAATCGAGGAGGAAGAGCAGGTAGAGACTACACAAACAGGAGAATATGAAGTAGGAGATGATGACAGAACCCAACATGGTGGTGAACAGGAAAACAAAGCACCAGAAGAAGAATACTCAGAAGAATTGGTTAACTTCTGATAGACAGAGAATCCAGGATGAAATTCATTAGAAAAATGCATGATGAATATGAGGAACAAATTGTTACATTTGCTTTAAATAAAGGAATAAATCCGGATCAACACCATTGGGCTGCAGATGGCTTAGGAATACCCTTGTGCATGATCATGGAAAGTATTAAAAACTATGAGTTGGCAAGGGTAGGATTACCTCCGAACAAGTATTTAGAATATAAAGAAGATATCAATGTGACAAAGGAGCTATTTGAAAAAGCTAATCCCAAATGGAGGAATAGGTGGTTGGATGTTAATAAGGAATGTAGAAAGATATGGAAGGAAGCACCTATTCAGCTGAAGATCAATCCAGCATATTGCCCAGTAGCAAGGAGGAGGGAGTGGACAGTCTTTTGGGAAAGAAGGAAAGAAGGAGAGATTCCATCCAAATGGTTGAATTTTCCAAAGATAGCAGGACCGAAGGTAGGAACATGGCCTACAAAGAAGTATATGGTGGACACAGCTGAATCTGTCATAGCCACATACAAAGATGTTAATGACCCAGCATGTATTTCACTAATCAGAATAATGAGACTCATATTAGCATGTATAGAGACTTTTACAGATACAGATGTTAGAGTTCTCAATTACATTGGCTTCAATTCACCAACTGATGCTTTAATCTTTGATCTCAATGGAACACCTGACAGGATATGTTTGATGGCTTATTATAGCAGAATAATATTTTTGGGCAACCATTATCTCCAGATTTTTGAAGATGCATTTGATTATGGGTTTTTTGAAAGGGAATCGGAAATATTCAGAAATTTGTCAATTGTAACAAAATCTCGACTCACTGCTTATGAAGCTGCATACACAGAGTACCTGAAAAAAGATGTAATTGATAAACCAGAGGCTGCTGTGCAATGGAGAAAAACACTATTTGAGATGGTAATAACTTGAATGTTACAGAAAGAAAAAGCCATGACCTACTGTCACAAGTGTATCAAAGAAAAAAGAAGTGAAGGTAGCATTTATGAATTATCAATAAGAATGTCTTTTGTTAGGAGCCAAAAGGTCTAGGAGGGGACGAATTTTAGAACAAGTATTTTTTGAAGTATTTTTATGGAAAATAATTATAAAATGCCAAAAACTTGTAAAAATATTTATGCAAATGATGTAAAAATAAGGAAGAGTCTTCTTTATGGAGAGTAGAATCATATGTATTTTTTCTAGAATTTTTGGAAACTCCTAGATAGCATATTTTTAGATCAAAAGAGGAAAGGACCAAAATTCAAGTGTGAAAAGGGACACTTGAAAATGTATAAAAGAAAATTTCCTCTACTATGAGAGGGTTGGTTATTACATGCTATCCAAGTAAAGAGAGAGTTTCCTGCAGAAAGTCATGTTTCTTCCTTTTCTGTGATTTCTTTGATTTGTTGAGTCTATTCTATGTGTATCCATGGAATTTGCAAGCTTCTATTGTGTATTTCTGATGCATGTGTATGAAGAGAGTTGATTCCTGATGTATTGAGTGAGAAATTGATGAAGAATGGTGCTGTAGATGAAAATCGTCTGATTTCACAGAATCCTGATTGTCTCGTCTGAAGGTTACAGGTATCATTTGTGAGTTTTGACTTTATGATTATGTTCTGCTGAGAAAATAACATGTTTTAGACACCAAGATTATTGAAGTTGATGGAGTATTTCTCAAGATAATCCAAACCCTAGACATTCCTCTTCATCTTCATTAATTCTCAGAAATCCAACCAGTTTTCTCTTATTTCTTGGATTCTATCATCTAGAAGGGGTTGTGGTCTCTTGTATACTTCCAGGATTGACAAAAATAAGATGTATTGTTGATTCTTTATGCTAAATGATTGGAGAGGACAACTCCAAAGGTCAACAACAAACAGCATATATACAAGCGGGGGGAAAGAAACCACTTAAAGAGGGAAAAAAGTGCCCTAGTGGTCCTAGAGTTTTCACACACATCATTACCTATATATATCAACAAATCCCTCCTGGGAGTGATGCAGTGAACAAGGAGCTGGCACTCATGTATAAGGAAGTGCCAAGCTATGTGGAATCAATCCATGTAGCTCAGTGATGAGTAGCACCTCCTTTAATGTCAATCCGGGAAGACGTGAGGATGTTATGAAGACCTCGAACAAGTGATGGCACAAGTGCGTGAGTGAGAAGCACACTAACATGCACACACATACACACACACACGCACACACGGCAAGACCAAGAGAAAGACAATGGAGTTCTTTTAGATTACTCCCAAAATGCTCATACAAGTTCAAATCTATTACAAGCTAACCTCAAAAATGAACTCTCTAGCTCTATTATAGTTTTTGACTAGTTTTTGGCCCTGTCTAGACCTAGTGTCCGGCCTAGTTAAAAATTAGGTTCTCTGGCCTATTTGGAGGTTCAAACGGAGTCTAAAAAATGTGAAAAATGATAGGTAGGTACTTCTAAAGCTCCTCAAGCTCAAGGACTCCTTGGCTTGCACAAAATGGAGCTACAAAAGTATGAAATGATATTTACAATGGTTTTTAGTGATGAAAATCTCTATTTTTGTAGGGATTTAACAATTTGACATACATTTCCTAGAGCTCCCTACTCGCTCCTTCTTGTGGGTCCACCTCTTTGATATGCTTTAGCTTCATGAAAAAAATAATGGCCTACTTGCCAGATCTTCGTTGACTACTCTGTTTGCTTGTGCCTTCTCTGCGCTCCGACTCCCTTCGTTGGCTTCCTTGTCTTGTGAGTCCTTCAGTTCCTTGACTGCTGCCAACACCCCCCCCCTCGCGTCTGCCATCTCTAACAGACCCTTGTTGAGTGGGTCGTTGGATGTAGTACTCCACTACGTCTGTGGCTAAATGATGTTCTGTTATTCTCAACCCTTTGGCCAAATCAGTGAGTAGGGCATCCCAGTCTATTGGCCCTGGAACTTCTGGATGTGATATACGTAGCTTTTCTGAATGTAGAGCTTGTTCCACCGCAAATAACTGTAATAGATGAGATGGTCGGGGTATGAATATCTCTGAATGATATTCCCAGAACCCTGTGATAAACATTTCTTCAAATGTTTGTTTGAAGCAGGCAGGTAGATACCTTATACGAGCATGCCACGCATATACGACGTTAATGAATGGTGTGGTGCTCATATCGTAGACAAGGTCCTGATTCCCTTCATTAAATCCAATAGTCGAAAGATGAGGTTCTTTGATATTCTTAAATGTCCTGAATG
This sequence comes from Ceratopteris richardii, assembly GCA_020310875.1. Lineage (NCBI taxonomy): Eukaryota > Viridiplantae > Streptophyta > Polypodiopsida > Polypodiales > Pteridaceae > Ceratopteris > Ceratopteris richardii. The sequence goes on from CM035424.1 coordinate 39,850,413, forward strand.
TAACCAGCATGAGCTCAAAAATTTTGAGGCACATCTGTGCCATGACATCTGGGACATTCTTGAATCTGACTGCCCAGTGTCGGATGGTTGAAATCATGTAGTTGACTGTGGGTTGGCCATGAGGAGGTGCTAGGTACACATAATTTAGCCACTTTTCACATCCTTTAACCGTCAAAACTATTTTGGTGTACTCCGGCCAAGACCTTCTTCGAAAGACAGGGCAGTAGCAGGGATTATACTTGATATATAAAGGCATGTTATTCCACGTGCGTACCATCTCAAGGTAGGTTTCAAGCACACGGATCCTCCAGGTAGGTTGAAAGATATTCCCATGCGTGGCACTGGCAGGGATGTCTTCTGGTGCAAACTATGTCGCCGAGGTTGGTTCCTTCGTTGTGTGCTGCTTGATTTCAGCATTATAATCTGCCATTAAGACACAGAATGGAACATACAAATCATCGGATGTGCCAATCCACCGATGATGGGAGAGGTTTTTGAAGTAATCTGATTTAATGACCACTTCTTCCAATCGAGACATAGACGCTATCTGCACTGTGACTCTCTCATCATGGGTTGCAGCAACCTTTTCTAACCTCTGCATCCATTCAGGGGCTTCGATCTCAATCGTGTCCATGCCTTCTTCTGTTTGCTTACCTCCGGGTGCTGGCATGGGAACATATGGGTCTTCAAAAGTCTCCTCCACTTCAATTGGAACTAAGTCTTCAGGTTCCGGTTCCACCAGGGGAGAGGGTTGACACTCGTATTGAAGAACTTTACTTCATAGTTCTTCTAGTTCTGCTGTGAGTTCTGCGACTTCTTCATATGTTTCGGCTGCGGTTGTGACTTTGCTTGATGCCTCCTGCTGAGTTGTCAGTTGCTTTAGTAGGTCATCTCTTTCTCTTTCTAATGCCTCGTGGGCTTCCAGGAGGTCGGCATGGGTTTCTAACACAATTTGCATATTCTCCGAGGGGATGGCCTTGAATTTTTCTGGGTCGATTTCATGTGGGGAACCTTCCATTGTTGCTTCCAGGTTTTCTTCATTCTGTTTCTGCAGTCTTTTATTCTCTTCGAGTGTTGTGGACATGTGCTTTCGTAGTAAGGTGAGATTGCATCGAAGCTTGAGATTGTGTGTGATCTGAGCATGTAACATGTCATCGAGCTGTTGTTTTTCTTCATTATCTGACTGGGGTGGATTGGCAACTAATTGATCATGTTGTGCTTGCAATGTAGTATAATGCTGTTGTAATAGCCGCTTGTCCTTCTCTAAATCAATGAATCATGCTTGGAGCCTTTCATGGTCTCTGAAGAGGCTCGTATGCTGTGCGTCTAGGTGCTGGTAATGTTGTTGTAGCTGAGACATACACTGGTACATATTATTAAATACATTATTAACGGGGATGGATGCGGGAAAAGTGTTGAATGCAAAAGGGAAGGGAAAAGGGAATGGGAGCGTGTATGCTGTGCTTGAAAAGGGTGAAGTTGGTGGTGGGGGAATGGGAGATTGTGGACATATGGGGGGAGGGAGAGGTGCGGAGGTGGGTGATATGTCCATGAGATCAAAAGTGGATGCGGTCATGGGAGTGATTGTGAACATGGGAATTGTGGGTGCGGTGATGGTGGTGAAGGTGTAAATTGGTGTGTGTAGTTGTGAATATGAACCGCCAGGAAGTGCAATCGGAGGAATGGGATTTTCCATCGCTACAGTTAGAATTACAGTGTCAGTGGTAGTGTATACAAGAGAGGTGGTGATCGGTTGTGTAGGTTGTGTGGGTTGACTAACGGTCTGTGCTTCGGTATGGGAAGTGGACCCTTGGGCGGTGACAGTAGTGGTTACACTGGTAGTGGGAGGTGAAGGTGGTGGAGTTGGAGGGAGAGGGGGTAAGGGGGGTGATGGGGGTGCACTGGATGTATGGGCTTCCTCAGTGTCAAGAATGGTATGAGCTGTGCCAGTGGTCGTGGATGTGGTGCCCTGGGGTTCTGATACTAATACATTCATTTGTTTTCCTGATCGAGAGGGGCGTCTGTCGTATCTTCACTCTGATCTTCACGAGTGTGCAAGGGCAGTATGCACCGTTTCAGGTACTCCCAATGCATCAAGAATCATATCAAGGGTTGCCCTATATTGCTCATCTATGCCTTCGTCTTCCAGGATCTGATTCATCAGGGCCTTTCCTGCTGCCAAGGATAATTTGTGTTGTTCTTGAACTCGATTGATGGTATCATATAATCTTTTCAACTGCTTTGTATAAGCAAGGGCTCCTTCAAGTCCCTGTACAACTTCTTGCTCATATTCATACTCTTCTTCATCAAACAGTCCTTCTTGTTCCTCCTCTTTCTCCTCTTCTTCATCATCCTCCACTTCGACTACTGTTGGTTGGACTGGGTGGGGTTAGACGGTATATGTCTGCTGCCCGCTTGCCTGCTCTGCTTCCACTTCTAAATTGGTAGCATTGATTATTCTGGCCACCTCCTCATCCGTTAGATCTTCCAATGTAAAGCCATGAGGGAACTCTAAGTCAGTTGGAACCGGTGGAAACACTAGGCTCGGGCCTTCTGTGCTGTGCCTTGGTAACCTTATAGTGAATGGTTGCACTCGCCTGGGAAGCTATGGGGTGTTTCTGGTGTCAATGTAGCACCTCGGGCCTGTGCACAAGGCATCTGAACTGCACCTCTCATTTTCTTGGATGGAGGCCCTGCGGTTGATAGTCTGTGTTGAAATTCTTGCACCCTGGTCCAAACAAGCACCCGTTAAATTGGCACATCATATGCCAAGCACCTATAAACGATCCTCGTGAGAGCACAACATCCATACAATACCGATTTTTGCTTCTTATACCACCGTTGATGTGCCAAGTGGATTTGGTCAATGATCCAATGAGGCATGTTGATTGTTAGATCGAAGGCGTCTGCTAAATATAGACTGAACCATATCTTCTTGGGTGGCATTGTGAACCTCTCTTGAGCGGGGAATGCCAAATGCTGCATGACCATTCGCAAGTGAATGGCAATAGTCGGTGTCATTGCCACCATGTCTTTTAGTTTCGTCAGATTCCTGTTCTTAATGTTATCTGGGACAATTGTCTCTTTTTTGGTGGGGATATGCATACCTTTCATGTCGAGGGCTTCTCTTACCAAATTATTCGTCAATTTGAACCGCTTCAGCTCATTGCCCCTTGTGAGAGATGGGAGGACAAAGGTGTTGTATCCCTTTTTCTCTTTGCTCGGAGTGAGGGTGCTAATCAAATACGAGCATCTAAGAAAGTCGGGCTTTGGCAATTGGGCTTTGAAGTAATCGTATAGTCCCGCCTTCTTCCATATCGGTTTCAGCCCTTCATTATTTTGAAGTCTCTCAAATTCCCTGGTGAAGAAGTGATACCTACCCCAGCGCCCGTTGAACTCTATCTCTGCCTCCCACAAGTAAGTGCTTTCTCCCAGAGGTCGTGCCACATCACTAAACCAATGTGAGTTTTTGCTGACTGGCATTGTGTGCCCTTGTGGAGGATTCTGAATCGGTATGGGATTTTATGCCCTCAATGCCACTAGGTGCTCCTTCAATTCCTCCTCAATAGGAAGACTTTCAATATCCACAGTCTGAAATCTGGTGCCTACCTAGGAGCTAGTTCCTGCCTCGGCCATATCGAGGAAACTGGTCACCAGTTCTATGAGAATATACAAATGAATGTTAACATTGCAAACGGACACCAAGTGTTCATGTGTCCCCGTTACAACATTAACATGATTTTAGTGAGAGGTTAGTAGGTCAATAAGTGGTCGGTGATCGTGTGTGTAGTTAGGGAATGGATAATCCTAAGAGCTAAATGGAAAGATGTGGTGTATGAGTGATGTAGTTAGTAAGTGGGTATGAATTTACAAATGAGGGTCGGGAGGTTTATTACACCTTTTAGGCTGCCAAACACTGTGAATGGCTTTCAATTTTGGTTTGGTAGAGCCTCTTGAGGGCTTGGTGAGAGTATCTGCTTGGAAATGAGGCTTTTTAGGGACCCATTTACAAGTGATTCTACTCGTGCTCATGGGTGAATATGTGTTTGTGCGTGATGTATAAGAATGGGTATCAGATGTTAGAGTGAGTGGACCATGTTGTACGGGGTGTGGTCTCTGTGTAGCTATTTGAGCCCGCAAGCAAGCCTTAGGCACCCAAATCTGTCTTGATTGTGGGCTAGACTTCATCGACTTCTTGGGTACCCAATAGACTTCACTTTCGCAGAAGAATTTCTGAAAGACTTCTTATTGGTGTCGTGTTGTTGATTACTAATAAGAAGTTTTGCCCATGTGGTTAGCTTGATCGCAACAAGTTGTTCGCCTTTCTGCACCCACACTTTTTTCAATGGCTGAGACCTCCTGCTTCGCATGTCCTTTTGGCCTCCAGCATAGGTAGTACTCTGCTCCTTCTGTATTTGATCTGCCTTTGGTTGCTGCATCCCTCTGGCCTTTGGAAGAGAAGGGAGTTCCGTTGCGTCCTTGACTTCTTTATTGAGATCATCATTCCTCTGCATCACATAGTTTTGGACAAGAACAGCATGGTCATCTTCATGTGTATTCCTGGAAGGACCAGGAGTGTGTGCCTTGCCTAATTCCTTGAGTGCTTCATTTTCTAACTCAATTGTAATGTGTTTCTCATTGACCCAAACCTGAAGAAGTCCACTTCTTAGGTTTAAGTTGACTGCTTGGTCATAGGTCCAGTCTTGACCCAAGATCAGAGGCTCAGTGAGGTCCTCATCTTGACACACTAGTACTTTCACTGTCATTAAGACATCTTGAATGTGGAGGGGAAGCTCCACCTCGCCCATGCAAGGGGTTTCCATACCTCCCAATCCTATGAGATATGCATCTATAGGATTGACTTTTAATTTCAATTCTTGACAGTAAGAGAGTCTCACCGCACTAAATGCTGCACCTGAGTCAATCAATGCTCGCACAGTTTTTGCACTAATTCCTTGTCCTAGCTCTAAGGTCACAAAAGGACGCCGATCAATTATTCTATGAGATCTAATACCTGAAGCTTCACACATTGCCATATGATATCTTGGGTCCGCAGAGTCATCTGCCCTGGGCTGATCCCTACCCTGTCGTCTCAACTTCATCCTTCTGATGTGTTCTAAAGCTTCTGCTTGAGCTTCTTCTCGAATTCGCTTTTCTTCCTCTTTGCGTTTCTTGGCAGTGTTGAGTCGATTTAGCATATCTTTAGTCAGAGGTTCCTGATATACTTGACTCTACATCCGCTAATGTAACTAGGAAGAACATCACCCTCTAGTGTAGCTAATTGAATTGCTCCACTTGTTGAGATCTTGTTGATAATCATGGGTCCATAGCCTCTTTTCTCTAATTTTCGGGCATGTTGTTTCAGGGTATACACCAAAACTAAGTCTCCGGCCTTCAAGCCTTTATCCTTAACATGGGCATCAAAGTATGCTTTTTGTCGTTTCTTAGCTGCATATATCCCTGTAGCAACCCTCAGTCTTGTTTCTCCTAATTGCTCAAGGTCAAAGATCCTAGAGGAGAGCTCATGGCCTATCCAGTAGGCAACTCGGTATGCCCAAACAGCATGGTGTAGCTGTTTGTCCCAATCAGAGCGTTTATTATTCACTAATTTGGTAAGCACATTGCATAGAATCTTGTTTGTGCTTTCGGCTTGCCCATTAGCTTGTGGGTGATAGGGAGCAGACTTCTTGTGTACTACCAAGAATTCTTGGAGAAGACTGTCAATAACTTCATTCAAGAAATGGGTGCCTCTATCACTTACTAGCTCTATGGGTAGCCCGTATCTTGTGAATACATTCTCAAATAAGAACTTGGCGTTTGTCTGGGCATCATTCTTAGTCGTGGCTTTCACTTCTACCCACTTGGTTAGATAGTATGTGGCCACAATAATATACTCTGCATGCGAACCCTTAGCTGGGGGATTAATAGGACCTACAAAGTCTATTCCCCACTTAGAGAATGCACGTCCACCCATCATAGGTTTCAGGGGCATCTCATCTTTGCGTATAGGATATTGAGTTTGCTGACAGACATCACACCTCTTCACATAGGTATGTGCATCCATGTGAAGGGTCAGCCACCAAAGACCTGCAAATAATATTGCCTTGATCACTCGATCTGGTCCAAAATGTCCTCCTGCTACACCCTGGTGAGCAGTTTCCAATATCTTGAGGTATTCGCTCTCATGGACACATAATCTAAGGTAACCATCTTTACCATGTTTGTATAGATTATCACCAATGAGTGAGTAATCTAGGGCTTATTGTTCTAAAATTCTTTTTCTAGCCAAAGTCATGTCTTGAGGGAATGTTTTCGTCTTCAGGAAGGCTACTAAGGGTTCACTCCAATCTCGCACTAAAGACACTTGATAGAGAGTGGCATGCTCCACGGGTGGTTTAGTGCAACAGATCGGGCATTCTTTGCACAATTTCTGGACATCAGCTTCTATAGTCGGCCAATGCACTCTGAGTCTCCTCAGTGTCTGTAGGGTTTGTTGCTTTGAGTAGTGTTGCTCTAATGCACCTACATGTGCTAATTGCAACCATTTAGCGTACTCATCCTCTTCCACACAACAAGCTAGGATCCCTTGATCTGTGTGCTTGTACATACTTCCTACCATGATCTGGTATTTTTGGGCTTTTACTATCTCTCTATCTTGAGTGTTTATGACTGGGTGATTGGGCCCATATGTCAATATTGGCACTAATGGCTTAGCCCACTGAGGTACAACTTCTAAATTAAACAAGTAAGCATCAGGAAGGTCATCTGACACTCCTTGTGGGGCTTCTCCAGATGTGAGCCTAGAGAGATGGTCTGCTCTCAAGTGAGTCTTGCCTTTTCTCACCACAACCTCAAAGTCATATTCCATTAGTAAGAGAAACCATCTTACTAATTGGCCTATATTGCATGGTTTGTTTACCAAGTACAATAATGCCTGATGATCGGTAAAAAATTTAAACTTATTTGCAAGCAAATAGTGTCTAAACTTTTTAACTGCATATACCATGCCTAATCCCTCTCGTTTAGTGGTGGTATAATTTTGTTCAGCTGCATTCAACTGTCTACTAGCATAGGCAATTGGAAGATCCATATTACATTCGCCCGTAGGTTGTGCAAGCACACATCCAATAGCATAATTGGATGCATCCACATGAACATGGAAGGGCTTATTCCAATCTGGTGTGGTCAAGATTGGTGTTGAACACAATCTCCTTTTGAGCTCATTGAAAGAGTCCTCACATTCATTAGTCCACTCAAAGTTGGTCAAAAAGGCCATACAGTGGCTTGGCAATGATGGCGTACATGTGTATAAAGCGTCGGTAATAGCCACAATGTCCCATGAAAGCTTGTACTTCCTTGAACTTCCTTGGCCTAGGCAACTCTGCTATGGCCCTTACTTTCTCTTCATCAGTGGATATGCCATTCTTTGACACTATGTGTCCTAGAATCTTGCCTTGCCTGACCATGAAAACGCACTTTTTTGGGTTCAAGCAAACTTGATACTCCCTACATTTATCAAAGATTTGTTTGAGCTCAGGTATATGGGTCTCTCTAATGTTGGAATGAGCACAGAGGTCATCAACATAGACTTCTAAATTCTTCCTCAGGAACTCTTTAAACACATGGCACATCAATCTTTGGAAGGTTGCAGGAGCATTAGTAAGCCCGAATGGCATTACCCGAAAAGCAAATATGCCCCACTCGGTGGAAAAAGCAGTCTTATGCTGGTCCTCTGGAGCAACGGCTACCTGATTGTAGCCAGAAAATCCGTCAAGGAAATTGTATACTTCCTTGCCTGCTACTCTTTCTAAGAGATGTTTCGTGATAGGAAGCGGATAGTTATCTCGAATAGTGGCTGCATTAACCTTCTTCAAGTTAATGCACACACGTAGCTTTCCATTCTTCTTGGGCACCACTACAATGGGGGATACCCACTCCGTGTGCTCAATTTCATAGATGAATCCAGCTTCTACCAGTCTATCTATCTCCTCTTTGATCTTAGCAGCATCATTATCGTTATATGTGTATGGCTTCTGCTTAGAGGGTTTCACGTCTGAGGTCATGGGAATTGTGTGTGAGCATATGTCTAGGTCTACACCTTTCAAGTCCTTGTAGCTCCAAGAAAAGACATCTCGGTACTCTCTTAGCAAGGCTATCAACTCATACTCCTCTTCTTCCATCAGGTCATGCCCTATGTAAGTGCATCTCTCTTCTCCTTCTTCCATGGCTACAACTATTTTCTTGGTGGTTTCTTTGTTATCATAGGCCTCTTCTGATTGAGCCTCACGTTTTGGCATCCTTACCATGACTCTTCTATCGTCTATCTCATACTTTTCAAAGTTTTCAGGGACCTCAAACAAAGATTCTTCCTCTTCTGGTGTGACTTCTCTCTTCTTTCTTTTCTTTCATTCATCCTTAGGGGTCACTTGTGTGGCTAACCTTACATCATTTGTAAGCTCTCTGTGTCTCTGGGGTTGAAATTCTACTTCATAGAAGTATTCTTCATCTGATGCAAAAGGTGGGTCCATAATGATTGACTCTAGGTCGGAGTCACTTGCATCCTCAAATGCATCAGGGCTAGGTTCGCATTCTTCTAAAACTGCCTCTCCCATGATTGGCTCTATTGAGAAAACTGAAATGTCATAGCCATCCTCATCACAGTGGGGTGTCCATTGTTCTTCATTGATGGCTACATCCATTGTTGCTAAAATTTTTGCCCAGCCATGAGGTTCAAATTCTTTGTCAAGAAATACTACAGGTGCATAGGCTGGGTCTTGAATTGATCTATGTGTTTCCTTCGCACCTACCTCTCTGGCTTTTTCTCTCTTCTCTTCTTCTACTGCTACTTTACACATCCACAAGTGGGTGTCTTCATGCATCCATGAGGATCCTGCTCCTATGGAGTGCACAGACTCAGTATCATCTTTGGCTCTATGGATGGGATTCCATTGGATAGGAGGGACATCTCTATGAGAGTAATCCTTGAGATTGACTTTGGTCGTAACACCTAAGTGTTGCAAGTACAATGAGTTGGTTCCCCAATCCTGTACCACTTGCAACTGTCGCATAAATGGTCTTCCCAAAATCATCTCATAGGCATGATTCTTGCTAAAATCACAGATAGCAAATGTATGCTCAAACTCTACACCACATGTAGTGAGAGTTATTCCTTCTAGCAAACCTAAGGGTCTCTCTATGTGACCGTCAGCCATTTGCAATTTCATTCTTGTTGGCCTCAGTGCTGGCTTGCCCCAACGCTTCCATAGGGAAGTGGTAGCAATTGCAACTCCTACACCAGAGTCCAGAATTGCCTTGGTTGTGTATCCTTGATGGGTGATGGGAAGATAGGTGTTTCCTTCTTCTCCTTCACTCATGTCTCCTATCTTGTCTAGAGGAATTTCTGGCACTATCCTATGAGAACCTACCTAGGAACGTGGTTTGGCTATCTCTGGTACCTGTTTGGCTACATGTTTCCATAGTTCTGGCCTAACTTTGAGCAGCTCTTCTAAAGTGAGATTGCACTGCACTTTAGTATTCTTTACTACCTCCGTGTTCCTAGGTATGACTGAATCTTCGTTTCTTACCATGACCGTGGGTGCTCTCATACAAGTTGACTTTGCTTCCCATGGGCCTGTGAAGTGGGGTAATTCATGTAAGGAATTAGACTCGAAGTCTAATCTCTCTTGAGATTGTGCACTCTCCTGCTCTTCATAAATGGATGGGATGTCTTGTGGGAATTGGTCATGTGCAGCATCCACAAGTTCAATGGGAGGAGGGACCACTTTCTTTAGCCCATTTGTCTTCTTGAATCTCTCATAGGAATTCTGGTGTGAACCGATTCATAGAAGAAGATGTGTCTGGCTCCGTGGAGTTAGGCACATAGGCTTCCTGGGCAGGAAGGCTTACTCTCTTACTTGCATTGCCCTTACTTGGAGGGGTGGGTTCCTTTTCTGATTATGCAAGCAACCTTTCCAATCTTTCTAGCAGTCCATCAAAGTGCAACTGCGTCTTAGCTGAACTAGAGATGTTAAAGAGGCGACTAGCTTCAAACATGGTTTGAGCCAATTCCACCATCTTAGCACAAATCTTGGTTCATTCAAGCTCCAGTTCCGCTCTCGGGTAACACTTTTCATGATCTATCACATTTGGCCCTTCTTGGATTCTGGCATGATATGCCTTAAGCATCATATTTAGGTCCTCGGGAGTGGGATCTGCTAGGACTGACCCTAGTCGAGGGGGTGGTGGGGTCGTATGAGGTGGGTTGGAAGGGGTTGGATCGGATGGAGATGGGAATGGTGGTGGTGGCGTAGTGTGAGAGGGAGTTTGAGATGTGAGTTCAACTATCCTGGCTTTCGTTTCTCTTAGGCTTTCCTCGAGTTCACTCATTTTCTTAGCCCATTGCCTCTTCATTCTTTCTCTACTATCTCTCCAGGCTCTAGTCCTCTTCTTGGTTATGCTCTCAGTTTCACTAGCCTCAGCATTTTTTTCTTGGCCTAGACTTTGGTTTTGCTGCAAGGCTTGAGCTCTAGTGACTACCTGTACTGGTGCAGTGGAAGTCACACTTCCTGTAGAGTCTACTACTAACCCAATAACATTGATAGGAGTGATTTTTGGCATATTATTGGGATTCTTTGGGCAATCTCATAAGAGATTCTCTTTCCCAAAATCTTGACAAAAGCCTTGAATGGTTATCGATTGGGGTTGTGTAGGAGCATGCATGGGGCAATCACGAATGAGATGATCCCCCTGACATCTGTAGCATGGTCCTCTAGGGAATGGGGTTCTTACCTGCCTAGGTTGAGGTCTAGAGTTGGGGTTTGCGTACATGACATTTGTGTAATCTGGCTCCCAACTAGGTTCGCTCGGTTCTTCACTATAGTAGGACTCACCATGTTCAGGAGACTACATGTAGTAAGCCTGTGGACTATCTATGTGAGTGGAATCAAAACTATGATCACTTGGGTCACTTTCTGAAAGCAATGGAGTCACTAGGACTATGGCTCTATTCAAATTTTCCTCAGCAGCTGCATACTTTATAGGAATCACATTAGCTGGGGTTGGAGGTTGTTGAGCTAACACAGGCTGAGGCCTTTGTTGGTTTTGGTAGGGTTGTTGATAGGATTGTTGTGGTCTACCATATTGCTGTGGAGGGTACTGGTTCTGGTATCTTCCCTGTTGTGGATAGGGCTGAGGGTAGGTTTGCCTAGCTGCTTGCTTATTGTATGGGCAGTCTTGCGCTGTGTGATTTGTGTATCTCCGTTCTATGGTGCAATATTGGCTACTAGGGTTCACTTGGGGTTGAGCCATGATGGGACATATGTTTGCCATATGATCACCACCGCAACTATAGCACCTCTTTACTGGAGCAAACCTTGGGATTTGTTTGCTAGTGACACCTAGTTTTTGAGCTACTTTCTCCGCGAGTTCCTCAATTGATGTGGATTGCGAGGAAGAGAGGCTAGAGGCACTATCTGAATCTTTGTAGATTTTGGAAAGCTCTAACTCCTCCCCTAGGTTATCCTCGATGTCGATGCACATGCGTACACACTCTTCTATGGTCCTAGGGCCTTTCAAGTACACATATGACCTCAATTTGGTACTTAGCAATCCATCCAAGAATAAAGCCACTTGTTTGGCTGGTGTGGGTAACTCAGGAACAGGGCATCTCTCAATATATTGCCTAAATCTTCTTCCTGCAAGTCTCATGGTCTCTTGAGGGGTCTGCTTGAAGCTATGAATCAGTGAGGAAGTGTTATGCCTTATGCCACTCTTAGAGAATTCAATAATGAAAGCCTCTAGAAGTTGGTATATGTTCCTGAAGTGTCTCTCATTTAGTGGTTGAAACCACGTTAGAGCGGTGTTCCTAAGGGTTAGACCAAAGGCATTGTATTGCGTGAATAAGTCCTCCACTTGTTCAGCTCTCAAGACTTGCCTAAATTCGGCCACATGATCGTATGGATCTCTAGTGCCATTGAAGTAATTCTTCATGGACTTAACCAGCTGTGTAGGTCTCAAGGTTCTAGTGGTTCCCTCGGCCTTGGCAAAGGAAAATCATCAGCATTTCTTAGGTTCCTTGGAACTCTAGTTCTCTCTGTTTCTTCTCTATCTGTCTCTGCTCGCGTTCATTCTCTTCCTATTGGGTTGCCAAAGCTTACCTCAGGTCTATCTCTATGTTTGTCTCTTTGAGCTCCATGAGCTTGGGATGTTCCAGCTCCTGGGTGACCAAAGGACACATTCGACCTTGGTTGGGGGAAAATAAATTCACCTTTCCAAGTGTAAGCATGCCTATCATGTTCTGTAACCACAAAGATCCTCTCTGAAGCGTGATCTAAGTAGGTCACTCTACCTGCACTATCAGGATCTTTGAACTCATATATCATGATTGTTCCTATCTCATTTGGCTGATCAGATTTATACCTCCAAAAGGCTTCATCAGTCTCTGGGTTCAGGAGCAGATCTATGCTCTTATTGTCTTGGGGAATCCACTCTGGTGTGATAATCCTAGTGAGAACTGATTTGCCTCGAGGGGTTCTAGGTTCTACACCCATGTTTCCTTGCTCTAGGTCTCCTAAGTCCGTTTCTGGGATCACATTTCTGAACTCGTCTGTCCTATCTGGGTGACTGGTGACTACATATATGGTTCCTTCTTTGTCCAAGTATGCTCCATTTTCAAATTTGACTGCTGGACGTTCTAGTCCAATGGGTTGGTCAGGATTTTTAATTTGGACCACGGACCTTCCTAGGCCGTCCTCATATATGCTAGCATCTAATTGGTTGGTCCTAAGGTATTCCAGCTGCGTCTTGTAAGGGCCTTCTACCCTATGTAAGTATGGCACACCTGAACTTCCTGTAGGTCTCTCCATACCATGGGACATCTTTGACTCACTAGTTTCAGAGCTAGGGTAGTGCAAATAATGGCTCAATTGCTGGGCCCAAGACCTAGCAGTATGATTAACACTAGCCTCTGAAGACCTAAGACTTTGTCTATCTCTCCCTAGGTGTTGTCCTGATCTAAGGTTCATATGCTTAGCTGAGCAATCCCAATTTTTACCCAAGGTACAACTTCGTTGCTGAGTTCTTTTGTATCAATCACTTGATTCTTCTTTAAGTTGATTATTGAGTTTATGATCTTGTCTGATATCACGTCGTCAGGAATACTTGAGTTAATTTTCGCACTTTAATGTTGATCGTCTCACATTAGGTTCTTTTCCTTTAAAGCTGTAAGTCACACACAGGTTATCTCTTGACTTGAACTTGATTTCTTAGATAGTCTTGACTTGTCTCGTGCCTATCATTGCCCTGACTTACTTAGCACTATTCATGTGTAGCCTAAGCTAGGAATTGACAAAGGGATTTGAGAGTATTCCAACCTCACTTGCAGATCCCTTGCTCTTTGGTGCTCAAGAACCCAATTCTCAAGCTTGCAGATTACCCTCGCTTTGGATGCCTTCTAGTGCTCTCAATGGACCTGTAAAAGTCCCAAAGTTAGCTCAAGACTTAGATTCAAAGGACACAAAAATCACTTTCATTCATGTAATTCAAAGTTCAGCTATTCTTTTGGCTTTATGGAAAACAATCCTGAAGACCCCTTAGCTTTTCTCCCCCCTGGGTATAGTTACTTCAAAATAGTATGTCTAATAATCCTGATATTAATTTTACTATAACTAGTGGAAGTTTTGGTTGTACTCCCCACGAGCTTTCCAACAAAACAAGAATCACTGCAATCAGATTTTGTATGAGGAAGATATGACAGTTCAAGGATCTAGGGTTAAAATAGGGTAAAACAGGTCATCAAGAAAACAAGATTTTCTCTCAAGTTACAAGTGTCGGGACCTCACAAATCACTATTTGCTTGATAAGTATGCCTAGAATTTTGTATGAAGAAGATATGACAGTTTAGGGATCTAGGGTTAAAACAGGGTAAAACAGGTCATCAAGAAAACAAGATTTTCTCTCAAGTTACAAGTGTCGGGACCTCACAAATCACTATTTGCTTGATAAGTATGCCTAGAATTTTCCCCAAAATCAAGTAATATAAACCCTAGAAAATTGGCCAAAAAAGCCTGTCAATCGCGATCGATAGGTCTGTCAATCGCGATTGACAGAGGTGTCCGTCGGGGCCTGTCGATCGCGATCGACACGTCAGTCACGATCGACAGTGTCGGTTGTAAGTCCTGTCAATCGCGATCGACACTTTTTCTGGGATTTTCGCCGTAATTTCAGTCGATAGGGGATGTGTCCATCGCGATGGACACATGGCAACGCAAGTTTTGGTGTCAATCGTCAAATCTCAGTCGGTCGCGATCGACAGTGTCAATCTCAATTGACTGAATCCTACGTGGTAGTCAGCCGATCGTGGGGTCTGTCGGTCGCGATTGACAAAGGGTGTCGATCATGACTGTCAATCGCGATCGATCGTGTCGGTCGCGATTGATAGAGAATCACGGAATTTTTTTACTGTGTTTAGTGATTTAGGATGTGCTCATCATGTGCATCATTATGGTGTACTTTGTTTTACCAAATAGGTGATTCTTCTGTCGAATGCGATCGACAGAGGTCGACGACACAGAGACAATTTTGAGCTTTTCCGTACCTGCGCAGCTTGTTGGAGATGGTGGGATAGCCAGATCCTACAAGAAAACTCAAGAAACATGCAAAAAAAGTGCACACAATTCGCTCTCTCGCTCTCTCTCACAAGTGGAATGAGCGAATGGAGGGGAGAAGGTGATATGATCAAAAACTGAAATTTTTCGCGATGATGGAGATGGAGGTGGGAGATGGTGAGGGTGATGATAGTGATGAGAAAAACAAATGAAAATAGATAAAAGTGGAGAAATACCTATGACTCCAACGCCTCAACTCTACGTCTTACCATCACATGCTCGTCCTCAAAGCTCGATCCCCGGCAACGACGCCAAAATTTGGTGTAGCTCAGTGATGAGTAGCACCTCCTTTAATGTCAATCCCAGAAGACGTGAGGATGGTATGAAGACCTCGAACAAGTGATGGCACAAGTGCGTGAGTGAGAAGCACACTAACATGCACACACATACACACACGCGCACACACGGCAAGACCAAGAGAAAGACAATGGAGTTCTTTTAGATTACTCCCAAAATGCTCATACAAGTTCAAATCTATTACAAGCTAACCTCAAAAATGAGCTCTCTAGCTCTATTTATAGTTTTTGACTAGTTTTTGGCCCTGTCCAGACCTAGTGTCCGACCTAGTTAAAAATTAGGTTCTCTGGCCTATTTGGAGGTTCAAACGGAGTCTAAAAAATGTGAAAACTGATAGGAAGGTACTTCTAAAGCTCCTCAAGCTCAAGGACTCCTTGCCTTGCACAAAATGGAGCTACAAAAGTATGAAATGATATTTACAATGGTTTTTAGTGATGAAAATTTTTGTAGGGATTTCTTCTAACAGTTTGACATACATTTCCTAGAGCTTGTGGGTCCACCTCTTTGATATGCTTTAGCTTCATGAAAAAAATAATGGCCTACTGGCCAAATCTTCGTTGACTACTCTGTCTGCTTGTGCCTTCTCTGCGCTCCGACTCCCTTCGTTGGCTTCCTTGTCTTGTGAGTCCTTCAGTTCCTTGACTGCTGCCAACAATCCACAAAAGGAAGTAAGCCCAAAGCTTTGCTAAAAGCTTCAAACTTCTCCCTTGGCAGAGCCTTCGTGAAAATTTCTACAGTGTTCTCCTGCGTAGGCACATATGCCAAGTTGATCTCTCCACCTAAGAACCTCTCCCTGACATAATGATAATGCACCTCAATGTGCCTAGTACAAGCATGGAACACAGGGTTCCTCGCAACTGCCAATGCGCTCTGACCGTCAGTGAAGATGGTGGTGGCACAAGATTGACCAACACCCAAATCATCCATAAGGTATCTGAGCCACACACTCAACAATTGTTGTGAAAGCTTCCCTATAATCAGCCTCACAACTAGAAGTAGCCACAGTAGGTTGTTTCTTGCTCAACAAAGATATACATGAGCTACCAAGCAGGAAGCAAAAGCCACTAGTGGACACACGAGTGTCATAGCAACTAGCCCAGTCAGAGTCAGAAAAAGCATGTAAGCCTGGCAGTAGTGATCCCCGCCTTGGGATAAAAGAATCCAAGTAGTCAGGTGCCACTCAGCTAGTGAAAGATGCGCTTAATCGATAGCCAATGCATGACACCTGGGCAATGCATAAACCTACTCATCTGTGAGACAACAAATTGAATATATGGCCGAGTAATGCATAAGTAAATCAAGCATCCAATAGCCTACTGATAGAGAATGGCATCAAATGCATCTCCAACATCATGAAGACTCAATCATAAATGTGTCTCCATAGAAGTGGCAATAGGTTTACAGTTTTCAAGGCCAAAACACTACAATAATGTGACAATATATTTTGTTTGACACAAAGTCATTCCACCATCAACGTGCATAAATTGAATGCCTAAATAATGATGTGAATGCCCCAAATCAGACATCTCAAACGAGGCATGCAAATCAGCAATATGTTTCTCATGAGGACCACTGAGGAGCATGTCATCAATGTACACAAAATTGATCAAAATTACATCATTAGCACGCTTAACATATAAAGTGCTTTCAGTTGGACTATTCTCAAAACCATGTTCAATCAGATAGGCATGTATCTTTTCATACAAAGCATGTGGTGCTTGCTTTAAACCATATAATGCCTTCTTCAACATACACAACTAGTTTTCATGCCCTTTTTGCACAAAGCCACGAGGCTGAAAAACATACACTTCTTCATGAAATCACCATTTAGAAATGCATTTTTAATGTCCAACTTATGTACATTCCAACCATGATGAGTTCCTGTGCACAGATGCTATGAACAATAGTCATTCGACAAGTAGGAGCAAAGGTCTCATCAAAATCAATGCCTCTTTCCTAAGCATAACCCTTTGCAACAAGCCTAGCCTTATGCCTATCAATTGTTCCATCACGCTTATGCTTAAGCTTGTATACCCACTTAATGCCAATGGCCTTCTTTCCAAGAGGCAAGTCACATAAATACCAAGTACCATTTTTCATTATAGCATCATATCCAAATTGCTTAGCAGCCATTCAATTTTCAGACATTTGTGCTTCATCAAACAAAAAAGGCTCATTCTCATCATCAAGACTAGAGGTAGCCATAGCCTAACAATCTGATGCAAAAAAAGCACTATGAGAACAAAAATGAGTACGATATGATAGAGTTGTAGGGCTGCATTTAAAACTGTCATGGGCTTGGGGAATTCAAGAATACATAAGATTTGATAATGAATTATCAATAGAGATCTCATTTTTTATACATGTTATGGAATTGCAACCAAAGGATCTACTCATCATCATGCAATGAGTTGGATGATGAACTATTTTAGTTTACATTGTGAAGTTATGCCTACAACTAGAAGGTTACACTTGTCATATAACTTCACGCATTGAGAATTATTTCAAGTCTATAATGAAGAGATGGAAAGTAAAAATGAGAGGTATGTGTTGTATCAACACTTTACTCGATTATGGAAAGAAGAATTTAATAATGTGAGTATTCCTCAAAAAGTTAGGATGGGTGAATGCTCTATTTGTACCACTTTCAAAAGCATGGCCAAGGGGGCCCACAACACTACAAGAAAAAGATAATTTTAAAAGTTTTATCAAGGACCATTGTGAAATTCAAGCTTTAGAAAGAAAGAAGCAATTCATCATCGAAGTAAAGCACTCGAAAATATACAGCATTATATGTGTTTGTTGATTGATGTTATGGATCAAAAGAAAATATGTTTGTCCCATTTTTCTCGCATTCTTAAGGATATTCAAGATGAATTCCTCGTGAAAATGCATTTGGTTGGTGCTTGGTATACACTGGAACCATAAAGTCTAAAGTTTTCTTCACATATCCCAATGTGCATAATGATCCAAACCTTATGGTCACTGTGATTCATAAAGTTTTGCAATCATGGGAGGGTCTTTTTCCACCAACGACTTGATAATACTGCAAGAGAGAATACAAATTCTACGGTCTTTGGATATTTATGCATGCTTGTTGATAGAAAAGTGTTTCAAAATGTTAAGGCAAATTTCCTTTTAGTTGGTGACACTCATGATCACATTGATCAAATGTTTAGTACATTCTCTAAGAGGTTGGCACACCATAATACTTTTACTCTTACAATATTATCTGTGTTGATTTCTGAAGCATATACTCCAAAACCCAAAGTTCAACATCTCATACATATTTTTTACTTTAAGTAGTTTTGTGCAACAAATCTCGCTAACAGTACTAAGGTTTTGGCTCCAATAGTCTCAACCATGTATTCTTGATGAGGAAGCTTGATGACATCTCTTTTATTTGCAAGGCATTATTCATGTTCTCTTGGATGGGAACCTAATGATGGATGCATATTTTTATTGCATGTTCCTAATTTTATTGTTTATGGTGCAGAAAAAACACCATATGAAGATAAAAGAAATATGGAAAGATGTGGAAATATGGTTGAGCAAAGTAAAAGGTGGATGCATGTACTTATTGAAAACAAGAGGCAGATTGAACGTGCAAAAAAATATGCTAGGAATCCAGATGTATGTTGGTGGGATGAATTTTTTAACCATCAAGAAGAGATTATAAAGAATAACATTTCAAGCCATCGGCCAATTGATATTCATTCACGTGGGATTTTAGCACACAAAAATCAAAGAATGTGAACCAAGCATGTAATGCACATAGATAGACTTCAAATCTTTATTCATCCACTAGAAAGGAATATTTATGTAGGCCCAAAGATGACAAAACAAGTTGAAGCATGATGGCATGGAAATTTGAAAGAATAAATGTTAGAACACTTATTACACTCCTTATTGATGGTGATGAGTCTACCAAACCATTCTAGATTGCAAAAGTTTTAGAGGTCATCAAAGATGTTGATCGAAGTAGAATAGAGGCTTTGATATTCCATTGGCATTATACCAATCCACTCTTAAAATGGAAGATGTAGAAATTATTGTTTATGATTTTTCCTTAACAAAGCAAGGCAGTTGAGGAAAGCAACCATCAATATGATAAAGAAAAAGCTTCCAAATCTATGTGAGATAGCTTATCGTAGGCAAACAAGAAGATCTATGCACGATGCTATAGAACTTGGTATGTCCTTGGATGAAGATAGATCTCTTGTTGATATAGAAGAAGAAGAAGAAGAAGAAGAAGAAGAAGAGAGCTCCCAACAATCTCAGACTAATCAAATGCATCCAATTAGGGGGTGTAGACATAGATCGAGAAAGTTGTGGCTTCATCTATAAATTTATAGCCTTTTTGGTGCTTACACAAATGTTCCAAAATAGTTCGCATAATGAAATCATGTTCTATAGCATTTTCGATTCACTATCCAAAATCCTCATCGAATAGAGATTCAATATTTATCTTATGTATGCAATTTTCAAAAAATGATAAAAAGTGTCAAAAAATCACATGTTTTCAGTTGATTTTATAAATACATGTATATTGGTATAAAGGGTTTTGAAAAATAAGGCACAATTCTCTTGTTTCCTGACCAATGATTTCTCATTTATCAACATAGTTCTCGTTTTTTATGATTCATTGTTATGAGCACCACGTTGTCCTTACAAAGTGTTTATGCATGGCATGCATGAGTACCTACCAGATTTCTATAAACAAACTTTTGAGGAGGTGTTCTCAACAAGAACTTGGGAATACCGAAAGTATTCATTTCTATTCCTACCCATCTATTGCAACTTTTTGTTGTGGAACAAGCTATCCATTCGAAGTAATATAGGATACCACATCTAGAAGTCCTAGGTGCCATCGACTGGGAGCACTGACAGATTGATCTAGTATGGGGACTAAGAATGAAAGAACATGATATGGCATAGCATGTCATATAGTACTACACACGACACCCTCTCCACCAAGGGTCTGTAAAGATAATAGACGTGAGAGGAGGGAGTATTATATGTTAGCAAGGACTCAGTCCTCGAGGAATCATGCGATAAGGGAGCAAAGACAAGAGATTCAGAGAGAAGATCAAAGAGGACTGAGTGCACACAGTAGTCAATGCAGACATGGAAATCAATAGGCCTAGCTCGAAATTTTATTCAAAACAATCCTTTAATCCATAGTGATTTTTATCACTATCACTCATTGTAAATATTCACTTTTGGTATTTTTGGCTCCATTTTTTCAATTCAAGGAGTCCTCAAGCTTCAAGAGTATTAGGAGAACTCATATATTAATTTCCATCATTTTTAGAGCTTGTTTGAGCCTCCAAAAATAGCCTAGGAACCTAATTTTTTATTAGGTCGAAAACTAGGTCTGAACTAGTCCAAAGCTCATCTAAAACTATAAAGGGAGCTAGAGAGCTCATTTTTTAGGTTGGCATTTTTGTGAAACAATTTTCTAAGATATTTTCATCAAAATATTCCATTCTTCTACTTTTTTCTTGCCTTGTCTGTGTGTATGTGTGTCCATGTTATTGTGCTTCTCACTCATGCACTTGTGCACTCCACTTTCTCACAGTCATCCTACCATCCTCATGTCTCCATGGATTGACAATTATGAGGTAGATCTCCTCATGTTGGTATTTCCATTGTGCTAGAGTGACACTCGAGATCTATCATCTCAAATTCATTACTTAAGCTAGCATGAGTTTGTTTGATGAAATATGCATAATCTCTTGTAATGATCAAACCATCTACATTCAATATGATGATCACTAGTTGGTTATGTTTTTCCATAACATACAAATTTGCATCAGAAGTACCTCTTTAAAAGCCTAGGCTTTGGAAAAAACTATCATTTTCATTGGTACCAAGCTCTTGGAGCTTGCTTAAGGCCATATAATGCCTTCTTAAGTCTACAAACCTTATCTTCTGAATGAGCTACCTCAAAACCTGGTGGTTCATATACATATACCTCGTCCTTGAGGTGTCCATTCAAAAATGTTGATTTTACGTCCATCAAGAATATAGACCACCTTTCATGTGCAATAACTATAAGCACTGTGTGAATTGTAGTCATTCGAGTTTTTGATGCAAATGTCTCTTGGACATAAAATCCTTTCACTTATGAGAAACCTTGTGCAACAAGGTGAGCTTTGTAAAGTACCATCTTCTTTGTATTTTTCTTTCCAAATCCACTCATTTCCAATAATCTTCTTCTTTGGTGGTAAATCAACCATTTCCCAAGTGTCATTCTTTGGTATGCTATCATAATCATCCTTCATTGCTGCTCTCCACTTAGGGCCTTTGAGTGCTTCATCTACAGTTGTGGATTCCTTTACTGATTACATGATTTAAACCACGAGTCATATTGAGAATATGATGGGAGGCTCTTTGTTGCTCTTCAATCCTCTTTGATCTATGCAACCCATCTGAAGATCACTCCAAAATATCAACTTGAGGATTACAATCATCAAAGAGCTATTATGCCGATTTTGGTAGTGGCTTACACTATGTGGTAGGGACACATTGGCTTTTTGGTGGAGGAATGTCATTATCAGATGTCTCCTCCTCATTGATCTTGACCTATCTATGGGAAGGCACAAGGTGAGTTATTTCTTTTGTTGATGAGATAGTGGTTACCTTTACTATCCACTAAGTGTGGTTGCTCATCAAATACCACATCATGATTGACAATGATCCTCATTGTCTCTAGATCCCAAATTCTATAGCTTTAGACTCTCCACTATATCCTAAGAAGACACATTCTTTGCTTTTTTATACTAACTTAGTTCTTTTCAATTGAGGTATATGTGCATAACAAAAACATCCAAAATTCTGAAATGCATAAGTGAAGGCTTTTTTTTACTAGAGTACGCTTCTTGAGGAGTAATCACATGTAGTGCCTGTAGCATCTATTCAAAATGTACACAGTTGTATTAAATGCTTCTGCCCAAAATGAATCAAGCATATCTTGAGCTTTAAGCATGTAGCAAGCCATTTTAGCTATTGTTCTATTTCTTCTCTTAAGAACACCATTTTATTGAGGTGTGTGGGTTGTGGTAAGCTGTCTCTTGATTCCATGTGCATTAGAGTAGTTGTTGAATTCTATTGATAACAATTATCCTCCTCAATCAATATGAAACTTCTCAGTAAATATGCCTCCATCCCTTGTCTCCACATCTCTTTGATAATGGAAAATCTAATATGGCCAAAATGTTGATGCCAAAGTCTACTTGTTTCTTTATCCTCTATAGCAGTTAGGGCGCTCAACTCTTACACTAGTTCAACTGACCTAACAAATATGAATGATTTTTTACTTCAAGGAATATTCCTCGGAATATCCCCTTTACCATCAGATCAGTGGCATTGCCCCCAGACCCTCACCAAGGGGACCGCTAGCCCCCTTGGACTCCCCGGTCTAGGCTGCTCCCCGTTGCTCGGTACCCCACAAATGGGGACCTTGGTAACTCCCTTTCCATAAAATACCATAGATGGTCCATGTTGACCTTCATACAACCTGCAAGTTGGGATTCCCATCAATTAAGTAATGTACGCTTCGCTTCTCCTCATAATGGGGGCCTTACAAAATGTGCATTATTACATACAATCATTAGGGGTAGACATTGGTCACATACTAACAGCTAATGTGTTCACACTTGACAATAGAGTGCCTAGTGAGGCTCTTATGGGTGATTCCCTTTCACACACATGGCTACTAGATTCTAGTGCTTCTTTTCATGTGACATCATATAGAGAGTGGTTCTCTAGTTATGTAGCAAAATCTCTTGGTATATTGAAGCTTGGTGATTCTTATGAGTGTGATGTTGTTGGAATTGGGCATGTGGTTGTCAAATTGAAATGATGGCGCACAATTTACCATGCATAACATACACCATAGAGTCTTGCCAACATAGATTTCTTTGGATAGCAAAATCCCTTTCCTGAGTTCAGGAATCATCTAGTATGATAATGATAGTCTGCCATGTTTGAAGTAATTGCCTAAAAGGAATAGAGCAACTTACAATTAGATATTATTTACCAATGCATCCTTCATACTACCAAAATGGGTAGGAACCCACTAAAATAGAGCTCAATAGCCAAAATCCCAAAGGGTAAAGATAAAAGAGCACACAAAATGATATTGAACAGGTATCTTTAACCCTTGAAATTAGATTAAAATTTAACATCTATGAAAAAACCCCATGGAGCCAAAAGCAATGGATGGAATTGGATTGGATGAACAAGAAATCAATAATGTATGGTGAACCAAAATAGCTATGTTTGGAAATACTTTGAAATATATGTGCTTAGAAACATCTTCCCCTCATAGAAGCCCATAAGCAACACTACTTTGAAATTTATGTGCTTAGAGACTTGTAAATTGTCCACTTATTATAGAACCATTACCCCTCCATTCATGTAAGACTCTAGAATCCCCATTGTGAAGAATTAATTAGATTCACATGCGACAAGAAAGTTGATCCCAAGTGAGAGGAGGATTATGAAGTTCCTTAGAGAGGATCTATATATAGGCTTCCTCATCTAAGAAATAGTGCACCACACCTTTCTGGTATTCCTTTCATTCTGGCTACATGCAAGTATATCGTGCAATGATGAATCCACATTCCAAGAAGCAACGATTCACATTGATTTGTGGAAGGGGAAGGTTTGAAAAGCTCCAACCAGATCATTGGTTTCATAACATGGATGGAGGCATGAATAGATATTTTGCTAGCAGCATCTTCAATATTTGTTATAATTTTTTAAGCATAACTAGAGTAACTGAAGATGAGAAATTATCTCATCAACCATGAGTGATTGTGAGCTATTATCAAAATTTGAAGGATCTTTTGAACGTGTGGGAGATCCTCTCATAGTTGGAGGTTGTCAAGGGCCAATTTTATTTTTTCTATTCTTTGAAGCCATTCATTTGTTTGAGAAACCTTGAGGATGTAACTCACCATTCTAAAAACCGAATCACCATTTTAGGCACCAAGGTCCTCTGGTAACATGGGACAAAGAAGACCTCGTTCATGCACTTTGACCAAGAGAAGCTAGTCCTCTCATAAAAAATGTTATTCATAATGGTTAGATACTCATGGACATATTCCCACTGATTAGAGAAGCTAATTGTTACCATTAGTGTCCATGTGAAAGGCCAAATAGCCAAAAATAACTTTTGTATATGTTCTTCAATAAAACATATAGTGGCTTAGTCAGCCACAGACTGTAAGTTCGATCGCATTTGTAAAATCTAGGAAATTTTTCCAAGATCTCTGCATAATTTGTAGTTTCTATGTATTCTATAAGTCTATGAGGAGTATCCTTTGTGTCAGCTAGAACTAGATTTTCTACTATGAGAGCATCGTCATGAAAATCTCTTAAATGGGCATCTGCTATGGTGCATTGCCATCGCACCCCTTCACTGGTATCAAAGCACTTTGCAAGATCAGGTTTTTCATTGTTGTGCGAGCATAATGAGCACCATCGGTTCCCGACACTTTGTGGCTTGTAGTGGCTTCCTCCAAGGCTTACAACAGTGGCAAGCAAGACATAGACCTTAGCATACCTTATCATCCAAGTCACCATTGGCATTTTTGGCTACACATATGGAAGAAATTCAATGATCAAGGAAAACAAAGTACTAGTACTTCTCAAGAGGTCACCCATTGTAGTAATGTTTCCCCCAAGGCGTGCTTGATTTGCAAGTTTCCCTACCACTAAGCCATGGTTGCTTTGTGACTATAGGAATCAAGATACTAACATATTACTTTGGAGCTCAAGGTGTCTTCTTAGACACTCTTCATCGATTTTTTGAGAGCTTCTTTGGGTGTAAAATTGGGGAGTATTAGAAGTTTATTTTGCTGTTTTGGGACAGTTATGGCTACAGAGGTGGAAAGATTGGTCCAAAGAGCAATCTTGGTGCTAAAGGAACTTGATATTGTGTCTGCTTGGCACTATACATTCAGCTTTATCATTGAATTTTTAGATCCTGAGTCTTCTTACAATAGTTGTGGTGGGAGTATCCATTGTAAGTTTATGCAAGTTTTTTGGGTCTAAAGAATGGAGTTGTGTTGGGGGATTCTTTGACAAGAAGGAGTTTGAGGGTTTGTAGGAGAAAATGAAAAGACCAAAAGAGAAAATACACCTTGGAAGTGTCTGCCGTTTGATTACAGTAAGAAAAGTACAATGTTTGAAATACAAGATACACCAATACCTCTGTGCACAATCCCACAGGGTGCCCACTTACAAAATATCCAATATCCCAATGTCCTCTTGCTGCCGACCTCCTCTGCAACAAACCTCCACCTGCTTCAAGCTTCTCCTTGTGCACACCTTGCACCAAGCTTCCACAAAGGGGGAGGAGTGAATACCTGCTGTCGGCAAGCGTACACTGCCAAAGGACCTTGAGATACTTGGGGGAACTATAGCTTAGCACTTCTGTGCACCAAAATCCTTGGTCACTCTCTATGCACCTTGCACTTCCACTTCTGTGCGACGTACTCTGGTGACTCTTGCACTTCTCTCTCTTGCTCCCCTTAGCCTATGCTCTTCTTGCTTACTCTAAGATTGGTCCAAGAATGGTTCTTCCTTGATTTGAGTGTGTCGATCACGTACGCTCCTAACTGCAAGTGAATCTTGGTGCTCACTTTGATGTCCCAAGATTGCTCTCACAAGTGGCAGCCAACTACTCACTGTTTTGTCCTGTAGTGACTTTAGTCTAAAACCAAAAATTTTAATGGGGGGCCATACTTTCACCTGTGCGTACACTTTGTCGCTTCACATGCCTTCACATTTCCTTTTAATTCTTCACTTTTGCACATAAGGGGGGGTTCACCTGAACCTTCCAAAACACTTTAAAACACACTTTGAACTTTAGGGAAATTAGAGAAAGTACCTCTGCAACCTGCAACCCATTTTCTCCAATTTACCCTTTGTGGACAATTCATTGTGCACTACCTGTGCACTTTGACACCTGCACTTACGCACTTTGACTTTGCACCTATTGACTTTGACCTTGACCTTGTTGACTTTGACCTGTTGACTTTGACCTGTTGACTTTGACTGCAGTTGACTTTGACCAACATGACTTTTATGGGCTCAACAAGTTGAAAAACACTTGTAGGTGTTTTTTACTAGTATTTGGGATGTAAGTTACCTTTTGCTGCCATTTTATTGCATATATTGAGCACATGTACACTACTTATGCTTTTGCAAATATCACTTATGTACGCCCATGTGTTTATTGATATACTATTTATGTTTTTTGCATAAAGACTTTGATGTTGATAAAGAGGATTGTAGTGAGGTTTTCTTAACTCACAAACATCGGGATGTCAGGATCTCTTCAGTGATGCAGCTGGAGATGTATGCTAATTGCCATAGGAGATGTATGCTAATTGTTCATAGGTGCTTGATAAGCCTAAGTTAGTTTCATTCTGTTAAGTGGTTGTATGCACTGAGTCAATGATTCACTATGCAGGTTTACATGTGAGTACTCACAATTTTATGAGTTTTCTAAGTTGTTCATAAGCTCATTTTTTAGAAGAGATCCTAGCATGAATTTCCATATTTTAGATTTCCAACTACACAGTGGTTGACTTTATTCCTTGGGACACGCATTGGTGTGAGCACATTCATTCTCACATAATCTTTGTGGTTGGTCATTTTTGTTCATTGATCCATTTTTTAGGGTAGATTCTATTGAGAATTTCTTAGAACTTTACACTTGCTCATCGTTTTTTGAGCCCTAGTGGTGTTTGGACTATTCTAGCTCCATTATCATTCTAGTTAGTTCTCTATCATTCTGACATCCAAGGTCTTAGGCACATCTGATGGATCAGGGTCTAGTCCTAGTTTTCCTAAGAGGAACTATAATTTTCATGGAAAAGACCATTTTGAGATCCAAAAGTTTGATGGTACAAACTTTACTCTATGGAAGAATTGGATTAAAGATGTGCTTATTTGTTGGAGCTTCACTCACTAATTGAGCATGGAAATACAAAGTGCATGAACTCAATTGATGAAGACATAAGGGGGGAATTAAAGATCAAAAAGATTATGAAGATTTGATACACAAAACTATGCCCATGTGAAGGGACAAGATCACACATGTAATATACATGTAGATTTTGGATCCACATTTGTTGAACTATCTCCCCATGAATTCCTCCATTTTGGTGTCCTCTAGCATAGTAATTGAGGGTTGAATATGACTAACCAATGCTCTGCTCCTTCGAATGCACATGGAGAAGTTTGTTTCGATATTCTCCCCAACTGTGTGTCCCTTCTCATTAAAATGCTCTCTCTAGATACTAACAAAGGGTGCCTCTACATGGCTTCACACATGGATGCCACATGGCATTCATGTGTGAGCCCATCTAATAATAACTAGGAGGTGGTTCACATCTCCTCCTCTAGGGCACCCAACATTTCCTTCCCCTTAGCTCCATTTTTGTCCTCAAAAATGGTATTGGAAGGTCTAACAGAAAGAGAGAATTAATGGAAGAAACACTCCCACTATATTCCCATGTATCCAATGTACATGGTCACATCTCTGTGTTGTTTCCCCATATCCTTCCCCTTAAGAAGACCCTTGGGAAGGTAATCTAAAATTGGGAAACCATTGTTGAAGGGTGCTAACCCGCTCCCATGTGGCACTATCTTCTGAATTATCTTTCCACTTTACTAGACACTCTTTATATAAGTGACTTCTCGTCCATTTTTCATGAGTGCGTAGTATGCTCTCAGGCTCATGTGGAATAGATTGAACAAAAATAGGCTCTACTACCTCACTTTCTGGAATGAGGTTGTCAAATTCACCCAGTCTTTTCTTAAGCCGGCTAACATGAAATACTGGATGGATTCGGCTATTCTCTACGAATTGGATCTAATAAGCCATCTTTCTTATTCTCATAATTATTGGGAAGAGTCCACAATACCTAGGAGATAGTTTTGGACAAGGTCCCATCTTCATGGTTTTAGATCTAGATGGAACTCTAAGATAGATTTGCTCTCCTACCTCAAAGTTGATGTCTCTCCTTTGAGGGTCAGCATAGGCTCTAGCCCTATCCTGATCTCTCCTAATATTATTCTTAGCAAGCTTAAGCATATCGTTCATCTCTTCCAAGAAGTCCTTTGCAGTTTGAACTTTCTCATTCTACAATCCTACTGCATAAGGAGCTCTTGGTTGAAACCTATACATAAGCATGAATGGGCTATGCCCAGTGGAAGAGTGCTTGGAACTATTATATGCAAACTCTACTATAGGTAGGTACTCTTCCCAATTAGTTTGATTCTCATTGACATATGCTCAAAGCATATCCTCTAGGATTTGGTTAACCCTCTCTGCTTGCCCATCCAACTGTGGATTCTTGGTTGTACTCATGCTAAGTTTTGTGTCCAACCTTTGAAGAATGCTCTCAAAAAGTGGCTAGTAGATTTCCTATCCCAATCAGAAACTATGTCGAAAGGAAGATCATATAATCCGTATAGGTTCTCTACAAATAGTCTAGCCAACTTAGGTCATTGTAGTATGTGTCAGAATAAACCTAGCCATTTTGGTTAACCTATCCAGAATTACCCAGATAGAGTCGTGCCCTCTCTGTGTCTTAGGTAATCCAACTATAAAATCCATGGAGATACTCTCCCACTTCATTGTGAATGTCAAATAGGTGAAGTAGTCCTCCAATCCTTAATCTTTCAGCTTTATTGACTTGGCATTTAGTGCACTTAAGCACATACTATAGGATGTCCTTATGAGGACTAGGCTAGTAAAATTTTCTCTTAACACTAGTGTTGTACCAAAACAGGACACTATAGTGTCCTTTTTTCTAATAAATAAAAAAAATCACACATACTAATCAAATAAAATTTTGAAAAAACTTTAAAGACCCATAAAGATCTATACCTAGATGCTCTATAAAAAATATATTTTTTAAAAACTAATATTTTTTTATAACTCAAAATATACAAATGATTGAATATGGTTGAGAAAAACTGTTTTTCTGTAAGCTTATATATGAGAAGCAAGAAATATCTCCATAAAAAGAATTTTCCTCCTATTGGAATCATTTTTCTAATGTTAATTTATTGTCATATAATCATTTATGACAAGTCTTGGGAACTAGAAAGATCATTTTTATAATAAAAAAAATAGTACAATATAGGGTGCTCATTGTATAGTTATACACTTTAGTAGCCTTCTATATGATATGATTCATAAAAACACTAAAATGGTTTGTGTTTTATCTCAAAAACCATCAAATAGTAGAATACAGATATGCTACATGTCTTTGAACCAATAATTTTGTATGTATCTCACATACCACTAAAAATCTCAATATTTCATTGAATGGCCATAATCCTCTCTACCGAGAACAAAAATTCATCCTAAAAAATTAGGTTTTCTAAATGATATAAGGTATATATTATGAATCAATATCATTCTATAAGCATTATAAACTATTTTATATAGAAAAAACTAGCATGTTAACTTTAATCATGTAGCATATGCAATATTTCCTCACAAAATGACCTTTTCTTAGCGTAGAAAAACAGTGGTATTGTTTAACTTGAAGAAATGACATAGAAATTTGACTCCTAAGGTTGTCAAAAAAATATTTCTAGTTGTAATAATATCAAATAGTATTTTGATAACAAAAAATGATGCATGTTCATACCATCACTTTGCGAAATAATTCATAGACGATAAGACTGTCATATCACAAATGAGCTTCATTTTATGCCATAAACCTAGTAAAATTCATTACAAATCTCTCAAAAAATTCATCAAACATTGACTGTTTTTCAGGACACTAAAGTGTCCAAGTACAACACTAGTGTTAACAAGATCATAAGTCTTGCTAACTCCAGGTGTCCCGCACTAGGTGTGTCATGACACTCATATAGAATGTGTCGTCTCATCTCAAGGTCTCTAGGGACACACACCTTACCCTTATATAACAAATATCAATCATGGACACTGTAATTCTTCCACTTGAATCCTTCTTGAGTACCCATCGATACTCCATTCTCATTGGAAACCCATGTATCATGATCCCCATTCTCTATGGCTTCCCAAATCTTAGAGTATGCAGAATCAACCCTACATTTCCCTATAATGGATTCAAGTAGCTCACTAGAGATATGAGTAAAACTCAGTCCATTGAGCATAGGCATGCAGCTAAGAGAATCAACCACTACATTAAACTTTCATTTCCTATATGTAAGCTCATAATCAAACTCCTAAAGGGTCTTTGTCCATCAGCCCTTACAACCTTTAAGGTCTGTTTGATTAGAGAGACACTTAATGCTCTTTTGATCAAGCAATATTGTGACTTTGGCACCATATAAATAATCATATCGCTTCTTCAAAGTATGGACAATTGCATACAACTCCTTCTCATCTTGAACTAAAATTGCTCTTATAGCAAATCACTCATGTTAGTTTCAACCACAAAGGGTTTATTGGGATCTGCTATATGAAAAAGTGGAGTTGTACCAATCACTATCTTAAATTTCTCCATAATTTGCTTTTGTTGGTTTCCCCAATGAAAGGTTTTCCCTTTACCTTTACATTGTTCCATCATCGGGATAGCAATTTTGGCATTATCCTTAATGAATCTTTGATAGAATTTTGATAAACCTAGTTCCAAGTTCTTGGGATGTGACCATTCCATGATAGCCCTTATTTTTTGAGGATCCATCTAGATTCTATTTTGGGAGACTATATGCCCAAGATATCTAACATCTAACTTGAAAAATTCACACTTTTATTCCTTAGCAAAGAGTGAATTTTCCCTCAACACTTGGAATACTTTTTTCAAGTGTTCCAACTACTCTTCTTCTGATCTATTATAGATCATAATATCATCTAAGATGTCTACTACAAACTTCCCTAGATAAGGTCGTAACACACTATTCATGAGCTTGATGAAAGTGGCAAGAGCATTGGTGAGACCAAAAGGCATCACCAAAAACTCATAGTGCCCATATCTAGTCCTAAATGCAGTTTTAGGGACATCCTCTACCCTAATCCTAATCTGATGATAGTCTGATCTAAGGTCAAGCTTGATAAAATACCTAGCTTGATGTAATTGATCAAATAGGTCTTCGAGTCTAGGCATTGGAAACCTATTTTTTATAGTTACCTTGTTTAGTGTTCTATAGTCTATGCATAATCTCATAGATTTGTCCTTCTTAACCAGGAGCATTGGCGATGCCCAAGGTGAGTTACTCGGTATAATGAAGCCCTTATCTAAGTAGTCATGTAATTGCCTCTCAACCTCCTCATGCTGAGAAACACTAAGCCTATAACGTGGCTTAAAAATAGGTTTAGTGATAGTAACTACCTCAATAGCATGGTCAATGTCCCCTCTCTCAAGTGGTAGCCCTCTAGGTAACTCAGTGGTATAAAACATTTCTAAATTCAAACATAAGATCTTTAAAACTTTGAACAATACACTCTTGCAAGAAAGAATAGTAAAAAATCCTCTCCATATTTACATTTCTAGCATGAAAATATACACTCTTGCTCCGATACCAATGTTGAACTATCTCCCCATGAATCCCTCCATTTTGGAGTCCTCCAGCACAATAATCAAGGGTTGAAGATGACGAACTGCTACTCTGCTCCTTCGAATGCACATGGAGAAATTATTTTTCATAATTTTCTTATAGTGAGATCTCAAAGTACAATGTAAATTTTTTGATATGTGATAGCTCCTTTGAAACCTATGATCTTCAGCTATCTTTAGCTAAAATATGTCTCGCAAATAGGATGCAACCTTAGAGAATTAAGCTTAAGAATATAGGTATGTCAAGTCAAAGAAGAAAATACATTTTCAGATATGGTTTACCACTTGAGTAGAAATGGAGAAATTTATGAAGTAAATATTCAATGTATTGTTTTGAATCATTCACTTATTGTACAAGACTA
The DNA here is from genome assembly GCA_020310875.1 of Ceratopteris richardii. Lineage (NCBI taxonomy): Eukaryota > Viridiplantae > Streptophyta > Polypodiopsida > Polypodiales > Pteridaceae > Ceratopteris > Ceratopteris richardii. The sequence continues at coordinate 39,882,318 of CM035424.1, forward strand.
CTTCTACTACTTATTGCTTGTATTTATTTTGAAGATTCTTAACATATCTGAGAAGAAATTGAAATCAAACCTTTGCTACCATAAGGGCGCATACACAAAGAAAGTAAATGGTAATACTTCTTGCATAAAGTGATAAAGAATTCAAAGATTGAAGTGCTCCTAAGCTAATGATGGTTATGGAGTGTTGGGTTATAAGGTTTGCCCATAATCTCTTATGTAATGGCACCCTCTAGTACTCACAAAAATACCCTTTTCTTGTATTTAGGAGTTGTGCCCATATGAACACTCTCCTTAGCCCTTATTTCTATTCCCCTTAGACTATGGTTATGAAGCCTCCTAAATAAAATAGCTTTTTGGCACACATATGGAAATCCCACATTGAAGAATCCCCACGCCTTTATTTCTCTTGGAGTGGGTTTTTAGAAGGAATATTTGCAAAGATTTAGAGAGATATGAGCACATGTTTCCTTTTTTACTTTTCAAAAGGAACTCATGGGGAATTGTGCTTAGCTTATATATAGAGGCTCATTTTTGTAAAGAGGGAGCTTTTGGTTCAACGTGCTCTCATGTATATATCCTTTGAATGGAAGAACTCTCTTTTCTCTTAAGGCTTTGTGCATATGTGTATTTAGTCTTAGAGTGTGAGAGAGTGAGGTGTGTGTGCATGCTAGCATTTCCTATGTGTGTAAGTAGAGTGTTGCAACTTTCTTGTATTTTACATATGTGACTAGGATCCTTGACTCCCTTCTCTCCATGTTTTCAAGCATGTGGCATAGTTGTGGGCTGATGGCCAATGGCTTGAACATGTTGGAGGTTGGGGTGGATGAAAGGAGAGTCATTCTTGAGCCTTCCTTCTTGCTTCCATGCAAGGTGGTGTGGGTCTAGGCTTCCCAAGGGCATACTACAACAACAAATTTGGCACCGTTGCCGGGGAGCCTAGACCCACACCACCTTGCATGGAAGCCAGAAGGAAGGCTCAAGAATGACTCTCCTTTCATCCACCCCAACCTCCAACATGTTCAAGCCATTGGCCATCAGCCTGCAGCTATGCCACATGCTTGAAAACATGGAGAGAAGGGAGTCAAGGATCCTAGTCACATATGTAAATTACAAGAAAGTTGCAACACTCTACTTACACACATAGGAAATGCTACCATGCACACACACCTCACTCTCTCACACTCTAAGACTAAATACACATATGCACAAATCCTTAAGAGAAAAGAGATTTCTTCCATTCAAAGGATATATACATGAGAGCACATCGAACCAAAAGCTCCCTCTTTACAAAAATAAGCCTCTATATATAGGCTAAGCACAATTCCCCATGTGTTGAACATGTGCTCATATCTCTCTAAATCTTTGCAAATATTCCTTCTAACAACCCACTCCAAGAGAAATAAAGGTGTGGGGATTCTTCAACGTGGAATTTCCATATATGTGCCAAAAAGCTATTTTATTTAGGAGGCTTCATAACTATAGTCTAAGGGGAATATCAAAAAGGGCTAAGGAGAGTGTCCATATGGACACAACTCCTAAATACAAGAAAAGGGTATTTTTGTGAGTACTACCCAACACTCTCCTCCCCCTAGACTTTGTCGTCTTCGACAAAGCTAAGATAGGAGAAGCATACATTGCTAAATTGGTCCAAGTTTGGGTCTTCAAGTCTGCAACTCTGCAGCTCTTCAAGTCTTCCATTTTGCAAGTCTTCAGTCTTCAGGTCTTCAATGCTGAGTGACACAATCCCCTTGGGGGGCAGTCAGCCCAGCCTCCATCCCAATGTGAGCACTTTGTAAGGCTGGAATGCCTTCTGACGGAGCTCCAAAACCTGAAAGTTAAAACATACACAACAAGTAGACTGAATTTGAAAAGATGCAGCCAGTAATCTTTTATTCCAATTTTAGTTTCCACTTCGGGGAGCATCAAGTTCTACAATATGGGCTCTTTTAGAGAAAAGTTTTCATGAAGATTTGGCGTGTTTCTGCAGTCCAAAAGTAATTCAAAAGACATAGCCCTATAGCCTTTCATAGTGCTTATAGACTAATCATAATCACCTAGTCCAACACAAGTGCATGTGTGACTCATCATAGAGTAAAGCATAATTTGTGATATGGTTCCTTTTGTGTGCCTTTATGCAAATATCAACATGTTTGCATCATTCTTCATTGTGTGTATGTTATGTGTTTCTTTTAACAAAAGTGTGTAGAGAACAATCAATTATAGCGATGCATCATGAAATCACACAATTATGCTTCAAGCAACCAAGGATCAAAATAGCTACCTTTTCCATGTGTAGTTGGAGTTTTAGACTCACCCCCCCCCATGCAAACTCAATCATTAGCAATACATCAATGCTTCCAACATGTCTAGGAGTGCATCCCCTACGTCTACAAGAAGTCTAAAGTTCCGAACACATGTTCAATGTGTCCTATAGGGTCAGTCATGCAACAAGAGTCATCATCATGGACATTAATACATGCCTCCAAAAATATGGTAAGATCAAGCAGCAATCATGGGGTTAATGAAATTCGCATTTAGGCAAGAGCAATCACACATCAACCTTATGAGATCCCAAGTTTCTTTTGTACCAAACACAAGTGACCACATGCTGCCAATACAAAACATATAGTGGAGGAAATCAAGCAAGTGATCAACTGTCAATGCTTATGACAGTAGCATGCTATAAAAACTTCCCAAGGCTAGGAATCACCATCATCCTTCCTTCAAGCCTGTAACACTCAGAGACAAGACAAAATGATTTGGAAATGAGCAATTGAAGAGACACTTCACATTTAAGAGATCATCCATGATAACACACTCCCATAAGTTCTTTTCAACAATTTGATTGCCATGTTGGACACCATGCCCAAGGACAAGAGTCATAATACACCAGTCTCCTACATTCCTACAAACTTTCCATCAAGCAAGATCATATATATGATATATGCACAGATATGAGGTGCCTAAAGGAGTCAACAATCTTCAAACCCAACATGTGTATCACTCCTTGGTGGGATTTCAAAACCTGCAACTTCAAGAATTATCAGAAAGTACATATGGCACTAAACAACAAGCTAAACATGGAGCATCCCGAAGCCTATCATTAACACATGCAACTGGTTTTCCCCTTTTCACAATAACATAATGAAGGTCATACTTGCTTATAGATGACAAAGTCTAGAGTCCATAATCTACAAAAGACCACAAGGGAATGCGACACATGCCCTAGCACAATAACATGGTATGGTGAGAAACATATTTGAAAACATGAATACCACTCAAGGAGATCAAGCATCAAAAAAACATGGGATGAAAGGGGACAAAAGGGGGTCACCCCTCAAGTCCAAGGTGTGCCAAGGGTGGCCTTACAACACCACCTTGAACACTTGTGTCCCATAGCCTTACACCACTATGAACACAGTATGACATCCCAAGATTGATGGGGATCTTGAAGAGGGTGGATGCTTGAACCCTCCGTGACATGAAGTGCATCATCCACAGATCCAAGGTTTCTTGGATGCATCCCAACCTATGGGCAGTCACAATAAATTTTCCTTACGTTAGCCCCCAAGGATTCCCCAAAACCTGGGTTTTGTGTATTTGACTGCACCAAGTTGCGTATGAGTGTAACCACGTAAAAAGTTTCCCAATGCAAGTTACAAGACAAGTTTGATTGAACAAATTTTAGAACTACACATGAGAATTGAAAAATATAGACAAGGAACATGGTAAGTTTTGCCCTTATATTAGGTGGTACGAGCTGGTATCATTGTGGCTACAATTCCCCACTTTCACCCTATGTAGACCTTCCTTCATATCGGTCAAACCTGGTCATAATCCCCTTGAGGGTTGTCAAAAGGACACCACATCATCATGCGCACTGAGTTCCTAAGGAAGTTGTAATGGACCTAAAATTTGGACCTAGCAATGGAAAAAAGCTAATCATCTTTTATCAATAGGCTCAGTAGCATAAAACAATCATTACACTTCAAAGAGTTATCAGAGTTTCAGATAGTCAAAATTCCAATGTTAAAGAGTTATTGGTTTTCTCTAAACAAGGGAATATGGACACCATCCCTGCATAGGCAGTCGCACCAACCCTTAACCAAGCCATACTTCCGTGTTGCCCAACTGCTAAACCTAACCATAGGAGCATGCATGACATGAATAATCAGATCCATCCAAACATGACAAATGAAAATCCCAAGCAAGGGCTCATTTAGATCGTCTTCAAATAGTTGCTTCAATGAGGCTCAACCAAAGAAAGATTAATGTTAGGAAAGGACAAACGGTGTTAGCAATTCAATACAAATCAGTCGAACAAAGTCAAGAGATTTATGCACCAACAAATCCTGTAGCTATGTTTGAAAGCAAAAACACAATGACATATGATTAGCATCAATCACCCACTTAACCATGTCAATCATAAAATTCAAGGGGTCTTCTTAATCATGAAGCAAATGCATTTGAAGAGGGCATCTTCTTAGAACAATAGGACCGCTTCCAAGCATGTACTATAACTGTTAGTCTAAATCAAACCAAGAGGAACCAAAATCAAAGCATCATTTCTAACCAAGATTTTTAAATGAACATCAATGGTTTTAAGGGTTCAAACTTATTCTATCAAAATAAGCAGTCATAAGAATTCTCACTAGATTAGAAGCCTTGGCATATTTTAAAAAGATCAATGGGTCTTGTAAGTGATGACCAGAAATATCCTCTTGGTGCAACTACAAAGAGAGTCCATTGAAAAAGACAATCATCATAGAGCCTTGCCATCGAGGAGTCTAAAGACTTCAAATTACCAACATGAAGATCCAATCAAAGTCACTTTGTCTTCTTGCATATTGAGATGCACATCGCAAAGTGAAAAAAAAAATGCATTTACCCTATCATTTTGATTTCCCTTATATAGAAATGAGTGTCAAATGGAAGATTAACCAATCACATCTCATGTCCAGCAATATACCAAGTTGGCATTTGTGCTAATTCCCCATATCTCTAGGTGTTATGGACAAGCAGTCATAAGTTGAGAGTGAGCAAAATATAGACCTTGTTGCAAGCTCGTCATGAAGAGGAATAAGTAACCATGATCAATAAGTCATGACCATTTTTCATGAAGTAAGCATGATTCAAGCACTTGAAGCATAACACACAGAAAAGTTCGGGCAAAGAACAACTAGTCATGAATGATATCAATAGAGTATACACACGTACTAACAAAAGAAGTTGTGTGATGCTTGTATAGACTAGGTGCAACATTACATGGTGATAAGAGAACCAATCGCCATTACTGATACACGAAGAGGAATGATCTCACACAAAGAAAAGAAGTAAGGATCATAGTTGCGTGCCATCCAACATGGATCGAAAGGAAGAGGAACGTAGAAATAGGAGAACACCTACACAGTCAACCACCCGCACCACATAAAGATCTTCAAGCAACAGAGAAGGGAAAAAATTCTTGGTGGAATTTTTTTTTGGTGTGTTTGAAGAAGACAGAAGGATACCACATCCATCCGGCAGGCAATGCATAGTTTCGCACTAGAAGTGATAATCGATCCTGATGAGGAAAGTTGTGCATCGAGGCTTTCCCCATAACTATGTGTTTTACACACCACATGTAGCCAAGGAGGACAAAGCTCGTCCTACCATAGCCTCCCATCACACCTTAGAGCAGAAAATGTTGCAAAATTCACGCATGTGGAGGTAGGACCAGATGCAACTCTTAGAGACACCAAGATTGCTGAAGTGTGACAGAGAAGAACATATGGCATGGCTTGATACCAAGAAAGGGGATTGATTTGGGGAGCCAAAGCTGAACATGGTCACGCACATTAGGGGGCCATTAGGCCTGAAGACAACAAAATGTTGAGACTTCAATGTTGAGATCTATGATAGCATTGTTAATATAGCTCTCATGTATTTTCCAGGTCATAATATGCTCCATTTTATCACTACTTGATCTCCTTGATGCATCTGCTAATGGTTTTATATTGTAGGGTCTTACTCCAGCAATGTGAGGAGTGAGTCTTAAGGAGGTCTTTATTTTGGATCCCCTTGTGACTTAGTGTATATTATACAAGCATGAAGAAATTAGTCATTTTCTCAAGAATTTTAGTGATGACATACAATATAGAGTTTATCCATATATTGATAAGTAAGTTTTCATTTCAATTTTTCTTATAAAGTCATTCCTTTCTTGGTGGTTTTATTAATGAGTATATGTCACATTTTCAGGTGTCAATGGAGTCTTATAATTATTGATTTTGTTGAATACCAAGCCTTATTTATGAACTCTCTCCAATCATAGTGTGGTAATTGTAAACTGTAAGTTCACACTTCCATTGCTCTTTTTATTTCTATTGGCATGCATTCTGATATTGATTTAGCCTTGCAGTGTTGCCAAACTTTTAAAAATGCACATTGATCAAGCAAAGTGAATGAAGAAAAAAATTTTGGTTATATGCAAATTCATGTGCCACTACAGAAAGACAGTACATCATGTGGATGGAGAGTAATTTCCAATGAAGTAAGGTTCTTAGAGTGCAAATTTTACAGTCCTAGTTGAAATGTATTTGACTATTCAGATGCATGGATCCTTTTGGTCAGAGAAAAAGCATTTCATGCCATCTTAAAAGATGTTATCTGTCCTTATGATCCAAACTCTCCTCCATTGCCTCCACCACCACTTGGACATAAGAATACTGAAGATAAGAAGAAAGGACCTCCTATTCACTCTCCATTGAAGCATGTCGCAAAGAATAAGCAAAGAAGTGAGAGCTCTAAAAAGAAGAAAGATAAGCAGAAAGGTGAAGGCTCCAAAAATGTATAGAGTTTTGTATCTATCTTGATACTTAACCCATTTATATGCTCTTTGTTGTAAATCCAATTTTGTACACAAAATAACCTTCAAATCATTGAATGTATTAGTAAATGATGCGATTCTATCTTTATCTGGAAGATAGTTATTGTAAATCATGTTACTAAAAAGAAATGGTTTCAACTTATTAGTGTTGGTGGTAGTTTTTCTTAAATATAAACTATGTTCTGCCTTTTTTTCATGACATAAAATAAGTTATAAGTTGTTTATCATTAATTTCTTAAACATTATGCTATAACATGATTTGGTGATATGGAATTGAAAAATTAGGCTTTTGAAGGAAAAGGAAGAAGATTGGACGACACGAACAATTCAAGCGATTAGGGCACTGTGAAATCCTCCACTGCCCCTAGTCGCTTGAATCGGTCATATCCTCCAATCTTCTCCATATTGTAATCCTTGATGCTCTTAACTATGTTTTTCACCCACACAAAAGGCACGACCGATTCACGCGAGGAGAGCAGTTGGAGAACTTCAGTTGGTCCTTATCGCTTGAATCGATCGCGGCCTTTCACAACACCCATTAACATAGAAAAAGAAAGACGACCAATTCAAGCAATAAGCACCTTCAAAGAACCTTCATTGCCTCGCTTGAATCGGTCCTGTCCTCCAAGCTTCGCTCTTTTGTAATATTCCTATCTTATTGCTCTATCTTACTTAGAAGTAACATGGAGAAGTTCTTATCCTTACCTTGACCATTAGAATTTGTTTGGACAAGTAACATGGAGAGCTTCTTACCCTTATCTTGAGCAATAAAAACCTTGCACAACAAAAGTCTTTGCACAATAGAAACCTTAAAAAGGTGATATATAAACCAAAACAATGCCAATATCAATATCATGATTTACATAAAAAAGAGATGTAATTTTGCACAACAGTTGCATGTTTGAGACAATGATAAAAGCTTTTGCTCAATGGAAATATTCTTTAATCTATAAAATTCTTTGCACAATATAAACCTTAAAAGAGTGATGATATAAAGCAAAACAATGCCAATATGAATATGGTGAGTTTAGTAAAAAAGAGATTTATTCAGTAGAAGAAAAACTTTATCAAAAAGAAGAAGCTTTTGGGAGCCCTCTTAGAGCTCAAGAAACACCAAGAAAGCTCCCTACATGAATGCACACTTACATTAGCAATTCGACCTACACTGACTAGAGGCCCATGACATGCCCACATGCGTACATGTGTGAACAAAGAGGAAGCTCCATTCTTCCTCTTCCAGATGACATACATGAGAAGTACTAGTTGTGCTATATATCTCTTCCTTTTGCATTGACAAGCCCACATCTGGGATAATACAAAGATCTTCAAGCCCCTCTCCCTTCTCCTCTCTACGTGAAGAATCCATCCAAGCTTTTAGAGATCATTTCTCTTCATAGAACCTTCTTTAAGAGTTTTTCTCAGCACCCCTCTTCAGTATTTCAAGTGTAACTCTCTCATATCACATCCAAATGAAGTGATTCAAAGTTCAATGGAATCTTGGCTTCCAGAACTATAAAGAAACACCACATTTTGGTCTCTACAAGTCAATTATATAGTCTTCAACTTGATTTTTTGTGTATTAGGAGGTTCATATCAGGTAATTCTAGGTACAACAGAAATTGATTCCAACTTAGGAATGCTTGAAGGGTGGTTGACCATATCTAGCCTCTCCACCAACTATGCAAGTGGATTTGATCATTTTATAGATAATATTTCTTGCCAATAATTGCACATAACTATTTCTTATGCATTATTTGCCATCTAGATTAAACATTTAGCTTCTACACATGCATGAATGCTTCTACATATGTCTATGAACCTCTTTATCCTTTTTTTTTTTGTTCTTAAAATGCAAAGTGGGATGGTAGCATGTTTTAATGCAGGAATCACAAGGAGAAAGCAAGATTGTATAGTGTTGTTGCATAATATTTGATATTTGTGTCCCAAGAATGTGGATTTTGAAAGGGGCCCCATAAACTCACTTATGCATGTCAAGGTCCTCTTTGATACATGCTCCACACATAATGTCATTAGTTCTCAGCTTATCATATTGTTACATCTAGGCATTGTGGAGTTAGAGTATGCCTACATAGTGGAGTTAGTCGACGGAAAGGGCACTAAGGCATTGGACCAATGAGTAGTTGGTCTACTTATTCAAATTCAATCCTATGGGGATAGACTAGATCTCGAGATTGCATGACTTGCATATTTCGATGTAATCCTAAGTAAGCAGTGGCATGCTAGAAAACAACCAATTATATGTTTTGCTTCTCATGTGTATTGGCTTGAGCATGAAGGGAGGTGACTATTGATTAGTGGAGAGCCGAATATCCAAGAGAAATGATTAATGATTGCAACCAACCTGCTCAAAATTGATTCTAAGTATATTTATTTTTGATATTTTGTGTATTCATCATGTGTAGTGATGGATTCTCATTGTCGAAGAAGTTCCAATTGGAATGCTCAAGCATTTTCAAAGAACATGAGAACAATATTGCAATAACTATTTTTGAGTAAATTACCTTTAGGTTTATCTCCTTGCAAGAATATTGAGCATGGGATTAACTCAGTGCTAAGAGCAAATCCAATCACTTAGCCACCATTTCGCATGAGCCTACAAGAGGAGAATGAAGTCTGCAAGATCATGGACAAGTACTTTAAGAAAGGGCTGATTGGAGCCAGTCATTCACCCTTTGCAAGTCCTCCTAATAAAGAAGAAACATGGATCTTATTGAATGTGTGTTAACTATAGAGCACTCAATAAGATCGCCATCAAGCCAAAAATAGATGCTCTAGGTGAAACAATTGTATATACTAAGATAGATTTAAAAAGCGACTATCAACATATTAGAGTTAAAAAGCAAGATGTACATAAGACAATTTTTAGGATCGGTTTTGATCATTATGAGTATTTGTTTATGCTATTTTCTCTTACAAATGCACTTGATACTTTTATGATGTTAGTGTATATGAGGTATGTACATGAGCATGAAAATCAATTAAGATTTGTGTTGAATAAGGTAAAGGAAAACTAGCTATTTCTAAATCCGAACAAAATCTCGAAAAAACCCAATTATGTCTTCCAAAGATAGAGTGTCTAAAGCATGTAATCTCGATTGACAAGATCAAGATGGATCCCAAAAAGACCTCATTCATATTAGAATGACCATCTCCATCTCCTCAAGATGAGGGGGATCTTCTAGGACTTCCCAATTTCTATCGAAAATTCATTTCATCTAATTCATTGATAGCAACACCTATGAAGAATTTGCTCCAAGGCAAAGTACCTTTTGCATGGAAACAAGAGCAACATGATAGTTTTTTTTTTTGTTTATGCACTAGAGGTGAGTTGGTTGAACTCCTTGAGTCGGAGGTTGTGAGTTCCACCCCCCTCTGGGCTGCAAGACATCTATGAGCCATTTTGGCCAATTTATCCATCCAGTTGTAATGCCTTCGGGTCGTTCAAACTTGATGCCTAACAACTCTTTCCCAGTGTTGCTTCAGCAATCTAACACTTGCCTTATAAGACACAGAGGGATCTCATGGGTACTATATCCTTAACTTGTAAAGTTGTCCTTTCAATACATTCAAGCCAAGGGAGATTAGGCTTCGATCAAACTTCCTCTTCAAAAAGAAAAAAACAAGATAGTTTTGGAAGCAAGTTGTTCCAGAGGCTCTAGTACTCAAAGTGGCCAATCCATAGATGCCATTTGAGTTGAAGACACATGCTAGTGGCATAGCCATAAGGGCGTTTTTTATCCAAGATGGCAAGCCTATAGCGTTTGAAAGTAAGAAGTTAAGTAGTGCACAATGCAATTTGTCAGTGCATGAACAAGAGTATGTAGTGGTGCATGCTCTTAAAGTCTGCACTACCTTTATGGTACGGATTTTAAGGTATACACAAATCAACATATACTCAAGTATTTCTATCGTCAACCAAATCATCGAGGCATAGAGCCTCATTGGGTTTAGCTCATGCAAGAATTTCATATGAAAATCCTATATAAAAGGGGCAAAGAGAATATAGTAGTTGATGCATCATCTCGAATAATGTATCAAATGAGCTTTACAATTCTAGCAAGCTCATTGCTTCAAGGGTAAAAGAAGCACAAATGGAGGACTTGCACTTGCTACAAATGAGCTTTACAATTCTAGCAAGCTCATTGCTTCAAGGGTAAAAGAAGCACAAATGGAGGACTTGCACTTGCTACAGATTGTTAGAACCATCAATGATGACTCTATCATAGGAGACAAGGAAATCTCATCAAGTCTATATTCCATTTTGTCAATGAGAATGGAATAGTTAAATGTAATGGAAAGGATTGCATAGCCAATTCCTCAAATTTGAGAAGAAAAGGCATGCATGATAACCATGATGTTCCTTGTGCGACATCTTGGTGTTAACAAGAGCATTCAGCTAGTTGAAAGAAACATTTTAAAGGCCTAGATTAGCCAAAAATGTCCACACATATGCTTGACAATGCTTTATGTGTCGAGTCAATAAGGGAGAAAGGTGTAAGACACTAGGTCTTTTACACCCTTTACAAATTCTAGAGCAAAACTAGGATAGTGTATCCATGGCCTTCATGGAGGGGTTATTGCAGATCCAAAGGAAGTGGGATGCTATCCTAGTAGTGGGGGATAGATTGAGCAAGATGGCTCTTTTTATACTCATAGAGGAGACGGTAGAAGCTCCACAAGTAGCAAAACTATTTATCAAGCATATCTTCAACTTACATCGATTGCTGGACATCTATAGTTTTAGATAGGGATGTTAGATTCATGGGACATGTTAAGGGCAAATGTGTTTATAAGGAAGACATATTAGGATAGTTGTATGCCATTATTAGAGTTTGCATATAACTATACACCTCATAAGGTCATCCAAATGTCTCCTTTTGAGATGAATCATGGTATGAAGACTGATCCTCCCAATAACATAGGAATGCCAAAGAAATGTCTTAGTGCTTCAAAGTTCTTAGCAAACCTCCCTCCAAGCAAATTTGAGAATAGTTAAAGCCAAGATGCAACAAGCAACTCATAGGGCTAAAGAATACACTGACAAGAAAAGATCTCTTGGAGTTTTTGAAGAGAGAGATGGAGTTTCTCTTCAAGTTCCAACAAGATGATTTCATCGTCTACAAGGAAGTTTATGCTTTCACCAAGGTTTCGTGAACCTTGGGAGATAGTTAAGAAGCTTAGTGATGTTGCATACTGATAAGAACTTCCTCCATATTGGAAGTATATTTCTGAGGATAATCTAATAGAGGGTATAATTTCTTTGCAAGAAAGTGACAACACATATCATTCTCCAAATAGATACTAGATAGGAGAGAAACAGTTGAGAAACTATGTCATTCAAGAGTATCTAGTAGCCTGTCATTCAAGAGTATCTAGTAGCCTATCATTCAAGAGTATCTAGTAGCCTGGAGAGGATCACTGCATACAACTTCTACTTGGAAATCAAAAGCTCTGACTCGCTAGTACTTTCCCTCATTGATCATTAAGGACAAATCTTTAGAAAGAAGAGAGAGTGTTACACATCAGCCCATGGAGACCATTACATCTATATGAGGGCTAAGCATAGCCAAGGTCTCTAGCTCGGGGTATATCCTAAGGTACCTAAGGGGTAATGGGAATGAGTTTGCATATTGGCCACAATCCACAATGGAGCATTCCAAAGCATTGCTATCTTGGGCACAAGCGGATATTATGGATGGAAGGAGAGTTGCACACACAACCATCTTTTGTCTTCGTTTGAGTGATCTCTTGGAGAGATTTTAGCTAGAAAGGGAACAAGCTTCACACATTTTTAAGGTCCCAAGTTGCCCACCACAATAGAATGCAAAGAATGTTAAAAGTAAATGCCAAACAAGGACACAAGAGAGTACACAGATAACATTGACAAAACAAGAAAAGGCCAATTACAATAAAACTCTACCACTAAAAGTCCAATAAAAAAGGCACTCATCTTGACGGGAGTGCGGGATGATGGATTGCTCAAAAGATAGCCAACCTAGAGAAAACACAGAACTAGCAAATGTGTTGGCAAATAGGGCTTGAGAGGTAGCTCAATGCACAAATACACTTCAAAAGTTCAAGGCTTGGTTTGAATGCTTGACAAGGTCCCCCTCATAGTTATGATGAATTCGACACATCAAAGTTGCCCCCAAGAGCATCATAGGGTCCTATATAGAAGTTCGGGCGATTGCCAAGAAAATGGTCTTCCCCTCCAGGGTTCACAACAGGCAAAAGGAAAGAGGCAGCAAATAGCATGCATGTATGATAGCATATGTCTGGATGTAAAACTTTTGCCAAAATTCCAGACCCACAAGAGGTTGGCTCACCTCCAGTAGGACAAAAAACCATTCAATGGTTGTGATTAAATGTGCAGGCTAGCTGAGGGCTCTGACGAGCTCAAGACCTATATGTGCTCCTGTTAACACTATACCATCTGATTAGAGGGCAGATGTAGCACAAAAGAGCTAATTCTCTGTGTTCCTTCTGCTGCCATCAAGTGAACTAAGCCTTAGGGAATGTAAGGAAACACCCACGAAAAAACATGAACAGGATAATGGTGAGTATTTCAGAATACCTGTGAGAGTTTCTGTGGGTACGTGTCTATTTGGCTTCACTCTAGATGTTTGTCTCACCATTTTGCAATCTTGCTAGACCTCTGTTCACTGAGCTTGGACACTTGGACTCCAATCCTGTGGGCAATAGAAGAAAAACCTTCTCATGTAGTGGATATCACCACAGTGCACAACAATATTTTCTTCTTTCTGATTCAAAGCTGCACTGAACTTCAAAATGGCCAAAAACACCATAAAGGATGTACTGCACTTATAAGAAGGAATTCTGCTCGAAATAGAATCTGGATTAAAGCTCTTCAAGATCCACCAGTGCACATCAATATTTTTTAGAATCTGAACTAATGCTTTTCAAGATCCACCACAGTGCACATCAATATTTTTTCTTTCTATTCAAAGCTGCACTGAACTTCCAAATGGTCAACAACACCATAGAGGGTGCAGTGCACTCATATTAAGGAACTCTGCTCAAAATAGAATCTGAACTACCCATATTCTTCAAGATCCAATCCTCCCTTGTTGGATCTGAAGTTCGTGTATCCTGAAGTTCATATGCCAGCACGAGTAGGCTACTGGTTTGAAACCCAGGATACGTCAATCTGATCTGAAAGAAATGCAGCAGTTACTACAAATATGAAACAACTTTTGACTTAGAACTTGAGGCCCAGTAATCCCCTGCCGCCTTCATTGATAAATCTGTGATACCAAATGGTTAAAAATTTACGTATACATTAACAGAACTTGTTGCTAAAGACGACATTTGACAGTAAAGAGATGACAACAAATATGATCAAGCAGCTTGCTGCATTTGCTGCTGCCAATACTACTGTAGGGGACCATCAGCTGCAAACTTCTTCCTTGTCAATTTCTACCTCTACAAAGTTTTATGGTACACCTGCCGCCTTCATTGATAAATCTGTGATAACAAATGGTTAAAATTTTACATATACATTAACAGAACTTGTTGCTAAAGATGACATTTGACACTAAAGAGATAACAAGGAATATGGTCAAGCAGCTTGCTGCATTTGCTGCTGCCAATACTACTGTTAGGGACCTTCAGCTGTGGAATTCTTTCTTATCAATTTCTACCTCCAGAAGATTTGGACTGAGCGGGATAGCAATGGAGACCTGATTGGCAGCTTACAGTAACACCCGCAAAGAGTCTATAACAAACTCAATCACTCAAGAAGAGCCTCCAAACACGCATACTGGTCTTGAAAATGGTATGTTCACTTATCTTTTTCTCTATCTTTATTGTGATGAGGATTTTTTTTCTACATCTGCTAAACCCCATCGTGAGTTATACTCCACTGGACCCACAAACATACACATCAACCCTGCATCGCATACTTGCACTATTCTCTTCTTCTATCGACCATCTGAAGTTGTCAAATGTTGTGCTAGCACTGAAGGGCATGATGGCATGCTCATAATGGACGAATTTGTATCACCACTGATATCATAGGAAGTGCCTGTGTTGCCTTCAAATGCTTGCCATTTCTTCAGAGCCTGGGGCAGGGTCAAGTCAAGGTCAATGCCCTCTTCCTCCTCTGCAACATCATTTGGTTTCCATTGCTCCACAAGAGGTGAGAGCACATTGACTGCATGACTCATATCAGGCCGGTTGTGTGCCTCCCGGGCAGTACAGTGCCCCGCAAGCTCTGCAACAACAAGTATACTTTGTGATGTCTCACTGTTGACCTGAATTGCAGGATCTATGACTTGGAAAAGGGACTCCTTGGGCTCCTTGCCACCAACAAGTGGCCGAAACCATGTCACCAAGTGCATGCGCTCCTCAGGCTGTGATTCATCTAATGCTTTCCGCCCAGTCAATAGTTCCATCAACATTACGCCAAAACTGAACACATCTGCCTTTGTTGTGACCCGACCAGTGACTGCACAAGATAATCCAAATTTGTCAATAATTATTTCATGGAAGCATAGTGCATTTAATCATGATAACAAACACAGAAAAGGTGGAACCAATCACCTGCATACTCTGGAGCAAGGTATCCAAAGGTGCCAGCCAATCTTGTCTCCACAGATGTCTTTCCTTCAGGGGCAAGCTTCACCAGACCAAAATCTGAGACCTTTGCTCTATAATCGTCCCCTAACAAAACATTGGATGGTTTTAGGTCTCTGTGAATAAAGCTCTTATGAGCAAGGCCGTGTAGATACTCCACACCACGAGCCATGTCAAGCGCAATGCTGAGGCGCCGATCCCAACTGAGTGGAGCTAAGTTGAGTCTCTTCCACTCGAACAAATGCTGACTCAAGGTGCCATTGGGCATATACTCATACACAAGTAACCTTTCATTTCCTTCAATGCAATATCCCAAGAGTGCGACTAAATGTCGGTGTCTCACCTTTGTAAGAACTGCAATCTCGGCTTGAAATTCATCAAGGCCCTTGTTACTAACCACTGATGCTATCATTCTCTTTACAGCAATCTTTGTGCCATCATCAAGCTCGCCTTTGTAAACAACTCCAAAGCCCCCCTTTCCCAGCACGTTCTCCTCACTGAAATTATTGGTCACATTGCGCAATAGTTCGATGGAAATCACAAGATTTCCAACCTCCAACACTTGTACATTCTCGCTGGAACCTTCATTGTTGATATTAGTGTGCAGGCCATTTGCTGTGTTTGGGGTCACAGTGATTTTTACCACATCTGCACTACCCCCTCTACCCTGTGTAGCAGGCTGTAGGTAAGTAGTGTTTGGGCTTCCAACCCTATGAATCCTTCGCCTTCGCCTATAAAGCAATATTCCAATGATGATGCTTGCTATGATCAAAGCACATGCTCCAATAATAATACCTGCAATTACACCTCCAGAGAACGAAGATTTGTCATTGTTTGCAGGTGAAAGTGCCCCGTTTGAATCTGATCTTGGACTTGAACCCCCAGAATCTGGCATGTTGATACCGATGTTGGCATTTCCTGAAGTATCCAGCTTAACTTGGCTCGAATTGAATGTAGGGACAGGGCCATATAAATTGTTATCTCTGACATCGACCAAGACCAGAGATTTGAGTTTGGTAAGAGATTCTGGTATTGTACCCGTGAGATTATTGCCACTTAGCACCAGCTTTGATAAGGAAGTGAGGTTCCCGAGGCTCGGTGAGATTGTCCCTGATAGTTGAGATTTTGGAAGATTGATGGCTGTGACGCTCTTGTCCGAGAAATCACAGGTAATTCCTTGCCATGAGGAGCAAGGATCGTTCCCTACCCATGACTCCAGCAGTTTGCCGGGGAAATTAACACCTTCTAAAAAAGATAGGAGAGCTGTTACCTCGGGACCGCATGAGGATCCTACCTTCTCTATGCAGAAATCATTCCCTGAGTATGTATAGTTGGATAAATTCTTTATAGAAGGAATAATGGGTAAAGAGCCGATGAGCTTGTTGTTCTGCAGTGAAAGATACTGCAAAGATGACGATGCAGCAAAAGTCGAGGGGATGAAGCCGACGAGTTCGTTGTCATTGAGACGGCATTCTGTAAGGGAGACAGCGGAACCGAGCTCTGAGGGTATGGTGCCGGAGAAGCTGTTCACTTGAAGCCAAAGAGTCTTCAGAGACGGCATGGATCCGACGAAAAGGATAGATCCCGACAAAGGACCGGGAGGACCCTGGTTGTTGAGCTCGAGACGACTAAGTTGGGCAAGGTTGGCGAAGGAATCGGGGATGTATCCAGAAAGCTGGTTGTAGGCGAGACGCAGCTCCTGTAGACTTGACAGATTCCCAAGGAAACCAGGAATCGCGCCACGCAGAGTCGTGTTGGTGAGCGAGAGGCTCGTCAGGCTCGAGATAGAGGCGAGATCTTCTGGAAGAGACCAGCCAGTGGAGGCATTCAGGGGATTGTCCTCGAGGTTAAGGATGGACAGCGAACTAAGGCCCCTGAAAAAGTCCCCCGGGATAGAGGTGAATTGCTGAGAGCCGAGATAAGCTGTTGTAAGCTTGGAGAGGCCACTAAATGTGGGCAGGTCTCCAGAAAAAGAATTGCCCTGCAGCGCTATCGTTTCGAGGTTTGAAAGCCTGTTCAGGGAAGCAGGAAGCGTGCCTATGAGACCCACGTTCTGAAACTGGAGTTGCGTTACCCTATTTCCGGTACATTTGACATGACTCCACTCAGCGCCGCATGGATCAGTGCCCGTCCAGTCCCCGAGCTTGTCCCGGTTCGACAGCCCAGCAAGGAGAGCCTTGAGCACATCGAGATCGGAAGGATCCGTCTCAGCCTGTGCGAAGAAGAATGCGGAGCAGCATAGCAGCAGCAGGAACAGAGCAGATGGAAGAAACAGGGGATGCGCTGCTGAGGGTAAGAAAATCCCATATTTTTTGCAGAACGCCCCCATGATGAACCGATTTGAGTGATGAGGAAGACGAATGCAGAGGACCACGCTCGGTGAACACTTGATGAGCGGCGAGCTTAGAGTTGATTGTAGTTTGCTCAGCTGCCCATGTACTAGACGTCTAGTGTGACAGTGCTTATGCGAGTAGAAACGAGAGTGTGTGTGTCTCAGTGGGTGCCGTGTGTGAGAGTGCGAAACAGAAAGAGCAGTCTAGTTAGAGCCAACGGTAAAACAAGTCTGCTCGGCAATGTGTGTATATATGCAGTAACGGAGGATGAACGGGGCTTCGAGCCTCGGCGCAATTTGTTTGATGTCGTTGTAGCAGAAGAGGAATAGCGGAAAAAGGGCTCAAGAGAGAGAGGACAGCAGTGTGTGATTGCCATCTGTAACAGCGTGACTCGCGACCTTACGCAAGGAGGGTCGTACTCGCAAAGAGCTCCGAGCCCTTTGGGAAGAGCGCCGTTCAAGGAAGCAGCCAGGCTGTGATCTATGTTTCCACCAACAAGAACATAGTTGGCAAAGCCAGGTGGAATCCCATTTGCGCTGAGTAGATATTTCACCATCGCCCAACAACAGACCATGTTTTGGACAGTTGTCTTCCGCAACCGTTTTCGTGATCTCTCCCAAATCGCAGATAGAGAACAGCTACTTCCAGCAGGTTAGCTTGCTCACTTAGAAGCTCATGTGTAGAGCGTTTGACCATCGCTTGCAAGCTCATGTGTAGAGTGTTTGACCATCGTCTGTGTTGGTTAGCATCAGTCTTTGGCGGTTTTAGCTGTCATAAGAACTTAAATATTCTTATAAGGTGAGGATGAGTCTAAGCTTTCCTTGTAGCATCCACCTTTCATTCACACTACCAAGCAAATCGGATGAAGCAACTCTCCTTTATATCCATCAACGAATTATGTGTTTCTTCTTTTTTATATATTTTTTTAAATGGAGGTTCGGCCAGGCCTACTCCCTCAGGCATTAACTTTGAAATTGCAACTGTACAAGGAAGGGCATAGTACCCATGGGACCCCCCTTATCCCACAAGAACAAGGGTTTACATAGTTGGGTTGAACGACAGTCACAACTATCGCGGGGCAGAATATGCGGTGGCACATCAACCACATGTTACATCATTCCAAGGTTTACATGTCCCTCACAAGTGACATGTCTAGGACAATTATGTGTTTCTTCTTCCTTACAACATGGTTATTTGGGTTAAGTACTCCAATAATCCTCTCATACCAACCCCAACATGAGTAACGCAAAACTACTCACAAAATAATGACCATGTACCAAACCAACATTATTCATATTATTCATATGATAACACTAGTCACAAGATAATAATAAGGTTGGGTTCACAGAGAGTGGCGACACACTTTGTGTTACCACATGGATAAATTTTATTTGCTATTGAAAAAGATTTAATGTTCTTGATCCACCATGTTTTGAGACTAGCTACCTCCCTCAGGACAAAAATGTGCTAATCTAATGGTCTATTCTGATTGGTCGTGTGGATTTTTCAACCAATAAACATACAAATTGAGCTTACTTTTTTAAGAAGAGTTGTCGATCTATGTGAACTAAGAAAAATGTGATAGAGTCAATAGAAATGTACCACCCTGTCTGAACTCATCCTATTGCCATTTGTTATGATTATTTATTATGATTATTCAATACTATAGTGTACTACCAATACGTTTTTACATACTACCTTTTTAGCAAAACATTATGTAAGAACCTTGATTGCATCCCAACCTTGTGAATATTGATACCACGCCATGTGTCCTCTCTCAAAGAGAAAATGACCATTGTCCAATTGATCTGAGTCTTTTGATGGAAGAACTCCCAACTTCTAAAAGATCTATAAGCTTTTGCTCACTAGAGACGGCATTGACAAAGGTGACATGATAGCATTGTGCCTTCACACAAAGAAAAAGAGTTCTCAATCGGTGTAGGCCCATGAAGGGAATGTTCTATAAGGAGATAGGATAGATAGAGAGGTTGGGGGTGTGCCTCTTATTAAGCTAATCTCCCATTCCCTATCAATTCTACAAACAAGTGACACATAAGTTTAGATGATGTTCTCTCTAACGTAAAGTGAGAGGATGGGTCCTCAAGTGTAGGCCCATGAAGGGAATGTTCTATAAGGAGATAGGATAGATAGAGAGGTTGGGGGTGTGCCTCTTATTAAGCTAATCTCCCATTCCCTATCAATTCTACAAACAAGTGACACATAAGTTTAGATGATGTCTCTCTAACGTAAAGTGAGAGGATGTACTCTTCGAGTGATTCCTTTTCAAAATCGAACTTTCAATCATATGCATAAATGGACATTAGATATATTCCGAATACAATAGAAAAAAGAGGATCCAAACCACTCATACAAAGATGATGAGTTCAACCTATACATCTGAAATGGTTGATTACGCAAAGATGGACATCTCAAGCTCTTAAAAAAGAGAGGGTCATATAAGGCTGGTTTCACACAGCCCGATGGCACAACAGCACTTTACAAATGGCAGTAGCTTATTTGATTAAAAAAAAGGCAATGTGTTCCGGGTCCACCAGTCATTGAGACGGGCTTATCCCCTCCGAACAGCTATGTGCCGCTCTGACATGCAATTCTGATTGGTTATTCATATCATTCAACGAATAATATCATAGCTAATATTCGCTTTTGAAATAGTACCGCCGCTTTGTATGAATGAAACACGATGGAAATCCAATTAAATCATGAAAACACTATCACCCTATTTGAACACACCCTAAAAGACTAAAAGCCACAACATAAACACCTACTTTCAAATGTGTATATATATATATATATATATATATATATATATATATATATATATATATATATATATATACGTGTGTGTGTATGTGTGTGTGTGCGCGCACACGTGCTTTCGAATATATATGTGTGTGTCAAGTGAGTTGTTCTACTAGTAATGACTTAAATGCAACAATCATATCATGGGTTCGACCCTTTTGAGACACAAACTTGAACGTGGGCAATATATGGGCATCCATGCATGGTTTCTAAGTGGGAAAATGAAGAAGCATGGATCTCTCCTGAGCAAATATTTGCTCGTGCATCCTAAGTTTGGAGAGATGGTTATTCTTGTTGTGGCCATGAATTATTAGATCAAGGACACATGCTTGACATTGATGGTTCATTTCCCACAACTATGTGTGTGTGTGCGTAACGGTGTGTGTGTGTTTGTGTTTGTATATACACATATATACATATATGTGTGCGACTTTGTATAGAGGAGGGACTATATGAGTCCAATTAATGGGCCTTTTTTCTTTTTTCCATACAAGGTAAGGGAAGATGAGTATTATGAAGCTCTCGAACTTAAATCTACTTAGATCCTCATACTATGAATGGGTTTCATTTAAGTTTTGGTTGTGTTTTTGCCTATGAGAGAAAGAAAAAATTTTGTTTGTGTGTTTTATTCACCTCCCATCCTTTATATCCTCTTGCCCCATAAATCGATAGTACCTAGAGTGACCTACTACGAATATGTGGTGTTCATGCACACTCACTCGACTACCTATCTCAATGACCTTAGGACACCTCTCGAGGTATGAACCTTGACTAATCAAGCCCTTGCCCTACACATATGAGATGGCCTAATAGGTTTAATGTTTCTCCCCTTTATAAATATCATTTTCCTCAATGATCTAACAGGAAAGCTTCTGATTGAACATTGTTTTTAGGATGCTACATAATTTGGAGCAAACCGGTTCTTAATGCAACTCTCCAATTTAGCATCATCTCTTAATTATCTAATGTCAATCACCCTAATACTGCATCTATC
This sequence comes from Ceratopteris richardii, assembly GCA_020310875.1. NCBI lineage: Eukaryota > Viridiplantae > Streptophyta > Polypodiopsida > Polypodiales > Pteridaceae > Ceratopteris > Ceratopteris richardii. The sequence goes on from CM035424.1 coordinate 39,903,949, forward strand.
AATCTTACGATTTTAATCCTTGGCCCTTGTCTGCAATCTTACAACCTTGGCTCTTACTTACTTGATTTCAACTTTGTTGATAATTCAACATGCATTATTTTCTTTTGTATTATGGGAAGGGACTAAATGTGTTATCTAAACCGATGCTAAGACTCAATGAATTATATAATCACCTATTTCATATCTAGGGAATTCTCAAATAATTATAGGATAATTATGTGGCATATATGTGACTACGAGTTATGGGATGCATGTTATAATACATCTTAGAAGGAAGTATACTAACGATATTTTCATCCATTATAACCATATCTATCCCATTATATCTTCTCCTCTAGCACTTATGCCCTCAACATATCCTCTAGCTTTTTAACTAATCTTCTTGATTTGACATTCTATCTAAAGACAATCATTAGTATTCTTTGTGAGTGACACTTTAACCTTTGCAAAAACATAGTTCTAAAATAAGAAGTAGATCTAATAACTCATGTAATTTGAAGATAATCTATATGAACCTCTTACCTTTTTGTAAGTGTTCCACTATCTTCTATGTAAGTTCCATGCCTCTTGACATACTTTCTAATAATCTAGATGTCAATTAACCATACACTCTAGAGATATGTCATCTAAAAAATGTTATATCACCCTTGGGTGTGAACCATCTCTATTAGAGGTTAGAGGATGTGAGGCCATTGGCACTCATGCATGCATTGCATGGGGTAAGAGAAAGTTGAGGAGTTGTATATATAGAGTTATCACTACAAAAAATAGGGGGGGCGTAGCGACACCCCCGAATTGAAAAAAAAAACGAATACCGTCGCTTATAGCGTCGCATAAGCGACAGTGCTATTTTCGGATTTTTTTTTTCGGGCATTCATTGCATAAGCGATGCTTGCATCACATATGCGACACTAAATTAATGCGTCACAAATACCGTTGCTAACTAACAATGTTATTTGCGATGTTGGCAAACTGCACAGCGTCGCATATGCGACACTCTGGAATGTAAAAAAAAAAATTGATTTCTCCCGGTACATTTGTGCCGGGATTTGGACACGAGAGCAAAAAGAGACCGAGAGAGAGAGAGAGAGCGCGAGAGAGAGAGATGCATCTCGTTGAAGCAAGGTATGCGCACACACACACACTTACACATACATACATATGCATATACACACACATAGACACACACACACATACACACAAATACACACACATATACACACATACACAAATAATGTTGCATACACACATGCACACATAATGCATACACATGCACACACATATACACATACATATACACACACATACACACACACACATACACACACACATACACACACACACACATACACACACACATATATGCATACACACACACATAGAGAGACATGCACACACATACACATACATGCATACATAATGCATATGCATATGCGTACATACATACATACTTACATGCATACACACACATATGCATACATAATGCATATGCATATGTGTACATACATACATACTTACATGCATACACACACATATGCATACATAATGCACATGCATACATACACATACGTAATGCATATGCATACATAATGCACATGCATACATACACATACATAATGCATACATAATGCATACACACACATATGCATACATACATGCATACACATACACACACATAGACACATACACACACATAAACACATACACACTCATAGACACACACACATACACATAGACGTGCATACACTTACACACACATATACACACACATACACACATAGACACATACACACATAATGATGCATTCACACACATACACATGCATACACACATACACACACATATACACACACACATACACACACATATATGCATACACACACACATATAGAGACATACACACACATACACATACATGCATACATAATCATATGCATATACATACATACATACTTACATGCATACATACACATACATAATGCATACACACACATATGCATACATAATGCATACACACACATACACACACCTATGCATACATACATGCATACACATACACACATAGACACATACACACACAGACACATACACACACATAGACACATACACACACATAAACACATACACACTCATAGACGCGTAGCGACATATACACATAGACACACACACACATACACACATACACACATAATGATGCATACACACACACACACATACACACATACACACATAATGATGCATGCACACACATACACATGCATACACATTCATATGCATACATACATGCATACACATACACACATAGACACATACACACACATAGACACATACACACACATAAACACATACACACTCATAGATACACACACATACACATAGACACACACACATATACACACACATACACACATACACACATACACATGCATACACACACATACAGACACATATACACACACATACACACACATATATGCATACACACACACACATAGAGAGAGACATACACACATATACACATACATGCATACATATGCATACATAATGCATATGCATATGCATACAATGTACATACATACTTACATGCATACATAATGCACATGCATAGATACATACACACACATAGACACATACACACACATAAACACATACATACTCATAGATACACACACATACACATAGACACACACACATACACACACATATACACACACATATACACACACATAGACACATACACACATAATGATGCATACACACACATACACATGCATACACACATACAGACACATATACACACACATACACACACATATATGCATACACACACATAGAGAGACATACACACACATACACATACATGCATACATATGCATACATAATGCATATGCATATGCATACATACATACTTACATGCATACATAATGCACATGCTTACATGCATACATAATGCACATGCTTACATACACATACATAATGCATACACACACATATGCATACATAATGCATATGCATATGCATACATACATACTTACATGCATACATAATGCACATGTTTACATACACATACATAATTCATACACACACATATGCATACATAATGCATACACACACATACATGCATAAACATACACACATAGACACATACACACACATAGACACATACACACACATAAACACATACACACTCATAGACGCATAGCAATACATACACATACACACACACATATACACACAGACAAACATACACACATAGACACATACACACATAATCTTGCATACACACACATACACATGCATACACACACATATGCATACATACATGCATACACATACACACATAGACACATACACACACATAGATACATACATACACATAAACACATACACTCATAGACACACACACATACACATAGACACACACACATATACACACACACATACACACATAGACACACACACATATACACACACACATACACACATAGACACATACACACATAATGATGCATACACACACATATGCATACATACATGCACACACATACACACATAGACACATACACACACATAGATACATACATACACATAAACACATACACACTCATAGACACACACTCATAGACACACACACACATACACATAGACACACACACACATACACACACAAACACACATACACACATACACACATAATGATGCATACACACACATACAGATGCATACACACATACAAACACATATACACATACACATACACACATATATGCATACACACACAGATATATGAATACACACACACATAGAGAGAGTCATACTCACACATACACATACATGCATATATATACATACATAATGCATATGCATATGCATATGCATACATACATACATACATACATGCATACATACACATACATAATACATACACACACATATGCATACATAATGCATACACACACATACACACACATATGCATACATACATGCATACACATACACACATACACACATACACACATATAGACACATACACACACATAAACACATACACACTCATAGATGCACACACATACACATAGACACACACACATAGACACATACATATACACACACACATACACACATAGACACATACACACATAATGATGCATACACACACATACACATGCATACACACAAACACACACATACATGCACATACATACACACACATGCATACATACACATACTTAATGCATACACACATACATATGTACACGTATATATATTGATTTCTAACCATTTTGTTTTATATGTTAGGTATTATGGATCCCAGTAGAGAGAGAAAGGCGAAACTCACTCTCATAAAAAGTCTTATGAGAGCAAGAGTTCCGTCTGATACTCTAGGGGCCATCATGCGTGATTACTCAGAGATGTCTGATGAGGAGCTGGACTGTATGATCCAGATGCTTACCCAGCGATCAGACGAGGGCTCTTCTGCGGCTCCACATGCAGGAAGAGAGCTATCTGCTCATAGGTATGTTTTTTTTCATAAACTTTTTTAATGATATTATAACACATATTTTTATTTATTTTTATCTATCTATTTTCAGGACACCTATACCACCTCCAAATCGTGATAGCAGAGCAGAGTTTCCTATGAGGAAATGCATAGGCACCTTAGGACTAGAGTGCGATATAGAGCCAGAGGGGAACATTGTGTACATAGGGAATGGATTGGAGTTCAAGAGAAGAATGTAGGCACTATGCGACTCTTACCTGCACTTTGTCCACTTACCGTGGAAGTAAGTAAAAATTTTACATATAAATTGAAATAAATATCTTATGTTTTATTTACATTATGTTTTTCATTTTTGTAGTGAGCATGATGAGAGGGATAAAAAATACGTACTTAGTTCACTTGAGACAGAGTTTGGGACAGGATGGTCGCTTAAGTGGTGTCTAAAAGAGATGCGGACACTTATGGCTCATCGTCGCGATAATGCACGGTATGCACTGCTTTTATGTATATATATGTGGATATGATTATGTGTGTTTATGCATGTATATATGTATATGAGAGAGAGAGAGAGAGAGAAAAGAGTGAGACTAGAGGTATAAATACACGCATACACACACATATACATCATACATGCACATTTACACACATATACACATACATGCACATTTATACATACACACACATACATGCACATTTTTACACACACATACACATGCATGCAGTTACACACATATAATGAATACACATAGACACATACACATACTCACATACACGTACACATACTCACATACACATACACATGCATAATCATATGTACACACACATAGACTCCTATAATCATATTTACATGCATATATACATATACACATGCATATATACACACACACAACACATGCATATGCACATATAGATACACATACATACACAACACATGCATACGCATAAATAAATAAATAAATCCTATTTCAAAAATCCTAAATTGAAAACATTAATTTCGATATTAGGATTTTAAAACCCCTAATTTAAAAACTCTAATTCAACCTTTAGCCCGCTATCTATAAGGTTCGTGTCTTTTGAGATAGCATGTGATAGTTGCTTGAAAGAAGCAACAATACTAGAATCCTTTGTTTTACGTAAAGAATCAATGGCTTTGATTCTAATATGTTGTCCAAAAGCCCACATATTAGTGAACATTCGAGCCTGCAAAATAAATTCAATTAGTAAATAGAAACTAACATACATATATGAAAAAAAATAAAATATTATTTTAATAAAATTACCTTTCGTTCACAACCTATCATTAATTCTCTTTGCTCATCTGAGATTTCTTCATTATTTGTGTTGGCGCGTTGCAAACGACTATATAGCCAATCCATGAAAGAAGATAAATCTGTAATCTCATTATTATCGAGATTATGTCTAAATCTTTTGTTTTTTCGCCTTTTACTTCAGAGATTTTGAAGTTCCTCATACTCGCTAAGGAATGCTTGCATGCATTCGCTATTATATGCTACAAAAGTAGAAACATCATTTTTTTCTTGAAATGTAAATAAGAATGGAACCCCCTTACCTGATAATACCTCATCTGTTATTTTTGAAGAAGACTCATTGGTCCATGCACATGGAGCTTCGTCATGAACTCTTTAAAGGTACTCACTAACGTAATACATGCACTCTTCAAGCATCCAACCCTTTGCCATGGATCCTTCTAGTTTCGCTCTTTGTCGCACATAACCTTTTAATATTCCCATAAATCGCTCGACCCAAAACATCCATCGAGTGTTGACAACACCTGCAATCTCTATTTCATCTACAAGATGGACTAATAAATGAACCTGAATATCAAAAAATGAAGTAGGAAGTTCTTTCTCCATCAAACATAGTAGCTCTTTGCATTCATGTTTTTTTTGTGGGATCGAGTTTTTGTCAATCTCTTTGGATGTAATCCACCTATACATATCATAAAAACAATTATAAAGAAGTTAATTAAAAAATAAAAGATATCCAATATTCATACATATTAAATATAAAAGTATCATAATTACCTTATAAGTGATCCAAGACGATAGATCACATCTCGTACTCCTTTCGTTGTACATCCATCGATAACCAAATGTAAAATATGTTTCAAAAAGTTATGCCAGTCATGGGTCTTTAACCCAGATAAGCTCTTATCATCCATAGTAAACATGTTTTGAAAAGATGCTCCATATCCTGTAGGAGTCTTAATCAATTGAATTCTATTGTTGATAGTCTGTATCTCTTTTGTTGTAAGTACCCAAGGAGCAGGTGCATAAGTCGTTTCTTGTCAATGTCTATCAAAAACTGGCCAGAACTTTGGTTTGGATTTTTGATCTTTCAAATCATTCCTTGATGTTGTGGTATCTTTTAGTCCAAGAAGATGCCGCCATAGTGAATAACCAATATTTTTGAATATATGCATAGGATCAAGAAGATGACATACTTTTAACTCTTTCAATACTCCAAAGAATACCATATTGATATGTTCTTTGCGAGTGCCAATTTTCCTTTACCTCTGTTCACATACTCACTATATGAATCATCATTGAAGATTTCTGATTCTGGATCTATCAGAGGTCCATCTGTCCATTTTTTATACCAATCCATAGGCGTCATAGGTTTTGGACACTGACCTGTTTCAAGCTTTCCATTAAAATGTATCGCTTCTCTTTTAGATCTTAATGGATGATCATTAGGCAAGAATCATCGATGTGGAAGATAAGTATTTTTTTTGAGATTCTTACTATAGATTGATCTCAACCAATCACCACAATATGGACAAGCTTTATAACCCTTAGTAGATATTCCTGCATCATGGAAAATGATAAAAATATAATTAGATTAAATCATATTTATTTACATGCATATTGAATAAAAAAATTACATCAATACTTGAACAAACACCATATCCTGGAAAATCGTGAATAGTCCAAGCCACAATACCACGAACTGTAATATGTCTTTCATTGATGCTTTTCGATACATCAATGACATTAATACCTCTCCATAACTCTTGAAGATCGTCAATGAGAGGAGCAAGATATATATTCATATCTTTAACTTGTCTTTTGCATGGGATTAAAAGTGAAAGCATTAAATGTTCCTTTTTAATGCTAAGATATGACGGAAGATTGTAGTTTATGACTACCACTGGCCATTTTGACCATTTATTGGATTTCATGGAGAATGGATTAACCCCATCTAATGCAACTCCTAACTTTAGATTCTGTGGATTTTGTGCAAATTCAGGCCATGTAGAATCAATATGCTGAAAAGCAACACTATCATGAGGAATTCTGATTATTCCATCAGTACTTTTGTGATCATGTCCCCAAGTCAAAAGCTTTGATGATTCGGGGCTTTGAAACATATGTCTAATCCGTGGAGCCAATGAAAAATGTCTCAATACCTTTTTTGGGATTTTACCTTCTTCACCCTTATATCGAGGAGATTGACATTTGGGACATGTCAGAGAGTCTGCATATTCACCTCTATAATCGTTAGGCATGCATGTATACATTGATAATCTATACCAAGGTTGTTGATTATCTTCTTCATTTCATCAGGTGAGGTAGGAAGAATATTCTGCCTTGGTAAAAACTTTTCAGATAATAACCTGTAAGTTTATCAAAAAAATATATATTTAAAAAAGTAAATAAATAAATATACATACATACATACACACACACACACACATATATATATATATATAAATATATATATATATATATATATATATATATATATATATATATATATATATATATATATATATATATATATGCATATAATTTTATATATATGTATGCTTATGTGCATCTTTCAAAATATTCATGAAAAATTTGATTGTTTTGGATGGCAGGATACGATTGTTTGTTTTGGAGAATATGAAGTATGTACCTTCATTGAATGATTTGTCGATTCTATCATATGTTTAGTTTGAAAGTGTGAGAAGTGGGTTTATAATTGCTATTCAAAGAATTTGGCACTGTTTATAGGCCATACGATGGTGACCTGGATGAATCGCATGCACAGAGGTTACTCAAGATAGAGCAACCTGATTATAAGGGTCTAGTGCCAGCAGGATTCCTGGGGTATGCAGTAAACCTCTTGCATCTCAATGATGAGCATTTGAACTTTAGGATACAAAGTGGAAATCATGGTGGCTTGAGAGGATCACTTTTATACAGCTTGTTCAAAGAACTTCAGGTTTATGACACTGAAGTTTTTTGAACAAGCTGTATAACAGTGATCCTCTTAAGCCACCATGATTTCCACTTTGTATCCTAAAGTTCAGATGCTCATCATTGAGATGATATTGACGAGAGCTGATATTGAGGAGGCAAAAACTATGCCAAAATGGCTGGTGCAGACTTTGCGTGACAACAAATTAGATGCACCTTTGTCATATCATACTCATTTAGGCTCTCATAGTGCCTCCTTTGCATCAGATTGCTATGCTATGGCTGCATCTAGTCTCTGTGATGAGAATGAGCCTGTTTCTTTTGATGAAGCACAAAATTCAGAAAATTGGAGGGCTGCTATGCAATTTGAATATGATGCTATAATGAAGAATGGTACTTGGTCTTTATGTGACTTGCCTCCTGGCAAGAAATCCATTGGTACTAAGTGGGTATACAAGCTGAAGCGTAAACTTGATGGTACAGTTGACAAGTATAAGGCTAGTCTTGTTGCAAAGGGTTATGCACAGGAAAGAGTCATTGATTTTGATGAGACCTTTGCACCCACATGTCGTATGACTACTGATTGGAGCATCTATGCACTTGTAGCCCATCATGGTTGGAATGTACAACAGTTGGACATTAAAACTGCAATTCTGAATGGTGACTTGCATGAAGAAGTGTATGTTTTTCAGCCCCGTGGATTTGTGCAAAAAGGGCATGAAAACCAGGTGTGTAGGTTAAAGAAGGCATTATATGGTTTAAAGCAAGCACCACGTGCTTGATATGAGAAGATACATGCCTATCTGATTGCACATGGTTTTATGAACAGTCCAACTGAGAGCACCTTATATGTTAAGCGTGCTAATGCTGTGCTTATGATCATTGTTGTCTATGTTGATGACATGCTGCTCACTGGTCCTATTGAGAAGCATATTGCTGATTTTAAGGCTGATTTGCATGCCTCATTTGAGATGTCTGATTTGGGGCATTTGCATCACTATTTGGGCATTCAGTTTATGCAAGTTGATGGTGGATTGGCCTTGTGTCAAACAAAATATATTGACACATTATTGCAATGTTTTGGCCTTGAAGACTGTAAGCCTATTGCCACTCCTATGGAGACAGGTTTACGATTGAGTCTTCATGATGCTGGAGATGCATTTGATGTTGTCCTCTATCAGCAGGCTGTTGGATGCCTGATTTACTTATGCATTACTCGGCCAGATATTCAGATTGCTATCTCACAGATGAGCAGGTTTATGCATTGCCTAGGTGTCAAGCATTGGGAGGCGGTTAAGCGCATCTTTCGCTACTTGAGTGGTACTCGGCTACTTGGGTTGTTTTATCCCAAGGGGGGATCACTACCGCCAGATTTGCATGCTTTTTCTGACTCAAGCTGGGCTGGTTGCTATGACACTCGTGTGTCCGCTAGTGGCTTTTGCTTCATGCTTGGTAGCTCATGCATATCTTGGTTGAGCAAGAAGCAGCCTACTGTGGCCACTTCCAGTTGTGAGGCTGAGTATAGGGCAGCTTTCATAGCTACTGTTGAGTGTGTGTGGCTCAGATGCCTTATGGCTGATTTGGGTGTTGGTCAGTCCTCTGCCACCACCATCTTCACTGACAGTCAGAGCGCATTGGCAGTTGCGAGGAACCCTGTGTTCCATGATCGCTCTAAGCACATTGAGGTGCATTATCATTATGTCAGGGAGAGGTTCTCTGTTGGGGAGATCAGCTTGGCATATGTGCCCACGCAGGAACATTGCAGACCTTTTCACGAAGGCTCTGCCTAGGGAGAAGTTTGAAGCTTTCCGCAAAGCTTTGGGCTTACTTCCTTTCATGGAGTGATTTCCGCATAGCTTGGCACTTCCTTATACATGAGTGCTAGCTCCTTCTTCACCGCATCACTCCCAAGGGGGATTTGTTGATATATTTAGGTAGTGATGTGTGTGAACACTCTAGGACCGCCAGGGCACTTTTTTCCCTCTTTAGGAGGTTTTTTTCCCCCGGCTTGTATATACGCCTATTGCCCTAATGGGCTACTTATCTTTGTACATTCTCTAGTAATACATTGAATCTTATGTGTTGTGCTCCAAGCTTCTTCTTCTTCCTTGTGTTGTTCGCGTGCTTCCGAAGACGTCTAACTCCAACAACATATACATGCACATACACACATATACACATAGAGTTATACATATACATGCACATACATATACACACACATACACATGCACATGCACATACTCATACACGCATATACACTTACACATGCACATGCACATACATACATATACACACACATACATATACACTTAGGTACACACATATGAATGAATTATATAATTAAAGTATTAAAAACACATATACACATGCACATACCTACATATACACATATACATGCACATACACACATATACACATAGAGTTACACATATACATGCACATACATATACACACACATACACATGCACATGCACATACTCATACACACATATACACTTACACATGCACATGCACATACATACATATACACACACATACACATGCACATACATACATATACACACACATACATATACACTTAGGTACACACATATGAATGAATTATATAATTAAAGTATTAAAACACATGCTTAATATAAACAATAATAACAATCAATAGAACAAAACTCTTCATTACTTAATACAATACACACAATTCAAAATATAAGTGAAATGAAAAATATATAGATTAAATATATATATATATATATATATATATATATATATATATATATATATATATATTGTTGATATATTTAGGTAGTGATGTGTGTGAACACTCTAGGACCGTCGGGGCACTTTTTTCCCTCTTTAGGAGGTTTTTTTCCCCCGGCTTGTATATACGCCTATTGCCCTAATGGGCTACTTATCTTTGTACATTCTCTAGTAATACATTCAGTCTTGTGTGTTGTGCTCCAAGCTTCTTCTTCTTCCTTGTGCTGTTCGTGTGCTTCCGCAGACGTCTAGCTCCAACAATTGGTATCAGAGTAGGTCGTTGCTTCTTCTAGGGCGCCGTCGACACTCCTCCGTTTGCAGTCTCAGATTCGCACAAAATTTGGTGAGCATACTCAGGGTTTTTCCGAGATCAAAACAGCTTCGCTGTGTGGTGCCGAAATCGCGATCTGAGCTCGTTTCGGCCTCCGAACGCACTATCGCAGTGCTTGTGCAGGCTATTTCGTCCTTTTGTGCCAAAGGTATATACCAGTTTCTGTTCGCCAGTTTAAGCGTCTCGAAGTCTGCTACAGGTCTAGCAGAACTCGTGTGGGCAGTTCTGTTCAACTTTTTGAGATACAGTCAATTTTCTGCATCAAGGTATTTTAGTCACCGGCCATGGCTGAAAGCAGTGATGTATTCCGTATGTTGGCTGTTGAGGATAAGTTGGATGGTACCAACTACCCATTATGGGCTTATATGATGCGACATGTACTGGTTGCAAAAGGATTGTGGAACATTGTGCAGGGTGTTGAAAGACGTCCTGTTACACCTGTAACGACAGGTACTGCAAATACAGGTGTTGGAGCTGATGAAGATGGTGTCGAAGATGATATTCCGCAGATTCCTGTTCGTGCTGCTGTTTCTGTTGCACCTACTGCAGAGCAGATTCGTTGGGATGGCAGAGATGCCCAGGCACATGCATTGATAGCTTTGTCTGTCAAACGTGCCATTATTCCTCACATTCGCTCTTGCAGAACAGCAAAGGATGCTTGGGATACACTTACCACTTTGTACCAGGCTAGGAATGAGGCTCGTGTTGCTTACCTCCGAAAACAGTTGGAGAGTGAGCACATGAATGAAGGTGATTCGATGGACAGTTTTCTTACAAAGATCAAAGACCTGAAGGAACAATTGATTTCTGCTGATGAGGTTATACCAGATAGCTCACTTGTGCAGACCGTTCTGAATGGCCTTCCTGATTCATATCAGAGTTTTGCCTCTACTCTTCGATTGATGATGAAAGGCAATCCGAATGCCTTGTCATTTGAGGAATTAGTCTCTGTTCTGTTGCAGGAAGATCAGTCCAGGCAGAACAGGTCCATTATGCGTGTTGCAGATCAAGCTTTCCTGGCTAGTCAGAAGGGCAAAGGAAAATGGAGCTCTTCTACTAGTAAGCAGAAATCTGCAAATGCTGCACAATCGAAGAACCAGGATAAAGATGAGAAGAAATCAGAAAAGCAGAAATTGTTCTGCAAGTACTGTAAAGGAAATGATCATATTATAAAGAACTGTCCAAAACTGGCTGCTAAAGAGGCAAAGAAGAAAGAGGCTGGAATGGTTGTTGCAGAGGCCTCTACACCAAAAACAGAGTCTGCAAATCTTGTGCAGGAAGAAGAATGGGCGTTTACTACTGTCTGCAGTTTTGACCCATCTTCTCATGATCAGTGCATGTCTGCAGTAGACTCAGATGTTTGGTACTTTGACAGTGGGGCGACCAAACATATTACCTCGCAGCGCAGTTTCTTCTCTTCACTCGAGCCTGCCCCTACAGGGAATACTGTCACATGCGCCAATAACTCCTCTTATCCTGTTATGGGAGTTGGTAAGATCATTCTGACTACTGTTGATGGTAGTTCTTTCACTTTGTCAGATGCTTTATTTGTGCCAGGGATCAAAAAGAACCTGTTATCAGTTTCTGCATTAGCCAAGATTGGCTTGGTTGTGAAATTCGTTGATGACAGGTGTACAGTCCATGATCTCTCAAATGGCGATGTGATTATTGCTTCTGGCATTTTATGTCGTGGGCTGTATAAGCTCATAGACTATGAAAGATCTGTGAATGATTCGGCATGTGCAGTTCATGATTCTCAGGCTATGTCAGATGCAAAGCTTTGGCATGCACGCTTTGGTCATCTGAATTTTGCTAGCTTGTTACGCCTGCAGAAATCTGAAATGGTGTCCTCTTTGCCCAAACTTGAGGCACCTGGAAAACATGTTTGTGAAGGCTGTATTTTGGGCAAAATGCAGCGTTCTTCCTTTCCAAAAGATGGTTCAGTTCGGGCTATGCAGAAATTGAAGCTTGTACATAGTGATGTCTGTGGTCCTATGCAGACACCCTCTTTTGGAAATTACCTTTACTTCGTGACTTTCATTGATGATTTTTCCAGGCATGCATGGGTATATCCACTCAAAGCAAAGTCCGAAGTGTTCATGTGCTTCAAACAGTTTTTGGTTTTGGCTGAAAATCTGTCAGCATGTAAAATGGGCACCCTCCGTTCTGATCGAGGGGGGGAATATATGTCTTCAGATTTTAATGCATTTCTGGCTGAACGTGGGATAAAACACCAGTGTACAGTGCCGTATACACCTCAACAGAATGGAGTTGCTGAACGAAAGAACAGGTCACTCATGGAGATGGCGAGGTGCATGGTCAAAAGTCAGGCTTTACCACATAGTTTCTGGCTTGAGGCTGTCATGTGTGCAGCATATGTACTGAACAGGTGTCCCACCAAAGCGTTGCAGTCTATCACTCCATATGAGGCTTGGCATGACCGCAAGCCATCTGTTGCTCATCTGCGTGTTTTTGGTTGTTTGGCATATGCATTAGTGCCTGAACAACATCGCAGAAAATTGGATGATAAGGCAGTAAAATGTATTTTTGTTGGGTACAGTTCTGAAAGTAAAGGCTATCGTCTGTATCATCCCCAGACTAAACGCATTCTGGTTAGCCGTGATGTTGTCTTTGTGGAAGATGCTATTCAGCCATTGCTTTCATGTACTAAGGAGACATCAGTTAGCTCCAAAGACATGTATGATACTTTGATGCCTCTTTTTACAGGTTGACAGGCTAGCACTGGTCCCAATGAGGCAACTTCTCAGCCTTTGCAGGTTTCATATGATGATGCAGATCATTCCATTTCTGATGCAGATTTACATGATGCACTTGTTGATGAGAGAGCTGATATTGAACAGGCAAAAACTATGCCAAAATGGCTGGTGCAGACTTTGCATGATAGCAAATTAGATGCACCTTTGTCATATCGTACTCGTTCAGGCTCTCATAGTACCTCCTTTGCATCAGATTGCTATGCTATGGCTGCATCTAGTCTCTGTGATGAGAATGAGCCTGTTTCTTTTGATGAAGCACAAAATTCAGAAAATTGGAAGGCTGCTATGCAATCTGAATATGATGCTATAATGAAGAATGGTACATGGTCTTTATGTGACTTGCCTCCTGGCAAGAAGGCCATTGGCACTAAGTGGGTATACAAGCTGAAGCGTAAACCTGATGGTACAGTTGACAGGTATAAGGCTAGGCTTGTTGCAAAGGGTTATGCACAGGAAAGAGGCATTGATTTTGATGAGACCTTTGCACCTACATGCCGTATGACTACTGTTCGGAGCATTTGTGCACTTGCAGCCCATCATGGTTGGAATGTACATCAGTTGGACATTAAAACAGCATTTCTGAATGGTGACTTGCATGAAGAAGTGTATGTTTTTCAGCCCCGTGGCTTTGTGCAGAAAGGGCATGAAAACCAGGTGTGCAGGTTAAAGAAGGCGTTATATGGTTTAAAGCAAGCACCACGTGCTTGGTATGAGAAAATACATGCCTATCTGATTGCACATGGTTTTGAGAACAGTCCAACTGAAAGCACCTTATATGTTAAGCGTGCTAATGATGTGCTTCTGATCATTGTTGTCTATGTAGACGACATGCTGCTCACTGGTCCTCTTGAGAAGCATATTGCTGATTTCAAGGCTGATTTGCATGCCTCATTTGAGATGTCTGATTTGGGGCATTTGCATCACTATTTGGGCATTCAGTTTATGCAAGTTGATGGTGGAATGGCTTTGTGTCAAACGAAATATATTGACACATTATTGCAGCGTTTTGGCCTTGAAGACTGTAAGCCTATTGCCACTCCTATGGAGACAGGTTTACGATTGAGTCTTCATGATGCTGGAGATGCATTTGATGTTGTTCTCTATCAGCAGGCTGTTGGATGCTTGATTTACTTATGCATTACTCGGCCAGATATTCAGTTTGCTGTCTCACAGATGAGCAGGTTTATGCATTGCCCAGGAGTCACGCATTGGAAAGCGGTTAAGCGCATCTTTCGCTACTTGAGTGGTACTCGGCTACTTGGGTTGTTTTATCCCAAGGGGGGATCACTACCGCCAGATTTGCATGCTTTTTCTGACTCAGATTGGGCTGGTTGCTATGACACTCGTGTGTCCACCAGTGGTTTTTGCTTCATGCTTGGTAGCTCATGTATATCTTGGTTGAGCAAGAAGCAGCCTACTGTGGCCACTTCCAGTTGTGAGGCTGAGTATAGGGCAGCTTTCACAGCGACTGTTGAGTGTGTGTGGCTCAGATGCCTTATGGCTGATTTGGGTGTTGGCCAGTCTTCTGCCACCACCATCTTCACTGACAGTCAGAGCGCATTGGCAGTTGCGAGGAACCCTGTGTTCCATGCTCGCACTAAGCACATTGAGGTGCATTATCACTATGTCAGGGAGAGGTTCTCTGCTGGGGAGATCAGCTTGGCATATGTGCCCACGCAGGAGAACATTGCAGACCTTTTCACGAAGGCTTTGCCTAGGGAGAAGTTTGAAGCTTTCCGCAAAGCTTTGGGCTTACTTCCTTTTGTGGAGTGATTTCCACATAGCTCGGCACTTCCTTATACATGAGTGCCAGCTCCTTGTTCACCGCATCACTCCCAGGGGGGATTTGTTGATATATTTAGGTAGTGATGTGTGTGAACACTCTAGGACCGTCGGGGCACTTTTTTCCCTCTTTAGGAGGTTTTTTTCCCCCGGCTTGTATATACGCCTATTGCCCTAATGGGCTACTTATCTTTGTACATTCTCTAGTAATACATTCAGTCTTGTGTGTTGTGCTCCAAGCTTCTTCTTCTTCCTTGTGCTGTTCGTGTGCTTCCGCAGACGTCTAACTCCAACATATATATATATATATATATATATATATATATATATATATATATATATATATATATATATATATATATATATATATATATATATATATATATATATATATATATATATATATATATATATATATATATATATATATCAATGTAAATACATATAATCCAATGTCATAATCAACTAAAATCCTAATCATCATCATCATGATCATCATCATCAACAACAATATCATGATCATCCTGATCTTCCTCATCCTCATCGTCATGATCACCCTGTGACGATCGGGATCCTCCCTCCTGTGTCTGTCTCTCCACCTGTTGGAAGCAGCCAGAGGCACAGACGCCACGGAAGCATGTAAAGACAGAGCAGGGAGCCAGGCGGATCAATTTTTCAAACAAATATATTTCTTATTAATTCTCCAAACATTCAACAGTGATCATTATCACTAATTGTAACATATGTATCATAGAAAACCACATTTTGTAATCCATAGCTCCATTTTGTGCAAGCCGAGGAGTCCTCGAGCTTGAGGAGCTTAGGTAGAATGCTCATACCAATTTTCGTTATTTTTAGACATCGTTTACCCTTCCAAATAGCCTCTAGGACCTATTTTTTAACTAGGCCGGTCACTAGATGTGAAACCGGTCAAAACTAGTCTAGAAACTATAAAAAGAGCTAGAGAGCTCATTTTGGGGATTGATTCATTGTAGCTTGTTTGAGATTAGAGTTCTTTTGAGCTTGTAAGAGTATTCTTGAGTAATAGAGCTAATTTCCCACCTTCCATTGTGTCTTGCTTGTCTCTTCATTGTGTGTGTGTGTATGTGTGTGTGCATCTTTGTGCTTCTCACCTTCACTCTCACATCTTCTCACGTTCACGATCTTCATATCACTCCTACCTCTCCCACGGATTGACAATTAAGGAGGTGAAGCTTCTTAACGTGGTACTTACCATTGTGCTAGAGCAACACCAAATTTGGCGCCGTTGTCGGGGATCGAGTATAGGACGAATGTGTGATGGTAAGAGTATAGCAAGAAGCGGCGTTGGAAGGTAAAAATTTCAGTTTTTGTTGTTGTTTTTACTTAGTTTTTAGTGTTTTTCACTTCCCCCACACTCCATCTTCATCATCGCATCATCATCTCCATTCCCAAAAAAATCAGAAAATTCACCATATCCACCCATTCACCTCATTTCCCCTCATTTGTGCATGCGAGAGAGCGAGAGAGAGTTTTTGCGAGTGTTTGTGCTTGTGTTTTCTTGAGTTTTCTTGCAGGTACAGAGCTTCAGAGCATCAGGAAAGCTTCCAAAAGGTAAAAAATGTACTTTCTGTCAGAGATTTCCGAGTGTGGCGGACCATCGCGATGGTCTGCAATTTTCGGATTTTGAGGTAGGCGACCACACCACGAGGTAGGCGATCCCTGCGCGTACACGGAACCATTTTTGCATTTCAAAAATTCGTTGTTTGGTGGACCATCGCGATTGGCTCGGACCATCGCGATTGTGTCGCACCATCGCGATAGGCTCACGCCATCGCGACGGCTCGGCCGGACCATCGCGACGGTTCGTTTTTTTCGGACCATCGCGACGGTTCACTTGAGCCATCGCGACGGTCCACTTGGACCATCGCGACTGTCCAGTTGACCCCGCACCATCGCGATTGGCCCACGCCATCGCCACGACAGTGCCACGTGTCACGATAGACCATCGCGACGGTTCATTTTTTGGACCATGGCGACAGCCCAAAATCGGACCATCGCGATTGGCTCAAGCCATCGCATCGCGGACCATCGCGACGGTTCACTTCGGACCATCGCGACTGTCCACCGTTGACCGTTGACCGCGCCATCGCGATTGTCCGCCTGATCACGCCATCGCGACGGTTCATTTTTTGGACCATCGCGACGGTCCATTTCCACGCCATCGCGATCGTTCACTTCGGGCCATCGCGACGGTTCGACCTCACGCCATCGCGATTGTTCACTTCGGGCCATCGCGACGGTTCACCTTTTCGCGCCATCGCGATTATCCAACTTTGACCGTTGACCCGCGCCATCGCGATTGTTCGCCTTTTCGGGCCATCGCGATTGTCCAAATCCCACGCCATCGCGACGGTTCGCTTTTTCGGGCCATCGCGACGGTCCCAGACCATCGCGATTGCCCACCCCCATCGCAAATTTTGGACTTCATTTTTTTACCAATTTTGAGGGTATTTTTGAAAAATTTTTGGACCATTAGGCTCATAGAAGACCCCTTAGCTCATTTTTGAGGGAAAACTTGATTGTCAGTTTTTACCCCCAGGGCCTGAACGCGTATAACTTTTTCATCCGAAGTCCGTTTTTTGAGCTTAATAGCGCGTTAGAAAGCTCGCGACGAGTACTACGTGACCTCAACTGTTTTTTTTCATAAAGAATACATCTATTTTTAGATAAACTATTTTGAGGTTCACCTAGTTTGGGACTAGGAAGCCAGGGGGCACACATTGAAAATTTGGGCAAAAAAGGGAAGGGATTTAAAAAGGTGTATATGCTCAAGTGTTTGATCATCTTGTGAATTGGTCTAACATTGGAATTTTTCCAGGTCTAGCAAAGGCAATCAAAGGCAAGCAAGCAAGGCAGTGAAGACAGCAGAGCTTGGGAAGCACGGCTTCTTGGGCAACAGGACATCAGAGCAACCAGAAAAGCTGACTCGAGGTTGGAAGATTACTCAACCCCCTCAGTCAATTTTTAGCTTAGGCTAAACGGTAGTTGTGGATTAACGACGATAGGAACGCCTCAAGTTCAAGATACTTAATTCTTTCAAGTTTAAGACTTAAAGTAAAGGTGTGTGTGAAGCGAAAACCTAGAGAAAAGAACATAAGTCTGACGGAACGAGAACTCAAAACTATAACGGAAAGTCGAATTCCTGACGTATAAATTAAGACAAGAATCCAGAGAAAATTAAAAAGAATCAAGAAAGTAATCACAAAGGACCATTGGCGATCTAAGTGCATAATTGAGTGAGCAAGGAAGGAAATTAATGAACCTTAGATCGGGCAAACACATAGGTAAGTCGGACAGAAGAAGCCTTCGATCATCAGAGGCTAGTGTGAGAACTACTGCTCGATCTTGGGCTCAGCAATTGAATAGCAATTATCCCTACGAGAGCTCAGAGACTAGTGAATCAGAAATGGCATTTAGCACAGACAGACCAGAAGGAGGGTCTCATGTAGCATACCTAGAAAAACCAGAAGGACCCTATAGAACGCAATTAGAGTTTCTCCGAACCAACCGATTAGGTGCTCGCATCTATGAGGATGGTTTGCAAAGGCAAGTGGTGCAACTGCACAACCCTGATCAACCCATTGGATTGGAAAGACCAGTGGTGAAATTTGAGAGAGACGCTTACATAGACAAAGAAGGAACCATGTACGTTCTAAGTACGCAGCCAAACGATACTAATGAGTTTGGCACAATCCAATTAGAGACGGAAGCGAAATTTCCAGGAAAAGAACCGATAGAAGAACCTAGAACACCTAGAGGGAAATCCGTATTAACGAGAGTACTCATCCCAGAGTGGATCCCTCAAGATAACAGGAGCACCGAGTTGTTTGTAAATAAAGAGACAGATGAAGCCTTCTGGAGGTACAAAAAGGAAAACCCTGGTGAGGTAGGCATCATTACAATTTATGAATTCAAGGACCCAGATACTCCCGGAAAGGTGGTATACCTGGATGAGACTTCAGAAAGAGTCTTTGTGGTGCCTGAGCGCGCTAAAAACACATACACATGGAGAGGTGAATTGATATTCCCTCCATCTCGAACAAACATGAATGCGAATCAACAAGGGGCAGGAACATCCTCAGCCCATCGAAATCAAAGAGAAGGAAATCACGAGAGACCGGAAGTAAGCTTCAATCACCCCATAGGGAGAGATAGAACAACCACGAACACTAATAGGACGGATAGACAAAGAGAACATGGAATATCAGGTGGTAGAGATGATTTTCCTCTACCTAGACCACGTGAACACGCAAGAGTATCGAGACCCACTCAATTAGTGAAATCAATGAAGAATTACTTTGATGGGACAGGAGATCCCTATGACCATGTCGCTGAATTCAAGCAAGTACTAAGAGCAGAACAAGTCGAGGACATGTTCACGCAGTACAACGCATTTGGACTAACGTTAAAGAATACCGCTTTAACTTGGTTCCAACCATTGCAACAAAGGCAATTTAGAGACATCCATCACTTTTTAGAGTCATTCATCACTGAATTCTCTAAAAGTGGGATTAGACATGACACGTCTTCGTTGATTCATAGCTTTAAACAAACCCCTCAGGAAACAGTTAGACTGGCAGGACGTAGGTTCAGACAATATGTCGAACGATGTCCAATGCAAGAGCTACCCTCACAAGCCAAACAAGTATCACTATTCCTAGATGGCTTGTTGAGCGCTAAACTACGCTCCTATGTGTACCTAAAAGAACCCAGAACGCTAGAGGAGTGTGTAAGAATATGTATAGACATTGAGGACAACCTAGGAGATGAACTAGAACTCTCAAAGGTCTATAAGGACTCAGATTGCTCTTCTCTAGCATCCACAAAATTGTCTAATTCGATAGAGGACCTAGCAGAAAAAGTGGCCCAGAAACTAGGAGTTTCTAGTAAACAGGTGCACAAGCTGCCCACCAATGTACGTTGTTACACTTGTGGTGGAAATCATTTGGCAAACGTGTGCCCCAATGCACCTCAACCTCATATCAACCCTAGTGGCCAATATTGTACAATTGAGAGAAGATACACGAATCATACGGCTCAGGACTGCCCATACAACAAACAAACTGTGAGACAGAACTACCCGCAAGCATACCAGCAGCCAGGTAGGTATCAAGGCCAATACAATGCTCAGCCGTATTACTATAGGCCTCCCCAGAACTACCCATACCAGGCTCAACAGAGGCCTCAACCCGTCTTAGCTCAGCAGCCACCCCCACCAGCGAATGTCATCTCAGTCAAATACGCTGCTGCAGAAGAGAACCTAAGTAGGGCCTTAGTGCCTTCTTCACCTTTGATCACAGAAAGTGACCCGAACTCAAACAGTTTTGACTCTACTCATGTAACTAGTCCACCAGCTTATTACACGGAGTCACCAGAGCATGTGGAGACATATCATTATGATAGTCCACCAATGGAACCTAGTTGGGAGCCAGATTATACTAATGTGATGTACGCAAACCCAAACCCACGGCCCCAATTGAGACAACAGAGACCACAGGGCCCTAGAGGACCATGCTTTAGGTGCCAAGGAGATCACTTCATAAAGGACTGTCCACATCCCCCAATAGCAAGGCAATCACAGTACTATAACATACAAGGCTTCTGTGCCGATTGTGGCAAAGAGCACATAATCAAAGATTGTCCTAAGAACCCAGTTAGCGCTTCGAATGTGACGCCGATCAACGTGATAGGTATTGTAAACAACACAGATGGATCCAACCCTACGTACGTGCCTATCCAAGCTATAACCAGAGCCCAGGCGCTCTTACAAAACCAACAGCTTAATCAAGAGAAAATAGCCGAAACTAGTGAAGTTGCAGAATCGAGTAGTAAAAAGACGAAATCTTGGAAAGATTCTAGGGAAAGAATAAAGAGAAAATGGAGTAAAAAGATAAGTGAGTTGGAAGGAAGTCTAAGGGAATCTAGAGCCAAAATACAAGAATTGACCTCACAAGAATTAAATCAAGAAAATCCAGCTCAGAAATCAGGATCGGTTTTAGCGGAACCCATACCAGAAGAGCTAGACATGATGTTTCGTGCATATCAGGCTAAAATAAAAGAGGGACCTCAAGTAACGGAAATGAGTAAAAACTACCCTCGAGCTGATCTAGAAATAGAAAGAACTAAACTGTGCATGAAGATGGTAGAGTTATCACAAGCTTTGTTTGAAGCCTCTAGATATCTTAATTGGAATAACATGGCAAAACCGGAACTACACTTTCAAGGACTAATGGAGAGGCTAGAACACTTGATAGAAAGCAAAGAGAAAGAGGATCAGCATAGGAACCCTATTGTCCTAGAGACACAGGAAAGGAATGCACCATCCCTGTCTCAAGTACCCAATACAGAAAGTCAAGACAATTTGTCTTCCATACATAGGTACTCACATGAATTTTTGAGGGAGATCCAAGAAGAGAAATGGAGAAAAGAACAAGGAACTCATCCTCCTATTCAAGAAATAGATGACTTGCAGGAACAATTTCCCCAAGACATCCCCTCTATATATGATGATGTAGAGGTGGAACAACTGAGTGAACCCACAGGATTTGAATCTAATTCTTTACAAGAATTACCTCAGTTCACAGGACCTTGGGAAGCAAAGTCTATTAGTATGAGAGCACCCACGATAATAGTGAGGAATGAAGAATCAGTGATCCCTAGGAACACGGAAGTGATCAAGAACACTAAAGTACAGTGTAATCTCACCCTGGAGGAATTGTTAAAGTTAAAACCAGAATTGTGGAAGCACGTAGCAAATCAATTCCCTGAGCTAGCTACCACACCCTCTCAGATAGGATCACATAAGAAGGTACCAGAGATACCTGTGGAAAAGATTGGAGACGTAAGTGAAGGAGAGGAAGGTAACACATATCTTCCGATAACCCATCAAGGCTACACCACGAAAGCCATCTTAGACTCAGGAGCCGGAGTAGCCATCGCTACCACCGCTTTATGGAAACGTTGGGGTAAGCCAGCACTCAGACCCACCAGGATGAAACTACAAATGGCTGATGGACACATAGAGAAACCATTAGGCTTACTAGAAGGCATATCTCTCACCACTTGTGGTGTAGAATTTGAGCATACTTTCGCCATTTGTGACTTTGCGAAAAATCATGCGTATGAGATGATATTGGGACGACCATTCATGCGTCAGTTGCAAATTGTACAAGATTGGGGAACTAATTCTTTGTACTTGCAACACTTAGGGGTGACTACCAAAGTCAATCTTAAAGACTATTCACATCGAGATGTACCCCCAATACAATGGAGTACCATCCATAAGACACCAGTAGAGACGGAATCCGTGCACTCATTAGAATCAGATCCTTCTTGGTTGCATGAGAATACCCATTTATGGATGTGTAAAGTAGCCAAACAAGAGGAAGAACGATTAGAAGCCAGGACCTTAGGTGCGGAACAACATCCACGAACCCTTCAAGATCCAGCATATGCACCTGTAGTATTCCCAGACGAAGAGTTTGAACCCCATGGTTGGGCGGAAATACTAGCAACCATGGATGTAGCCATCAATGAAGAACAATGGACACCCCACTGTGACGAGGATGGCTATGACATTTCAGTCTTCACGATAGAGCCAATCCTGAGCGATGCAATTTTAGAGGAGTGTGAACCTAGCACTGATGCATTTGAGGACGCAAGCTATTTTGATTTAGAATCAATTATCATGGACCCACCCTTTGCATCAGAGGAAGAATATTTCTACGAAGTAGAGACTCACACTCAGAGACACGAGGAAATTACAAACGAGGTAAGGTTAGCCACTCAAGTGACTGATAAGAGTGAAGGCAAGAAAAGAAAGAAGAAAGAAACCATGTCAGAAAAAGAAGAATCTTTGTTTGAAGTACCCGAGAATTTCAAGAAATATGAGATTGGAGATAGAAGAATCATGGTACGGATGCCCAATAGAAAGGCGAATGACGGACAAGTATACGATAACCGAGAGAAAACCAAGAAAGTAATAGTTGCCATAGAAGGAGAAGAAGAAAAATGCACACACATAGGGCATGATTTGACGACTGAAGAAGAGGAAGAACTAGTTGCCCTATTGCGCGAATATAGAGATGTTTTTGCTTGGAGTTACAAAGATTTGAAAGGAGTAGATCCAGATATATGTTCTCATAGAATCCCTATGACTCCAGATGCAAAACCGACAAAACAGAAACCGTACACGTATAATGATAACTACGCTGCGAAGATTAAAGAGGAGATAGATCGCTTGATAGAAGCAGGATTCATTTACGAAATTGAACACACCGAATGGGTATCCCCCATTGTGGTTGTGCCCAAGAAGAATGGAAAATTGCGTGTGTGTATTAACCTTAAAAAAGTTAATGCCGCCACGATTAGAGATAGTTATCCTCTTCCTATCACAGAACACCTATTGGAAAGAGTTGCGGGCAAGGAAGTTTACAGCTTTCTTGATGGATTCTCAGGCTATAACCAAGTAGCCATTGCTCCAGAAGATCAACACAAGATGGCTTTTGCCACAGAATGGGGCATATTTGCATTTCGTGTAATGCCATTTGGCTTAACAAACGCACCCGCCACTTTCCAGCGACTCATGTGTCATGTTTTTAAGGAATTCTTACGCAAGAGCCTGGAAGTTTATGTCGATGACTTATGTGCTCATTCAAATGTAAGACAGACACATATCCCAGAGTTAAGACAAATATTTGACAAATGTCGAGAATATCAGGTTTGTTTGAACCCAGAAAAATGCGTTTTCATGGTCAGACAAGGCAAAATTCTAGGACACATTGTGTCAAAAAATGGAATCTCTACGGACGAGGAAAAGGTGAAGGTAATTGCAGAATTACCTAGACCAACTAATGTGAAAGAGGTACAGGCATTTATGGGCCATTGCGGTTATTATAGGAGATTCATACACATGTATGCAATCATAGCCAAGCCTCTGTACTCTCTTTTGACCAATTTTGAATGGACAGAAGAATGTGAAAATTCATTCAATGAACTCAAACGACGTTTGTGCTCAGCACCTATATTGACTACCCCAGATTGGAGTAAGCCATTCCATGTGCATGTGGATGCATCCAATTACGCCATAGGATGTGTGTTAGCACAACCCACGAATGAAGGTAACATAGATCTCCCATAGCTTACGCGATCAGACAATTGAACGCAGCAGAAAGAAATTACACCACGACGGAACGAGAAGGATTAGGGATGATCTACGCGGTAAAGAAGTTTAGGCACTACTTGTTGGCCAACAAATTCAAGTTCTTTACAGATCATCAAGCCCTATTATACTTAGTCAACAAACCATGTAACACAGGACGCTTGATACGTTGGTTTCTATTACTCATGGAGTATGATTTTGAAGTAGTAGTCAGGAAAGGAAAGACACATCTTAGAGCTGACCACCTTTCGAGATTAACCTCAGGAGAAGCTCCTCAAGGAGTAGCGGATGAATTACCAGATGCATACTTGTTTAACCTTGAGATAGCACCAGAATGGGCTAAGCCTATAGTTCCTATTCTCACATACGGACCCAAGAATCCTAAGTTAAAGATCAAAGAAGGAGAGATTACCAAGTCTCAGAGGTACCAAATAATGGCAGGAAGCATATATAAACAGGATAATCAAAAGATTCTTGCTTGTTGTGTAGATGAATCAGAACATGCGAACTGGTTGCAATTAGCACACGTAGGTGCACTAAAGCAACATCATTCAAAACATAGAACACTACAAACTCTGCAAAGACTAGGAGTATTTTGGCCTACGATGGAAGCAGATGTCTACAAGTGGTGTAAGGAATGCAATGTTTGTTGTGAAAGACCACCAGTAGAGCATGCGACATTATATCATGTGTCTCTCACACCAGACTGGAGTGAACTTTTAGTGACATACTTGAGGACGAACACATTCCCTCAAGGCATGACCTTAGCTCAACAACGCAGTCTAGAGCAGGAAGCTCAAGACTATTCACTTATTGGCGATAACTTATACAAAAGAGGACGAGATGGATATCTAAGACAATGTGTTCATGAGAGCGATTATCTTAGCATACTAGAGACTGCACACCAAGGTGTTGCAGGAGGTCACTTTGGACCCGATAGGATAATCAAAGCCATCCTCTTTTCAGGATTATGGTGGCCCACTCTTCACATGGATGCTCATACCTATGTAAAGAGATGTGATGTGTGCCAAAGAACTCAGCTTCCTACTCGCAGAGATGAAATGCCATTGAAACCCATGATGGGCGGACGTGCATTTTCTAAGTGGGGTATAGACTTTGTAGGACCCATTAACCCCCCTGCAAAAGGTACACATGCGGAATACATTATTGTTGCCACAGATTATCTTACGAAATGGGTAGAGGCAAAAGCCACAAAAAAGAATGATGCTCACACGACTGCAAAATTCTTATTTGAGAATGTCTTTACAAGATATGGATTGCCTATAGAGTTAGTGAGCGATCGAGGCACTCACTTTCTAAACCAAGTCATTGAATATTTGTTACAGGATTTTATGGTGATTCACAAGAAATCTGCACCATATCATCCTCAGGCCAATGGTCAGGCTGAAAGCACTAACAAGATACTTTGTAACGTACTGACGAAACTCGTGAACAACAAACGTTCAGATTGGGACAAACAGCTACACCACGCTGTTTGGGCATATCGAGTGGCCTACAAGACCGTACTCAATGCAACTCCCTTTCAAATGGTTTTTGGTCAGAATGCAGTGCTTCCCTTGGACTTCTTGATACCGACCCTTAAGGTTGCACAAGAACATCAGTGGACCGGCCATGAATTATCAGCGAGAATAATGGACTTGGAACGATTAGGAGAAACAAGGCTGAGGGCAGCAGCAGGAATATACGCAGTAAAGAAGCGACAGAAAGCATATTTTGATGCACATGTGAAAGATAAAGGCCTAAAAGAAGGAGATTTAGTTCTAGTGTATACGCTGAAACAGCACGCACGGAAGTTAGAAAAGCGAGGTTATGGACCTATGATCATTAACAGACTTTCGACTAGTGGAGCAGTACAGTTAGCCACCTTAGAAGGAGATATAATGCCTAATTACATTAGTGGCTGTAGAGTCAGGTTATATCAAGAACCTCTTACTGAGGATATGCTTAGACGACTCACGTTGGCAAAGAAGCGTAAGGAGGAAGAAAACAGAATACGAGCCGAAGCTCAGGCAGAAGCCATAGAACGCATTAAGCGCATGAAGCTAAGAAGACAAGGACTAGGGAGAGAACATTATAACCATCTGGAAACATCACCCAGATATCCCATGGCCATGTGTCAAGTAAAGTCAACCACTCATCCTAGCATAGTGGATAGGAGACCATTCGTTACAGTTAGGCTAGAGCACGGTAACCATAGCCAAGACCTCAGGG
The DNA here is from genome assembly GCA_020310875.1 of Ceratopteris richardii. Taxonomy (NCBI): domain Eukaryota; kingdom Viridiplantae; phylum Streptophyta; class Polypodiopsida; order Polypodiales; family Pteridaceae; genus Ceratopteris; species Ceratopteris richardii. The sequence continues at coordinate 39,931,733 of CM035424.1, forward strand.
CTTTGATTGACTCAGGTGCTGCAACTAGTGCGATTAGATGGTCCCACTATAAGGATTCAGGAATAGAAATGCGGCCAATTGAGGCATACCTCATAGGGCTAGGAGGCATGGAAACCCCTTGCATGGGTGAGGTGGACCTTCCTATCCTCATTAAGGATTTGACGATGACAGCAAAGCTACTAGTGTGCCATGATGACGACCTGATAGAACCCCTAATCCTTGGCCAAGATTGGCTATACGATCACTCAGTGGACCTAAATCTTAGGCAAGGCTCCTTACAGATTGGTACCTTCGAGCAGAAGCGAGTGATACCGCTTGACTTCCCTAACGGCATTCCGACTGAGGTTTGTAACCCTAGACCCTATGAAATACATGCGAGGGAAGACCGGAAGATCTTTAAATAGACCAGTCACGTTACGTCTACACCAACCCACTCGGGCTTGGCTATGGACAATTGTCAATCAGAAGGACGACAGAAGATCTTCCCTGGGACTTCCTGCAAACTAGAAGAGACAGTTACCCAACTGCAAGGGCAGATGGGCACAATCAGCGGGCAGATGGGCACAATAAGAGGTCAGGTGGGTTGCATCAGCGGCCAAATGAGCACGACACCCTGCGGTGCTCATCCTTCCAAACTTGTTGCGGACTGGCCTAGATTAAAGTTAAATAAGGCATCACTTCCTAATGGGCAGGTCACGCAAGTGTTGGAACTCCCTTCTTTTCCAAAGCAGAGTGTCCATCCGACCTCTCAACCTCAACAACAACAGAGTCAACCACGACAAAGGAACCCAGACCGACGACAGTATCATAGGAAACAACATGGAAAGCAGTTTAGGCCACCCAAAGGAAGCGGCACCAGACAAATATGGGTGCCAAAAGGAAAAAAAGCATCGAAGATCTCCAACCAAGTAGAGATCGACAAGAAAAAGGCAGAACAGAAACAGAATCAGTATCCACCATCCCCTCGACCTTCTTCTACAGGTCCGAGCATTCGACAAATGTGGATCGCCAAGAAGTACCTTACCCATAGACCCACGCCCACGCAGATTTGGGTGCCCAAACTATGTATCATAGCTCAACCCATAAGCCATGTAATATATAAACCCCACAACTCATTTCATCCCTCAACACCACCACACCCGACACTACCTTTGACCCCTCAGCAGAAACCCACCACCCACTCCAAGATCCTTAGGAAATGGATACCGAAACGTGTCCACCCGTCTTCCCCTCACCCATTGTCTAACTACCCCCCCACTAACATACAACCTTGTACTAAATCACTAACCTTTAAACCTTGTATAAATTCACACACCATCATCACACATCATTCATGATCTCATCTCATCAAGAAATGTATGCATGATCTGAAACGTATAGGTGTCTAGAGACCTGCACTAGGGCTGCAAAAAGCATTGCATGCATCACATCACGTCACTAGGCTACACGGGTTACGCATCAGTTATGGAAAGGGATTGCGGTCTCACTTTAATGGGATCATAATTAATTTCCATGCTAATGTGTTAATCTTTTGTAGCAGATCTTTCTCACTAGCGCACCAATCACCATGCAAACCGACGAAGGAACATCTGGAGCAGGCCCCAGTGTAGCGGCAGTACCACTCAACGTGCTACGAGCAGAAGCCCACCCGACTGCTCCACCGCCGGAATTCCAAGGGTTTCCAGGGCCCATGCCTATCGATAACCCTCCTATGGGCTACACCGAAAAGATACACCGGAACTCTCATTGGTTTCAGGGACTTGCAGGACCCCTTGCGGACGCGGACTTTATATTTGAATCCTCTCTGACATTTGATGACCGCACGTGGGGAAAGTACCAGTTTTTCTCCAGAGAGTTCGAAGCCCTACAAAGCACCCAGGATTTAACTCATGTTTGGGCCAGAGCAGGCTTCACAGAGTATTTCAGTGATCCTCTGCCCAAACCGGATTTTTACAGGTGCTATTATTTAATCACTACATTGCTGGCCTCGGAGAATAAGGACATCCCAGGAACCTTCATATTGCCTTCTTTAGTGGATGATCCACCTTACAAGAGATTTTACCTCTCCAAGGATTTAATCAGAGCAGCCATCAAGATTCATGGAACCCACACACCCACAGATCGAGAGAGATTAATTCCAGAACCGATGAAACGTGGGGATGTCACTAAGTGGGAGGAGATTTCGGCCATTACACCTGAGCTGTCAAAGCCACTAAGGATATGCATGCAACATTTCGCATTTCCAGCTCAGGACAGATTTACCATGCCCCATAAACGAATCTGGTTCAGATTGTATTTGGCATGCACGGGACCTCAAACTGTTGATCTGGCAAGCTGGATCATAGATCAAATGTATCTGGCACAGCACAAATGGGAGCGTAAAAAAGTGCTTAATGGATGCTGTGCACTCACAAGAATTGTGTATATGTGCTTGGCTTATGACTTGCCAATTGAGCGTGCACTAACAGGAGAAGAATTGAAGGCATTCAAGGGCACAACGAAGAAAGCCAAGAAGCCCAGTAGGACACGGGCAGGTAAGCGCATGCGAGGCACCATCCCTTGCCTTCAAGTGCCAGAGTCGCCATCACCACAACCATCTCCAGAGCGACCACAGACAGAAGCTGCTCCCATTGTACAACCTATTCGCATAAGGTTGTCCAGACCAGTGGTTACGGAGGCCACCACTAGTACCGCTGCACCTCAGGCAGCTGCCACTGCAGAACCCGTCACCACTACAGCAGAAGCTCCCACCACTATTGGTGCGGAAGCGTTTTCTTTCCCAATACCACATATGGAGGCAGACCCTATAAATACAACATTTGATTTTGAGATGCCTGATGCATTCTCAAATGAATTTCAGTATTCAGAAGCACAGCTGTTCTCCCAGGAATATGAGCGTCCCAGCTACCCTACCACGCCGCGAGATTTGCCACAGGGACAAGCTGTGTCGAGCTCTGAAGAAGAAAGAACCGAAACAGACGATGAAGCCAGCCAGGGCTCACATGACGAACAGACAGAGGGCCAAGGCCAACAAACCGACACACACGGCGACACCAGCACATATGAAGATGAGACTTTCGACGCCGCAGCATACACGCTGGCCATCAAAAAATTATATCGTACCATGGAGAAAGTCTGGGCACGAAAGAAGTTAACTGAAGAGGAGAGCCAGGCATTAATTGAACAGGAACTCATCTCCGGAGGATTCGAAGATGCCTACATCAGAGGGTTCAGAGAGTTAGTCAAATCAGTAGGCTCCCATGAAGCACTCAGGTTTTTACAAAGAAAGCAACTACCACAGTTTGACCCCCGCAGAGTGCGACTACTTTCAAAGCCCGGAGAGTATATTCGTGTACCAACAGGAGCTCAATCTTCAGCACAAGCCAGGGAGGCACGCCTCGCCCCCGAACGTTCATTGACCGCAGAACCCATCCTTGTAGATTCCCCACCCCGTACTACCATTGTACATACCACTACTATCCTCGAAATAACATCCACCCCTTCTACTCCCCTCTCACCTCATCTTTCACCAACCCATCCTGTATCCCCCGCACAACCACCTGTTCCCCCTACATCCACACCTGTACAAAGCAACATAGCCACAACCTTTTCCTTACCCATTCATACCACCATGCCCACACCCAACCCTCTGCATCCATATGTTAACCCCTTCACCCCTTCATCCTTCCCAGCGTTTCCCCCACCTCTAAGACCCCCATTCCCCTTCCTAACCCCACTAACCTTCTCACCAGTCTCACCTCCCCAACCTACCATAACCCCTATTTCCCCGTTTCACCAAGCTGCTCCAACCATTCCCCCTGTAAACTACACTGCATTTGTAAATCCCGTATTCACACCTACACAACCACCCACAATCACACCACTTTTCACAGTCACAACACTAAACACGTCCAATGGCATGGACATATCACCATCCACCTCACCACCACCCACTCCACTCACAACACCCTCATATTTAGGCACGTCACAATTTTCCACAATCACCACTGCATCCACTGTCCCAACCCCATTTCCCATTCCCACTGCATCTACTCCCACTGCATCCTCATTTAGCACTTCACTACTACTATCGCCCACCATAGACACCGCATTTCAACACATGTTCACATGCATGACGCAAGTCCGCGATGAGTTTGCATCACTCGGCACCAACTATCAACAGCTGCAGAAGACGACGAATGAACTACAAACGCAGCTTAATTCGTTATCAATTGAGAACGCCTCACTGAACAGCCGATACCAAGATTTACGAGAGGCCTATCACAAATTAGAACTAGAAAGTGAGGAGAAAACCAAAGAGGCCACCGCGGATTTGGATAACCTACTTCGAGCCCAGACCGTCCGCAATGCAACGCTCACTAGAAATATGGGCTTACTAAGAAGACACTTAGCCGCAGCAAAAGAGGAGAACCAGAGACTCCAAGAGCAGAATAGAGAGAACTTGGAAGCGGCTTTGGACCATCCAGACCAACCCTTAAATCCGAGCAGATTCAAGGCAATCCCATCTGAATCGATGCGGATGTTGCTAGATGATCATGTGCGATTGCTCGAGGACTATGATCGTATGAATGAAGAGCATCAAAAGTTAAAGGAAGATCACAAACTGCTACAGCTCAGAGAACCAGCAACACAACACGTACAAGTAGCAGCAGAATTACCAGCGCCTGCGGACCCTGCCCCTGAGATTTTAGAGGAACTTAACGCACTCCGGGCCCAGGTAACAAATCTTGAATCTAGAATTGCAGTTTATGAAGCACCACCACGGCCAGACTCCCCACCTGAGCTACCAGCTGAGGAAGAAACCGTCACTATCCTGGTGGAGGAGACATTTGAAGAGGCATATGAACCGATACCCATCCCAGGCGGACGTGTCACGGCCGAAGGCCAGATGAACTATGAATTACCTACCCCCGCGTGGATGAAGACAGTGGAAGAACTCGGAACGACACACTCGGCCAGAGTAGAGGCACAGCTACATGCCATGGCCATAATTGAAGAGAAAATTTTACAGTCACCATTCTTTGCTCAATTGGCCCCGCGACGATACATATCTGGGCATGAGCTCCAATATAAACCGTACTTCATGTTAATGGCCGAATACCAATTAGCCATCGAGAAAGAAACCGGCATGAAACCAACGCATGCAACTCAATTCGAGCCAGAGGACTTGCCACCAAGGGCGCAGAGAGGTGAAATCCTTCAACCAGACTGGCGCAGAGATTTATTGCAAAACTATCCCGAGATGATGAGCACATGGGTGAAAGCGCCGCTGCACTTAAAATTTAATCCATGTTGGGGACCAGTCCCACGACGCCGCTCTTGGACTGCCTTTGCTATCAAGCTACAGAACAATAAGCAGTGCCAAGACTGGCTGAGCTATCCATACTTCAGGCCACCAATCGAGTTACCCACAGTAGGCTACATGATGGCGACGATCCGCCACTGGCTCCCTAGGTTAAAGCATATGGATGACATTGCCGCGCACATGACTGTCAAAATCTTTGACATGATGCAGATGGTCTTTAAAGTCTTCCGACGCATCAAGGCTCCCCATGTAAACACCCCGGGCTTTGAGCATGGCAACTTTGATTTAGTCTATGATATGAGCACAACGCCATCGCTACGGGTGTGTTACGCCTGGCACTGCAGGATCAAATATCTATCAGCATGTTACAAGCAGACATTCGAAGAAATGTTCACCACCAGCTTTTGGGAGTACCATTCAGAGGTATTTATAAGCAGGCCCACACACTTATTGCAATTATTCGCCTGTGAACGAATGGTGTACTCCACACATTATCAGCTCCCACCACCAGACGAGCCACAACCTATCGACTGGGAGAAACTCGAGGCTGATCTAGCCCGAGGCATTCGTATATCAGAGCACACCCTCGCTCAAGACCTCCTACAGAACTACATCCGGCAGACCTCACAACAAGGTTCTGTCAGGGACGACAGAAGCGAGAGGGAGGGGGGTGTTGGAAGCAGCCAGAGGCACAGACGCCACGGAAGCATGTAAAGAAAGAGCAGGGAGCCAGGCGGATCAATTTTTCAAACAAATATATTTCTTATTAATTCTCCAAACATTCAACAGTGATCATTATCACTAATTGTAACATATGTATCATAGAAAACCACATTTTGTAATCCATAGCTCCATTTTGTGCAAGCCGAGGAGTCCTCGAGCTTGAGGAGCTTAGGTAGAATGCTCATACCAATTTTCGTTATTTTTAGACATCGTTTACCCTTCCAAATAGCCTCTAGAACCTATTTTTTAACTAGGCCGGTCACTAGATGTGAAACCGGTCAAAACTAGTCTAGAAACTATAAAAAGAGCTAGAGAGCTCATTTTGGGGATTGATTCATTGTAGCTTGTTTGAGATTAGAGTTCTTTTGAGCTTGTAAGAGTATTCTTGAGTAATAGAGCTAATTTCCCACCTTCCATTGTGTCTTGCTTGTCTCTTCATTGTGTGTGTGTATGTGTGTGTGCATCTTTGTGCTTCTCACCTTCACTCTCACATCTTCTCACGTTCACGATCTTCATATCACTCCTACCTCTCCCACGGATTGACAATTAAGGAGGTGAAGCTTCTTAACGTGGTACTTACCATTGTGCTAGAGCAACACCACCTCATCCATATTTGTCTCTCCATAATACTCCTGTATTACATATAACAAACATAAATAAATAAAACAATTAAACCATTCATAAAAATAAAATAATTATATAAAATTTAAAAAATACTCACAAAGGCATCAGGATGATCTTGCATATACTCGTTCAAACACCGATATCCAAAATGTGTAGTATACTCGATCTCATGTTTTGTAGGATATCGGCCATAATCCTTCCGCTGCATTGAAACAAATAAAAAAGATTAGTTGCTTGCATTTTAACTAAAATAAAAAATATACTCACAATAACACATATACTTACAAATGTAGTTACAAAACCATTATGGCCCATTTGGCCTAGGTGCAATGTGTGGCCCGACTCCACTCTCTTCTTTGCAGCAGCCTGTTTATTCAAGAAAAAAATACGTAAATTAAATGTAAAAAATTACTAAAATATATAAAAATTATAAATATAAACTATTAATTTGTGTACCTTCTGCTGAGGAAATGACTCCTGAAGATGTAGCTATCTACAAAAAAACTACCATGTCTCAGGTGTTATGCTAGCTCGCCTCTTATTTTTTTCCACCATTCAATATCTCTTGTTAATTTAATCTCAAACAGAAAAAAAAATCAGAATACATACACATATATACACACACATACACATACACATACCCACATACACATATACATGCAAACATATACGCATACATATATGTATACATATACACATATACATACATATAACATAAACACACATATACATATCCACATACATATGTACACACACATGCATGCATATACACTCATTCATACAAAATACATGCATTTATCCCATAATAATGTGTAGCTGTGTATATGTGAATATGTGTGTATGTGTAAATGTGTATATGTGAATATGTGTATGTGTAAATATGTATATGTGAATTTTTTGTGTATGTAGATAATCAGATTATTAATATCAAATACCATTATTTGTAGATTTTGATCAATCAGATGGAACTCCACCATCGTCTCCTCATCGTGCAACGACTTTATACTATAAGTATATCAAACATTTAATTTTAAATATATTTGATGGATACATAACTTTTTTTTTTTTTGTTTCTTATTATGTGCAGATTCTGATCAATCAGAGGGTACTCCACCACCTCCTACCCATGCAACAACTTCACATGTGTCCTCCGATAGGAATTATGATGAATTTTACTATGAAGAGCATATTATATGTTGGTGTAACTCTTGTTATGGCACGTATCAAAGACCATGATTCGAATGTATTGAACATGAGGCAGAGTATGGTACTTTTGAGCATGCACCATCACCTGGTCAACGTGATAATGCTTGGGTATGTATTTTCTATATATATTAATGTCATTATTTTATTTAAAAACCATATATAAAATCAAATTACTGTTGATATACAGGAATACTTGCTCGATGATGATGATGATGATAATTTTTCTCATAATGTTAATATACCTCGTACACGTCATGGACTTGCTGTTCATCAATTACAAGAAGAGGTTTCTAGAAATCCTCTACCTCCTGGTTTAGAGAATGAAACGGCTGGAGATTATCCATTGCCAGCTCGTGATCGTTCTTTAGTACAAACATATGATAGAAGAAGATATGGAGGATGGAATAGAGGACCACTTCCTTTAGATGGAGAGGTTTTCAACTTTTGGGGTAATCGCTATATGATTGCTCCATCCACTATTACTAATGCTGGTCGTGGTCTCTTTATTGTAGAGGATTTGTATGTGCCTCTGAACTCTGAAGTCACTCTCATGTCATTTTGTGGTCCTATATATGGATGGGGAGATTGGCATCGACTTTCACGTTATGTTCAAAGCATGAGTACTTATGGAATACGCTTGAACGCAGCATCCCTTACTAGTAGAAGGATTTTGCATGCAGAAAATGAAAGATTATATATTGATGGAAGACCTTACACACATGGAAATGGGATGATCTGCATCATTATATGAAACCTACAAAGGCTGAGAAGTTGCCTCATTAAGACCAGCAGTAGACTATCCACCTGTAAAAAGAGGCATCAATGTATCATACATGTCTTTGGAGCTAACAGATGTCTCCTTAGTACATGAAAGCAATGGCTGAATAGCATCTTCCACAAAAACAACATCACGACTAACCAGAATGCATTTAGTCTGTGGATGATACAGACGATAGCCTTTACTTTCAGAACTGCACCCAACAAAAATACATTTTATTGCCTTATCATCCAATTTTCTGCGATGTTGTTCAGGCACTAGTACATATGCCAAACAACCAAAAACCCGCAGATGAGCAACAGATGGCTTGCGATCATGCCAAGCCTCATATGGAGTGATAGACTGTAGTGCTTTAGTGGGACATCTGTTAAGTACATATGCTGCACACATGACAGCCTCAAGCCAGAAACTATGTGGTAAATCTTGACTCTTGACCATACACCTCGCCATCTCCATGAGTGACCTGTTCTTCCGTTGAGCAACTCCATTTTGTTGAGGTGTATACGACACTGTACACTGGTGTTTTATCCCACGTTCAACCAGAAATGCATTAAAATCAGAAGACATATATTCCCCCCCTCGATCAGAATGGAGGGTGCCCATTTTACATCTTGAGAGATTTTCAGCAAAAACCAAAAACTATTTGAAGCACAAAAACACTTCGGACTTTGCCTTCAATGGATATACCCATGCATGCCTGGAAAAATCATCAATGAAAGTCACGAGGTAAAGATAGTTTCCAAAAGAAGGTGTCTGCATAGGACCACAGACATCACTATGTACAAGCTGCAATTTCTGCGTAGCCCGAACTAAACCATCTTTTGGAAAGGAGGAATGCTGCATTTTTCCCAAAATATAGCCTTCACATACATGTTTTCCAGGTGCCTCAAGCTTGGGCAAAGAAGACACCATATCAAATTTCTGCAGGCGTAGCAAACTAGCAAAATTCAGATGACCAAAGCGTGCATGCCAAAGCTTTGCATCTGACATAGCCTGAGAATCATGAACTGCACATGCCGAATCATTCACAGATCTTTCATAGTCTATGAGCTTATACAACCCATGACATAAAATGCTAGAAGCAATAATAACATCGCCATTTGACAGATCATGAACTGTACATCTGTCATCAACAATTTTCACAACCAAGCCAATCTTGGCTAATGCAAAAACTGATAACAGATTCTTCTTGATCCCTGACACAAATAAAGCATCTGACAAGGTGAAAGAACTACCATTAACAGTAGTCAGAATGATCTTACCAACTCCCATAACAGGATAAGAGGAGTTGTTGGCGCATGTGACAGTATTCCCTGTAGGGGCAGGCTCGAGTGAAGAGAAGAAACTTCGCTGTGAGGTAATATGTTTGGTCGCCCCACTATCAAAGTACCAAACATCTGAGTCCACTACAGACATGCAATGCTCATGAGAAGATGGGTCAAAACTGCAAACAGTAGTAAACACCCATTCTTCTTCCTACACAAGATTAGCAGACTCTATTTTTGGTGTAGAGGCTTCTGCAACAACCATTCCAGCCTCCTTTTTCTTTGCCTCTTTTGCAGCCAGTTTTGGGCAGTTCTTTATGATATGATCATTCCCTTTACAGTACTTGCAAAACAATTTCTGCTTTTCTTATTTCTTCTCATCTTTATCCTGGTTCTTTGAATGTGCAGCATTTGCAGATTTCTGCTTACTAGCAGAATAGCTTCATTTTCCTTTGCCCTTCTGACTAGCCAGGAAAGCTTGATTTGCAACACGCATAATGGACCTATTCTGCCTGGACTGATCTTCCTGTAACAGAACAGAGACTAACTCCTCAAATGACAAGGCATTTGGATTGCCTTTCATCATCAATAGAAGAGTAGAAGCAAAACTCTGATATGAATTAGGAAGACCATTCAGAACGGTCTGCACAAGTGAGCTATCTGGTATAACCTCATCAGCTGAAAACAACTGTTCCTTCAAGTCTTTGATCCTTGTTAGAACCTGTCCATAGAATCACCTTCATTCATGTGCTCACTCTCCAACTGTTTTCGGAGGTAAGAAACACGAGCCTCATTCCTAGCCTGGTACAATGTGGTAAGTGTATCCCAAGCATCCTTTGCTGTTCTACAAGAGCAAATGTGAGGAATAATAGCACGTTTGACAGACAAAGCTATGAATGCATGTGCTTGAGCATCTCTACCATCCCAACGAATTTGCTCTGCAGTAGGTGCAATAGAAACAGCAACACGAGCAGGAATCTACAGAATATCATCTTCGACACCTGTATTTGTAGTACCTGTAGTCGCAGGTGTAACATGACATCTTTCAACACCCTGCACAATGTTCCATAGTCCTTTTGCGACCAATACATGTCGCATCATATAAGCCCATAATGGGTAGTTGGTACCATCCAACTTATCCTCAACAGCCAACATACGTAATACATCACTGCTTTCAGCCATGGTCGGTGACTAAAATACCTGGATGCAAAAAATTGACTGTATCTCAAAAAGTTGAACGGAACTGCCCAGACAAGTTCTGCTAAACCTGTAGCAAACTCCGAGACGCTTATACTGGCGAATCGAAACAGGTATATACCTTTGGCACAAAAAGACAAAATAGCTTGCACAAGTGCTGTGATAGTGCATTCGGAGGCTGAAATGAGCTCAGACCGCGATTTCGGCACCACAAAGTGAAGCTGTTTTGATCTCTGAAACACCTTGAGTATGCTCACCAAATTTCGTGCGAATCTGAGAGTGCAACCGGAGGAGTGTCGAGGACGCCCTAGATGAAGCGGCGACCTGCTCTGATACCAATTGTTGGAGTTAGACGTCTACGGAAGCACGTGAACAGCACAAGGAAGAAGAAGAAGCTTGGAGCACAACACACAAGACTGAATGTATTACTAGAGAATGTACAAAGATAAGTAGCCCATTAGGGCAATAGGCATATATACAAGCTGGGGGAAAAAAACCTCCTAAAGAGGGAAAAAAGTGCCTCGACGGTCCTAGAGTGTTCACACACATCACTACCTAAATATATCAACATATGTGTATATGTAGGTATGTGCATGTGTGTGTGCATGTGTATATGTATTTTAATACTTTAATTTTATAATTCATTCATATGTGTGTAGCTAAGTGTATATGTATGTGTGTGTATATGTATGTATGCGCATGTGTATGTGTGTGTATATGTATGTATGTGCATTTGCATGTGTAAGTGTATATGTGTGTATGAGTATGTGCATGTGCATGTGTAAGTGTATATGTGTGTATGAGTATGTGCATGTGAATGTGTATATGTGTGTATATGTATGTGCATGTATATGTGTAACTCTATGTGTATATGTGTATATGTGTATATGTAGGTATGTGCATGTGTGTGTGCATGTGTATATGTGTGTGTACGTATGTGCATATATATGTGTATATATGTGTATAATGTATGTATATGCATGTGTATATGTATTCCACATGCATGTGTATGTGGATGCATTTCCATTTGCATCCATGTGCATGCATGTGAATGTGCATGCATGTGAATGTGCATGCATGTGGATGTGCATATACATGTATTTGTGTATATGTTAATGTATATATATATATATATATATATATATATATATATATATATATAGATATATATATATACATACATACATACATACACACACATATATATATATATATATATATATATATATATATATATATATATATATATATATATATATATATATATATATATATATATATATATATATATATATATATATATATATATAATGCATGCATGTAAGTCTTTTTATGTGATTGTAGAAATGTTTGTGCATATGCATGTGTATATGTGTGTATGTCTAAGTGTATGTGCACATGTATCTGTGTGTATATATGTGTGTGTATGTGCATGTGTATATGTGTATATGTGTGAAAGTGCATCTTCATCATGTATAAGTGTATAAGTGCATATCAATAAGTGTGAGTATGCTATCTAATGAAAATAACACAATTCAAATGATATACAAAGAATAGAAATTGTACTTACAATGGTTAGCCATACTTTTTGCTTGGTTAGCTTCTTGAATAACCTGCAATAAAGAGAGAAAGAAGAGAGAGAGAGAGAGAGAGAGAGAGAGAGAGAGAGAGAGAGAATTCAAAGAGAGAAAGATGTAGAAAGAGAGAAATAGAGACAGAGGGAGACAATAAGAGAGAGCTTAGGCAAAACAACAATTCTGCATATACTTGCTTCAGCTCGTAAGCGTAGTGCAATTGCGAACGTTGGAGAGCTGTTCGATCATATGCGTGAAAATGCCGATCGAAGAGCCTCCAACGTTTTAATTTTTTTCCGTCAACAGACCGTCGTGTAAGCGATGCTACGCGTCGAGTTGGCGTCGCATAAGCGACATGTTGCTAGCGTCGCTTATACGATGGCACAAAACGTCGCTTATGTGATGCAAGAAAGCGTCGCTATTTAAAACCATCGTGTTAGGGACGCTATATGGGAGCATTGCAGCCTCGTCGTGCCACAAGTCACCAAAAACGTCGTTTAATCGATGGTCCACGCGTGATGCTCATTACGATGCATGTTGCAATTTTATAGCAACAAAATTCTGTCGCCTTAACCGTTGCTATATGCCCGTATTCCTTGTAGTGTATGTGGTTGGGAGGAGAACCATGTAGTCTCTCATTTGTTAGGAGTCTTGTGTGTTTGTGTTGCTTTAGTCGGGTGCCAAATTTAGAAGCTAACTGTATTTGGTTTCCCCAAAGGTAGGGGATTTCATTGAAAGACCAACGTTACATTGGTATCAGAGTAGGTTTGCGACACAAGATGACACTGTTCGCACGCATACAAGAGCATACACGATGCCAATAGAAGACAAAGCTCGCATGAGTGCCCACCAATCAATGCCCACCCAACACAAATGGGCATGCAAGAGTCTCCCTCCATCCCCTCTTTGAGATGAAAGTGATGATTAACTATGGAGTTATGTAATGGTGCTTTTCAAGCTCTGTGTATGTGCATGTGGGATAAGTGCCCTTCATATGCTACATTTTGAGACAAGAAGGACCAACAAAAGTTCACGAATTTGATGAAAGAAGCAAGGTGAAATTATTCTTTTTTCCATTTTTTGAGCTACGAGAGGAAGGAGAAAGCCTTAGCCAATTCTCATAAGCAAGATATGCCCATGTTCTTTATGGCATGCTCTCTTTGAATCCATGTTTTCTCCAACTTTTGGCCATCAAAATCATTGCTTTGCAAAGCCTCAAAGTCACCCTTGTGGCAAGATTCACTTTTCTTTCTTTTACCCCAGCCTATGTCTACACCCTTGTTGAGCCCATAAAAATTCATGTTGGTCAAAGTCAACCACAATCAAATTCAAAGGGTCAAAGTGATCAAAGTCAACATGTTCAAGGTCAAAGTCAACATGGGTAAAGTCAAAGCATTCAAAGTTCGGGTGTCAAGGTGCATAGGTAGTGCACAATCAATTGTTCACAAAGGTTATATTTTGTAGAAAGTTGGATGCAGGTTGCAGAGTGTCTTTTTGTAATTTCTCTAAGGTTCAAGGTGTTTTTAAAGTGTTTCGAAGGTTTAGGTGAACCCTCTCTTAGGTGCACATTTGAAGAATTAAAAGGAAAAAAGTGAAGGCATGTGAAGCGGAAGCGTATGCAAAAGTGAAAGTATGCCCCCTCCCAATTAAAATTTTTGTTTTAGTCCAAAGTCACTACATGACAAAACATGGATTCGTTGACTGCCCACTTTTGGAGACAATCTTATGACATCAAAGTGAGCACCAAGATACTCTAGTAGTTAGGAGCGTACGTGAACCGATACTCAACTCAAAGCAAGGCATTATTCTTGGTTAGACTAAACAAGGTGAGATAGTCTACACTAGGAGAGAGAAGAGCAAGAGACATATAGTGAGTGTGCGATGCAGAGAAGTGAAGGGAAAGGTGTGCAAGAAGAGTGACTTAGAAGTGTGCAAAGAAGTACTAAGCATGCAACCAAAGGTCACAAGGTCCCATTGAAGTTGTGTGCACATCGAGAGAGGGTGTCCATCCCTCCCCTTATTGAAAGCTTGAGTGCAAGGCGTGCACAAGTGCAAGATCTTGGAGGAGGTGGAGGTTTGGTGTAGAGAAGCTCGGCGGTAGCAAGAATGTTGGGTATTTTGTACTTTGTTGATTGTGCACTCTTTGAGATTTCGCACAAAGAGTATTTGGATTGTATTGTACATCATTATTGTACTTTTCTCCTTATAATCAATCTACAGAAGCTTCTGGTGTCTATATCTTTCTTCCTTCTCCTACAAACCCTCAAGTCTCTTTTTGCACAAGAATCTCCCAAGAAAATTTGGCACGCACGGTGGGACCACAAGGAGACTTGAGCATAGGAGAAGCAAATTTCAAAGTGTAGAAGAGTTCAAAGGTATCGATAGTATTGCACTGACTTAAGAGGTAATATTTCTTCCATTGGAATTCTCTTAAACTAAGAGGATTATGAACAGCTCATGATCGCAACCCGATCTCAAAGCTTGAGGGTCCCTTGCAAAGCAACAAGAAGGAAGGTTATTCAAAGATCAACCAATCCATTGTCATCGACATCATCACTAAAGAATATGGAAGCCTAGGTAGATTTAAAAACTTTACTTTCTAGATTGAATATCAAATTTCCATCCTTTAGAGGGCTACCACAAGAAGACCCAGATGGGCACATTAGGAGATTCTTAGCCTTATGTAAAACAAGAGGTCTGATGGGAAGAGAAGACACATTTTTTATTCTATTCCCTCCAACATTAGAAGGACTAATGGACAAATGGTTTAGTCAGTTCACTGACAACCATTTCACCACATGGGACTTGATGAAGAAAGCAGTTAGAACATAGTTCCAACGAGGGAACACAATTGAAAACATTATTGAAGAATTAGAAAATTTAAGACTAGGTCTTGGGGAGACCTTCCCAGAATTTGTTACCAGAGCTAATGCATTAATGGCCAAATTGCCAGACCCTCCCCATGATTTTTTTATCAAGAAGTGGCTAGCTAAACCACTTCCCATATCAACACAATGTAAAATAAAGGAGTTAGTTTTATCGACAACAATAATAGAAGAGTTTATCAATACAGCTACAAGATTGGAACAAATTAAACAGCAGTATGGGGCAAGCTCTTCCAATTTATCATATCTTGCAGAACTTGAAGGCCCAGTAATTCAGCTAAGGAAAGAGCTTGAGAGCTTGAAAAGGAATAAGCCACATGCAAGAACTCAAGGGAGGTGGCATCAAAAGTGGGCTATGGTGTAGAGCAAGCAGGGTCATGTGGTAAGTGAATGTCCATTGTTAAGTATAACTTGCCAGCTATGCAGGAAAGCTAGTCATGAGGCCCATGAATGACAGTCCAAAGGGATGCATGCACAACCTTATTGAGCACAAGCAAGTGCTCAATTCTCAATCAATGTAATGGCAGTAGCCCCCAGCCAAGAAATCGACTCCATGGTCATGCAGACAAGAAACAAAGGGAAAATTCTAGAAGAACCAAACTAGGGATCAAATACTTTTGGAAGTCACAAAGACCAAAGGGTACATCAGAGCAAATCAGATATATATGAAGATGCAAAAAAAGAGAAAGGAAGTTCAACAAAATGTGAAGAGGTGACACAAAAAGAAGATTTTTCAAAGACTAACGATTTCATTGGGAATGCATATAGCCGGGCCCACAAGGAACTTGAGAAATCAAACATCAAAATTGATCTTAGGGAATCTGGAGCTTCAAGATTATTCAAATCAATTAAAATAGAGGTTAGTATTCTTGAGTTGATAAACATGGATGCAAAATTCAGGTCTAAAGTACTGCAGATTATTGATGAGGCTTCCTCATCCACCTTAGTGTCCAAGACTACTGCCTTAGGACAAGGGAAGGGTGTAGAAGAAGCACCTCTCAGTGACTATAAGAGTCCAAGACTAATAGTAACAATTAAAGGATTAGAGCTACAAGGAGTCATTGTGGATGGTGGTTCTGGCATAAATTTGATGCCTAAGCATACCATGGAGAAGCTTGGCCTATGCCCATCTAGATCAGCCCACTTCACCATCACTTTGGCAGATCAAAGCAAAGTAAGGCCAATGGGGGTGATCCCAAAAGTTCCACTGGAAGTACAAGGTAATCTCTTCATTTTGGATTTTGTGGTATAAAGACTGCCCCAGGTAGAGGGAGGATTTCCCCTCTTATTTGGAAGAGCATGGCTAAGGCATGCAAGTGCCATCCATGACTTGGGTAAAGACAATATGTGGGTACAAAAGAAGGGATAGGAACTTAAAGAGATATATTTACAGGAGGGTCCAAATCATCAAGGGAGCATCGGCATGATGCAATCAGTTGGCATTTGCATGGAACAAGAAATGGAGGAACAACCACAATTAGAGTTCGAGGAGGAAGAAGACATTCTGAATTTGTTGCAAGCAGGCAACTCTTTCTCTTGTTTTGGAGTTTTTCTAAATAATTCTTGCATAGATGAATGTTATGATGAAAAGGAGGATAAAGTTTAGGTTGATGGACTGGGGGAACCGATCACAGACCACAGAAGGGGGAGGAAGACACCTCTCAAGCAAAACTTGGAGGAGGATGCAACAACATATAGGATGTTAGTTCTTTTGGTATTGCAGGTTTTTGTATATTCTGGATATTATTCAGTGTAGTTCTTTTGGATTTCAGGGTAGCATTTTGTTATGAGCATCTATTGTTGCTCTAGTTACCTTGCCTTCATGTGCGGTTTCTATGTTTTGTATGGCATATTTTGATTTGTGGACAACGCTCTTATGGAATATATTAACTGCTTCTTTTTGTCTGTCTGAGTTCTTTTGTATGTCTATGGTACATCCCCTTTCTCAGTTCTTTCTTTCCCCTCTCTCTTTGCACCTTCCCTCCCCCTCTACCTCCTTTCCCCCTACAGAACTACAAGTCCATTTTGTCGGAGTAATTTCCTTAGCCTATGGTAAATCCCCTTTCCCTATTCTTTCCTTCCCTGCCCTCTAATTCCCTTCCCCCAACCCCAATACAAAGTCCCTTTAACTGCTCCCAAACTGTCCACCCTCCCCATGGCCTCCCCCACAGAACTTCTCCCCTCTCCCTCTCAGCCATTCAACCCTCCATGCCCTTTCCCATTACACTACATTCTCACTAATCCATCCTTCATGCAATATTTCCACTTTTGGTTATTCTCTGGTGTTTCTTCCCTCCGGGTCCTGGTGGTCCTGGTAGCTTCTCAAGTGTCCTTTTTAAGATTTTGCAGCACAGGAATCATGGTGTCATCTCTACTCAGAGTTTTGGTTGTAGCTCTCTGGGACGGAGAGCCCATTAAGTGGTGGGCAACTGTTGAGCCCATAAAAGTCATGTCGATCAAATTCAACCATAGTCAAAGTCAAAGGGTCAAATTCAAAGCGATCAAAGTCAACATGTTCAAGGTCAAAATCAACATGGGCAAAGTCAAAGCATTCAAAGTTTGGGTGTCAAGATGCACAGATAGTGCACAGTCAATAGTTCACAAAGGTTATATTCTATAGAAAGCTGGATGCAGGTTGCAGAGTGTCTTTCTATAATTTCTCTAAGGTTCAAAGTGT
Organism: Ceratopteris richardii; assembly: GCA_020310875.1. Taxonomy (NCBI): domain Eukaryota; kingdom Viridiplantae; phylum Streptophyta; class Polypodiopsida; order Polypodiales; family Pteridaceae; genus Ceratopteris; species Ceratopteris richardii. Next base: position 39,949,988 of record CM035424.1, read on the forward strand.
TTTTAAAGTGTTTGGAAGGTTCAAGTGAACCTTCTCTTAAGCGAAGCAGAAAGCGTACACAAAAGTGAAAGTATGGCCACCCAATTAAAATTTTTGTTTTAGTCTAAAGTCACTATAGGACAAAACAGGGATTCGTTGGTTGCCCACTTTTGGAAACAATCTTGGGACATCAAAATGATGATAGCCGCCAGATTGGATCTCTATGAAATTTTATTTTTCTATATTCGCACGCACCGAAAAGGCGTGGCGAAAAGATGTAACCCTCTTTTGAGTAATGAAAAGGCAAGCACGGAGATAGAGCTGGAGATGCTGTGTTGCAGATTTTTGAAGAATTCTGAGTACTATGTTTACTTATTGAGTTCAGTAATTAATTGTTAATTACCGAACATTGCGATTAACTTTAACAGTTTTGCGCGAATCCGTAAGTGCTTGATACATATAGTAGACGCATTGCGTAGTGATAAGTGTTGAATCGAAAAGTAGTTAGTTGTTAATTGAATGCTTGAATTGGGAAAATTACAAAAGGGCCTCTGTACTATCAGACCCCTATCCATCCCAAGAACCCCGAAACGAGATTAAAAGGACTTAATCGAAAGTACTTTTAACACTGGCGCCGTCTGTGGGAAATGGAGTAGTTGGTTGCACAGAAGATTAAAGATTGTTGAAGAATACTTTGATATATGCCGGTAACACGCTTCGGTGAATCATACCCCAAATACCACAGAGATCAATATCCCTAGGCAGTTCCAAACTTATTAGGAACACCCCCTAGTGGTAGAAGTATAGGCCAGTTAAGTCCAGCTGGAGAAGGCTCAACACAGCCAACCAGCAGCGATTCCGGTGGTAGTTTGACAGTACATGACGAGATTCCGGTGAATTCCGTTGAATTCCGGTGTGAGTCCGGTACTGTTTGGAGAAGATACGGTGATTTCTAGTTGTACCGAGACGCAGTGCGGAGATAGTTCCGCACTATCTGGTCAGAATTCGGTCATTTTTGGTGGCAGGTTCACGTTACGGGGTGAGAATGTTTTCGGTGATAGTGTAGCCTGGCCCGGTGAGACTTCGGCGAGTTTCGATGGAAGTTCGGTATCACTTGGTGGCAATTTGAAGTTTTTCGGTGACACTGCGGTGCTGCCTGGTGGACACTTACTGCGCTCACCACTTTTTGGTGCAAGTCTACCTAATTTCGACACCAAACTTGAGGAAAGGCTGCTAGACTTGGGGTTAAGCAAACGGTTCAACGACATTTTAGGACCGGAAAGTGAGCAAGTTGACCATACAGTTCAGGACGATCAAGAGATATCTCCCCAAAATTCAGGAAACAACAACACCACCAACAACAACACCATGAGTGGTTCATAGCAATAGCAACAAACACCGCCACAGCCGCAACCGCAATTTCAACAGCAATAGGTTATCCCACCACGTCCGGCACCAGTAGGGGTCACGTATATGAAATTTGGTGGATTTCCGGGGGATGACCCCGACGCACATGTTCACACATTCGAAATCAGTTATGCAGTGTTGAACCACCCACCAGATCCTGCGTATAAGGCCATAGTGTTTCATGCCACGCTGGTTAATGAAGCAGCGAGGTGGCTGATAGAATACGATATTAATCATTTTGGTGATTATGACGATGTGAAGGATGCGTTCTTGCAGAGGTTTTGCTTGAAAAAGAACCCTATAGAACTTTTTGACTATTTGCAAAATAATCGGCAAAAACCACACCAGAGTGTCCAGGAGTATGCGACACTATTCAGAACTCACTTGCGGCAGCTACCACCAGCGCATGCCAACCTTCTAGACGATGTCATAACACAATGGTTCATCAACGGATTGAATCCATAGCTAAAACAGATCATGATCATTCGATGTGTGGGCAGAATGACATTGGACGTTGTCATTGCAATGGCCTTACAATTGGAGCGTAAAGTTGGAGGGTTTACGGAGGATCTGGAATGGCTGAAAGCAAGTAAGAACGTGATCGAGGATCCATCCAAACAAGTGTACTGTACCAAGTGTAAGAATGCCGGTCACACTAGTTCCACATGTGCTCTCAACCAAATGTATTGTGCCATTTGTAACACGACAGGGCACTCAACAAAAACCTGTGCATACAATGCAAAGGTGCAGAGTAGAGTGGTAGTAAACACCATAATACAGGAGCAGGGGCAGCCAGCCAACCATTACGTACCGCCCAGTTGCGGACCAACCAGCAACAGGGATACAAGAACTATCGGGGTCCGCGAAGTAACAATTTCAATCAAAATTGATGGCATGCGGGTACATAGGTTGAAGGTACCTCTCTCCCATCCCCTCGATGTCATTTCTGCGGCGAGGTTGGGCATATTCGTAGAATTTGTAAAGAAGCCGCAGAGTATGACAAAAGAAAAAAGGAAAGACAAAACCTGATGACAAATATGGTTTATATTTCCCCGGTTGATTCACAAGCAGCCGCAGTACAGACAAGATCGAGAAAACAGTTGCAACCAGCAACTAAAGTTTTCGAGCCCAGAATTCATGAGCAACAATGGATTTTTACAAAGGCCAATCAATGGATAACTAAGGAGCCGATGGTGTTCCCTGACCCAATTCCAGTAACTCAGCCTCCTCTGCCAAATGCAAGGCCGAATGCATAGAATTCTGCCTCGGCAACATCAGAATCATAACCAGAGTCGGTGATGACCACAACACAAACAGACCAGGTATGGGACGTTATATCTAAGGCCTCAATCACACTTCCTCTGGGATAGTTGCTCGCCCTCATTCCTAGTGTACGACAGCAATTCCAACAGCAGGTCAGCCCCGGACCTTCATGTACTCCGGCAACTGCGACCATACAACCCGAGATGGATCCTACGATGGATCATATGATACCGCTGATCACCGTTTGGTATAAAAACCAACGGATCACACAAGTTTTAATTGATGGAGGGTCTGGAGTGAATATTGCAACAGCTGCACTCTGTAAGAAACTAGGTTGGACCGAAATTGAACCAGTGCAGTTCTTTGTGCGAATGGTGGACCAATCCAGAGTCCATCCGGTTGGAATAGTGCGTAATATTCCTATAACCCTGCAAGGAACTACATTTAAAATGACTTTTTTAGTTCTGGAGTTACCCGAATCTAGCCTTGACTACAACTTACTCTTCGGTCGACCATGGCTAAAGCAAGCCAAGGTTGTGCAGGATTGGTCAGCTCAAGAGTTAATTTTTAAGAATAATCACCGGAAATATGTCGTTGCATTGGATGCTATGCAGCCTTGTGATCTACACGCACGCCCATATGTAGCAGAGCCAGTCCATATGTTGGATGGGCTATCTGATGATGAGGAGGAGGCTTTCCTCAAGACAAATAAGGACCTCATTGCATTAGGTACTATAGACTTACAGTCGATAGCAGATAATTGGAGTTCGGCAGCTTGTACGGTCGTATCACTGGCCGAAGAAGCAAAAGTAGATGCCGAATTAACTATGTATGAATCGACATTACAACGAGTGTTGCAGCCAGCTGATGATTTGGCAAAGCCTCGGCAGTTCTATGTACCGGAGGATCAGCTGGTAATGTACAATTTGGGTGACACGATCAACCCGAGACCAGTAAAAATTAAGGCAGGATTAGCAGACAAATTCCAAGACGATTTGGTGCAACTCCTGCGTGAATTCTCAGATGTCTTCACTTGGGATTACAGAGACATGAAGGGTCTTGACCCACGAATTTATCAACACAGGGTGGTGCTAAAGCCAGATGCGCGACCCTTCAAGCAACCCAGCTACCGGATGAACCCGCATTATGCAGCCCAAGTAAAAGCGGAATTAGATCGCTTGCTGAAGGTTGGATTCATTGTCCCTATCGAACATGCAGAGTGGATCTCGCCAATAGTGATAGTGCCTAAGAAAAATAAACAGTTACGCATTTGTGTCGACTACCGAAAGCTTAACGCAGCCACCGTACCGGATCCGTTTCCTCTTCCTTTTCTAGATACGATGCTCGATGAGGTAGCAGGTCACGAAATGTATTCTTTCCTAGATGGCTACAATGGATACAATCAAGTGAGGATGGTGGAACAGGATATACCGAAGACGGCATTCATCACCAATTGGGGCGTCTATGCATGCACCGTAATGTGGTTCGATTTGCGGAACGCCCCGAGTACATTCCAAAGATGTATGCAAGAAGTGTTCTCACCTTACCTGACAACGTTTATGCGTCTATTTGGATGATTTTTCATTATTTGGCGATACTTCGGCACACCTGTATCATTTACGGTGCTGTTTTGAAAAGTGCCGGGAGTATCGATTATTTTTGAATCCTACCAAATCGGTCTTTGCAGTCTCCTATGGGAAGCTGCTCGATCATATCATCTCCAAACAAGGAATACAGGTAGACCCTGATAAGGTAGCAGCAGTGTTGGAGGCACCGGTCCCAAAGACACCCAAAGAAGTTATGCGGTTTCTTGGCCAGATCAGGTGGCATGGTAGACACTTATGATGGCTGGCTCATCTGGCGACGCCACTCAACTGACTTATGACCAGCACCCCACGTAAGTACGAATAGACTAATGAGTGTCAAAGTGCATTTGATCATTTGAAGGTCCTATTGACGTAGGCTCCGATCCTACAACCGCTTGATTGGGAACGTTCATTCCATGTATCTGTGGATGCATCAGACACAGCGATTGGCAGTGTGCTGATGCAACAAACTGACAAATGGTTTCGACTAGTATACTATGCAAGCCGCCGATTAGCTCTTGCAGAGAGAAATTACTCTGTGACAGAACGAGGGTGTCTTGGTCTGGTATACTCTGTTAAGAAGTTTCGGCATTACTTGCTAGGACGAAGATTCACTTTCCATGTGGATCACGCCGCACTGGTGTATTTGGTTTGCCAACAACACTTAGGCGACAGACTGGCAAGATGGGTTTTACTATTACAGGAGTTTGATTATGAAGTTATTCACCAACTAGGTATGGCACATGTCTTGGCGGACTTTTTATCTTGTCTGGATTCCGGTGAGACTCTGGTAGGTGTCGATGACATGACGCCGGCTATTTATGTAAACGAGGTAGCTCCTGAAGCATCGACAGAACTTCCTGTTACCCCTGCATACTATTGTACATTAATGACTTTTCTTACTGATGCTTGTCTCCCTCCTAATACTCCCGCTACTTTGCGCCGAAAAATTGCAGCCTACAGTTGACGATTCCGGTTGATTGTGGGTCAGCTGTATTACATAGATCAGACTGGTGTCCTGCTCAGATGTATCCCTCCACATGAATTGGCATCCGTTATTGCCATGGCTCACTCATCACCCACTGGGGGACACTTCGCAGCTGATCTCACTCAGCACAAAATCCTGCAAAGTGGGCTATGGTGGCCTACAATGTATAGAGATGTTGTTAAATTTGTGCAGTAGTGTGATGTCTGTCAACGGTCTGGACAGCCCTTGCAGCGACATTTCTTTCCTCTCCAACCGGTCCTGCCTCTTGAACCCTTTCAGAAGTGGGGTTTAGATTTCATTGGCCCAATTACACCCCCAATGACCCTCACCAACAACTGATATATTTTAACTTGTACACCCTATGCCACTAGGTGGGCGAAAGCTTGGGCTCTACGTTCTGCCACAGCTATTTCCGTGGCCAAATGTTTGATGAAGGATATCTTCCCTCGATATGGATTACCTTTGGAGATAGTGACGAACCAAGGTACACATTTTGCAAATACCTTAATGCGAGTGCCGACTCAAACTTTCCAAATTGTGCATAAATTCAGCTCCCCTTACTATCCACACGCGAATGGTCTTGCTGAGAGCACTAATAAGACTCTGCTTAATATTCTCCAAAAATTGATCTTGAGTGTCCGGAACGATGGGACAAGCTCTTACCTGCCATTTTGGGGGCTTACCGGACCACGTATAAAGTGGCTACCGGAACGACTCTGTTTAAACTTGCTTATGGACTGGAAGCTATTGCGCCAATGGAAGTGGTGGTGCTGAGTCTACGAGTAGCCTTATCCCAAAAATTGCTGCCGGAAGAATCTTTTCCATTCCGGTTAGATGTTCTCAGATCCTTGGATGAACAATGCTTGGAAAGCTTCATGATTCTTCAAGAAGTTCAGCTACGCCAAACCCGTACTCATGATTGTTTTTAAAAAACCCCTGTATTTACGATTGGCCAACTCGTTTTATTCTTTAATGCTAAAGCCAATAGATCTGCCGGAAAATTTAAGCTACGGTGGTTCGGCCCATACCGGATTGCTGAACAAGTGGGACCCGCAACTTTTCGGTTGGCAACTTTAACAGGTGTCCTTCTTCCAAAAGCGATTAATGGCTCCAAACTCCGCCCCTATCATCCGCCGTCTACTAACTCATGAGGTGTAATCGGTATTTTCCTCTTTTTCACTTTCACTTGATTTTCTTTTCTACCCCCCATGTTTCGGTTGACCAATTGCCGTAATCCTTCCGTTTTACTGATCGAATCATGATTAATAGCCGCCTCTGTGTCGCTGCTTCTGTTCATGCATGCATGTCACCGTTACGAAGGATATATTTCCAATATTGTGTTATGATTAGGGTTTTTGCCGCCTAATTTTCCCCGTGCTCTTACTTAATCTTGTTTCTTTCACTGTTAATCGCTATTGTGTTTGTGTGTTTGTGACCATTGTGTATTCTATGTATTTGTTGCTCTCTGTGCACACCATGGAAGCTCTGGCTAACATAGCAACTTTTCGTGCGGGTCTCACTCCAGATGTGAGTGAGTACTTGCGTGCTCGGGGACTGTTGGCCTTCGTTGAGTTGCCTTGGCATTCAGTGGAGTGTCACCCCTTCCATGCGCAGATCATCTCTACCATTGCCACCATGCCTGCTACAGAGCAGTGATGGCTGTTAACATGTTTAAACCCCCGTTTCGTAGTTACGCTAAACACGGGTGTTGAGGGATTCTGTCTCCCTCAGGAAGGGTTGGAGAATGGACCGCTCCTTCCTCTCGCCACCATGAAGGAACTGTTTCCTCGGCACTCATCTAATGAGTTTGCCATTCTTTGTCAACCCGAACCAAAGCGTACAGCTCTGCAATTCCTTGTTGCCGCGTTAAACCTGCAAAAACGCACCTATGGTATTTCCCGACCTTTTTACTCAATGATCAATAGTGCTTCCCGTGAACCCGTCAATTTCACCTCCTTTTTCTTTAGGCGCATTCACCGTGAATGTGTAGCAGTTACTAAACAGTTAGGCAAGCATGACATTCCTCGCACTTGTTTACCCCATCTCCTTACCCTTCTCCTTCCGGTGATACAAGCTGAGCAACCCCCACCCAATATTATTTTGTTACATGAAGAATCTACACAGATGATCAAAGACGACGATGATGAAGACCTGCTTCATTTTTTTCATCGCAAACGCAGACGCGTTAGCCCATCCGAAAGCTAGGTATAGGACTTGCATGCGGGCCAAGAAGTTGAAGTCTTCCATGACACCGCCACCTCCTTATAAGTCGAGTCCGTCCCGTCTTCTTTTCTCAAGCAGCCGGATCAAGATGCTATCATGGAAGATGTAGCTGAAGTATCATCGCGGGAAGAATCTCATCAACCGGATGCTGAGGCTGTGAAGGAGATAGCAAAAGCTACTGGGGGTACGGACTGTCAATCTCCTTCATCACCAACCACTGATGTCCAAGCAGATGCAGTCACGATCCAAGCAGATGAAATCACAATCCAAGCAGATGCAATCACGCATTTGGCTGGAAATGCTGAGACCGTTACCGAAGCTGTTGTGGAGGAAACCCAGATTGAGACCGGAATAGTTTTGGCATCAACCGCCCTTATCCCTCTTCCTCTGCGAACTACCATTCTTGCTCCTGCTGAAGTTCTTCTTGGTGCACCTTCCACTGCCATTCACGAGGCATCAACTCATCTGTTATCCTCTCCCAATTACTCTCCACCATCCTCTCCTCATCTGCTCTCTGCCTCGTCAGCACAACCTCCTTCTTCTCTTCCCCCTACAACAATAATGTTCACACAATTGGCGTCCATGGGCCAACTTCTTATACAATTCTCCCAACAATTGCCTCTCCAGATGAAGATAGCAACTCAGAGTAAGGTTGACTTGCTCGAAGCCGATATTGCTCCGCTCTAGGAAGAAGCACTGGAAGTCAAAGCCAAAAATCATGCATTGCAGACTCAGCTCTAGCAACTTCAAGAACAATGGTCGGGATGAAGAAATCACTCAATTGGAACAAATGGTATGTGATAAGGAAGAAGCTTGTGTTGCGCTGGGCAATCTGTTGGAGGAGACACACACATATCTTGTTGTGGTAGAGCAGAAAGGACAAGAAATGGCCGACCTTGCCATGCAAACTACTGCCGAGTTAAAGCAGGTGTCGGAAGACCTTTTTCCAAAAAGTCGTGAATTAGAAGTGGAAATTGGCCGGACTATACAGTTAAAGAAAGAGATGGAAGTGCTTAAAGGAGAGCAAGAAGCCTATTATAAGACGATGTCGTTTCAAACTGAGGAGCTGGAACGACACGAGAAGCAATTAGGCGTTCAAGTGGACTGGCTCTCGAGAATTGATGCAGAGATAGCCAAAATAAAGCTGAGAAGAGATGCTGCTATTGCTAATGATTTCTACCTTCAAGAAGCATTTTTGCAGACACAAACAGAATCGTTAATGAGTCAAGTTATCGCTGCCAGTTCGGTCCGAACTGATGCCCAACTTATCGAGCCTACCATTTTGAAATATCTGTTAGATTCTTTAAAACAAAAGATTACCCAAACCTTTAAGTTAGCTCGAACTCTCTATATCCAGGGAATCATGGATGAGCCTTAATGTAATTTTCATTTTTGGGTTCGAGTCCACCGTGCGTGCCAGTGATAGCCGCCAGATTGGATCTCTATGTAATTTTATTTTTCTATATTCGCATGCACAAAAAAGGCATTGCGAAAAGATGTAACCCTCTTTTGAGTAATGAAAAGGCAAGCATGGCATTCTTCAGGCAAGAGGAATCACTAGACTATCTGTCTGGGCGATAGCGCTGGAGATGCTGTGTTGCAGATTTTTGAAGAATTCTGAGTACTGTGTGTACTTATTGAGTTTAGTAATTAATTGTTAATTACCAAACATTGCGACGATTAACTTTAACAGTTCTGCATGAATCCATAAGTGCTTGATACATATAGTAGACGCATTGCGCAGTGATAAGTGTTGAATCGAAAAGTAGTTAGTTGTTAATTGAATGCTTGAATTGGGAAAATTACAAAAGGGCCTCTATACTATCAGACCCCTATCCATCCCAAGAACCCTGAAACGAGATTAAAAGGACTTAACCAAAAGTACTTTTAACAGTGAGCACCAAGATACTCTAGCAGTTAAGAGCATACGTGAACTGACACTCAACTCAAGGCAAGGCATTATTCTTGGTTAGACTAAGCAAGGTGAGATAGTCTACACTAGGAGAGAGAAGAGCAAGAGACATACAGTGAGTGTGCGACACTGAGAAGTGAAGGGAAAGGTGTGCAAGAAGAGTGACTTAGAAGTGTGCAGAGAAGTACTAAGCATGCAACCAAAGGTCACAAGGTCCCATTGAAGTTGTGTGTGTGTTGATAGAAGGTGTCCCTCCCATCTAAGCATCTCTTTGTGTAGAGAAAAGGACCCTCATTGCTTCAAGAATAGCCTTGAGATTTCATAAAAGCATCAAACTTTTGGTACCATTGTCTAGGAGTGTGTTTGAGTCCATATAAGCTCTTCTTGAGCTTGCAAACTAGACTTTCTTTGCTAGAAACTACAGAACCCTTTGGTTGTTCCATATAGATCTCATCTATAAGATCGGCATGCAAGAAAGCAATTTTCACATGCATTTGGACTAGCTCTAAGTCCTCCATTGCAACGAATTCAAGCAACATTTGCAAGGTAGTCATCTTGACCACTAGAGAGAAGATTTCCTCAAAATTCAACACCATGTTGTTGCTTAAAATCCTTTGCAACAAGTCATGCTTTATGCTTTCGAGAAGCACTATCTAATGTGAATTTCAGTTTATATATCCATTCACATGGTAAAGCTTTCATGCCCTTTGGCAAAAGTACTAAATCCCAAGTAACATTCTTGTGAATATAATCCAATTCACTCTTCATGGCGTGCTCCCACTTGACATGATCCTCTATCTACATTGCTTCTTTGTAGCAAGAAGGCTCACTGGTATCTATTAGCATAACAAAATCCAAACCTAGAACATGTCTATCAGGTGGATGTGAGACACGTGTAGAGAACTAAACTGGAGCATTTGCAAACTCATCTCATCGGACATTCTCTTGAACATCCCTATGTGTAGCATTTTTATGCATGCTAACTGGAGGAATAATATCCTCAAATATCACTCTTCTCACTTCAACTTCCTTAATGAGTTGTTTACGCATCTTAGACCCATTGAAAATGACATCACTACTTGTAATCACTGATCGTGTTTCGAGATCCCATAAGCGATATCCAAATTGGTCTTCTTGACCATATCCAAGAAAATTGCATTTCTTCGACTTATGGTCCAACTTTTGTCTAAGGTTCTTGGGTATATGAACATATGATTCCCATCCAAAAACTTGAAGATGATCATAATATGGTGGCTTCCCTATCCATAACTCTTGTGCCACTTGACGTAATTTGATGGTAATGCACCACAATGCGCTCTCGTTCTCAAGAGCTTCACAACGATATCCTCAGAGTAGACAACTGAGCTTCTAGGACCACACACAGTACTCTGCACAGAGGCTGGAGAATACACAGGAAAAACACAGTACATAGGGCGCACAAAGATAGACTTCTTAGGTATATAAGAAATGCAGTCGAACTTATAGTCTGTGACTGAACATGCCATTATATGTTTTATTAAAGAACATATACAAAGAAGTGTCCAGTGGCCATTTGACCTTTTACATGGACACTAACGATAACAATCTCCCACTAAAGGCCAATATGGCCAAAGTAACTATGGGAGAAAAATAAAGACTGATAAAGAATACCTAAGTGTAAGTATACAAACTATACCTCCCACCTGATGGGCATGTTACATAGTATACAAGTGACTCTGTAGGATCATGAATCAAGTAACCCCCATCAAGTGACAGTAGTGTCAAAAGATATCCTATGGTAGAGCTTTAGTCAAGCATCTGTAGCATTATCTTGAGTGTGAACCTTCTCAAGAATAATGCGCTCAGTGGCTAAGCAATCTCTAATGAAGTGAAACCTCACCTCAATGTGCTTGGAATTTGCATGATAGACTAGATTCTTAACCAAAGCAATGGCACTCTAACTATCACTCAGCAAACAAGGTACATGCTGAGGTAAACCCATATCACAAGCAAGTCAAGAAAGCCACAATGCTTCCTTACATGCCTCACTTGCTGCAACATACTTTGCTTTTGTGGTGGAAACAGTTGTACAAGATCTCCAAGAGATAGCACCTCCAGCAAAATGAAGATCTCCAAGAGATAGCACCTCAAGCAAAATGAAAAATGTACCCTGATGTAGACTTACAATTGTCTACACAACCAGCATAGTCAGAATCTGTGTAACCAATAATGGATGCTTTCCCTCTACCTAAGCATAGGCACTTGTTCTTAATGCCACTCATATATCTCAAAATCATCTTGACCACTTCCCAATGTTTCTTGGGAGGATTAGACATATATCTGCTCACAACTCCCACTGCAAATGCAATGTCTAGTCTCGTAGCTACCATAGCATACATGAGACTACCAACGGTAGATTGATAGGGAATTTCGGTCATGAATTCCTTTTCCTCATCTGATTTGGGGCAATCATCCTTGCTCAATTTCACATATGTGGGTAAAGGTGCACTCAATGCTTTTCCATCCTGCATATTGAACCTGTGAAGTACCTTGGATATGTACTCACTTTGAGACAAGTATATGCATCTTTTACTCCTATCACGAGTAATGCGCATGCCAAGTTTCCTAACAACAAAGGATTATGCTTATATTGTGAAGACAGAAGAAGATCCAATCACATATGAAGAAGCTAAAGGAAAGCAGAATTGGGAGAAGGCAATGCAAGAAGAGTATGATGCTCTACTTGAGAATGAGACATGGGAATTGGTGCCAAGACCAAAGAACGAGAAGGTAATTGGATGTAAGTGGGTGTATAAGACAAAAAGGTTTGCAAATGGTGGGGTGTCTAGATACAAAGCTAGACTTGTGGTTAAAGGTTATGCCCAAACTTATGGGGTAGATTATGATGAAACCCTTAATCCAATTGCTAAGATGTCTACAATTAGAACTCTAATTGCTATTGCTGCTTGTAAAGGATGGAAGTTATCACAACTAGGTGAAGAATGCATTTCTAAATGGGTATATTGCAGATGAAGTATACATGGAGCAACTAGAGGGTTTCATGGATTTAGTTGGATCAGATTATGTGTGTAAGCTCAAGAGAGCTTTGTATGGGTTGAATCAATCCCCAAGAGCATGGAGTTATAGATTGGTTAAGTTCTTGAATGAATGTGGATATCAAGCTTCAAAGGAAGATAGTAGCTTGCTAGTGAAGGCAAGTGAAGATTGGTAAATATACATGTGTATTCATGTTGATGATATTATTGTCACAAGTATAGATGCTCAAAGAATCAAGGAGCTTAAGAAACAAATAGAGAAGGAGTTTAAGATAAGTGATTGTTGATATATTTAGGTAGTGATGTGTGTGAACACTCTAGGACAGCCGGGGCACTTTTTTCCCTCTTTAGGAGGTTTTTTTCCCCCTGCTTGTATATACGCCTATTGCCCTAATGGGATACTTATCTTTGTACATTCTCTAGTAATACATTCAGTATTGTGTGTTGTGCTCCAAGATTCTTCTTCTTCCTTGTGTTGTTCGCGTGCTTCTACAAACATCTAACTCCAACAATTGGTATCAGAGCAGGTCGTCGCTTCATCTAGGGCACCGTCGACACTCCTTCGTTTGCAATCTCAGAATCGTACGAATTTCGATGAGCATACTCAGCGTGTTTCTGAGATCAAAACAGCTTCGCTATGTGGTGCCGAAATCGCGATCTGAGCTCCTTTCAGCCTCCGAACGCGTTATCGTAGTGCTTGTGCAGGCTATTTCGTCCTTTTGTGCCAAAGGTATATACCAGTTTCTGTTCGCCAGTTTAAGCATCTCGAAGTCTGCTACAGGTCTAGCAGAACTCGTCTGGGCAGTTCCGTTCAACTTTTTGAGATACAGTCAATTTTTTGCATCGAGGTATTTTAGTCACCGGCCATGGATGAAAGCAGTGATGTATTTCGTATGTTGGCTGTTGAGGATAAGTTGGATGGTACCAACTACCCATTATGGGCATATATGATGTGACATGTATTGGTTGCAAAAGGATTGTGGAACATTGTGCAGGGTGTTGAAAGATGTCCTGTTACACCTGTAACGACAGGTACTACAAATACAGGTGCTGGAGCTGATGAAGATGGTGTCGAAGATGATATTCCACAGATTCCTGTTCGTGCTGTTGTTTCTGTTGCAACTACTGCAGAGCAGATTTTTTGGGATGGCAGAGATGCCCAAGCACATGCATTGATAGCTTTGTTTGTCAAATATGCCATTATTCCTCATATACGCTCTTGCAGAACAGCTAGGGATGCTTGGGATACACTTACCACATTGTACCAAGCTAGGAATGAGGCTCGTGTTGCTTATCTCTGAAAACAATTGGAGAGTGAGCACATGAATGAAGGTGATTCCATGGACAGTTTCCTAACAAAGATCAAAGACTTGAAGGAACAGTTGTTTTCTGCTGATGAGGTTATACCAGATAGCTCACTTGTGCAGACCATTCTGAATGGTCTTCCTGATTCATATCAGAGTTTCGCTTCTACTCTTCGATTGATGATGAAAGGCAATCCAAATGCCTTGTCATTTGAGGAGTTAGTCTCTATTCTGTTACAGGAAGATCAGTCGAGGCAGAATAGGTCCATTATGCGTGTTGCAGATCAAGCTCTCCTGGCTAGTCAGAAGGGCAAAGGAAAATGGAGCTCGTCTACTAGTAAGCAGAAATCTGCAAATGCTGCACATTCAAAGAACCATGATAAAGATGAGAAGAAATGAGAAAAGCAGAATTTTTTTTGCAAGTACTGTAAAGGGAATGATCATATCATAAAGAACTGTCCAAAACTGGCTGCTAAAGAGGCAAAGAAGAAAGAGGCTGGAATGGTTGTTGCAGAGGCCTCTACACCAAAAACAGAGTCTACAAATCTTGTGCAGGAAGAAGAATGGGCGTTTACTACTGTCTGCAGTTTTGACCCATCTTCTCATGTAGTTTTGACCCATCTTCTCATGATCAGTGCATGTCTACAATAGACTCAGATGTTTGGTACTTTGACAGTGGGGCGACCAAACATATTACCTCACAGCGTAGTTTCTTCTCTTCACTCGAGCCTGCCCCTACATGGAATACCGTTACATGCGCCAACAACTCCTCTTATCCAGTTATGGGAGTTGGTAAGATCATTTTGACTACTGCTGATGGTAGTTCTTTCACTTTGTTAGATGCTTTATTTGTGCCAAGGATCAAGAAGAATTTGTTATCAGTTTTTGCATTAGCCAAGATTGGCTTGGTTGTGAAATTTGTTGATGGCAGGTGTACCGTTCATGATCTCTCAAATGGCAATGTGATTATTGCTTCTGGCATTTTATGTCGTGGGTTGTATAAGCTCATAGACTATGAAAGATCTGTAAGTGATTTGGCATGTGTAGTAAATGATTCTCAGGCTATGTCAGATGCAAAGCTTTGGCATGCATGCTTTGGTCATCTGAATTTTGCTAGTTTGCTACGCCTGCAGAAATCTGATATGGTGTCTTCTTTGCCCAAGCTTGAGGCACCCGGAAAACATGTATGTGAAGGCTGTATTTTGGGCAAAATGCAGCGTTTCTCCTTTCCAAAAGATGGTTCAGTTCGGGCTATGCAGAAATTGCAGCTTGTACATAGTGACGTCTGTGGTCCTATGCAGACACCCTCTTTTGGAAATTACCTTTACTTCGTGACTTTCATTGATGATTTTTCCAGGCATGCATGGGTATATCCACTCAAAGCAAAGTCCGAAGTATTCATGTGCTCTAAACAGTTTTTGGTTTTGGCTGAAAATCTATCAGCATGTAAAATGGGCACCCTCCGTTCTGATCGAGGGGGGGAATATATGTCTTCTGATTTTAATGCATTTCTGGCTGAACGTGGGATAAAACACCAGTGTATAGTGCCGTATACACCTCAACAGAATGGAGTTGCTGAACGGAAGAACAGGTCACTCATGGAGATGGCGAGGTGCATGGTCGAGAGTCAAGCTTTACCACATAGTTTCTGGCTTGAGGCTGTCATGTGTGCAGCATATGTACTGAACAGGTGTCCCACTAAAGCGCTACAGCCTATCACTCCATATGAGGCTTGGCATGACCGCAAGCCATCTGTTGCTCATCTGCGTGTTTTTGGTTGTTTGGCATATGCATTAGTGCCTGAACAACATCGCAAAAAATTGGATGATAAGGCAGTAAAATGTATTTTTGTTGGGTACAGTTCTGAAAGTAAAGGCTATCGTCTGTATCATCCACAGACTAAACGCATTTTGGTTAGCCGTGATGTTGTCTTTATGGAAGATGCTATTCATCCATTTCTTTCATGTAGTAAGGAGACATCTGTTAGCTCCAAAGACATGTATGATACTTTGATGCCTCTTTTTACAGGTGGACAGTCTAGTGCTGGTCCTAATGAGGCAACTTCTCAGCCTTTGCAGGTTTCATATGATGATGCAGATCATTCCATTTCTGATGCAGATCTACATGATGCACTTGTTGATGAGAGAGAGCTGATATTGAGGTTCAGGCTCTCATAGTGCCTCCTTTGCATCAGATTGCTATGCTATGGCTGCGTCTAGTCTCTGTGATGAGAATGAGCCTATTTTGTTTGATGAAGCACAAAATTCAAAAAATTGGATGGCTGCTATGCAATCTGAATATGATGCTATAATGAAGAATGGTACATGGTCTTTATGTGACTTGCCTCTTGGCAAGAAGGCCATTGGCACTAAGTGGGTATACAAGCTGAAGTGTAAACCTGATGGTACAGTTGACACGTACAAGGCTAGGCTTGTTGCAAAGGGTTATGCGCAGGAAAGAGGCATTGATTTTGATGAGATCTTTGCACCTACATGCCGTATGACTACTGTTCGGAGCATTTGTGCACTTGCAGCCCATCATGGTCGGAATGTACATCAGTTGGACATTAAAACAACATTTCTAAACGGTGACTTGCATGAAGAAGTGTATGTTTTTCAGCCCCATGGCTTTGTGCAAAAAGGGCATGAAAACCAGGTGTGCAGGTTAAAGAAGGCATTATATGGTCTAAAGCAAGCACCACGTGCTTGGTATGAGAAGATACATGCCTATCTGATTGCACATGGTTTTGAGAACAGTCCAACTGAAAGCACCTTATATGTTAAGCGTGCTAATGATGTGCTTTTGATCATTGTTGTCTATGTTGACGACATGCTGCTCACTGGTCCTATTGAGAAGCATATTGTTGATTTTAAGGCTGATTTGCATGCCTCATTTGAGATGTCTGATTTGGGGCATTTGCATCATTATTTGGGCATTCAGTTTATGCACGTTGATGGTGGAATGGCTTTGTGTCAAAGAAATATATTGACACATTATTGCAGTGTTTTGGCCTTGAAGACTGTAAGCCTATCGCCACTCCTATGGAGACAGGTTTACGATTGAGTCTTCATGATGCTGGAGATGCATTTGATGTTTTTCTCTATCAGCAGGCTATTGGATGCTTGATTTACTTATGCATTACTTGACCAGATATTCAGTTTGTTGTCTCACAGATGAGCAGGTTTATGCATTGCCCAGGAATCATGCATTGGAAGGCGGTTAAGCGCATCTTTCACTACTTGAGTGGTACTCGGCTACTTGGGTTGTTTTATCCCAAGGGGGGATCACTACCACCAGATTTGCATGCTTTTTGTGACTCAGATTGGGCTGGTTGCTATGACACTCATGTGTCCACGAGTGGTTTTTGCTTCATGCTTGGTAGCTCATGTATATCTTGGTTGAGCAAGAAGCAGCCTACTCTGGCCACTTCCAGTTGTGAGGCTGAGTATAGGGCAGCTTTCATAGCTACCGTTGAGTGTGTGTGGCTCAGACGCCTTATGGCTGATTTGGGTGTTGGTCAGTCTTCTGCCACCACCATCTTCACTCACAGTTAGAGTGCATTGGCAGTTGCGAGGAACCCTGTGTTCCATGCTCGCATGAAGCACATTGAGGTGCATTATCATTATGTCAGGGAGAGGTTCTCTGCTGGGGAGATCAGCTTGGCATATGTGCCCACGCAGGAGAACATTGCAGACCTTTTCACGAAGGCTCTGCCTAGGGAGAAGTTTGAAGCTTTCCGCAAAGCTTTGGGCTTACTTCCTTTTGTGGAGTGATTTCCACATAGCTTGGCACTTCCTTATACATGAGTGCCAACTCCTTGTTCACCGCATCACTCCCAGGGGGGATTTGTTGATATATTTAGGTAGTGATGTGTGTGAACACTCTAGGACCGCCGGGGCACTTTTTTCCCTCTTTAGGAGGTTTTTTTACCTCGGCTTGTATATACGCCTATTACCCTAATGGGCTACTTATCTTTGTACATTCTCTAGTAATACATTCAGTATTGTGTGTTGTGCTCCAAGCTTCTTCTTCTTCCTTGTGCTGTTCGCGTGCTTCTGCAGACATCTAACTCCAACAGTGATTTGGGAAACTTGTCTTATTTCTTAGGAATGTAGATTGTGTATACTCAACATGGAGTATATGTTACACAAGAAAGATACTTGAAGAAGCTTCTGGTCGAGTTCAACATGGAAGATTGCAAGCTTTCAACCACACCATTGGAGGTAAATCATAAATTGAGCAGATATGGAGGAGAAGAATTTAATGACATGAAGAAATATCAGAGTCTGGTAGGTAGTTTGATCTATGCTACCTTGACAAGACTAGACCTATCATATGCAGTTGGTGTCTTATCACAATTTATGCATTGTCCAAAGAAAAGTCATTGGATTGCAGCTCAAAGGGTACTCAGATATATCAAGGGAACTTTAAGTGAAGTTTTGTATTATGGTTTTACTTCTGACACAAGAATCAAAGTGTTTAGTGATGCAGATTGGGCAGGTAATTGAGATGATAGAAGGTCTACTCATGGTTATCTCTGTTATATTGGAGACAACTTAGTTTCTTGGTGCTCAAAGAAGCAACATACAGTTGCTTTGTCATCCACAAAAACTGAGTATAAAGGAATGGTAGAGGCTGCAAAAGAAGTGATATGGTTGAAGACTTTATTGAAAAGTTTTGGAACTGATCAAAGTACTCCAATTATTTTTGGAGACAACATGAGTTCATTATATTTAGCAGTTAATCCTGTTTTTCATGCCAGGACTAAACATATAGAGATTCAATATCATTTCTTAAGAGAAAAGGTACTTGACAAAGAGATTGAAGTCTTCTATACACCAACAAAAGAGCAAGTTCCATATATGTTGACAAAAAGCTTAGATGGACCTAAGCTATAGAAGTTTAAAGAGATGGCAGGAATAAAGAAGGATGGTATAGTCACAATTAGTAATCGACGGGCTGTTGGAACAAAGCAATCCCAAATTGATGATTATGAAGAATTTGAAGTAAGTCAAGAATCAAAATGAAGTCAAAGAAGTCCGTGAAGAAAGTGAAGAGATCTCAGAAAGGTAACTTGTATACATATGTACATTACACATGGAAATTCTTGTACTATGAGTTTAGATGATTATTAGAATGATAAGAAATAATGTAATAGATGCAGGATGAGTCTAGAATCATATGTATATAAGTCAATGATGTAAAGAAATAAGTAAGAGCAGGCTTTGGGATTGCATTTTGATGGGAATTGTGGGTTTTACGGGGTGTATTCTAGTTCCTCCACCTTGGGTTGGTTCTACCCTAAAGGTGGTTCTATTCATATTTCCCATTCCCTGGTTGGTTTGGTTGTGGGAGTTAATTCTTGGCATGGTGAATTGTACCTGTGGTCTATTGGGTATACTACCTTGGCTCGTTTGTCCTTACCTCGCATTTTTCGTTCTTTGTTGGGTTTAGAATGGGTTTTGTGAGGTAGTTGTGTGATCTTGAGGAGGGAATATAGGCAGACCCATGTACTTTAATCTAGACCTATCCACTTTATCTACAGGCCAATATCTCCTTTGTTTTTGGTCTAGGTATGTAATTCTAGATGGATTTTCCGGATCCCCTAACTCATATATAGTTGTTGGGATGATGCCTTCTCCTCATGTTAGTGAATCAATTTGTAGGAGTAGGTCTGATCCATGTACCAAGTACACATCCATCAGATAGTCATCTTGGGATATCCTGTCCCCTTGTAATACTTGAGTCATTACTGACTTTCCCATAGGGGTAGTCACTATATCTCCACTGTTGGTTCTCTCAGAAGTCCCTTGTCCCTCTAACTCTCCTCTATCGGTAATCTGATCAAGGTTTTCGGTTATTGCATAGATATGGCCCATCTTGTCCATGAAGACTCCACCTTCGTACTTGATGGCAGGCCTTGGAACTATTTCTAATTCTATAGTGTTTATCATTCTTGCTACTGACCTATGTAGACCATCGAGGTAGATGGGTATTCCTTACAAGTTAGTGGATATGTATTGAAGAGACATCCGATACTCCCGTTCCACTACACACATAAAACCTTCCCTTGGTACTGAACTATGCATGTCTTCAGAAGCCATGAGTCTCTCCATGTTAAAAGACATTTCTGACTCACTCGTCTGTGAACTCAGCATGTAGTGATAACCACTGAGTTGTGAGCCCACGACTTGGTTGTATGGTTGACACTAGCCTCAAATGATTGGATACTTTATCTATCTTTTCCTAGGTGTCTAGTTGATCTCAGGTTCATAAGCCTTGTCTACCAGTCCAAAATTTTCCTTTGTATTGCTCAAAATCTTGTGGAACCCCTTGCTTCCTAGACCAACCTGAGGGTCAACTTCAAAATACTATATCTAATAATCACGTATTAGTTTTACTATAACCAATCAATATTTTTGTAGTACTCTCCATGAGCTTTCCAACGAACCCAAAATCACACCAAATGGATTTCGTATGAGAAAGTTATGCCAGTTCAGGTTTCTGGAGGTTAAAACAGGGAAACAGGATCTCTCGAGAATTACTTCAGAACATGTGATACACGATACTGGGTCTGATGATACAATACTAGAGAGTCGCGATATGATACTTGTCTTTGGATAATACCACCTCAGATGATACGATACCACCAAGGCGATACCAACTTCCACGGTACGATACTGCTATCGAGACGATACGATACTGGAAGTGGTCACGATACGATGCTGGAAGTGGTCACGATACGATACCAAGTCAGCTCATGATACGATACCACTCACTAGACGATACCTCACTTCTCACCATATGATATCACAAAGTGCACGATACGATACCTCTGATTGGCATGATACGATACCTTTGATTGGCACGATATGATACCAACCTCACGATATGATATCAGGATAGCTGACGATACAATACTTGATTGGCTCACGATACGATACTTGATTGGCTCATGATACGATACCGGTAGTTAGGATGTTATGATACCAGTGACTTCTCGGGATGATACGATACCAAGTTACCAAACGATACGATACTAGTATATAAACGATACGATACCACTCAGTAGACGATACGATACCTTGATGGACATGATATGATACCACCAAAATGATGGCGATACAATACTTAAGATCACCGCAATACGGTATCGGTTATGCTCACGATACGATACCTAGTGGACTGCAATACGATACCACCAAAGGACCACGATCGTGATACCAACACTTGGTGATGCACGATACTCGACAAGTATCACGATACACGGAGGACAAAGTTCCGCAATGTACATGAAGAATAAGAAGAAAGCAGATAAACGTAAAGCAAAGGATGAAGAGGAATCAAGTTCTCAATTTTATTATGCAAGAGGTAGAAGCACTAACAGAGGAAGAGCAAGAGGTTTTGGAAGAGGAAGAAGTAACCAGAATAACAATAAAAAGGCTTGTTGGATCTATGGATTCAGTAATCGTTTGGCTCATGACTGTTGGCATAATCAGCAAAGATCAAATCAAAATCAGAATAAAAATAGCAGAGGCAGAGGTGGAAGATATCAAAGTTATTCTTAGATAAGTAGACAAATTCAAAGAGGAGGCTATGGTAGAGGTGGAGGAAGAAGGGGACAGAATCAATCCTACAACACCACCTACTACAATTATGCAAATGACACACAAAATGAAATTCATATATCATTGATGATGAATTCAATCAATACATTAGATAAAGATGATCTAAAGGTATTTTACATTGACTCTCGATGTTCTAATCATTTGTCGAGAAACATGGAATTGATGCTAGAATTAGAAAAAGACATTTCTAGTCATACAGTTCAAACAGGTGATAATACAAGACATAGCGTACATTCAATTGGAAAAGTGAAATGCAAGAGTGGAGCAGCTTTTCTAACCAATGTTTTGTATGTTCCCACAATACTAAAAACTTGATTAGTGTGGGATAGATATTTGAAAAAGTTTTTCGAGTCAGGTTTACAAATGAATGAGTATTTGTTGAAGATCCATAGAATGGATATAATCAGATTGTTTGTGGTAAGAAAGAAGGTAGACTTTACTTTAAGAGTGCAAGGGAACATTGGTCAAGCTCTACTCACACATGGTGAACGAGTGATTATAGAACTTGATCTCTAGCATAAGAGATTATGTCATTTCAATGAAAGAGGAATTAAATCTATGGTTGCAAATTAGTCTGTACTAGGACTACCAAATGTGGAGAGTCAACATATGATTTACAAATGTGGAGCATGTCAAATGGGAAAAGCACACAGGTTACCGTTTCAGAAGAAAGGATTCAAACATGATGGAGTACTAGAGCTCAATTATACAGATGTTTGGGGATCAACAAAAGAAGGATCTATTAGTGTCTCAAGGTATTATGTTCTTTTCATTTATGATGTTATAAGATGGATAAATCTGTATGTTTTGAAGGAAAGATCAGAAGTGTTTGGAGCTTTCAAGCATTTTCATGCATATGCAGAGAGAGTCACATGTCAAAAGCTAAAGAGACTAAGGTCTGATGGAGGGGGAGAATACTTCTCCCAAGAGTTCAATGATTATCTTTGGAATGCAAGTATTAAGAGATAAATAACCTGTAGGTATACACCACAACAAAATGATGTAGCAAAAAGAAGAAACAAGACTTTGGTTGAGTTTGCTAGAGCTATGCTGAAGGAGAAGAATTGTCCAAATTATCTTTGGGTTGAGGCTATAAATACAGCTACATATCTTGTGAATAGATTATTATGTATATCTCTAAATGGAATGACTCCATATGAAGCTTGGAGGGGTAAGAAACCAACACTAGATCATTGTAAAGTGTTTGGATCAATTGCATATGCTTATGTGACATCACAACTTAGAAATAAACTTGAACCAAAGGTAGAAAAATATGTGTTGATTGGTTATGATGAGAAGCAGCTGGGTTACAAGTTATGGAATCCTCTAACCAAACTATTTCTTGTTTTTAGAGATGTTAAATTTGATGAACATAAAAGTTGGTATGTAGATCAAAGTCATACAATTGAAGAATTTGAAGAAGAGGTAAGGAGATGTGAGAAAGGAAAATCAAGTGTGCAGGTGAATGGAGATGAAGAGTATATGCAAACAAGTACATCCAGGAGTGGATTAACAAGCAGAAATGAAGAAGCTCCTATATTTGATGAAGAGGTGTATCCAGACACATATGAAAAATATGAACCAAGGAAGTCAAGTAGGACAAGAAGGCAACTAGAAAGGTATTCTTATGATACATCTTACATAACTCAGAATAACTATGCATACATGGTCAAAGATCATGAAGAACCTCAGAACTATGATGAAGCAAAAGGTAAGAAGCAATGGGAAGAAGCAATGAAGGAAGAATTCAATGCACTAGAGGAGAACAAGACTTGAGAACTTGTTCCTAAACCAAATGGTAAGAAGGTAATTGAAATTAAATGGGTTTATAAAGTGAAGAATCTTGCAAATGGAAGTATAGCCAAATACAAAGCTAGACTGGTGGTGAAAGGCTCTACCCAAACTTATGGTATAGATTATGATGAGACATTTAGTCCTGTAGCTAAGATGCCAACTATAAGGACAATCATGGCTATTGCAACTTCAAAAGGATGGAATCTAAGTCAACTGGATATAAAGGATGCATTCTTGAATGGATACATATCAAACAAGGTATACATGGAACAACCTCAAGGGTTTATATCTTCCAGGGATCCAAATTTTGTCCGCAGATTGAGAAGAGCACTCTATGGATTGAAGCAAGCTCAAAGGGCATGGAACTATAGACTCGTGAAGTATCTCAATGATCTTGGATATTGCCAAAACTTTGTAAAAACCTTCTCTCAATAAAGGCCATTACAAAGTGCAACATGACAGTGCAATTCGATCACAACAAAGTTCAAGTCATTGATCGTGAATCCAATGCAGTGATAGCTCAAGGCTTTGAAGACAAAGGTCTCTACAGGCTTTCAAGTTTTATGGGCAAAGATTCAAGTCTTAGCTTGTGGCATTGCAAATTTGGACAGACCTCTTTCTTAGCTAAGATCTCTTCCAATCATCTTGTCAAAGGTCTACCCAGGATCATACAAGTGGAATTAAATTGCCAAGCATGTGCCAAGAAAATAGTTGTCCCTTTCCCTATAGCAGCATCCATTTCTGCAAATAAACCCTTAGCATTAGTCCATGCTGATATTTGTGGACCTATGCATACACCTTCTCTAAGTGGGTCAATTTACTTCTTCCTAATAGTAGATGACTTCACTAGATATACCTGGGTTTATTCACTCAAGCATAAAGAGGATGTCCTTTCCAAGTTCAAGCAGTGGACACAAGCAGTTCTTGAAGACTTTCCAAGTTCTTTGAAGATCATATGATCTGATGGAGACAATAGCTTTGTCAATCACAACTTTTCCAAGTACTTGAAGCAACATGGAATCAAGTATCAAGCAATGCAAGATACTCAACAACATATTGCCTTATAGAAGATTCAAAGTGTGATCCAGATGACCAAGGTTATGTTTAGTCCAAAGTAACTCCCACTAAAGTTTTGGGATGAAGCAGTACAGACAGCCGTACATATTCAGAATAGAGGGTTTTTAGATGTCTTAGAACCAAACACCATTTGAGGTTTGCTTTCAGAAGAAGCCGAATGTGAGCTATTTTTGCATCTTTGATAGTGATGCCTTGTTGATATATTTAGATAGTGATGTGTGTGAACACACTAAGACCATCGGGGCACTTTTTTCCCTCTTTAGGAGGTTTTTTCCCCCAGCTTGTATATACACGTATTGCCCTGATGGACTACTTATCTTTGTACATTCTAGTGGCAATACATTTAGTATTGTGTGTTGTGCTCCAAGCTTCGTCTTCTTCCTTGTGTTGTTTGCATGCTTTCGCAGACATCTAACTCCAACAATTGGTATCAGAGCAAGTCCTCGCTTCATCTCGAGTGTCGCTCTTTTTATAGGTGGACAGTCTGGCACCGACAGGCAGTTCAGTGCATCTTTTACTACTTGAGTGGTACCCAGCTACTTGGGTGGTTTTATCCCAAGGGGGGATCACTACCGTCAGATTTGCATGCTTTTTCTGACTCTCACTAGGTTGGTTGCTATGACACTCGTGTGTCCACTAGTGGTTTTTGCTTCATGCTTGGTAGCTCATGCATATCTTGGCTAAGTAAGAAGCAGCCTAGTGTGGCCACTTCTAGTTGTGAGGCTGAGTATAGGGCATCTTTCACATCGACTGTTGAGTGTGTGTAGCTGAGATGCCTTATGGCTGATTTGGGTGTTGGTCAGTCTTCTGCCACCACTATGTGCACTGACAGTGAGAGCACATTGGAAGTTGCGAGGAACCCCGTGTTCCATGCTTGCACTAAGCACATTGAGGTGCATTATCATTATATGAGGGAGAGGTTCTCTGCTGGAGAGATCAGCTTGGCATATGTGCCCATGGAGGATAACATTGCATACCTTTTCACGAAGGCTTTGCCTGGGGAGAAGTTTGAAGCTTTCTGCAAAGCTTTGGGCTTACTTCCTTTTGTGGATTGATTCCACATAGCTTGGCACTTCCTTATACATGAGTGCTAGCTCCTTGTTCACCGCATCACTCCAAAGGGGGATTTGTTGATATATTTAGGTAGTGATGTGTGTGAACACACTAGGACTGTAGGGGCACTTTTTCCCTTCTTTAGGAGGTTTTTTTCACCCCCTTGTGTATACGTGTATTGCCCTAATGGGCTACTTATCTTTGTACATTCTAGTGGTAATACATTCAGTATGGTGTGTTGTGCTCCAAGGTTCTTCTTCTTCCCTGTGCTATTCACGTGCTTCCGCAGACGTCTAACTCCAACATGCCTATGTTCAATGCCATGATGATGATCGGCCTAAGCAGTACATTTTCATCGGTTACATAGAACGACAGAAGGCATAAAAACTCTACGACCCAAAGAGTCACTCAGTTATAGTAACCAAAGACTTCATCTTTGATGAATACTGTAGAGGAGGTACTGGAGTATCTACTTTTAGCAGGAGCATGCAACAAGCACTCCAATACTTCACCTACTCAAGGGAGGTTCTCCTTAGGGAAATATACCCTTTAACACTTTTGTGAGCAGACAAATATCAATAATTGCACAGAGTTGTGAATACTTAGAGATAATATTAATGACAAAATGACAATAATGGAAGACCAACCACTCCTTAGTTCGAATCAGATGATTACAACATATGCAAAAGAGATGCTCAAAAGTTTATGCTCTGGGCTAACATGCCACTCCAGAACTAAACAACATCAATATAAGGGATTCATCCAATCTGTACAATGGACTCAACTAGATGTAGACTAGCACTGATCAATACAAATTATGAAGACTTGCTCTAAGGGAAAGAGCACAAAATACCAATGACTCACACTGAATGACAAAACCAAGCCACTCTCTTCACACTATAGTGCTATTAGCCCTCACTGGGAAGCCCACGCTCTGTATCCTCGCCACAGAGTGACTTCCTACAGTAGGCTTGAAGCCACAAAGTGCAAAGAGAGGACCTCTATACATACGTATGTAAATGTGTGTATCTGAATATATCCCAAATGAACACAAATCCATTGCTTTTATAGGCTCCAATAGGACAAGAGGGCCTTGCCGATTCCTCACGTCCACTGATCATGCGCCGATTGATTGCCCAAAATTGGAGGGGTAGATCAAATATGCCACCAATCTTGAATTGGATCCTCAAAAATAGGCAGTCGTCATGAATGGTTGGCGGCAACAATCATTTCTCCACTTTCACTTTTACCACTTACACCTTTACTGTCACTTTTGAATGCAAGCTGAGATCCTCATTTTGTGCCGCCCGTGATGTTTGAATGACCATGAGAAGCACATCCTTCACCTAATTTTTGTAGTAGCTTTTGATCCTTCATATTAAGTGGGCGGTGTGGGAGGTGAGTTGTGGGGAGTTGAGAGAGATTATGGGGTTTGTGGAGGGTTGTGGAGGGGTGTGGAGTTGTGTGGAGTTGTGTGGGGTTTGTGGGGTTTGTGTGTTGGGTGGGAATAGGGGTGAGTTATGGGGAGTTGTGGGGGTTTTTGGGGTGTGGTAAAAAATTGATCCAAGATTTCAAAGTTATTATTGCAGTACCTCCTCTACAGTTTGGCACGCCTAGTGGGACACTTGCATTTCTGTGAGAGGCCATGAGGATAGTAAATAGTCCTCCTTTTTCGTATTTTTGCCCTATTGCATTTGCAAGTAGGTACATGACCCATACACGAGCAGATAAGGAGCCTCTTCGTATACGAAGGAGCCTTAACAAGTCAGCTATATCTTCAACTAGTGAACCTACCTCCCCTCTACCCTCTTTGAATTTATCTATTGAATTCGGTGCGACACCACTATCAAAGGAGAAGCATAGTAGAACATTAGACTTCTCCTCAGATACGCCAGAAGAAACACCAGTGCAAATGGAGGATCTCTCTCATTTACTCTCTAGACTCAATATCAAGTTCCCTACCTTCAAGGGACAAGCTTATGAGGATGCTGATGATCATGTGAGGAGGTTCATCTCCTTATGTCGAGGATGAGGTCTGCAGAACAGAGAGGATGCAATGTTGGTACTCTTCCCATCCACATTGGAAGGCCTTGCTGACAAATGGTACAGTCAATATGCAGATGGCCATTTTGCTACATGGGAGGCTTTGAAGACGGCATTCTCACAGACATTTAGACCTAGTGACTCCTCAGAAAGAGCTCTAGACTAGCTCGAGAATCTAAGGCTAAGATCAGGTGAATCTTTCATGAACTTCACACTAGAACAAAAGCACTTGTTGCACGTCTGCCACATGCTCCAGGTGACTTCTTGGTTAAAAAATGGATAGAAAAAGCTCTACCCAGGTCATCTCAGTAGAAGCTACGTGAGTCTCTTAGATTGGATGCAACCCTCAATGATTTTGTTGCAGCAGCATCACGCATTGAAGAAGCTAGGCAACATTTTGAAGGGGGTACACAATCGAATTATGCTGCAGAACTAGACCCTATTGGGCAACTGAGGAAGGAACTGGAGGCATTGAGAATGCAACAAAATCAACAAGAAGAGAAGGTCTTGCCACCACTGTGTCGCACTGATGATGAAGTAGCCCAACTTTGCCGTGAGTTAGAAGATTTGCGGACCACTTAGGATATAAGAAGGCAGATTTGGTGTACAATATGTAACAACAATGGACATTCCAATGCTAATTGCCCTAACAAGGTAAGCTGTCAATTTTGTGGAAAGGATGGTCATGAAGCTAGAGACTGTTACTACCTCAAGGGTACACAACAACGAAGTAACCCTCAAGCTTTGGATTCATATTATGCTAGTACTTCAAATGCACCTAATAGAGAGGAGAATCATACGACAAAGCCTAGATATAATAGACCATTGATGTGTTATCGCTGTGGTGAGTATGGCCATATGCAAAACAGGTGTTCCCTTCCAGAAGATGCACCTCCTTGTCAGCATTGTCCCGAGGCTAAGGATCACTACACCAAAGATTGCCCAAGAAGCCGTCCTGCTCCAATCCACATGATTGCAGTCTCTCCACAAGAAGAAGGTAGGACCACTCAGTCTTATGCTGTTTCATCTTCTTCA
The DNA here is from genome assembly GCA_020310875.1 of Ceratopteris richardii. NCBI lineage: Eukaryota > Viridiplantae > Streptophyta > Polypodiopsida > Polypodiales > Pteridaceae > Ceratopteris > Ceratopteris richardii. The sequence goes on from CM035424.1 coordinate 39,978,315, forward strand.
ATACCCATGATGACTAGAGCCAGACAAGCGGCATCAACCCATAGAGAAGAACAAGAGGGAGTCCAGGATAAAGAAGAGGAAAAGAAGTCTGGGTGGAAGGGCCAAGAAGAAATTGAAGGAGCTTATGAAAGGATGGCTACTTCTCTAAGGGACCAACCAACAACTCTGCAAGAAGACACTCATGAGGTAAACATTGAACAGATCTTGAAAGGTATTCATCACAAGGTTAGTCTATACGAACTTATAAGGATGGATTCAAAAATAAGAAGTGACTTATTGAAGATTATACACTCTGCTCACTTGATCCAATCACCCAGTATAGATGGTTTCATGGTTGATTTTCCCCCTGCACCCTTAGGAGACTACCAAAGCTCAAGATTATCTTTTTGTATAAAGGATGAAGCTCTCACAGGTGTGATCATAGATGGAGGCTCTGGTATCAATTTGATGCCAGATTTCACAATGAAGAAACTGAATTTGAACCCCACCAAGATGGCACCATTCACAGTTACACTAGCAGATCAACATCAGGTTGCGCCTCTTGGAATTATTGAAAAGGTACTGATGATAGTACAGGGTTGCCACTTTGTTCTAGATTTTGTTGTTATTGCACTTCCATAGGAGACTTCTTACCCTTTACTCCTGGGGAGACCTTGGCTGAGGCAAGCAAAAGCTTTGCAAGATTGGGGGGAAAAACAAACTATGGATTTCAACAAGCACCAATAGCCAACTGCAATTACATTTGGAAGAAGGATTTGACTCGGGGAAAACTACTGGGTATACTGTGGACACTCAGGTAATGTCCTCTCTACCCCAAGAAGAAGATACATTATTGAATTGGATGATGGAAAGTGCAGAGTGTTGCACGGTGGAAATCAGTGAAATAGAAGAAGAAGTTACGGATGAAGGAGTTGCAGGAAAAGGCCATGAAGATCACAAGGAGTTGGAAAATGAGAGTTTGCAGGAGAATACAAACTTTGAAGAGGCAAAAAATATAGAAGTACCCGGGATGGAAAGCTATGAGCCTGAGTGCAGAGAAGATCTTCCTTTTACGGATATACCTCAAGGATGGACTAGAGAACATATTGCAGAATATAAGTTAAAGTCCACTCCTGCATACAATGGAGATGATTTCTCAAACAAGACTAGTCTTGAAACACTAGTTCAAGAAATAAATCTAGGGGATGAAGAGAACCCTCAAGTAGTCCACTTGGCCTCTTGGCTATGGCATTATCCTCCTTTACTGCAGAAGGTAACTTCTTTACTTTTTGCCTACAAGAATGTCTTCGCATGGTCCTACAAAGATCTAACAGGGATACCAGAGGAGCTTGGATTACATAGAATACCCTTAGTTGAGGGAGCCACGCCTGCAAGAAGTAGGCCGTATCGACTCAATCCAAAATATGCAGAGGCGGTAAAGTTGGAAGTTACAAAACTAGAAGAAGCAGGTATAATTGTTCCAGTAGAACATTCCAGGTGGCTTTCTTCTATGGTTATTGTACCCAAGAAAAATAGTGGAAAAATAAGAGTTTGCGTTGATTTTTGTGCCTGAAATAAAGTGACTGTTCAAGATGGATTTCCTCAGCCCTTTTCAGAACAAGTACTTGAGGAAGTAGCCGGTCACACTTTGTATAGCTTCTTGGATGGTTTTAGTGGCTACAATCAGATAGTGATCCATCCTGATGATAGGGACAAAACAGCCTTTGTTACTCCATGGGGCACTTATGTCTATACTCGCATGGCTTTTGGTTTGAAGAATGCACCAGCTTTATTTAATAGAACAATGTATCTGATATTGGGCAAGTGGTTAACTACCTTTCTCCGCATTTTCATGGATGACTTTTCACTGTTTTCAGGCACATGTAGAAGAGCAACAGTTCAAGATTTCCATGATCATTTGGAAAATCTAAAGGAAATCTTTGAGCAATGTCTCAAAACAGGTTTGAAGTTAAATCCTGCTAAATGTCATTTTTTGGTCACCAAGGGCACTCTTCTTGGCCACATAGTATCTGCTGAAGGGATAACGGTTGACCCTGCAAAGGTTATTGCTATTCTATCCATGCCTATTCCACAAATCCCAAAGGAAGTGCAAAGTTTTTTGGGCCATGCAGGATATCATAGAAGATTCATACGAATGTATTCAGAAATAGCTAAGCCCTTATCAAGGCTTACCAGTAAAAAGGTCCCTTTCTCATGGAGTGCTGAAGCTGAGAAAGCATTTTGTGAACTGAAAATGAGGTTATGTACTGCTCCACTTTTAAGTGTTCCTAATTGGTCACTAGAGTTTCATGTGCATACAGATGCTAGTCTTCATGCTGTTGGTGCAATTCTAGCTCAACCATCATCACACAAGGTTGATAGACCTATCTCCTATGCCAACAGACTACTCACCCAAGCAGAAAGGAACTACAGTACGACTGAAAGGGAAGGCTTGGCTATTGTATTTGCTCTTCAGAAGTTTCGGCATTACCTTCTCGGTGTACATTTTATAGTCATATCCGACCATCAGCCCTTGAAGTACTTGATAAACAAGCCTAGAGTAGCTGGAAGGATTTGGAGATGGTTACTCCTCTTTCAAGAATTCAACTTTGATATTCATATTAAGCCAAGAAGAGAGCACTACATGGCAGAGCAAGTGTCCATGACTGCAATGAGCGAGAAGGCAACATGTATTAATGATGAACTGGTGGATAGTAATCTCTTTCTAGTGGCAATACAGGCTGATTGGTATGATGGAATTCTCCATTTTCTCACTACTGGAAAACTCCCAGAACACTTGACACCTGTAGAAAAGAGAAGATTGCTCCTGAAAACCAAAGCATATTCACTTATAAATGGAAATTTATATAAATACTATCACGATGATATCTTGAGAAAGTGTGTTTATCCCGAGGAGGTAAATCTTTTGCTAGAGGCAGCACACAGTGAAGGGCATCTAAAGGGGGAAGAATTGGCTCACAGAATCATCCACAAGGGACTATGGTGGCCTCATATTTACAAGGATGCAATCAAGTTTGCTAAAGAATGCCACATTTGCCAGAGATGTGCTCCTACGCCAACCAGATTGAATTTCCAACCATTAGTCATATCTACAGGATGGCTCCCATTTGAACGATAGGGTCTTGATTTCATAGGACCAATTAGTCCAACTGGTCAACTTGGAGGTAAGAAGTATATTTTGATGGCCACATGTTATGCAACTAAATGGATAGAGGCTAAAGCTACTGTGGACTGCACAGCGTTAACAATAGCTAAGTTCTTGTATAAACATATTTTCTCAAGGTTTGGTTGCCCACTGGAAATCACTAATGATAGGGGAACACATTTTGTAAATCAGCTACTCCAATTTATATTTGACAAGTACAAGGTCTTCCATAAAAAATCTTGTGCCTACTATCCAAGGGCAAATGGGCAAGCAGAGAAATCCAATAAGATTTTGATCGGGTTGTTGTGCAAATTATCTTTTGATCATCAAAGCCTTTGGCCACAAGCATTGATCGGTGCAATTTGGGCTTTTAGAACTACAAGAAGGGGAACCACTGGTGAGAGTCCGTTTCGCTTAGTATATAGAAAAGAGGCATTGGCCGCATTTGAATTCATTATAAAAAAGGAAATGGGAACCAAAACCATTGGAATTGAACCTCCCATTGAGAGATTGGTGGCATTAGAAGAATACAGAGAAGGAGCAATGCAAAAACTTCAGGTAACACAAGAAGAGTGCAAGAGACTGCATGACAGGTATCTGAGGTCTAATGAAGTTCAGGAAGGATCCATGGTTTTAGTGCATCAGGTCCCAGCAATTCCAACCAAACTGGCACCCAAATGGATAGGACCTTACACGAGGGTAAAGGTATTACCTCATGGAGCAGTACATCTGGAGGATTTGCAGGGTAAGAGGATACCCCTGGTCAATATTTCTAGGGTGAAGAAGTACCTGAATTAAGGTAAATTGGAAGCATTTCATTCACCGTACCTACCGTATTTCATTCAGTGATTGTAGTTTATTATACAAAAAATAAATAAATAAACTAATTTAAAAAAATAAATAAATAAATATATATATATATTTTAAAATTATTTATTTATTTTTTTTCCAAGGTGAAGGATTATCTGAGTTAAGTCAAACAGGAAGAACTTCCTTCACTATCTTGTTTTCAGCTTCGGGAATTGCACCGGGACGGTGCAAAGACTTGATGTGGGGGTCTGTATCGCGGCATTTCCCTCCCTCTCTCTTTCTCTCTCTCTCTTCTCTCTCTCTCTTTTCCCCCACCACCCCGCGGCCCCCACCATCACCTCGACCCCCTCCAACCCCACCGTCCCCTCCTTTTTCCCCCACCACCCCTGCGGCCCCACCATCACCCCGACCCCCTCCAACCCCACCGTCCCCTCCACTTTTTCCCCAACCCCCCACGCGACCCCCACCATCACCTCGACCCCCTCCAACCCCACCGTCCCCTCCTTTTTCCCACACCACCCCTGCGGCCCCCACCATCACCCCGACCCCCTCCAACTCCACCGTCCCCTCCTTTTTCCCCCACCACCCCTGCGGCCCCCACCATCACCCCGACCCCCTCCAACCCCACTATCCCCTCCTCTTTTCCCCACCACCCCACAGCCCTCCACCACTCCACACCACCCCACAGCCCTCCACAAACTCCACACCACCCCACAGCCCTCCACCACCCCACAGCCCCCCACCACTCCACACCACCCCACAACCCTCCACCACTCCACACCACCCCACAACCCTCCAACACTCCACGACCCCCCACACAACTCCACACCCACCCCACAGCCCTCCACCACTCCACACCACCCCACAGCCCTCCACCACTCCACACGACCCCACAACCCTCCACCACTCCACACCACCCCACAGCCCTCCACCACTCCACACCACCCCACGGCCCTCCACCACTCCACACCACCCCACAACCCTCCACCACTCCACACCACCTCACAACCCTCCACCACTCCACACCACCCCATGGCCCTCCACCACTCCACACCACCCTACAGCCCTCCACCACTCCACACAACCCCACAGCCCTCCACCACTCCACACCACCCCACAACCCTCCACCACTCCACACAACCCGACAGCCCTCCACCACTCCACACCACCTCACAGCCCTCCACCACTCCACACCACCCCACGGCCCTCCACCACTCCACACCACCCCACGGCCCTCCACCACTCCACACCACCCACGGCCCTCCACCACTCCACACCACCCCACAGCCCTCCACCACTCCATGACCCCCCACACAACTCCACACCCACCCCACAGCCCTCCACCACTCCACACCACCCCACAACCCTCCACCACTCCACACCACCCCACGGCCCTCCACCACTCCACACCACCCCACGGCCCTCCACCACTCCACACCACCCCACGGCCCTCCACCACTCCACACATGGCCCTCCACCACTCCACACCACCCCACGACCCTCCACCACTCCACACCACCCCACAACCCTCCACCACTCCACGACCCCCCACACAACTCCACACCACCCCACAGCCCTCCACCACTCCACACCACCCCACAGCCCTCCACCACTCCACACCACCCTACAACCCTCCACCACTCCACACCACCCCACAGCCCTCCACCACTCCATGACCCCCCACACAACTCCACACCGACCCACAGTCCTCCACCACTCCACACCACTCCACAACCCTCCACCACTCCACACCACTCCACGACCCCTCACACAACTCCACACCACCCCACAGCCCTCCACCACTCCACACCACCCCATGGCCCTCCACCACTCCACACCACCCCACAGCCCGCCACCACTCCACACCACCCCACAGCCCTCCACCACTCCACACCACCCCACAGCCCTCCACCACTCCACACCACCCCACAGCCCTCCACCACTCCACACCACCCCACAACCCTCCACCACTCCACGACCCCCCACAAACTCCACACCACCCCACAACCCCCCCCACAAACCCCACAAATCCCACATTTTTCCACGACCTCACATAAGGCTCTCATACAGTTTGTGATGGATATTTGGAGGATCATTTCTTAACCAAACCCTACAGTGTTATATATCATTGGAAAGCTCTCGACGAGTAATTTCCAATGATATATAACACTGTAGGTTTTCGTTAAGAAATGATCCTCCAAATATCCATCCAAAAGTGTATGAGAGCCTTATGTGAGGTCGTGGAAAAATGTGGGATTTGTGGGGGGGTTGTGGGGTGTCGTGGAGTGGTGGAGGGCTGTGGGGTGGTGTGGAGTGGTGGAGGGCTGTGGGGTGGTGTGGAGTGGTGGAGGGCCATGGGGTGGGGTGGAGTGGTGGAGGGCTGTGGGGTGGTGTGGAGTAGTGGAGGGCTGTGGGGTGGTGTGGAGTGGTGGAGGGCCGTGGGGTGGTGTGGAGTGGTGGAGGGCTGTGGGGTGGTGTGGAGTTGTGTGGGGGGTCGTGGAGTGGTGTGGAGTGGAGTGGTGGAGGGCTGTGGGGTGGTGTGGAGTGGTGGAGGGTTGTGGGGTGGTGTGGAGTGGTGGAGGGCTGTGGGGTGGGTGTGGAGGGCTGTGGGGTGGGTGTGGAGGGCTGTGGGGTGGGTGTGGAGGGCTGTGGGGTGGGTGTGGAGTTGTGTGAGGGGTCATGGAGTGGTGGAGGGCTATGGGGTGGTGTGGAGTGGTGGAGGGCTATGGGGTGGTGTGGAGTGGTGGAGGTCCGTGGGGTGGTGTGGAGCGGTGGAGGGCTGTGGGGTGGTGTGGAGTGGTGGAGGGTCGTGGAGTGGTGGAGGGTCGTGGAGTGGTGGAGGGTTGTGGAGTGGTGGAGGAGTTGTGTGGGGGGTCGTGCAGTGGTGGAGGGCTGTGGGGTGGTGTGGAGTGGTGGAGGGCCATGGGGTGGTGTGGAGTGGTGGAGGGCCGTGGGGTGGTGTGGAGTGGTGGAGGGCCGTGGGGTGGTGTGGAGTGGTGGAGGTCCGTGGGGTGGTGTGGAGTGGTGGAGGGCTGTGGGGTGGTGTGGAGTGGTGGAGGGCTGTGGGGTGGTGTGTGTTGAAGAATCACTCACGAATTTGACATACAGATAGACATAAAGAAAAAGAAAGATAAAGAGAAGCGGAATCAAATATTCAGAAAATAAAAAAAAAACCCTTAATGAAGGGACAAATTCACGACCGTTATGTATAGCGCAGAATCTTGCAGAATCAGAGTTCGTTACACCGAATCAAATTGTATATACAGAGAGAACGTGCATAAGAATAATAAGAGGGAACTGCGAGCTAGAACGTGCATGAGAAGAGCGTGCAGTTTAAATAGAGCACATATAGAGATCAGACCCGGGGGAGTGTGTGAGAACGTTTTCCAGAAGATGCCAGAGATCGCGTATGTACAGAGAGTGAGGAGAGAGAGAGAGAGTTCTCAGAAGACGCAAGAGATCGCGTATGTACAGATGAATAACAGAAACCTGAAATATCAAGTATTCATATGAAAGAGATGGTAAAGAGAAACTACTCAGTGTAGGAGAGTTTCCATAGCTTGAGCAAGAAGAGGCCAAGCTAATCTGTACACATCTTCTCTAATAGAAAACACATGTTCATGTGGAAGTTTGCGCGCACTGTTCGTATGTGAAGAACTCTGAGTATTTTCGTGTTACGGTAGAAAGTTCGTTAACCGTTAACAGTTACAGTTCGTTAGTAAACATGTCCCTCGGTACTTTCTCAGTAAGCGAATGTTTCGGTCAATTACAGTTATCTCAGTAAACACATTTTTGGTTAGTTACAGTTTTCACAGAAAACGTATTTTTTGGTAGAACAACGAAGTATATCTTGCAGAATAAATTAAAGTTTTGTATGAGAGTTAGCTTATCTTATAGCTAGACATCTCTACTATCAATTCATCAAAGATTTCGGTGAAATGGATATGTACACACAGTACAAAGTCTAACCGAAAAGAGACATTTTGAATCGGAGAAGTTTTTTCTTAAACTTCAGAAAATGTTCACTCAGTGAAGGAAGTTCATGCATCACTTCCTTACTTCTTGTATACTCACTTGAAGTAATTACAAACAGAATAGGAGTTGATTCCGGTACGATTCCGGTATAATTACGGTGACAGTCTGGTGACAGTCCGGTGAAGTCCTAGTGAATTTATCAGTAAATTCAAAACGCAGTCTTATACGTTTGAGTGACAGTAACTCTGCTGAGCTACTGCTGATTATAGAGGTGTTCTAATATCACTCTAGCTTGGCAACCAATTTTCCGTGGCACAGCAAATTCCGCAGGCTTGACAAGGTTCGGGCCTTTGCCACGTCGACCATAACAAGTGGTATCAGAGGGAATTAACCACATCAGTGGTATCAGAGCTAGAGTATTCACCATAATTGCTGTTAGAGCCTGGTTAACCACACAAGTGGTTTCAGAACGAGGAAGATTCTGAAGAGCAGAAAGATTCTCAAAAGGTCACTAGAAGTAACAGAAACAAGAAGATCATGGCAGATCATGTCCAAATTGATAAATTGGACAAAGACAATTATCCCGCATGGGTAATGCGCATGGAAGCCTTACTTATGAGTAAGGACTTAATGACGTATGTGACCAGAGAAGAAAAGAAGCCGACTTTCGAAGATGATAGTCAACCGGAAAAAGAAGAATTAGAAGCCTTGAAGCTGTGGCAGAAGAAAGATGCAACAGCAAGAGCTTACATTTATAATACCGTTACAGATCATCTACTACCGCACATTAGAGGTCTGGAGAAAGCGGAGGACATATGGAGTGCATTGGAAGATCATTTCCAAAATACTACGAAAGCTAGGAAGGCTAGCTTATGGTCCGAGTTCACAACGTTCAAAAAGAAGTCGAGTCAAAGCATTAGTGACTATGTTACTAAGATGAAGGATCTAGCAGATAGTCTCGGATCCATAAATGAAGATGTCGAAGATCATAGATTGATAGCACAACTGCTAACAGGTTTGAGAGGAGATGAAAGGTGGAAACCTTTCGTACTCTCAACTGAACTTTCTTTAAATCATTTTGTACCAGATTTAAATCAGCTGCTTGGTTTGATGCTCACATATGAGCAAGACCTGAAAGGAGATGCAGATAAAGAACAAAGTTCTGCAATGTACATGAAGAACAAGAAGAAAGACAAAGGTAAGTCAAAAGACGAAGAAGAGTCGAGTTCTCAGGCTTATTATGCAAGAGGTAAAAGCACCGACAGAGGAAGAGCAAGAGGTTTTGGAAGAGGAAGAAGTAGCCAGAATAACAACAAAAAGGCTTGCTGGATCTGTGGACTTAGTAATCATTTGGCTCATGATTGCTGGCACAATCAACAAGGATCAAATCAAAATCAGAACAGTAACATCAGAGGTAGAAGCGGAAGATATCAGAATAACTTTCAAAGAGGTAGACAGAATCAAAGAGGAAGCTATGGTAGAGGTGGAGCAAGAAGTTGGGGACAAAATCAATCCTACAACACCACCTACAACAACTATGCAAATGACACTCAGAATGAAAGTCATACATCATTGATGATGAACTCAATCAACACATCAGATAACGAAGACCTGAAGGTATTTTACATTGATTCTGGATGTTCTAATCACTTGTCAGGAAATATAGAACTAATGTCAGAATTGGAAAAAGGTAGTTCCAGTCATACTGTTCAAACAGGTGACAATACGAGGCATAGTGTACACTCAATTGGAAAAGTGAAATGTAAGAGTGGAACAGATTTGCTAACCAATGTTTTGTATGTTCCGACAATACCGAAAAATTTAATTAGTGTAGGACAGATAGTTGAGAAAGGTTTTCAGGTCAGATTTACGAATGAAGGAGTATTTGTAGAAGATCCCGAGAACGGATATAATCAGATTTTCTCTGGTAAGAAAGAAGGCAGACTCTTTACTTTAAGAGTACAAGGGAACATTGGCCAAGCGTTGGTCACACATGGTGAAAAGGTGATTACAGAACTTGATCTCTGGCATAAGAGATTAGGTCATTTCAATGAAAAAGGAATTAAAGCTATGATTTCAAATCAGTCAGTACTGGGATTACCGAATGTACAGAACCAACATATGATTCATAAGTGCGAAGCATGTCAGATGGGAAAAGCCCACAGGTTACCTTTCCAGAAGAAAGGATTCAAACATGATGGAGTACTTGAACTCATTCATACAGATGTATGGGGTTCAACAAAAGAAGGATCAATCAACGGATCGAGGTATTATGTTCTTTTCATTGATGATGCTACAAGATGGATAACTCTTTATGCTTTGAAAGAGAAATCAGGAGTGTTTGGAGCTTTCAGGCATTTTCATGCATATGCTGAAAGACTCACAGGTCGAAAGCTTAAGAGACTGAGGTCTGATGGAGGGGGAGAATACTTCTCCCGAGAATTCAATGATTATCTTTGGAATGCAGGTATTAAGAGAGAAATAACCTGTAGGTATACACCACAACAAAATGGTGTAGCAGAAAGAAGGAACCGAACTCTAGTTGAGTTTGCACGAGCTATGCTAAAGGAAAAAGATTGTCCAAACTATCTTTGGGCTGAAGGTAAATATAGCTACATACTTGGTAAACAGATTACCATGTACAACTTTAGATGGAATGACTCCGTATGAAGCTTGGTGGGGAAAGAAACCAACATTTGATCATTGCAAAGTTTTTGGATCAGTAGCTTATGCTTATGTACCGTCACAACTCATACATAAGCTTGAACCAAAAGCAGAGAAATATGTGTTCGTCGGATACGATGAAAAGCAGATGGGCTACAGGTTATGGAGTCCTCTAACAAAACAGTTTACTGTTTCCAGAGATGTTACATTTGATGAATAGAAGAGCTGGTATACAGATCAAAGTCACACAACGAAAGAATTTGAAGAAGAAGTAAGAAGGAAAGAGAAAGGGAAATCAATTGCACAGGTAAATAGAGATGAAGACTATATGCAGGCAAGTACGTCCAGGATTGGATCAGGTATGAGAAATAGAGATGAACAGGGATTTGATGAAGACGTGTATTCAGATACACATGAAGAGTTTGAACCAAGAAGGTCAAACAGGGCAAGAAGACAACCAGAAAGGTATTCCAATGATACCTCGTATATAACTCAGAAAAATTATGCATATATGGTCAAAGATGATGAAGAACCTTAGAATTATGATGAAGCTAAAGGCAAGAAACAATGGGAAGAAGCAATGGAAGAAGAGTTTAGCGCACTGGAAGAGAACAAGACATGGGAACTTGTTCCAAAACCAAATGGTAAGAAAGTAATCGGAAATAAATGGGTTTTCAAAGTTAAAAAGCTTGCAGATGGAAGGATAGCCAGATACAAAGCTAGATTGGTTATCAAGGGCTATGCTCAGACGCATGTCATAGATTACGATGAGATGTTTAGTCCGGTGGCAAAGATGTCAACCATAAGGACAGTGATTGCTATAGCAGCATCAAAAGGATGGAAGCTAAGTCAGCTAGATATAAAGAACGCATTTTTGAATGGATACATATCAGATGAAGTCTACATGGAACAACCGGAAGGGTTTGTAAGTTCTAGATACCCAAACTTCGTTTGCAGATTAAGAAAAGCACTTTACGGACTGAAGCAAGCTCCAAGAGCTTGGAATTAGAGGCTTGTGAAATATCTCAATGAACTTGGATACCAAAGTTCGAAAGCAGATGCAAGTCTACTCATCAAGAGAACAGAAGAAGGTATGATCTACATTTGCATTTATGTAGACGACATTATAATCACAGGTACTTCAGATGAAGGAATTAAAGAAGTAAAGAGATTACTCGAAAAGGAGTTTCAGATCAGTGACTTAGGAAAGTTGTCATACTTTCTAGGAATGGAAATCACATACACAGATCATGGTGTATATGTTACGCAAGAAAGGTATCTCCTAAACTTACTGAAGACGTTTAATATGGAGAATTGCAGAGAAGCTTCAACACCGCTTGAAGCAAATCATAAACTCAGCAAATACAGTGGTGCAGAGTTTAAAGATATGAGAAAGTATCACTCGTTAGTGGGAAGTCTAATTTACGCTACACTAACACGATCGGATCTTAGCTATGCAGTGGGAGTTCTTTCACAGTTCATGCATTGTCCAAAGGATCAACATTGGGTTGCAGGACAGAGAGTTCTTAGATATATAAAAAGAACTATAAAGGAAGGATTATATTCTCCTTTTACGTCAGATATAAAACTGAGAGCATACAGTGACTCAGATTGGGCAGGAAGCCAAGATGACAGAAGGTCAACACATGGGTATATGATATACCTAGGAGATAAGCTAGTAAGCTGGTGTTCGAAGAAACAACACACAGTGGCTTTATCGTCAACAGAAGCAGAATATAAAGGACTTGTAGAAGCAGCTAAAGAAGTGATATGGATGCAGACCTTGTTCAAAAGCATGGGTATTGATCAAGGTATACCGATCATACATGGAGATAATATGAGTTCGCTGTATCTTGCAGCAAATCCAGTATTTCATGCAAGAACAAAGCACATAGAAATTCAGTATCATTTCTTGAGGGAAAAGGTAATGAGAAGGAGATAGAAATAATATACACTTCGACAAAAGATCAGATTGCAGATATTTTGACAAAGAGCTTGGATGGAACAAAGACAAGCAGATTCAAAGAAATGGCAGGTAGTTCATTACACCGAATCAAACTGTATATACAGAGAGAACGTGCATAAGAATAATAAGAGGGAAGTGCGAGCTAGAACGTGCATGAGAAGAGCGCGCAGTTTAAATAGAGCACATATAGAGGTCAGACCCGGGGGAGTGTGTGAGAAGGTTTTCCAGAAGACGCCAGAGATCGCGTATGTACAGAGACTGGAGAGAGAGAGAGAGAGAGAGAGAGAGAGAGAGAGAGAGAGAGAGAGAGAGAGAGAGAGAGAGAGAGAGAGAGAGAGAGAGAGAGAGAGAGAGAGAGAGAGAAGTTCTCAGAAGACGCCAGAGATCGCGTATGTACAGATGAATAACAGAAACCTGAAATATCATGTATTCATCTGAAAGAGATGGTAAAGAGAAACTACTCAGTGTAGGAGAGTTTCCATAGCTTGAGCAAGAAGAGGCCAAGCTAATTTGTACACATCTGCTCTAATAGAAAACACATGTTCATGTGGAAGTTTGCGCGCACTGTTCGTATGTGAAGAACTCTGAGTATTTTTGTGTTACAGTAGAAAGTTCGTTAACCGTTAACAGTTACAGTTTGCTAGTAAACGTGTCCCTCGGTACTTTCTCAGTAAGCGAATGTTTCGGTCAATTACAGTTATCTCAGTAAACGCATTTTTGGTCAGTTACAGTTTTCACAGAAAATGTATTTTCCGGTAGAACAACGAAGTATATCTCGCAAAATAAATTAAAGTTTTGTATAAGAGTTAGCTTATCTTATAGCTAGACATCTCTACTATCAGTTCACCAAAGATTTTGATGAAATGGATATGTACACACAGTACAAAGTCTAACCGAAAAGAGACATTCTGAACCGGAGAAGTTTTTTTTTTAACTTCAGAAAATGTTCACTCAGTGAAGGAAGTTCACGCATCACTTCCTTGCTTCTTGTATACTCACTTGAAGTAATTACAAACAGAATAGGAGTTGATTCCGGTACGATTCCGGTATAATTACGGTGACAGTCTGGTGACAGTTCGGTGAAGTCCCAGTGAATTTTTCAGTAAATTCAAAACGCAATCTTATACGTTTGAGTGACAATAACTCTACTGAGCTACTGCTGATTATAGAGGTGTTCTAATATCACTCTAGCTTGGCAACCAATTTTCGGTGGCGCAGCAAATTCCGCAGGCTTGACAAGGTTCGGGCCTTTGCCACGTCGACCATAACAAGTGGTATCAGAGCGAATTAACCACATTAGTGTGGAGTGGTGGAGGGCCGTGGGGTGGTGTGGAGTGGTGGAGGGCCGTGGGGTGGTGTGGAGGGGTGGAGGGCTGTGGGGTGGTGTGGAGTGGTGGAGGGCTGTGGGGTGGTGTGGAGTGGTGGAGGGCTGTGGGGTGGGTGTGGAGTTGTGTGGGGGGTCATGGAGTGGTGGAGGGTTGTGGGGTGGTGTGGAGTGGTGGAGGGCTGTGGGGTGGTGTGGAGTGGTGGAGGGCCGTGGGGTGGTGTGGAGTGGTGGAGGGCCATGGGGTGGTGTGGACTGGTGGAGGGCCGTGGGGTGGTGTGGAGTGGTGGAGGGCCGTGGGGTGGTGTGGAGTGGTGGAGGGCTGTGGGGTGATGTGGAGTGGTGGAGGGTTGTGGGGTGGTGTGGAGTAGTGGAGGGCTGTGGGGTGGTGTGGAGTGGTGGAGGGCCGTGGGGTGGGTGGAGTGGTGGAGGGCCGTGGGGTGGTGTGGAGTGGTGGAGGGCTGTGGGGTGGTGTGGAGTGGTGGAGGGTTGTGGGGTGGTGTGGAGTGGTGGAGGGCCGTGGGGTGGTGTGGAGTGGTGGAGGGCGATAGGGTGGTGTGGAGTGGTGGAGGGCGATGGGGTGGTGTGGAGTGGTGGAGGGCCGTGGGGTGGTGGGGAGTGGTGGAGGGCCATGGTGTGGTGGGGAGTGGTGGAGGGCTGTGGGGTGGTGTGGAGTGGTGGAGGGCTGTGGGGTGGTGTGAAGTGGTGGAGGGTTGTGGGGTGGTGTGGAGTGGTGTGGAGTGGTGTGGAGTGGTGGAGGGCTATGGGGTGGGTGTGGAGTTGTGTGGGGGGTCGTGGAGTGGTGGAGGGCTGTGGGGTGGGGTGGTGTGGAGTGGTGGAGGGCTGTGGGGTGGTGTGGAGTGGTGGGGTGGTGTGGAGTGGTGGAGGGCTGTGGGGTGGTGTGGAGTTTGCAGAGGGCTATGGGGTGGTGTGGAGTGGTGGAGGGTTGTGGGGTGGTGGGGAAAAGAGGAGGGGACAGTTGGGTTGGAGGGGGTCGGGGTGATGGTGGGGGCCGCAGGGGTGGTGGGGGAAAAAGGAGGGGACGGTGGAGTTGGAGGGGGTCGGGGTGATGGTGGGGCCTGCAGGGGTGGTGTGGGAAAAAGGAGGGGTTGGAGGGGGTCAAGGTGATGGTGGGGGTCGCGGGGGGGTTGGGGAAAAAGTGGAGGGGACGGTGGGGTTGGAGGGGGTGGGGTCGATGGTGGGGCCGTAGGGGTGGTGGGGGAAAAAGGAGGGTACGGTGGGGTTGGAGGGGGTCGAGGTGATGGTGGGGGCCGAGGGGTGGTGGGGGAAAAGAGAGAGAGAAGAGAGAGAGAGAGAAAGAGAGAGGGAGGGAAATGCCGCAATACAAATACTCTAAGTTTCACCCTTTCGGATCCTCCCATTTCCGCTTCAAAGGGGGATCATTCTAGTTTTGGATAGTCACACTATGTGGAGCATGCTCTCTTTGTACATGACTTTCGAGATCATGATATAGTTTTGGAGCAGGAGGAATCAAATATACCATCTCAGCTTATACCTCAGATTGCTACACCTCCTATCGTACCATCGAAGGTTTATATTTCCACTTAGGTTCACTTGGGCATTACTCTAGGATGAGTGACTCATCATTTTCCATTTCTATCTATGAGAGTCCACTTACCTCATCTACAAGAGCATTTTGAGCATGTACTTTTCCATTCATGGAGTTCAACATCTTTTCATTTACCAGAGGATACTCTTGCATCTACTTTGATTCATCACTCAGTTGGTTCCTATTTTGAGCCAGCTTCTCGGTGTAAAGGGGGCTTTCGTGGTCCTACTGACACACATCAAGACTTTGTACACTCCATGGAGGACTTTTGCATACACATGTACTACCATGTGACTATGATTTTATGCTTCATGCTTTATATTTCATTCTTGCAGGACCTAATCTTGGCGATACACATCTTGTGGTGGATATTGTCAAAGCTTTGGAGGTTCCCACATACCACATGGAGTCATCCTACCTATCTCACATGGAGGTGATATTGTCTAGTGAGATCTTCTTCCATTCCTGTACCTCATTGGCGGCATACCTATGGAGCATCTATTGATATATTTAGGTAGTCATGTGTGTGAACACTCGAGGATTGTCGGGGCACTTTTTTCCCTCTTTAGAAGGTTTTTTCCCCCGGCTTGTATATACACCTATTTCCCTAATTGGCTAATCATCTTTGTACATTCTAGTGGTAATACATTTGGTATTGTGTGTTGTGCTCCAAGCTTCTTCTTCTTCCTTGTGATGTTTGTGTGCTTCCGCAGACGTCTAAATCCAACAATTGGTATTAGAGCAAGTCGTCATCACCGCTTCATCTAGGGCATCATTGTCACCTCTCTGGTTGCAGTCTCACAGTCGCACGAAACTTGGTGAGCATACTCAGGCTATTTTAGAGATCAAAATAGCTTTGCTATGTGGTGTTGAAATTATGATATGAGCTCGTTTCGGTCTTCAAATGCACTATCACAACACTTGTGCAGGTTATTTTGTTTTTTTGTGCCAAAGGTATATACCAGTTTCGGTTCACCAATATAAGCATCTCAAACTCTGCTACAAGTTTAGTAGAATTGGTTTGGGCAATTGTGTTCAACTTTTTGAGATACAATCAATTTTCTGCATCAAGGTATTTTAGTCACCGGCCATGACTGAAAGCAATGATGTATTCCGTATGTTGGCTATTGAGGATAAGTTGGATGGTACCAACTACCCGTTATGGGCTTATATGATGCGACATGTATTGGTTGTAAAAGGAATGTGGAACATTGTGCAGGGTGTGGAAAAATGTCATATCACACCTGTAGTTGTTACAAATGGAGGTATTGAAGCTAATGTAGAAGGTGTCGAAGATGATGATATTCTCCATATTCCTGTTCGTGCTTTGGTTTTTGCTACACCTACTACAGAGAAAATTTGTTGGCCCGATGATAGAGATGCCTAAACACATGCATTGATAGCTTTGTCTGTCAAAAATGCCATTATTTTTCACAGTCACTCTTTTAGAACAGTGAAGGATGCTTAGGATACACTTACCACATTGTACCAGGCTAGGAATGAGGCTCCTATTGCTTACCTCCGAAAATATTTGGAGACTGAGCACATGAATGAGGGAGATTCTACGGAAAATTTTCTAACAAAGATCAAGGATTTGAAGGAACAGTTGATTTCTGTAGATGAAGTCATTTGTGATAGTTCACTTGTGCAGACCGTTCTGAATGGTCTTCCCGCCTCATATCAAAGTTTTGCTTCTACTCTTTTTTTGATGATGAAAGGCAATCCAAATGCCTTAATATTTGAAGAGTTAGTTTCTGTTCTGTTGCAGGAAGATCAATCCTAGAAAATCAGGTTTATTATGCATGTTGCAGATCAAGCTTTCCTGGCTAATCAGAAGGGCAAAGGAAAATGGAGCTATTCTACTAGTAAGCAGAAATCTACAAGTGTTGCGCACTTGAAGAAGGAAGACAAAGACGAGAAGAAATCAGAAAAGTAGAAATTGTTTTGCAAATACTGTAAAACAAATGATCATGTCATTAAGAGATGTCCAAAACTGGCTGCTAAAGAGCCAAATAAGAAAGAGGCTGGAATGGTTGTTGCAGAGGCCTCTACATGGAAAACAGAGTCTACTAATCTTGTGCAGAATGAAAAATGGGTGTTTACTACTGTTTGCGGTTTTGACCCATCTTCTCATGAGCAGTGCATGTCTGTAGTAGACTCAGATGTTTGGTACTTTGATAGTGGGGCGACCAAACATATTAGCTCACAGTGCAGTTCCTTCACTTTAGTCAAGCCTACCTCTATGTGCCATATTGTCTGTGCCAAGGATCAAGAAAAATTTGTTATCAGTTTTTGCATTAGCCAAGATTGGCTTGGTTGTGAAATTTGTTGATGATAGATGTACAATTCATGATCTGTCAAATGGAGATGCCATTATTGCTTCTAACATTTTATGGCATGGGTTGTATAAGCTCATAGACTATGAAAGATCTGTGAATGATTCGGCATGTGCAGTATATGATTCTCAAGCTATGTAAGATACAAAGATTTGGCATGCACGCTTTGGTCATCTGAATTTCGCTAATTTTCTATGCTTCTAGAAATTTGAAATGGTGTCCTCTTTGCCCAAACTTAAGGCACCTAGAAAACATGTTTGTGAAGGCTATATTTTGGGCAAAATGCAGCGTTCCTCCTTTTCAAAAGATGGTTCAGTTCGGGCTACTCAAAAATTGCAGCTTGCACATAGTGATGTCTGTGGTCCTATGCAAACACCTTCTTTTGGGAACTATCTTTACTTTGTGACTTTCATCGATGATTTTTCGAAGCATGCATGGGTATATCCATTGAAGGCGAAGTCTGAAGTATTTATGTGCTTCAAACAATTTTTGGTTTTGGCTGAAAATCTGTCAACATGTAAAATGGGAACCCTCCATCCTGATCAAGGGGGGAATATATGTCTTTTGACTTTAATGCATTTCTGGCTAAATGTTGGATAAAACATCCATGTACAATGTCGTATACACCTCAAGAAAATGGAGTTGCTGAACAAAAGAACAGGTCACTCATGGAGATGGCGAGGTGTATGGTCAAGAGTCACACTTTACCACATAGTTTCTGGCTTGAGGCTATTATGTGTGCATCATATGTACTTAACAGGTGTCCCACTAAAGCGCTGGAGTCTATCACTCCATATGAGGATTGGCATGATCGCAAGCCATCTGTTGCTCAACTGCGTGTATTTGGTTGCCTAGCATATGCATTAGTGCCTGAAAAACATCACAAAAATTGGATGATAAAGCAGTAAAATGTATTTTCATTGGGTACATTTATGAAAGCAAAGGCTATTCTCTATATCATCCACAGACTAAATGCATTCTAGTTAGCCATGATGTTGTTTTTCTGGAAGATGCTATTCAGCCATTGCTTTCATGTACTAAGGAGACATCTGTTAGCTCCAAAGACATGTATGATACTTTGCTGCCTCTTTTTATAGGTGGACAATCTAATGCGGGTCCAAATGAGGCAAATTCTCAGCCTTTGCAGGTTTCATGTGAGGATGCAGATCATTTCGTTTTTTATGCAGATTTACATGATGCACTTATTGATGAGAGAGCTGATATTGAGCAGGCAAAAACTATGCTAAAATGGCTAGTGCAAACTTTGTGTGATAGCAAATTAGATGCACCTCTATCATATCGTACTCATTTAAGCTCTCATAGTGCCTCTTTTGCATCAAATTGCTATACTATGGCTGCCTCGAGTCTCTATGATGAGACTGAACTTATTTCATTTGATGAAGCACAAAATTTTGAACATTGGATGGCTGCAATGGAATCTGAATATGATGCTATCATGAAAAATGGTACCTGGTCTTTATATGAATTTCTAACTAGTAAGAAGATTATTGGCACTAAGTGGGTATACAAGCTAAAGCATAAACCTGATGGAACAGTTGATAGGTTAAGGCTAGGCTTGTTGCAAAGGGTTATGCATAGGAAAGAGGCATCGATTTTGATGAAACCTTTTCTCCTACTTGCCGAATGACTACTGTTTGTAGCATTTGTGCACTTGCAGGTCATCATGGTTGGAATGTACATCAATGGGACATTAAAAAAACATTTTTTAATGGTGACTTGCATGAAGAAGTGTATGTTTTTAAGCCCCATGACTTTTTGCAAAAAGGGCATGAAAACCATGTGTGTAGGTCAAAGAAGGCATTATATGGTTTAAAGCAAGCACCACATGCTTGGTATGAAAAGATACATGCCTATCTAATTGCACATGGTTTTGAGAATAGTCCAACTGAAAGCACCTTATATGTTAAGCGTGCCAATGATGTGCTTCTGATCATTGTGGTGTATGTTGATGACATGTTGCTCATTGGTCCTCATGACCTGCATATTCCTTATTTTAAGGCTGATTTGCATGCCTCATTTGAGATGTCTGATTTAGGGCATTTGCATCACTATTTGGGCATTTTTTTAATGCAAGTTGATGGTGGAATGGCTTTGTGTCAAACGAAACATATTGAACATTATTGCAGCATTTTGACCTTGAAGACTGTAAGCCTATTGCCACTCCTATGGAGATAGGTTTATGATTGAGTCTTCATGATGCTGGAGATGCATTTGATGTTGTTCTCTATCAGTAGGCTGTTGGATGCTTGATTTACTTATGCATTACTCGGCCACTTATTCAGTTTTCTATCTCATAGATGAGGAGGTTTAGGCATTGCCTCGGTGTCAAGCATTGGTAGGTGATTAAGCGCATCTTTCGCTACTTGAGTGGTACCCGACTACTTGGACTATTTTATCCCAAGGGGGATCACTACCATCAAATTTGCATGCTTTTTCAGACAGTGATTGGATTGGTTGCTATGAGACTCGTGTGTCCACTAGTGGTTTTTTCTTTGTGCTTGGTAGCTCATGCATATCTTCGCTGAGCAAGAAGCAGCCTACTGTGGCCACTTCCAATTGTGAGGCTGAGTACAGGGCAGCTTTGATAGTGACTCTTTAGTATGTGTGGCTCAGATGCCTTATAGCTGATTTGGGTGTTGGTCAGTCTTCTGCCACCACCATCTTAACTGAAAATCAAAGCGCATTAGCAGTTGCAAGGAACCGTATGTTCCATAATCGTACTAAGCACATTGAGGTGCATTATCATCATGTCAGCGAGAGGTTCTCTGCTGGGGAGATCAGCTTAGCATATGTGCCCACGCAGGATAACATTGCAGACCTTTTTATGAAGGCTCTGCCTAGGGAGAAGTTTGAAGTTTGCCGCAAAGCTTTGGGCTTACTTCCTTTTGTGGATTGATTCCACATAGTTTGGCACTTCCTTATGCATGAGTGCCAGCTCCTTGTTAACCGCATCACTCATAGGGGGGATTTGTTGATATGTTTAGGTAGTGATGTTTGTGAACAGTCTAGGATTGTTGGGGCACTTTTTTCCCTCTTTATGAGGTTTTTTCCCCCGGCTTTTATATAAGCCTATTTCCCTAATTGGCTACTCTTTGTACATTCTAGTGGTAATACATTCAGTATTGTGTGTTGTGCCCCAAGCTTCTTCTTCTTGCTTGTGCTATTCGCTTGCTTCCACAGACATCTAACTCCAACAACATCCAGTTGATCCACCTCATGGACATCTTATGGAGTACTTGGTGATCCCGCATGGTCGATACCACTTGGAGGATATGGATTTCCACACGGCAACTTCCTATTTGGTGCTCCTGTGTTTGTTGCTACATTTGTGGTGGACCTTTCTCTCATACCCTAGCAACCTCCCCATATAGTTTTCTCATATCTCATATCTTCTACTCTATCGTGTTCTTCTTCTTCTATTACATAAAGGGAATATACAAGAATGACCTAAAACATCAATATAACTAGTGCCATATATAAAGAACAATACATAAGGAAAATCCTAATGTCCATGAATGAGTGAGTTGGCAAGAAAACCAATGTGCCATCACTCTCCATAGATAAATCTAGAAAAGCTCAATGAAGCATCGCTGACATATACTGGCATGACCACTATACTTGTCAGAGAAATGAAAAATGATATGTGTCATCTTAGAGCATCACATGTTGAGCTTGATATCTCAACATGCGTGATAAAAGGCTCATGTATTTAACCCAAATCCCTTTTTTTACTCTCCTTCATTACGGGTTTTAGTGAACGTTCAATTATCAATCACTTGTTGAATCTTTTTCTTTGCAAGATCTTGTTCCAATGTGGGATGTTCAGGAGCATGCATTAATCAACTTGATTTGAATTGTCTGATTAATTTCTTTTGCCCTTAGTGTTTTATGTTGGTGCAAGACAATCAACAATTGAAGGTCTTTAAGTCCGCAGAGACGTCATCAAAAATTTCCTAAAAAAAAGGTCACCGGAACAGTACCGGAAACTCACAGTAAAGTCACCGGAATGTTACCGGAAATGATCACTTTTACAGTTTTCAGTTTATGAAGAGTTGGAAGATAAAAGGAGGAAGAAAAGAACAAATTTTGGAGATAACCTACTCGTAACCAGAAGATAAGTTAGAAGATAAGCTACTCGTAACCAGAAGCATTTGCTTAAACGGGTTCTATTCAAGGAGAACCAAGTCTTAAAAGTTACAGGTGTGAAGTCGACTGTTCAGAGTAACAGTGTCAAACATAGATAACTTGTGAATTTGATTTCTCAAGTTATACTAAATCTTTTGAAGAGATATAACTTGAAAAGATGCGCAATCTCTAGACAACACTCCATACAAAGTTTCATAAAAAACTTTACACGTTTGTCAGATTAATTTGAAGAAATTGTGCAGCAGACTTTCTGTGTTGTGAAGGTTTTGACTTAATCTTGGTGTAGAGGTGCTCTAATCACAAGAGTAGGTTATTCTTTTGGAGATTAACACTCTCCATCAGTGGTATCAGAGCAGGAGAAATCAAAATCAAAGAAAGGAGGATCCCGATTGCTGCGGTTACAAAGAATTCAACAGCTGAAGAACTAAAAGGTGAAAGCTTGAAGGCAAAACCTGAGGAAGAGATCATACGACATCAAGAAAGACAAACGGAGTCTAATTCGAAGCAAAGGTACATATATTATTCATAAAGGTTGAAGATTTCAAATACACAGGTGGACACAAGATGGGAGATTCTCTACAGATAGAGAAACTGGATAGGGAAAACTATCCTGCGTGGTCAATGAGGATGGAAGCTCATCTTATGAGCAAAGATTTGATAGCTTATATCACAGGAGAAGAAGAAAAGCCACAGTTCAGAGATCCTAGTGTTCCGACTAGGGAAGAGTTAGCAGATCTGAAAAATTGGATGAAGAAAGATGCTCAAGCTAGGAGCATTATCTATATGGCAGTCAATGATTACTTGTTACCTCATATTCGAGGTCTTGAAAGTGCAACTGATATTTGGAATGCGTTGGAGGAGCATTTCCAGAATACTACTAAGTCAAGGAAGGCATCCTTATGGGCAGAGTTTACCACCTTTAAGAAGAAGGCTTCTCAGTCCGTTTCAGACTATGTGACAAGAATGAAAGATATTGCAGATGCTTTAGGAGCTGTTGATGAAGATATCGAAGAGGATAAATTGGTAAGGCAAATTCTTACAGGCTTAAGAGGTGATGACAAATGGAAGCCGTTCATTTTGTCTACAGAGTTATCACTTGATCATTTCACTCCAGATTTAAATCAGTTGTTAGGTCATATGCTAACGTTTGAGCAGGATGTTAAAGGAGATGGTGACAAGAGTGCAAGTCATGCAATGTATTCAAAAGACAAAAAGAAGAATAGCAAAGGAAAACAACAAGCAAATGAAGATGAAGGAACAACTACTCAAGCCAACTTCCTAAGAGGAAGAGGAGGTGGCAAAGGTAGAGGAAGAGGTAGAAATAACAAAGATGGAGGCAAAGCTTGCTGGATTTGTGGTAAGACAAATCATTTAGCTAATGATTGTTGGCACAATACTCAAAGTAATAATGGATATAGTCAAAGTTACAATGCAAGAGGAAGAGGTGGCAGAAATCAAAGAGGTAATTTCAGAGGCAGAGGTGGTAGGAGTTACTTTGGAAGAAATGCAGGTAGAGGATTCCAAAGTCAACAATATAACAATACCTACTACAATTATGCTTCAGAACAGAAGGAGGATTCAACATTGATATTGAATGCAACTTGTGAAGGGCAGAATGAAGATCAAAGAGTCTTCTACATTGACTCAGGGTGTAGCAATCACCTGAGTGGTAACATATCATTGATGACTGATTTGGAGAATAAAGTTTCTAATCATGTTGTTCAAACAGGTGACAACACAAAGCATAAAGTGAAGTCGATTGGATCAGTGAAAGCTAAAGATGGTAGTACCTTATTGGGTAAGGTTCTGTATGTTCCTACAATTCCTAAGAATTTGATAAGTGTAGGACAAATTGTTGAAAAGGGATATGAAGTAAGATTCACTAATGAAGGAGTATACGTGGAAGATCCCAGTCAAGGGTATAAACAGATTGTTTCAGGAAAGAAAGAAGGAAGACTGTTTACACTGAAGATTCAAGGCAACATTGGTCAGGCCATGTTTACATATGCAGGACATAAGATTTCTGAGTTAGATCTTTGGCACAAGAGGCTTGGACATTTCAATGAAAGAGGTATTAAAGATATGATTAACAATGGTTCAGTGCTTGGATTGCCTAATGTTGCAGGTCAACATATGACATACAAATGTGAGGCATGTCAAGTAGGTAAGGCTCATAAGAATTCTTATTCCAAGCATGGTTTTATGCACTCAGAGAAGCTTGAGTTGGTACACACAGATGTGTGGGGACCATCAAAAGATTTCAGTATAAATGGGTCAAGGTATTATGTGATTTATGTTGATGATGCTACTAGATGGATCACTATCTATGTGATCAAGGATAAGTCAGAAGTATTCAATACATTCAAACATTATCATGCATATGCAGAAAGAATTACATGTCATAAGTTAAAGAGATTAAGGTCAGATGGAGGGGGAGAGTATTTCTCTAATGAGTTCAGTGATTACTTATGGAATGCAGGTATAAAAAGGGAAGTTACTTGCAGGTATTCTCCTCAACAAAATGGTGTAGCAGAAAGGAGGAATAGGACTCTTGTTGAGTTTGCAAGGTCCATGATGAATGAGAAAAATTGCCCTAATTATTTGTGGGCTGAAGCTGTAAATACAGCTACTTATTTGGTTAATAGGTTACCTTGTAAAGCCTTGCAGGGTATGACACCATATGAGGCTTGGTGGGGTAAGAGACCTACCTTGGATCATTGCAGAATATTTGGATGTGTGGCATACACATATGTGTCATCACAATTAAGACACAAATTGGAACCTAAAGCTGAAAAATATGTTTTCATTGGTTATGATGACAAACAGATGGGTTATAGATTGTGGAGTCCATCCACAAAACATTTTCTGGTGTCAAAAGATGTTACGTTTGATGAGCAAAGTTCTTGGTATGCAGGAACAGTTAATAGCAATACAGGTGATGAAGAAGAAGTGAGTCAGAAGAAAGGTAAATCAAAGGTTCAAATAATTGATGAAGAAGAAAATTATGAAGAGCAGGAAGAAGTTGAACAAAGGCCAAGATTTGATCCTGAGTGTGAAGAACCAGAAACTTCAAGGAGTGGAGAACTCAGAAGGTCATCAAGAAATAGATGGCAACCTACAAGGTACAGTTATGATACTTCATTTTTGGCGACGAAAGATTATGCTTACATGATGAAAACAGATGAAGACCCTTCTACATATGAAGAGGCAAAAGGTAAGGAAAAATGGGAGAAAGCTATGCAGGAAGAACATGATGCATTGGTAGAAAATCAAACATGGGATTTAGTTCCTAAACCAAATAGCCAGAAGATTATTGGATGCAAGTGGGTCTACAAGACCAAGAGATTTGCAGATGGAAGTGTGTCTAGATACAAAGCTAGACTTGTTGTCAAAGGGTTTGCTCAGACTTATGGTGTTGATTATGATGAGACTTATAGTCCAGTGGCAAAGATGACAACAATCAGAACACTCATAGCTGTTGCTGCGAGTAAAGGTTGGAAGTTATGTCAGTTAGATGTAAAAAATGCTTTTCTGAATGGTTATATTTCAGATGATGTGTTCATGGAGCAACCTCAAGGGTTCAGAGATAAAAGGTATCCAGATCATGTGTGCAAGCTCAAGAGAGCTTTGTATGGCTTGAAGCAAGCCCCAAGGGCATGGAACTATAGACTTGTGAAGTTCCTAAAAGAACTTGGTTTCCAGGTGTCTGAAGCAGATAGTAGTCTGCTTATAAAAGCAAGTGATAATGGTTTCATATACATGTGTATATATGTTGATGATATAATTCTTACAGGAACAGATGAGTCAGGTATACAAAGATTAAAGAAGCAGATGGAGAAAGAGTTTAAAATCAGTGACTTGGGAAACTTGTCTTACTTCTTGGGTATGGAGATCACATATACTCAGCATGGAGTATTCGTGACCCAAGAAAGATATTTGAGGAACTTGTTAATCAAGTTTAAAATGAATGATTGCCGGATAGCACCTACTCCAATGGAGGTGAATCACAAATTGAGTAAGTTTGGAGGAGAAGATTTCAAGGATGTGAGACAATATCAGAGTTTGATTGGTAGTCTTATCTATGCTACTTTAACCAGACCTGATTTATCATATGCAGTAGGAGTATTGTCTCAGTTCATGCACTGTCCAAGAAAAGAACATTGGATTGCAGGACAAAGGGTGTTGAGGTACATTAAGGGTACACTCAAAGAAGGTTTGTATTATGGTTTTACATCAGATACAAATATCAAAATATACAGTGATGCAGATTGGGCAGGTAATCCAGATGACAGAAGGTCAACCTATGGATACATGTGTTATGTGGGAGATAAGCTAATCTCATGGTGTTCCAAGAAGCAACATACAGTTGCTTTGTCTTCTACCGAAGCTGAGTACAAAGGCATGGTTGAAGCTGCAAAGGAAGTGATTTGGCTAAAGACTTTAATGAAGAATTTTGACACTATACAGAGGACACCAATTATATTTGGAGATAACATGAGTTCATTATATTTAGCTGCTAATCCTGTTTTTCATGCCAGGACTAAACACATTGAGATTCAGTATCACTTTCTAAGAGAGAAGGTGATGGATAAAGAGATTGAAGTAATCCATACTTCAACAAAAGATCAGATAGCTGATATGCTTACAAAAAGTTTGGATGGACCAAAGCTACAAAGATTTAAAGACATGGCAGGAATAAAGAAGACAGAGAAAACCTCAATTGATGATTGAGGGGGAGCTGTTGGTGCAAGACAATCAACAATTGAAGGTCTTTAAGTCCGCAGAGACGTCATAAAAAATTTCCTAAAAAAAAGGTCACCGGAAGGTCACCGGAACAGTACCGGAAACTCACAGTAAAGTCACCGGAATGTTACCGGAAATGATCACTTTTACAGTTTTCAGTTTATGAAGAGTTGGAAGATAAAAGGAGGAAGAAAAGAACAAATTTTGGAGCTTGGAAGAAAACCGGAAAAGGATGTACACATATGTACAGTAGTATAGTCAAAGTTGTAAGCTTGTACAAATTTATCTATAAATACCTTAGAAAGTGTCGGGGCAGATATGAGAGAGGCATAGATGATAGAATGAGAGACAATGAGAGAGAATGAGAAGTTAGATGTCATGAGACATATGAAAAGTTAGTTGAGTTTTCCTCTCATCACTCAACTGTAACTTTCTGAGTAATCGAAGAAATATTGCGCCAAAATTTCTGTGTATTCTTCATCTGTGATAGATGATTTGTGAAATCCTTTTGAGGATATCTAAGTCTATAGTTAATCAATCTATAGCTTAAGTTTCAGAGTTTAATTGTAAACAGAAAACGAGAATTGTCAGTAGGAACATTCATATGTGTTGAGTGTTCAGAGTTTACTGAAACAGGCGCATTTCCAGTGATCAATGTTTTGATCATTTCTCAGTGCATACTTTAAATTTTTGCATGAGTGAGGGCTTAGTCTTTAAGTTAGAAGATAAGCTACTCGTAACCAGAAGCATTTGCTTAAACGGGTTCTATTCAAGGAGAACCAAGTCTTAAAAGTTACAGGTGTGAAGTCGACTGTTCAGAGTAACAGTGTCAAACATAGATAACTTGTGAATTTGATTTCTCAAGTTATACTAAATCTTTTGAAGAGATATAACTTGAAAAGATGCGCAATCTCTAGACAACACTCCATACAAAGTTTCATAAAAAACTTTACACGCTTGTCAGATTAATTTGAAGAAATTGTGCAGCAGACTTTCTGTGTTGTGAAGGTTTTGACTTACTCTTGGTGTAGAGGTGCTCTAATCACAAGAGTAGGTTATTCTTTTGGAGATTAACACTCTCCATCATTTTATTGTACTTTTTATTACTAATTTATGTATCTTGTACTTGTTACCTTTAGTGTGCCTTGTACTTGGAGGATTCTTACTGTAACCCTTAGTCCTAGTTCTAGAACTATGCATATTATCCTAGGCTAGAATTAACAAGGCAAGTTTAATGCTTTCTAACCTCAAGCCGCTTTTGATGCTCTCTCTTTCCCAAGAGGATCTCCCAAGCCTTGCTTTGCCAAGTGCACCTATTGTGAGAGTCATAAACACACTCTCTTGCTTGATAACTCTTTCAAAATCATCAAAAGACCATTAAAATGGACCCTTTCTTTGTCAAAATTAAAACCCTATTTTTTGCTGAAGAGGAGGTTTGTCATGAGAAAAGTTGGGGTCTATTGGGATAGGAAAATCTATCGTGACAAATGGGATCTATCACAATAGGGTGCTATGACACAATAAAGGGTGTCTATCATGATAGATGGTCTATCATGTGAGTCTTTCTTGAAAAAGGGGCCTCTATCACAATAGAGAGGGTCTATGTTAGAGGCACTATGTCTCAGTAAACCGAGGGTCCATCACCATGGACTACTCTATCATGATAGAGGGGGGGGTCTTTTGTGATAGATGGGTGCCTATCATAAATTTGATCTATTGTGAAATCGGTCTATCATGATAGAGGGGGCCTCTATCATGATAGAGTGGCCTTGTCACAATTTTGGTATGTCGCATTTTCATCTATTGTGATACAGGGGTGTTGTCATGATAGATGGGATCTATCATGATAGAGGCTGTTTTGTTGGGTCTTAGGTTTGTCACGCTAGAGGGAGGTGTTTCACGGTAGAGTGGTTTGTCGAGGTCTTTGGTCTATCACAACAGATGGGGATCTATCATGATAGAGTGGTCTATCAAGGTCTTTTTTGTGTCATGATAGAGGGGGTTTGTCATGATAGAGCCGGTCTATCACAATGGATAGGGTTTGTCATAATAGATGAGTGTCTGTTGCCTATCACATTTTTGGCTTGTTGTGAGAGATCCAAAAACTTGTATGATTTTTGATGCATCTATGGCACTAGGATGGTGTTGAGGAGCTCTTTTTGATGGCATACATGTGCACTCAAAATGTTAACTTTCTCGCTCTGTCACAAGAGACATAGGTAGTCAATGCGAATCCTGAGAATGACTGTGTTGCTTGTGTAGGCTGTTGGAGGTGAAGATGATGTCATACCTGCAAGATATCACTAAAAACAATAAAAAACACAACAGATGCACACAATCTCTCTCGCTCTCTCAGAAATGAAAATGAGTAAAATAAGGAGGAAGGGCTAGGTATGCTCAAAATTGAAAACTTTTGGTGGAAATGGAGGTGAGTGGTATGGTTGAAGAAGTTGATGGAGATGAAGATGGTGAAAAAAATCAACAAAAAACTAAAATTGCACCTTCCAATATTGATATTTTATGCTCTTACCATCATTCAACATCCTAGAGCTATGATTCCCAACAACATGGCCAAATTTGGTGTCACTCTAGACTAGGATGAGTACCCCATCAAGGGGCTTCACTAGGGAGTTGTCAATCCATGGAGATGTGAAGATGATATGATGATCGAGATAGAGAAAAAGAATGTGACTAGGAGATTACTTCTATTCAAGAACTCACAATACAAGCTCTCTTTTATCAAAATTCCAACAAAAGTCTAACTTCTAAAATGAGCTCTCTAGCTCTATTGATAGTTTTCTACTAGCTTTGACCAAGTTTAGACATAATGTCTAACATAGTTAAAAAATAGGTTCTAAGGTTAATTTGAGGTATCTAATGAGCTTCAAAAATTATGAAATTTTGTATGTGGGTTTTGCCTAAGTCATCAATCTCGATGGCTCCTCAACTTGCACAAAATGGGGCATCCAATTACAAAATTGGGTTTTTGCATCTACAATTGTAGTGATAAAAATCATTGTTTGTTGCAAAAATTGATGTGCTTTTCTTTAGACTTGACTTGAGCCTCTTGAACTTGATTTATGTACTACCTTGCCTCTAGTGGGTGCCTGATTACCTTCAACCACTGGTTCATGCCTATCGCTATGCAACAAGGCTAAAGCTAGTCTGTTTCAAAATTTTTAGTTGTAATATGCACCTTCATGTTCATCCTATCTAATCCTCAATAATCCATGTAGAGTGCTCATAGAACAACACATTTTCTCTGTAAGCAATCTAATGGTATTATTTCACACCATCATATTCATCATAACTACAAACTAGTTTGCTACCCAATATATAAAAACAAAAGAAATAACAATGCTAGAGAAAGAAAGATGTCATAAATACGAATTCTACACTACAAGACTCTATTTAGGTTTCAGTATGCTAAAATCTAACACCAATCGAAATTTAAAATATTTTAATTTTGATGTGTGGAGATTAAAAAAATATCATGTTAAGTTTTCTTTATTGCTTTCCAATGAATTTCGAATGGTTTATGCATGAATCTAGATACTTTGACATGAGCACGACCCTTGCCACTACTGTCATTTCTAAGAAAAAATAACACATTGAAAAAGATGAGTAGATAGATTTGAGGAAAAAACGTAGACAAATAAAGAAAACTTGAGAGATAGAGAACTAAATTTTCAAATTATCAAGAGTAATGCAGCTACAAAGATGGTGATGTCCACACATGTGCTCCCAGGACCATGCTTATATAGCTCTTACAATGGGAGTGAGTATAGATAAATATAGTCGAGAAAGATAAAATAGTTGACAAAATATATAATCTGACAATATCTCCATGACTATAAATCCTACCATCTCCGCCCTGCAAGCTAAGGGAATAGCCCCCCCCCCCCCCCCCCCCCCCCCAAATCTTGTAGAAGGGGGCAAGTCCCCCTCTGCACTCCCTCCATTAAGGTTCTATGGGAAATCTGTATGGCACCACAAGGCTTTTATTTTGACCTTGAATGAAAACCCAATGGCCCGAAAGTTTATGCCCTACCTAATCTAATGTTGAGGCTCACATAGATCATCTATTACCATCAATGATCACACATAGAACTCATCTAACTTGGAATTTAGGGTTCCACAAATGTTTGGCCTCTCATAATGGCTTCTCCTCATAATGAGGGCCTTATAACTTAGAGCACCATGGATCATTTATTGATTATATCTAAAAACATTGTTCACCAAGAATTAGTGTGAAGGCCAATAAATCACCAATGGGAGCTCGTTTAACATCCCATTATAGCATATGATGAGGAGTGTCCTATCAATGCAAGCAAGAGAGATGAACCCACAACCCCCTCAAGGGAGGTGGATGGAAATGATCTCGTAGTAAAAGATTTTTTATGATCATATTGTTTTCACGGTGGCTTACTCAAAAGATTGTTTTGTGTCCTTGCATGTGTGGCTTGGTGCTTTGGCCCATCGCCTCTAGGGTGGGGGGCAAGGGTTCAAACCCGACATGCCATTGGACATCTCCTACCTACCTTAGGTGGATGTTCTAAGGTCTTCGGTTTGATGAATTAAGGCTTTTAGGCATCCATTGTCTATGGCCTTCAAGCCTAGTAATTTCATATCAAACGAGTTTTCACATTGGGTTTTATGTCTATCCCTTCCCATACTCTACCCTAGTGAGCCTTTAGGCTTTATAATCCTATCTTTGACAAGCATCTAAACCCTTGCTTTGTGGGATACAATGGATTCCATCGGCACTAAACTTACCTTCATCTAAACCCTTGCTTTGTGGGATACAATGGATTCCATGGGCACTAAGCTTACCTTTAGTTGTAATTTCAATTAATTCAAGGTAATCCAAAAAGATTAAGCTCTGTGAGAACTTATTTATATTAAAAAAGAGAGTATCTTGTAATTTATATCGTTCACTAGATCATTTTAGGGTTCTTGTATTCGACCCATGTGATAGAGACGAAATCCTTGTCGTGGATAAGGATGCTTATGGAGGTTGATGTGATCTTCATGTGCTCGCTTTAGCGACGGCCTCATATTTGCATTGTAAGAGTTGATTATTAGTTGGGCCGTGGGCTCTGATACGACATGGAACCGTGTGGCGTGGGATCCTGCTGTCAATCCCTCAACATACAGACAAGGTCCACGGCATCGTATGGATCAGTCTGGAGATTGAGCGCGTAGGCGACCCTCATGCCCACAGTTCCCATTTGTAAGTACTAGAAACTTTGGATAAGCCGCCAAGCGGGCTCATAGCGGTCGCTAACAGATGTCCTGTTGTGTGTGATTGCGCGAACGAGAGAGAGAGAGAGAGAGAGAGAGAGAGAGAGAGAGAGAGAGAGAGAGATTTTCGTATGCAGAGAACACATCCAATGAGCTCCAAGTGCAGGAAGCTAGGGAATTCCGTTGTTGGTAGCGTTATGAACAATTCAGTGTGTGTGTGTGAGAGAGAGAGAGAGAGAGAGAGAGAGAGAGAGAGAGAGAGAGAGAGAGAGAGAGAGAGAGAGGTGGCTCAGAGCTGAGCTTGTCATAACACTGTCTTTGTTTACTGCCTACGAACCGAAAAACTTGAAAGCGTGCTGCTCATACGGTAAAGCAACATTCGGGCATCGAGTCCATTTTTTTTGAGATATCACATCTTGTACATCTTGTCATGAGCTCCTTTTACTCATGAGTCTCTGTGTGTGTGTGCATGTTTCTTCTCACTGCACGGAGAATCGAGTTTCATGAGTTCTATGAGCTCTGAACTGTTCTTCATCTTTTTCTGTTTCACAAATTCCGTTACATGCTAGTCCTAACGTTCTCTCTCTCTCTCTCTCTCTCTCTCACACACACATATGGCCATACTTCTTTTGTCTTTCAGCATAGCGGAGACTTGTCCCCTTGGGCCCTCTCTCTTCCATAGTGCGCTCCAGAGCTTACTCTCTCTACAGATTGTACTCTCTTTCCCTCCTCCCTCTCCGCAGTACGCTACAGGATGTATTTTTCTCTCCTATGTTGCTTTCTGCTTTTTATCTCCACGTCTCGGCGCTTTTTTTTCAGGAAAGATTCCATTGCAAAGAGGTCAATGCAGAAAGCGCTATAAATGTACAAAACCAAAGGATAAAGCAAACTGCGCATCGCCATGCATCATGATCTGAAGCTTCTGATCTCAACATTCGTCTGTTTTTTTGAGAGGCTCTTTTCTTTTAAAGAAAAGTGTATTAAAATAGTGAAAGAAAGGTGCAATTGGCATAATCATTGACAAGCACACAAAGAGTCATGTTAAGGTGAGTTCAGACAGGGGTACATATTTTCTGACTCACCCTTAGTCACATTCCCCTCAGTTCATACAGAAGCAGCTCTTCTTAAAAAGCAAGCTCAACCGATGTGTTTGTTGGTTGGAAAATCACATGACCAATCAGAGTCAATAATTATCAGGCTGGAACACTTTTGTTCCGAGGCAGAAAGGTCATCTCAAAAGATGGTGGACCCGAAACATTCAGTGTTTTTCAATAGCCAATAAAATTTACCCATGTGATAGTAGAGAGTGTGCCGCCACTTTGTGTGAACCCAACCTTAGGAACGATTCAGACACGATGGAGTCCCTTCATCAGGGAAGACACAAACCAATGAAAACTTACCGTGTGGAAATCTGCATTCAGATGGGAGTCTCAAACTCTTGTAGCTGCTAGCCTGCCACATCATGGAACATTTCACTATGAAATGCTCGAACCCCCCTCGCTCTCCCAAAGAATTTCCTAATTACTCCCACATGAGATTCACAATTTAAGATCTATTCCCGTGTTCCACCGAATTTGTGAATACTAGGCCAGAAGACTTCTTAGTTTCTTCATTGCTCCACCTGGAAGAGCATGCCTTCACCTCTTAGTTCTAGAGCCTCTGTCTGAAACATGCCTTAGAGACCATACACAACTATTTGGGAGCATATATTTTAAGCACAAACTCCTTCCATTTACAATGTGGTACAACTCTTAAGACATCAAACATGCTCACAAATCTAGGGAGGGCAACAGACATCCTATTGATAGAATTTAGGTCCTTAGCTTTAAGGGAATCTTGATACAAATACAATATATTTATCTTCCCTTTGTTAAATAGGACATCATTCTTGCTAATCGAGATGAACCACAAAGTGATTGTCCTCCATTGATACTTTGCTCCATTGATGCCAAAGTATGGGCTCCAAATTGTGACATTCACCTATCATGGCTTCCTTGGGAGAGAAATCAATGGGGTATAAAGAGCAGCACTCTTGATGGAGAATATTTCTAAACTATTTGGCTCCTTAACAATTTTCTTCATCTTGGACACGCATCAAAGCCTATATTCCATCGCTTAGCTCTGGAATTAGTCCACACACCTTGGTAGAGCAACATCCTCAACAAGACAAAATGTCTGATACACTTAGTGAACTGCCATGCACATATGAATCTATACTTCCACTCCCCGCTAGTCCAATTAACTCCCCATTTGTGATTGAGCTTGACAATGATCATGTCAAAAGCACCTTTGAACATTTTAGGCTATCTTTCAAAGAGTTGAGCAACCTTTGAGATGTGCATAGTCTTGTTATTGTCAGTAGCCTTGAAGCAAGGTTTGCCACTCATGATCTTGTGAGATATAAGATCTTTGCAACCAACATAATCTTGGTCCACCTCATGAGAGTCTAGATTATTCCATAGGTCATGAAAGCTATAGGGATCCAATTAATGATGCATCGTAAGCTTGAAGCACTTGTGCCATCTTATGGAAAATCGATGATCAAATTTGTGAGATAATGAACCACACCAAAGAGAATCATATAGTAAAAAGGAGGAATTAGTCCATCGGTCTTTAGAAGAACAAAATACCTTTTGGCTTCCATCCAAACAATCCAAATCTTGCAAGTAAGTTGGCTAGCCACAAAAGTAAGCTTTAGGGGTAGGATAAATAGTCCACAAGTCCCATTGGTTCCAAGATTTATATGCTTCAACATAGAAAACATTAGTTTTTCTTTTGACAAACCAAGCCAAATAATCATCAATATATAAAGATCTCATAACCCATTTAACAATCCTTTGAGTGGCTAATCTTTTTGGACAAGGACTACATAGGGTTCCTTGATGTTTAGCGAGGAAACAAATACTTTTGTGACTCTATTAGCAATATTATCCACACCCCACAAGAATTGCCTAGCAAAAGATGTAATTTGTTTGAATTGATCTATAAAGGCATCTAGAAACACATAAGGTACACCGAAGAAGGAAGAATATATTGATTCAGAATGAAAATCTCTCTAGATAAAGAAACGTGCATTTCATACCATTTAAACATTTGTTTTTTTGGAAAATATCAATAACCCCAATTCCATTTGTGTTCAAAGGAAATTTTGAATCCCATAAGAATGCCCAAAATCCTAAATGTTTGCCCTCATCAATTATCTTACAACCTAAACCTACAATGAATTGAGAAGTATAATTATTAGAAGCTTTGTAATTAGTTTTCTTGTGCTTTATTTCAGATCCACAAACAAAAACACTTTAAGGCATTCCAACAAGTTGATGGTAGAATCATCATGATTGGACTGTCTCCTAGCCAAGGTGGAGGGAAATTTTTTATATATAGAACCCAAATAGAATATAAGTTTCCAATGATTCAATTCATCTTGAGATCCCTTTTTATGAATCAGTTTGATAAAGGAAAGATTGGATCTATTGCATAAAGAAAAATAAGATGTGCTAAACATGTTTCAAAAGTTTACATCAGGAGTTGAGAAGGAAATGTTGAAGATATATGTGCAAGCTCATTGTGAGATGAGCTATGCATGGATACAATTACCAAACATAAAGGTAAGTATAAGTCTAAGGATGAAGAAATCTAGTCAAACGTCATGATGAATAAAAGATATAGTATTTGCCTTGTAGTAAGGGACATATAATGGACAATCAAATGAAGGTGGTAAGTTTAGAAGAAGCCACAAACTTCTTCACATGCTCATTGGCTATAGAAATAAAGTGGGAGCATCTTCACAAAAAGGAGAGAAAGAGACAAGAGCCTCGATAGTTGGATTTGATCTTAGAAGTCATTTTGTCATTTTATCTTCTTGTAGATTGTTTCGAGTTGCACATCACAATTGTACATAGTCGTATTGTGAGGTTCATGTCTTAGTGTATATGTAATGAGTTCTTGCATTTAAATGCTTGTTGGAAAGCGTATCTTACACATAGAGATTTCTCAAATATCTCGTTCAAAGGTTTTATATTTTGTGAGTTATCAATCCAAGAGTGAAGTCCATTTTTTGTTGCATACCTCTCGCGATAGGTGGTGTATTCTTTTGATTGGAGAATATATTCATATTTTTGCTTTAGGGTATTTAGTCACTGGCCATGTTTGAAAGAAATGATGTACTTCGTATGTTGGATATTGAGAATAAGTTGGATGGTACTAATTACCCATTGTGGGAATATATGATGCATCATGTATTGGTAGCAAAAGGGTTATGGAATATTGTGCAAGGTTTTGAAAAATGTTCTACTACACCTACAAATCTAGTTATTGAAGGTGATACAAATGGTGTTTAAATGATGATCTTCAATCTCTTGGTTGTGCTTCTTATCATTAGTGTCCATGTGAAAGGCCAAATGGCCGCTGGACACTTTTGTATATGTTCTTTAATAAAACATATAGTGGCCCGGTCAACCACAGAATATAAGTTTGTGAACTTTGTGAATTTCTTATCTCTTGCTGGGTTTGTGTCTTTTGGGGTGGGCTATGTTTTGGCAGTTCCATACTTTCTTCTTCTTGACTTTTACCCATTCTCATTTTTCTCTCCCATCTCCCTTTTTGTCTGTTTTTCTTCTCCTTTGAAGATGAATTCTTCTTTTGTTCCTTGGTTGTTTCCTGTTGTTTGGCTTGTGCCCTTGTTATAGCATTTACATTTACTTGTTCAGGGTCACTCAATTCTTCTTGCTCCATGATGTTGACTGCTTGTAATGGTATGTTATTAGAAGTATTTTGTTGTTTTTTAGGATTTCTTGGACAATCCTTTATTAAATGTTCCCTGCCACAATCCTTGCAATAGGCTCCTTCTACTCTTAGTGTGGGAGGTTGTGGACAGTCTCTAATGAAATGTTCCCCTCCACATCTATAACAAGTTATTTTTTGACTCCCTTTGAACTGAGGTCTTTGATTAGACATGTAATTATTGGTTATGTACATGAATGTAGCTGTATCCATTTCAATTCTCCCATTTCCCAAATCTAGGGCTTGTAGTTCTGGTTCTCTCAGTTCATATCCTTCCCACTCTTCTTGATATCCTTCATTCCAATGATAATCTTCTTTGTATGGTGATCTTATTCTTGAGTTTCCCTCTTCTATTGGTGTGTATTTGATTGGTACCACATTTGTTGGTAATGGAGGTTGTTGCCCAAGTACCGGTCTTGGTTGCTCAATAAATCCAGATTCTCTTTGGTTTGCATATTCTCTCTCCTTAATGGGTTGTTTATTGTAAAAGCATTCTTCTCTGGTGTGATTTGTCCATTTTCTTTCTAGTGTACAATATTTGAGTGTTTTCCTATCTTGCAAATGTTGTGGTTTTTGATATGGACATTGTTGTACCAAATGATTTTCTCCACAATTATAGCATTTTTTTATTTGTTGTTATCTTGGTGTTTATCAAATTTGTTTTGGTGCTAACTTCTAGGGCTTTAGCAATGGCTTGTGCCAATTCTTCTGCTGGTGGGATTTTATCTTCATTTGTTCTAGGTTGTTTCAAATGCTAACAGGTCTTGTCCTCTGTTATCCTCCAAATCTATTGCCTCTTTCACACATGCTCCTAGATCAGGGCACCTCCTATAATACACCAGGGTTCTTAATTGGGCACTTCTCAATCCTTCTATGAATAGGGATACTTGTCTTGCCATGGAAGGTACTTATTCTCTGGGACA
This sequence comes from Ceratopteris richardii, assembly GCA_020310875.1. NCBI lineage: Eukaryota > Viridiplantae > Streptophyta > Polypodiopsida > Polypodiales > Pteridaceae > Ceratopteris > Ceratopteris richardii. The sequence continues at coordinate 40,015,964 of CM035424.1, forward strand.
TCTGTCAATATATTTCTTAAATTTCCTAGCTGCCTCTCTAACATTTTCATCTTTTTACTGTTTAAAGCTATGTATCAAGGTAGCTGTGCTATGTTTTATTCCAGTTTTTGAGAATTCCCCAATGAAGGCTTCTAAGAAAGATTCAATATCCAGATACATTTCCTTTCTCAAGGGAATGAACCAAGATAGTGCAGGTCCAGTTAAGGTTAGACCAAATGCTTCAAATTGAACTTTGTAATCCTCAACTTCTTCTGCTCTAATTAATTTTCTAAATTCTGCAGCATGAGCATGAGGATCAGAATATCCTTCATATTGATTCTTCATACATTTGGCTACTTGATAGGGCCTAAGCATTCTTCCCTGATTTTGCCACTGATGTCTTCTTCTCAATGGAAAATCTTTAAGTCCTTCTGCTTCTCTCTCAAAAGGGTTTGGGGAAGTATGTAGTCTCCTACCTTGTTGTTGTTCACTATTATTGTGAGTTTCATGTTGTCTTGGCAAGTCTGGTTGCCCTAGGTTTTGTTCCCAAGGTCTCTTGTCTGCACATTGCCCTAGGTCATTAGAATTTTCTGGGTCTTGTGTAAAGATGTATACACATCCTTGTCTATCCTCATATCTACCATCCTTGAACTGTGCTGTAACTGGTGTTATATTCAGGGGAACTTCTAAGTTTCTCAATCTAATGAGAAACTTATACATCCCATCCTGATATACATAGGTTCCAAACCTATTTGTGTGTATTTGAGAATGTTTCTATAATCACCAGTTTTCGAGGATTCATTGGTTTCATTTAAATTCTCCATATTACTTTCTTGGCCAAATTCTTTTTCTTGTAATTCTCCTATCACTGGCTCTACCTCCTTCCTCCCTAACTCTTGCTTGGAATGTGTGTTCAATTTATTACCAGATCTAAGAATCATTCAAATAATTCACGATTCTATGGTGGGAATCGTGTTTTTTCACGATTCTGTGGAGTTCACGATTCTGTGGTGGGAATCGTGTTTTTCACGATTCTGTGTTGAGAATTGTGTTTTTCACGATTCTGTGAAGGGAATCGTGTTTTTTCATGATTCTGTAGTGGGAATCGTGTTTTTCACGATTCTGTGGTGGGAATCGTGTTTTTCATGATTCTGTGGAGGGAATCGTCTTTCACGATTCTGTGTTGAGAATCGTGTTTTTCACGATTCTGTGGAGGGAATCGTGTTTTTCACGATTCTGTGTTGAGAATCATGTTTTTCACGATTCTGTGTTGAGAATGTGTTTTTCATGATTTTGTGGAGGGAATCATGTTTTTCACGATTCTATGGTGAGAATCGTGCTTTTTCACGATTCGGTGGAGGGAATCGTGTTTTTCACGATTCTGTGGTGGGAATCGTGTTTTTTCACGATTCTGTGGTGGGAATCGTGTTTTTTCACGATTCTGTTCCCAGACAATCGTGATTGCTCACAATCGTTAGAAACACGATTTTCTTATGAAAATTGTGCTCTGGGAATCACGATTTTTGTGTTTTGTTTCAGAGAATCGTGATTTTGTATTTGACTACAGAATCGCGATTCTGTGCAGATTTTTGAAATTTTTGAGGTTCTTGTTTTTTAAGTTTTTATTTCTTCAATAGAATCGCTTTATTAAACTTTTAACATGCAATAAAAGAGTTAACAAAATTATTATTTTTTTTCACTGAAAACTCAAAAATTTAAACATCATGATTCCGTGTTTTTGGCTATTTTGTGTGTTTTTGTGCTTTAATCATCATATGAAATTTGAAGAAATGCAAAAAATGTATTGACAATTCCTTACCTTGCTTGCTTGATAAAGAAATCTCCAAAAACTTGTGTTTGCAGGAAATCGCGATTCTGATTGCTCTCTCTCTCTCCCTCTCTCCCACTCAAGTGAGTTTTTTTCTGAGATTCCAGGGTTTTATAGACTTCACACAATCGCAATTTTGTGCAATTTTCTCAGGATTTTCACTTTTTACTTGTTCAATTTTTATTCCTCAACAATTTCATGGTTTTAATTCACAATTCCTAACTTTTCATCACCAGTTGCTCCCTATATCCTATTAGTGAAAATCGCGATTCTGTACTTAATTTTCAATTTTACTCATTTCATGCTCAATTCTCTCTGATATTTTTGAAATTTGAATTCCTTACCCCACTTTATGAAATTCTCTTACAACCTCTTACCTCTATACCCAAATGTGCAAAAAATAATTCAACTTCTTTTCCTTACAGAAAATCGCGATCCTGTGTAGAGAATCATATTTTTTCTGAACTTCCTGTTTTTTGCAATTTTGATTCTTCTTTCCTCTTAATCTTCTTCAAGATTCTTCACCAACTCCAAATCACTTGTCCCCTGTAATTTTACACCATCAACAAAAATTAGCGATCGTGTGAAGAGAATCGTGTTTTTCTGAACTTCCAGTTTTTTTTAGTGTTTGACTTTTCTTTCCACTTGGTCCCCTTTACTCTTAACAACAATACTTCAGTCCAACTTCCTAAGGAAAAAAGAAATTTGTTTGAATTTTTTAATGGATTTTATGATTTTTTTTAATATTTTGCCCTAAATTAAGGTAAACACTTCACTTAGGGTTTCTTGTTTAGTGATCTATTGATCCTCTGTTTCTTGATTGGTTATACTCCTTTATGCTTTGCTATCTAATCAGTTCATGAGCAAAACTTCCCAAAGAAAAATGTGCTAAGAAGTGCAAATATCAATTTATGCAAAGATAAACTCAAACATTTTTCTTTTCAAGATGCAAATAAACTTTTTCTCAAGATTATTGCTTTGCCTTGGTTAACAAATGGATCTTATCTACTTGCATCTAGCTACTTTACTTGACTTTCCTCAATGCAATCATGTTATCTATCCCAAGATCAACAATTTTACTTGGTACTTGGTCAAAAAGCACTCTACAAATGCAAAGATAGACACATTTTACCTTATCTTCAGCTTTCTTGATTCAGTTTTTCACACACCTGCACTTTACTTTCAAAAAATGATATGAGCAACTATCAATTTGCAAGAATTTCAACACTTCTCATTCTCAAAAGATTATCTATTGCTTTCTTTTCCCAAAAGACAAACAAAGAAGCCTACCTTTTCATGTTTCCATTTCTTGATTAAAGAGTATTACCTTTTCAATGTGTTTAATACCATCAACAATAGAAGATCCAGCAAGGTCCAACTTCAATGAAGCTTTTGCTTTACTCCCCGGCAACGGCGCCAAAAAATGTTTGTTTTTACCCTTTGGAGTTGTCCTCTCCAATCATTTTAGCATAAAGAATCAACAATACATCTTATATTTGTCAATCCTGGAAGTATACAAGAGACCACAGCCCCTTCTAGATGATAGAATCCAAAAAATAAGAGAAAACTGGCTGGATTTCTTAGAAATAATGAAGATGAAGAGGAATTTCTAGGGTTTTGATTATCTTGAGCAATACTACATCATTTCCAATCATCTTGGTGTCTAAAGTATGTTATTTTCTGAGCAAGACACAATCATGAAGTCAAATCTCAAAAATGATACCTGTAACCTTCAGATGAGATAATCGTGATTCTGTGAAAATTGACGATTTTCATCTCCAACACTATTCTTATGCAATTTCTCACTCAATACATCATGAATCAACTCTCTTCATACACATTCATCAGAAATACACAATAGAAGCTTGCAAATTCCATGGATACACATAGAATAGACTCACAAATCAAAGAAAGTACTTGAAAGGAAGAAATACGATTTTCTGCAGGAAACTCTTCTCATTACTTGGATAGCATCAAATACAATTAACCAACCCTCTCAAAATAGAGGAAATTGTCTTTTATACATTTTCAAGTGTCCCTTTTCACACTTGAATTTTGGTCCTTTTCCCTTCTAATCTAAAAATATGCTATCTAGGAGTTTCCAAAAATTCTAGAAAAATTACATATGATTCTAATTTAATGAGGAAGACTCTTCCTCATTTTTACATCATTTGCATAAATATTTCTACAATTTTTTATCATTTTACAAACATTTTCAAGTGTCCCTTTTCACACTTGAATTTTGGTCCTTTTCCCTTCTAATCTAAAAATATGCTATCTAGGAGTTTCCAAAAATTCTAGAAAAATTACATATGATTCTAATTTAATGAGGAAGACTCTTCCTCATTTTTACATCATTTGCATAAATATTTCTACAATTTTTTATCATTTTATAAATATTCCTCTTAAAAAAAATGCTTCTTCTAATAGTCATCAAGACTCTTTTCTGAACCGCTTGAATCTCCATCAACATCTTCAAAACTTGCACATGTTTTATGACTAGCAGAAAGCTTATATTTACCTTTCTTGGATGTATTTGATGAATTTGCTGGACTGAAATTTCCACGTAATCTTCCACTCCATGGATTTGAGTTGGAACTATTGCTTGGTGATGCATTCGGTCCACTCAAAACCTGAGATTTTGCACTTGATTTTTCAGCATTTTCTTTGTCATTTGGTTCAAGACTCAGTCCTTCTTTGGCATCTGCATAGAAGCTTGACATTTCATCAAATACCACATCTCTGCTCACCTTTACCTGTCGTGTGAGTGGGTTATAACATTTATATCCCTTTTGCTCAAGGGAGTATCCAATGAAGACACACTTTTCTGCTTTTGGATCAAGCTTCATCCTCAATTCATCTGGGATATGTACATATCCAATACAGCCAAAAACTTTTAGATGTGATAAGGTTGGCTTTTTACGTGTAAACTTCTCTTCAAGTGTAACTTGATGTACAACAGCAATCGAAGTTTTGATCATGATGTATACAACAGTATGCACAACTTCTGCCCAATAACAATGAGGCATATTCTTCTCAGCCATTAAGGCTCTTGCTATTTCTGCAATATGTCTATTTTTGTGTTCAGCAACACCATTCTGTTGTGGTGTGTACCTACATCAAAACTGATGCCGAATTCCATGATTTTTTAGAAAACTGCTGAACTCATTTGACATGTATTCACCTCCTCCATCAGATCTTAATGTCTGAATGTACTTCCCTGTCTGCTTTTCCACCATAGCTTTAAAATTCTGGAAGTGAGTAAACAACTCGCTCTTCTCTTTCATGAAATATACCCATACTTTGCGTGTATGGTCATCAATGAAAGTAACATAAAACCTGCAACCACCCATAGATGTGGTCTTTGCTGGACCCCAAACATCTGTATGTACTACTTCTAGTACATTCTCACTAACATGCTTGTCATGTGGAAATGATGCTCTTGACTGTTTACCAAATTGGCATGCTGCACATACCTTTTGCATTTCTGCAACTTTGAAATTTGGTAGTCCATGGACAATCTCCTTTGACTGCATCAGTTTCAGCCTTTGCAAGTTTGCATGTCCAATCCGTTTGTGCCATATCTCTATATCTGCAATAACTCCTGCACCTTTTGCAAACATGGCTGCATTCATTTCAAGAATCTTCACATTTAAGGTGAACATCCTACCCACTTTGTTTCCTTTGGTAACTAATCGTCCATCCTGATTGTACTCTTCTACATATAATCCATCAGCATTGAACCTGACTTGTAATCCCTGGTCAACCATTTGTCCAACAGAAACCAGATTCTTTGTTATATTTGGAACATGCAGCACATCAGCGAGATGTTTTACCTTTCTGTCCTCCATAGACAATGCTATGTTTCCTGTATGCTCAATAGGATGCGATGTATCATCACCTATTTCAACACATCCAGGAACTGGCATTTTCTGCAAACTACTAAACCATTCTGCATGACTGGTCATGTGATTTGAAGCACCTGAATCAACATACCAGACATTATCATTCGATTTTGAAACACCAGCAGACATTGTATTCATCATGTGATGTTGAACCATAAACAACTTCTCATAATCATCTGCACTTGTGGATGCATAGTTGTTTTGCTGCCTTCTGTTATTTTGATTCTTCAACCTGTAATCACGTTCAAAGTGTCCAAGTTTACCACAATTCCAGCATCCTTTACTATCATTACCTGAATCATTTCTTTGGAAATTTCTGCGACCTCTTTGACTCCCCCTGCCTCGAAACTATCCTCTTCCTCCTGCATGATTCTGTTGTTGACCTTGGTCTTGGTTATTGTTTCCTCTTCCACTTCCAAAACCTCTACCTCTACCTCTTCCTCTACGAGAGTAGAATACCTGCTCAGAACTAGGCTTTCCTTGGGAGTTTGAATCCTCACCAAGATTCTTTTCTTCAATAATCAGCATAGATACCAAATCAACAAAATTCGAAATATTTTCCCTGGTCTGTATAGAAAATCTGAACCGCTTATATGTAGCTCCTAAACCACGAAGGCACACTTCCACCTTATCATCATCATCTACATTCACGCCAATAGATGCAAGTGACTCACATATGCTTTTGATTTTTAGAGTGTAGTCACTTATCGACATGCTCTTTTTCTCCAATGTATGCAGCTCGTTCTTGAGTTGCAATTTTCGTGCCTTTGTATTGGTCTCGTACAAAGTGACCAAACTGTTCCAAGCCTCTTTTGGAGTCTTGGCATCCTGTATGTGTCCAATCATGCTATCCTGTATGCTAACAGATAGCCAATACATTACCTTTCGTGCTCCTTGATTCCATTCCTCATATGCTCTTAACTGTTCTGCAGTTCGATTCCTTTCTGGTAACTGCGGAGCATTTTCATTCTCTCCTTTGATGTACTTCTAGTAGCCTTTTCCCATTAGGAAATTCGTCATTTTCAGTCTCTAAGCATGGAAGTTGTTCGTATCCAGCTTATCGCTTATAAGCTGACTCATTCCATCTGCGTTTGCCATTTTTGCAACAATTCACAACATCTCAACACACTACAAGCACCACTTCTGCTTGAACACTATCACACTATGATGTGACAGTTCGATCTCAGAAAAACACAGTTTTCGTGTATCAATAGTACACGGAATCTCTTGAAATTATGGATCTGGAATATATGAGTGTCGCCAAACACAATGCAAGTTATAGTCTCTGAAACTGGCCTGGTTTTTGTGTGGGCCCCACCTTGCAAGCTCGAAATGGAGGTCGAGATGAAATCATAGCAAACGGAGGCCGTTTGTGAAATCGCGTTTTCTCCACGCCTTGCCGCGTAGTCTTCATCGTCGCCTTCTCCACGAGCTCTCTACAGCCACGCTGGCTCTGATACCATGTCACGAGGAAGGAGATAAGGAAGAGAGCTCACACACACACACTCACTCTCAAGGAGAAGCACACACACAAATTGAGACAAGGAAGAATGATCTTCTTCTTCTTCTTCTTCTTCTATTACATAAAAGGAATGTACAAGAATGACCTAAAAACAAGAATACAACAAGTGCAATATATAAAGACCAGTACATAAGGAAAAACCTAATGTCCCCGAATGAGTGAGCTGGCAAGAAACAAATGTGCCATCACTCTCGGTAGATAAATCTAATAAAGCTCAATGAAGTATCCCTGACATATACCGGCGTGACCACTATACATGTCAGAGAATCGAAAAACTGGTACGTGTCATCTTGGATCATCACATGTTGAGCTTGATATCTCAACATGTCTCTCACATGAAGTACCTGCAGTGGATACATGTGCCCAATCCTAGCACCTCTGACAAGCATAAGTTGTCCCAACTGCAACTAAAAATGATGCTCACCAAGGAATGCATAACATCTGCTCTCATGTAACTGGCTAACTGAAATCAAGCTCATAGGGAATGAAGGTACATAACGTACATGTATGAGTATAAGTGATGCTCCACTAGGTAGCATAAGGCATACATCTCCTGCACCCTCAATGTCATATGTCGTACCATCAGGCATGTGCACACATCCACGACTCTCACCTGAGAATCGACAAAACCACTCGTGATGTGGAGTAACATGAAAAGTGGCCAATGCATCAAGAAACCAAGCCATATGTGTACTATCCAATGAAAAAGAGGAATCCTGAGATGCACCATAGGAGAAAGTGATATCTCCATCACTAGCATAATGAGCTTCCATAGACTCTCCTGAAATCACTACCTGACATGCATCATGTGCATATGTCGGATATCATCCTTGCATCCGCCTGAAACAACATTGTCGGATATGGCCCTTGTTGCTCTAGCACAATGGTGAGAACCACGTTAAGAAGCTCCACCTCCTTAATGTCAATCCGCGGAAGAGATAGGAGTAATATGAAGATCGTGAATGTGAGATGAAGTGAGAGTGAAGGTGAGAAGCATAGAAATGCACACACACACACAACGAAGAGACAAGCAAGACACAATGGAAGGTGAGAAATCAACTCTATTGCTCAAGATCTCAATTACAAGCTCAAAGTAGCTCTAAGCTCACAATAACCAACCTCAAAAATGAGCTCTCTAGCTCTTTTTATAGATTCTAGACTAGTTTTGACCGGTTTCACATCTAGTGACCGGCATAGTTAAAAAATAGGTCCTAAGTGCTATTTGAAGGAGTAAACGGTGTCTAAAAATAACCAAAATTGATACGTTCATTCTACTTAAGCTCCTCAAGCTCGAGGACTCCTCGGCTTGCACAAAATGGAGCTATGGATTACAAAAAGGGTTTTACTATGTTACATATGTTACAATAGTGATGAAAATCACTGTTGGAGGTTTTTTGAAGAATATTTATAAAACATAATCTTTGAAAAATTGATTCGACTGGCTCCCTCCTCTGTCTTACATGCTTCCGTGTCTTCTGTGCCTCTGGCTACTGCCAACACCCCCTCCCTCTCGCTTCTGGCGTCCTCGACAGAACCTTGTTGTGCGGTCTGTCGGATGTAGTTCTGTAGGAGGTCTTGAGCGAGGGTGTGTTCTGATATTCGAATGCCTCGGGCCAAATCTGCCTCGAGTTTCTCCCAATCAATTGGTTGCGGTTCATCAGGTGGTGGGAGTCGATAATGTGTGGAATAAACCATCTGTTCACAGGTGAATAATTGAAGCAAATGTGTGGGCCTGCTGATGAACACTTTTGAATGGTATTCCCAGAATCCGGTTGTGAACATTTCTTCGAAGGTCTGCTTGTAGCATGCCGGTAAGTATTTGATTCTGCAATGCCAGGGGTAACACACCCGTAGCGATGGCGTTGTACTCATGTCATATGCCAGATCTAGATTTCCATGCTCAAATCCCGGGGTGTTTACATGAGGTGCCTTGACGCGTCTGAAGACTTTAAAAACCATCTGCATCATGTCAAATATCTTGACAGTCATGTGCGCTGCTATATCATCCATATGTTTCAAGCGAGGGAGCCAGTGATGAATCGTGGCCATCATATATCCGATTGTAGGTGGTCCTGTAGGTGGCCTGAAGTATGGGTAGTTCAACCAGTCCTGGCATTGCTTGTTGTTCTGTATTTTAATAGCGAATGCCGTCCAGGAGCGGTGACATGGCACTGGTCCCCAACATGGGTTATACTTTAAATGTAGTGGTGCCTTGGCCCATGTACTCATCATTTCAGGATATTTCTGTAAGAGATCCTTGCACCATTCCGGTTGATAGATTTCTCCTTGCTGCGCATCTAACGACAAATCTTCCGGCTCAAATTGAGTTGCGTGGGAGGGCTTTTTGCTTGTTTCTTTCTCTATGGCTAACTGATATTCTGCCATCAACATGAAATAAGGTTTATACTGTAGCTCGTGCCCTGATATGTATCTGCGCGGGGCCAAATGAGCAAAGTAGGGCGATTGTAAAATTCTTTCTTCAATCATTGCCATGGCGTGCAACTGCACCTCTACCCTTGCTGAGTGGGTCGTCCCAAGTTCTTCTATCGTCTTCATCCATGCGGGAGTAGGAAGTTCATAAGTCGTCTGGCCTTCAGCCGTGACGCGTCCGCCTGGGATGATTTGGGGTTCGTATGCCTCTTCAAAGGTTTCCTCCACCGGAATAGTTACATTTTCTCCATCAATTGGGAGCTCTGGTGGGGAATCTGGTCTTGGTGGTGCTTCATATACTGCTATCCTTGATTCAAGAGTAGATACCTGGGCCCGTAATGCGTTGAGTTCCTCTAGGATATCAGGAGATGGGTCCGCAGGAGCTGGTAGGCCTTGTGGTATTGGTACTCGTAATTGCAAGATCTTGTTTTCATCTTTGAGTTTCTAAAACTGCTCGTTCATGTTGTCCTAATCATCTAACAATCTGATATGATCTTCTAGTAACATTTTCATCCATTATGAGGGCACAACTTTAAACCGGCTAGGACTTAATGGTTGGTTTTGATGATTGAGAGCAGCTTCTAAGTTTTCTGTGTTCTGCTCTTGTAGCCGCTGGTTCTCTTCCTTTGCTGCTGCTAGATGTCTTCTGAGTAAGCCCATGTTCTGAGTCAGCGTCGCATTGCGAACTGTCTGGGCCCTTAACAAATTGTCAAGATGAGCAGTGGCCTCTTTGGCTTTCTCTTCACTTTCTACTTCCAGTTTGTGGTATGCCTCGCGTAATTCTTGGTATCGAGTATCCAATGAGGCATTCTCAATCAACAATGAATTAAGCTGCGACTGTAAGTCGTTGGTTGTCCTCTGCAGCTGCTGATAAATATTTCCAAGAGATGTGAACTCATCTCTTACTTGCGTCATACATGTGAACATCTGTCAAAATGCTGTGTCTATGGTGGGTGATAATATTAGTGGTGTGCTAAGTGAAGATGCAGTGGGTGTAGATGCAAAGGGAATGGAGAATGGGGGTGGGAAAGTGGATGCTGTGGTGATTGTGGAAAATTGTGGTGTGCTTAAATATTGTGGTGCCACAAATGAAGTGAATGGAGGTGCAATGGGTTGTGATATATCCATATCGTTGGGTGTGGTGTCGAGTGCAGTAACCGTGAATAGTGGTGTGATCGTGGGTAAGTGTGTGGGTGTAAATACAGGATTTACAAAGGTCGAAGAATAATTTACAGAGGGGTTGTCTTGGAAGGCTTGGTGGAAAGGGGAAGAGGGGTTACGGTGGGTCGGGGAGGGGAGACTGGGGAGAAGGTTAATGGAGGTGGGAATGGGAAAAGGGGTCTTGGAGGTGTGGGGAAGGATGGAAAAGATGGATGGAGAAATGGGTTGGATAGAAAGGTGGATGTGTTAGGGGGTAGACTAGGTTGAGTGGGTGCGGGAATTGTGGGATGAATGGGAGTAAGGACGACTTCTGCTACTCCACCGGAGAAGGAGGATGTTGTTCTGGGAGAAGGGGGGTGTATGGGAGAGACTAGATGGATGGGAGGTGAAGGAGGAGCAGTTGGGGTGACAGGTACTTCGGTAACTATGGTAGTATGTACAGCAGTAGTACGGGGTGGGGAGTCGACGATAATGGTGTCCTCTGCCAATGAGCTTTCAGGGACGAGACGTGCTTCCCTGGCCTGTTCTGAAGACTGACCGCCGATGGGTACCCGAATGTATTCACCTGGTTTGGTTAGTAGGTGGATTCTGCGAGGATCATACTGCGGTAGCGGTTTTCTCTGCAAATATCTTAAGGCTTCAGTGGGTCCAACTGATTTGACAAGCTCTCTGAAACCTCTGATGTATACTTCTTCGAACCCGCCCGAGACAAGCTCTTGTTCTATGAGTGTTTGGCTCTCTTCGTCAGTCAACTTCTTACGCGCCCAAACCTTTTCCATAGTACGGTATAACTTTTTGATGGCCAGTGTATAAGCTGCTGCTTCGAAGGTTTCTTCTTCGTGTGTGCTCGTGTCACCTTGGGTGTCGGTTTGTTGTCCTTCTTCATCTGTTTGTCCATGCTCTTGGGATTCGTGAGTGCCCTGGCTGGCTTCGTCATCGCCTTCATCTTCGTCGATTTCCGTTCTTTCTTCCTCGGAACTAGACACTACTTGTCCTTGTGGTTGATCTCGCGGTGTGGTAGGGTAGCTGGGCCTTTCATATTCCTGAGAGAAGATATGGCCTTCTGAAAACTGAAATTCATTTGAAAATACATCCTGCATCTCAAAATCAAATGTGGTGTCTGCTTGTTCTGCTTCTAAATGGGGTATCGGAAAAGAGAAAGCTTCCGCACCAATAGTGGTGGGAACTTCTGTTGTAGTGGTGGTAGGTCCTGGGACTGTGGCTGCTTGAGTAGTGACTGTGCTGGTAGTGCCCTCCGTTGTAACTGGTCTTGATAACCTTATGCGAATGGGTTGTACAGGGGGTTCAGTAGGAGACTGTTCAGGAGAGGGTTGTGGTGAGGGTGATTCTCGCACCTGAAGGCAGGGGATAGTTCCTCTCATTCGCTTTCCTCCTCTTCCTTTGGTGGGCTTCCTAGCTTTCTTTGTGGTTCCTTTAAACGCTTTCAGCTCCTCACTTGTCATTGCTCGCTCAATCGGCAGATCATATGCTAAGCACATATATACAATTCTAGTCAGTGCGCAGCATCCATTGATGACTTTCTTTCTTTCCCATCTATGTTGTGCTAAATACATCTGATCAATGATCCAGCTAGCTAGATCAACTGTCTGGGGTCCAATACAAGATAAATACAAACCAAACTATATTCTTTTGTGAGGCATTGTGAATCTGTCCTGAGCGGGGAAAGCAAAATACTGCATACATATCCGCAGTGGTTTTGAAAGCTCAAGTGTGATCGCCAAAATCTCCTCCCACTTTGTAACATCCCCACATTTCATAAGGTCTCGAACTAACCTTTCTCGCTCTGTGGGCGTGTGGGTTCCATGAATCTTGATGGCAGCTCGAATCAGATCTTTAGAAAGATAAAATCTTTTATATGGTGGATCGTTCACTAAGGATGGCAGGATGAAGGTGCCTGGTAGATCCTTGTTCTCCGAAGCTATCAAAGTGGTGATTAAGTAATAGCATCTGTAGAAGTCAGGTTTAGGCAAAGGGTCACTGAAAGCCCTTCGAACTCTCTTGAGAGAAACTGATATTTTCCCCACGTACGGTCATCAAAAGTCAAATTAGCCTCAAATATAAACTCAGCATCCGCCAAGGGTCCTGCTAGCCCTTGAAACTAGTGAGAATTACGATGAATCTTCTCAGTATACCCTCTAGGAGGATCGTCAATAGGCATCGGTCCTGGGAAACCTTGAAATTCTGGCAGTGGAGCCGTCGGATGGGGCTCAACGAGTAAATCACTAATAGTAGCCCTGGGTATACTGGTTCCAGCTTTAGATGGTCATTCTTCGGTTTGCATGATGATTGACGTGCTAATGGAAAAGATCTACTACAAAAGATTAGCACATTAGTATGGAAATTAATTATGATCCCATTAAGGTGAGACCGCAATCCCTTTCCATAGCCGATGTGTAACCCGTGTAGCCAAGTGTTGTGATGTGATTGATGCAATGCTTCTTGCAGAACTAGTGTAGGTCTCTAGACACCTATATGTTTTCAGATATTGCATGCAGATCTTTGATGAGATGTTATTACAGGTGATGTTGGGTTATAGTGTGTGGATTTATACAAGGTTCAGTCATGAATGAGTTATTACAAGGTTGTAGATTAGTCGGGGTGGTAGTTATGTTAGACAAAGGGTTAGAAGAAGACTTCTGGATACGTTTCGGTATCCACTTCCTAAGAGTTTGTGATTGGGTGATAGGTCGCTGCGGAGGGACAAAAGTTGAGATCGGACGTGGTGGTATTGAGGGTTGAAGAGATTTCTGAGGGGTGTATATTACAAGGCTTGAGGGTTGAGCTATAACACACTGTTTGGGTACCCAAATTTGCGTGGTTGTGGGTCGGTTCATAAGGTACTTCTTGGCGATCCAAATTTGTCGAATGTTTGTAGTCGTAGAAGAAGGTCGAGGAGATCTTGGATACTGTTTCTGCTTCCGCCTTGACTTCTTCTTATCGTTGTCTGCATTGTTGAAATCTGTTGGTGGCTTCTGTCCTTTTGCACCCATATTTGTCTTGTGCCTCTTGCTTTATGATACTGAGACTGCAGCTTTCTTCCTTGTGTCGTCTGATGTTGTCGTCGGTCTGGGTTCCTTCGTCGTGGTTGACTCTTTTGTGGTTGAGGTTGAGAGGTCGAATGGACACTCTGCTTTGGAAAAGAAGGGAGGTCCAACACTTGCGAAACCTACCTATTAGGAAGTGCTCCATTTTGTACTTTTAATCTAGGCCAGTCCGTAGTAAGTGTGGAAGGATGGGCACCGCAGGTGATAGTGTCCATTTGTCCGTTGATGTAACCCTCCTGACCCATCTGTTGGGTGGTTACCCCTTCTAGTTTGCAGGAAGCCCAAGGGAAAATCTCCTAACATCCTTTAGATTGACAATTGTCCATCGCCAAGCCCGCATGGGTTGGTGTAGACATAACGTGACTGATCTGACCAAAGATCTTCCGGTCTTCCGTCGCATGCATTTCATAGGGTCTAGAGCTACAAACCTCAGTCGGAATGCCATTAGGGAAGTCAAGCGGTATCACTCGCTTCTGATCTAAGGTTCCAATCTGCAAGGAGCCTTGTCTAAGATTTAGGTCCACCTAGTGATCGTATAGCCAATCTTGGCCAAGGATTAGGGGTTCTATCAGATCGTCATCATGGCACACTAGTAGCTTTGTGGTCATAGTCACATCGTGTATGAGGATAGGAAGGTCCACCTCACCCATGCAAGGGGTTTCCATTCCTCCTAGCCCTATGAGGTATGCCTCAATTGGCCGCATTTCTATTCCTGAGTCCTTATAGTGGGACCATCTAATCGCACTAGTCGCAACACCTGAATCAATTAAAGCCCTGAGCTCTTGGCAAGGGTTGCCGTGCTCTAGCCTGACTGTAATGAATGGTCTCCTGTCCACTATGCTAGGGTGTGTACTTGACTTTGCTTGACACATGGCCATGGGGTATCTGGGTGATGTTTCTAGATGGTTATAATGTTCTCTCCCTAGTCCTTGTCTTCTTAACTTCATGCGCTTAATGCGTTCTATAGCTTCTGCCTGAGCTTCAGCTCGTATTCTATTTTCTTCCTCCTTACGCTTCTTTGCCAACGTGAGTCGCCTAAGCATATCCTCAGTAAGAGGTTCTTGGTATAGCCTGACTCTACAACCACTAATATAATTAGGCATTATGTCTTCTTCTAAGGTGGCTAATTCTACTGCTCCACTTGTCTAGAGTCTGCTAATGATCATATGTCCATAACCTTGCTTTTCTAACTTCCATGCGTGTTGTTTCAGTGTATATACTAGGACTAAATCTCCTTCTTTCAAGCCTTTATCTTTCACATGTGCATCAAAATATGCTTTCTGTCGCTTCTTTGCTGCGTATATTCCTGCTGTTGCTTTCAGCCTGGTTTCTCCTAATCGTTCCAAGTCCATTATTCTTGCTGATAATTCATGGCTGGTCCACTGATGTTCTTGTGCAACCTTAAGGGTCGGTATCAAGAAGTCAAAAGGAAGCACAACATTCTGACCAAAAACCATAAAAGGGAGTTGCATTGAGTACGGTCTTGTAGGCCACTCGATATGCCCAAACAACATGGTGTAACTGTTTGTCCCAATCTGAACGTTTGTTGTTCACAAGTTTCATCAGTACATTACAAAGGATCTTGTTTGTGCTTTCAGCTTGACCATTGGCCAGAGGATGATATGGTGCGGATTTCTTGTGAATCACCATAAAATCCTCTAACAAATATTCAATGACTTGGTTTAGAAAGTGAGTTCCTTGATCGCTCACTAACTCTATAGGCAATCCATATCTTATAAAGACATTTTCAAATAAGAATTTTGCAGTCGTGTGTGCATCATTCTTTTTTGTGGCTTTTGCCTCTACCCATTTGGTAAGATAATCTGTGGCAACAATAATGTATTCCGCATGTGTACCTTTTGCAGGGGGGTTAATGGGTCCTACAAAGTCTATACCCCATTTAGAAAATGCACGTCTGCCCATCATGGGTTTCAATGGCATTTCATCTCTACGAGTAGGAAACTGAGTTCTTTGGCACACATCACATCTCTTTACATAGGTATGAGCATCCATGTGAAGAGTGGGCCACCATAATCCTGCAAAGAGGATGGCTTTGATTATCCTATCTGGTCCAAAGTGACCTCCTGCAACACCTTGGTGTGTAGTCTCTAGTACGCTCAGATAATCACTTTCATGAATACATTGTCTTAGGTATCCGTCTCTTCCTCTTTTGTATAGATTATCGCCAATAAGTGAATAGTCCTGAGCTTCCTGATCTAGACTGCGTTGTCACGCTAAAGTCATTCCTTGAGGGAATGTTTTCGTCCTCAAGTACGTCACTAAAGGTTCACTCCAGTCTGGTGTGAGAGACACGTGATACAATGTAGCATGTTTTACTAGTGGTCTTTCGCAACAAACATGGCATTCTTTATACAATTTGTAGACATCTGCTTCCATTGTAGGCCAATATACTCCTAGTCTATGCAGAGTCTGCAATGTACGATGTTTCGAGTGATGTTGCTTTAAGGCACCTACATGTGCTAATTGCAACCAATTCGCATGTTCTGATTCATCTACACAACAAGCAAGAATCTTTTTATTATCCTGTTTATATATACTTCCTGCTATTATTTGATATCTTTGAGACTTGGTAATCTCTCCTTCTTTGATCCTTATCCTAGGATTCTTGGGTCCATATGTGAGAATAGGGACTATTGATTTAGCCCATTCTGGTGCTATCTCAAGATTAAACAAATATGCATCTGGTAATTCATTCACTATTCCTTGAGGAGCTTCTCCTATGGTTAATCTTGAAAGGTGGTCAGCTCTAAGATGTGTCTTTCCTTTCCTGACTACCACTTCAAAATCGTACTCTATGAGTAATAGAAACCAACGTATTAATCGTCCTGTGTTACATGGCTTGTTGACTAAGTACAATAGGGCTTGATGATCTGTAAAGAACTTGAACTTGTTTGCCAACAAATAATGTCTGAATTTCTTTACCGCGTAGATCATCCCTAATCCTTCTCGTTCCGTAGTGGTGTAATTTCTTTCTGCTGCGTTCAACTGTCTGCTCGCGTAAGCTATGGGGAGATCTATATTACCTTCATTCGTGGGTTGTGCTAACACACATCCTATGGCGTAATTGGATGCATCCACATGTACATGGAATGTCTTGCTCCAATCGGGGGTTGTCAATATAGGTGCTGAGCACAAACATCGTTTAAGTTCATTGAATGAATTTTCACACTTGTCTGTCCATTCAAAATGGGTCAAAAGAGAGTACAATGGCTTGGCTATGATTGCATACATGTGTATGAATCATCTATAATAACCGCAATGGCCCATAAATGCTTGTACTTCTTTTATGTTAGTTGGTCTAGGTAATTCTGCAATTACTTTTACCTTTTCTTCGTCTGTCGAAATTACATTCTTTGACACAATGTGTCCTAGAATTTTGCCTTGTCTGACCATGAAAACGCATTTTTCTGGGTTCAAACAAACCTGGTATTCTCAACATTTGTCAAATATTTGTTTTAACTCTAGGATATGTGTCTGTCTTACATTCGAATGAGCACATAAGTCATCGACATAAACTTCCAAATTCTTGCGTAAGAATTCCTTAAACACATGACACATGAGTCGCTGGAAAGTAGCGGGTGCATTTGTTAAGCCAAATGGCATCACACGAAATGCAAATATGCCCCATTCTGTGGCAAAAGCCATTTTTTGTTGATCTTTTGGAGCAATGGCTACTTGATTATAGCCTAAGAATCCATCAAGGAAGCTGTACACTTCCTTGCCCGCAACTCTTTCCAATAATTGTTCCGTGATAGGAAGAGGATAACTGTCTCTAATTGTGGCGGCATTAAATTTTTTAAGGTTAATACACACACGCAATTTTCCATTTTTCTTGGGCACTACCACAATGGGGGTATGCTCAATTTCGTAAATAAATCCTGCTTCTATCAAATGATCTATCTCCTCTTTAATCTTCGCAACGTAATTATCATTGTACGTGTATGGTTTTTGTTTTGTCGGTTTTGCATATGGAGTCATGGGGATTCTATGAGAACATATATCCGGGTCTACTCCTTTCAAGTCTTTGTAACTCCAAGCGAACACATGTCTATATTCGCGCAATAGGGCAACTAATTCTTCTTCTTCTTCAATCGTCAAATCATGCCCAATGTATGTACACTTTTCTTCTTCTCCTTCGATGGCTACTATGATTTTTTTGGTTTTCTCTCGATTATCATATACTTCTCCAATGTCAGCTTTTCTGTTCGGCATTCGTACCATTATTCGTCTATCTTCTATTTTATATTTCTTGAAGTTCTCGGGAACCTTAAACAAGGATTCTTCTTCTTTTGACATGGTTTCTTTCTTCTTTCTTTTCTTGCCTTCACCTTTAGTGGTTACTTGTGTAGCTAACCTCACCTCATTTGTAATTTCTTCATGTTTCTGAGGATGAGTTTCTACTTTGTAAAAATATTCTTCCTCTGATGCGAAGGGGGGATCCATAATAATTGATTCTAAATCGAAATCACTTGCATCCTCAAATGCATCAGTGCTAGGTTCACATTCTTCTAAAATTGAATCACACATGATCGGCTCTATCATGAAAACTGAAATGTCATAGCCATCTCCATCACAGTGGGGTGTCCATTGTTCTTCATTGATGGCTATATCCATGGTTGCTAGGATTTCTGCCCAACCATGGGGTTCGAATTCTTCATCTGGAAATACTATCGGGGCGTAAGCTGGGTCTTGAAGGGTGCGTCGATGTTGTTCTGCACCTAAGATCCTGGCTTCTAATTGTTCTTCCTCTTGTTTTGCCACTTTACACATCCATAGATGAGTGTCCTCGTGTAACCATGATGGGTCTGACTCTAAAGAGTGCACCGATTCCGTTTTTTCCTGTGTCTTATGGATGGTGTTCCATTGTATTGGGGGTACATCCCTATGGGAATAGTCTTTAAGATTGACTTTAGTAGTCACTCCTAAATGTTGCAAGTACAAAGAATTAGTTCCCCAATCTTGTACAATTTGCAACTGACGCATGAATGGTCGTCCCAATATCATCTCATAAGCGTGATTTTTCTCAAAGTCACAAATAGCGAAGGTATTCTCAAACTCCACACCACAAGTGGTGAGAGATATGCCTTATAGTAAGCCTAATGGTTTTTCTATGTGTCCTTCAACCATTTGTAGTTTCATCCTGGTGGGTCTGAGTGCTGGCTTACCCCAACGTTCCCATAAAGCGGTGGTAGCTATGGCTACTCCGGCTCCTGAATCTAAGATGGCTTTTGTGGTGTATCCCTGATGGGTTATTGGAAGATAAGTGTTACCTTCCTCTCCTTCACTTACATCTCCGATCTTTTCTACGGGTATTCTGGTACCTTTTTGTGTGTTCCTATCTGTGAGGGAGTAGTAGCAAGCTCAGGGAATTGATTTGCTACATGCTTCCACAGTTCTGGTTTAACCTTCAATAATTCCTCAAGCGTGAGGTGACACTGAACTTTAGCGTTCTTGACCACTTCCGTGTTTCTAGGGATCACTGATTCTTCATTCCTCATTATCGTGGGTGCTCTCATGTTAATAGACTTGTCTTCCCAAGGTCCTGTGAACTGAGGTAATTCTTGTAAAGAATTGGATTCAAATCCTGTGTGTTCACTCAGTTGTTCTTCCTCTACGTCGTTGTAAATAGAGGGAATGTCTTGGGGAAATTGCTCCTGCAAGTCATCTATTTCTTGAATAGGAGGATGGGTTCCTTGTTCTTTTCTCCATTTCTCTTCTTGGATTTCTCTCAAAAATTCATGTGAATATCTATGTATGGAAGACAGGTTGTCTTCCCCTTCTGTGTTTGGCACTTGAGATAGGGATGGTGCATTCTTTTCCTGTGTCTCTAGAACAGTAGGGTTCCTATGCTGATCCTTTTTCTCTTTGCTTTCTATCAAGTATTCTAGCCTCTCCATTAGACCTTGAAAATGTAGTTCCGGTTTTGCCATGTTATTCCAATTAAGATATCTAGAGGCTTCGAACAAAGCTTGTGCTAATTCTACCATCTTCATGCAAAGTTTAGTCCTCTCTATTTCTAAGTCTGCTCGAGGGTAGTTCTTAATCATTTCAGCTACTTGAGGTCCCTCTTTTAATCTAGCCTGATATGCACGAAACATCATGTCTAGATTTTCTGGTATGGGTTCCGCTAAAACTGATCCTGATACCTGAGCTGGGTTCTCTTGATTTAATTCTTGTGAAGTCAATTCTAGGATTTTGGCTCTCGACTCTTTTAAACTTCCTTCCAACTCAATTATCTTTTTACTCCATTTTCTCTTAATTCTTTCTCTAGAATCTTTCCAAGATTTCGTCTTTTTACTGCTAGATTCTACAACTTCACTACTTCTGGCTACTTTCTCCTGATTAAGCTGTTGGTTCTGTAAGAGCGCCTGGGCTCTTGTTATAGCTTGGATAGGCACGTATGTAGGGTTGGATCCATCTGCGTTGTTTACAATACCTATCACATTGATCAGTGTCACATTTGAAGCGTTAACTGGGCTCTTAGGACAATCTTTGATTATGTGCTCTTTACCACAATCGGCACAAAAGCCTTGTATGTTATAGTATTGTGATTGTCTTGATATCGGAGGATGTGGACAATCCTTTATGAAATGATCTGCTTGGCACCTAAAGCATGGTCCTCTAGGGCCCTGTGGTCTTTGGTGTCTCAATTGGGGCCGCGGATTCGGGTTTGTGTACATCACATTAGCATAGTCGGGCTCCCAACTAGGTTCCACTGGTGGACTATCATAATGATATGTTTCCACGCGTTCTGGTGACTCCGTGTAATAAGCGGGTGGACTATCTACATGAGTGGAGTCAAAACTGTTAGAGTTTGGATCACTCTTAGTAATTAGGGGTGAAACAGGAACTAAAGCTCTATTGAGATTCTCTTCTGCAGCAGCGTATTTCACTGAGATGACATTCGCTGGTGGGGGTGGCTGCTGAGCTAAGACAGGTTGAGGTCTTTGTTGAGCCTGATATGGATAATTTTGAGGAGGCCTATAGTAATAAGGCTGAGCATTGTATTGGCCTTGATACCTACCTGGCTGTGGGTATGCTTGCGGGTAGTTCTGTCTCACTGCCTGTTTGTTGTATGGGCAATCCTGAGCCGTGTGATTTGTGTATCTTCTCTCAATTGTACAGTATTGGTGAAGATGGAGTGTGGGGGAGGTGAAAAACACTAAAAACTAACTAAAAACAACAACAAAAACTGAAATTTTTACCTTCCAACGCCACTTCTTGCTATACTCTTACCATCACGCATTCGTCCTAGACTCGATCCCCGGCAACGGCGCCAAATTTGGTGTTGCTCTAGCACAATGGTGAGAACCACATTAAGAAGCTCCACCTCCTTAATGTCAATCCGCGGAAGAGATAGGAGTGATATGAAGATCGTGAATGTGAGATGAAGTGAGAGTGAAGGTGAGAAGCATAGAAATGCGCACACACATACACACACAACGAAGAGACAAGCAAGACACAATGGAAGGTGAGAAATCAACTCTATTGCTCAAGATCTCAATTACAAGCTCAAAGTAGCTCTAAGCTCACACTAACCAACCTCAAAAATGAGCTCTCTAGCTCTTTTTATAGATTCTAGACTAGTTTTGACCGGTCACATCTAGTGACTGGCATAGTTAAAAAATAGATCCTAAGTGCTATTTGAAGGGGTAAACGGTGTCTAAAAATAACCAAAATTGATACGCTCATTCTACCTAAGCTCCTCAAGCTCGAGGACTCCTCGGCTTGCACAAAATGGAGCTATGGATTACAAAAAGGGTTTTACTATGTTACATATGTTACAATAGTGATGAAAATCACTGTTGGAAGTTTTTTGAAGAATATTTATAAAACATAATCGTTGAAAAATTGATTCGATTGGCTCCCTGCTCTGTCTTTACATGCTTCTGCGTCTTTTGTGCCTCTGGCTACTGCCAACAGCCCTCATGACCACAATGCCAACATCAAAGTCATCGATGTGGTCTGTGTCTCACATGAGTCAATGGACTCACATATATATCATGTAGTCTCTGCCATAATGCACTATTCATCTTCTCATACATAACAGACTCATATATAGAATCCAAGCTGTAATTGGATAGTGGAGCTGGCCAATGCATCCATATCCATCCATACGTGTTCAGGCATGTCACGAGGCCTTTGTGCATCTCTATGCACATACGTGTGTAACCCTGCATGAACCAATGTATGCCACATCTGAGCTTTCCATCTCGAAAATTCAGTGCCATCAAATTGAGAAGATACCATGCTGGCAATCCAAGAGACTAACAATGTAATAAGAGACTAAAAACAATACTCTATCCTCAATAGGATCACGCCTGCATATCCATATGCATAACTCACATCACAAATGTCTCGATGGAGAAGGAACCATATGAACCACCTGCCACATAACCATGCATCTAGCATGCACATAAAACCATGAGCATAAGCCTGCTCACCAAGTCTCCAAAGTGAACAAATAGATGTGAAAGAATCCTACGAAAAATTTGACAGAGTAGCCCCTGTAAACTAAGCAATCAAACAAGATAACCAATAATGAAAGAACAATGAGTAATCCGTCACCACCTGTCACTGATCCAATCAAGGATAATGGCAAATATATATGCCCACAAACTGATGGCAATATATGCCAATACAATGGCGATACAGCTCCCACTCAAGAATAAATCTTGCAAGATGGTCCAACCTTTCACAAACAACCTGTGACCAAGTCCAAGGAAATGGAGATCAACAATGATCCAAAGCTATCACATAAGCTTCAAGATCCACTAGAGTTCCTTTCTAGGATAAAAGCCGATGAAATTTTGACAGCATCTCCTCTGTAAAATAGACTCTAGAACCAAAATAACCATGTGGGAATCACCATCCACAATATCAAATCAATGAACATTTGCGTATAGAATAGCAAATCAAGGTGACAAATAAGTATGCAACTGAGGCTCCAATCTAGATCATGTACCTACAAAAAAAACAAAAGATACAAGTACCAACCAAGATCCACAATCAACTCTCACAGAATTGTGTGCAACCGATAACTAAATCCATAACCAAGTGGCATAAACAAGATATAGACCACAATGCCACTATACATCCATGATCGAACTCATGATGACATAAGCCTCAAAAAGAAGATATACCACAATGTCATCTCACATGTCAAACTCATAGCACGATTATACTCTACTCTCATATGGAGGACCTACCACAGTGGTCATACATGTACAATGCCTTAAAGCTCTGAAAATAAGAGTTTGCACATCAAAATTGAAGAAGTTCCAAAGCAAATTCAACCTCCAAGAGCAATTTGGGTTCATATGGTAAAAATGTGATGCTCTGTGTTTTGCTATTTCAGAGGTGATAACCTCTGAATCTGAACTTTTGCTCGCTAGCAAACTTCAAATTCTGATTCTTGGCTATGTAATGAGATAAAGGACACCTCAATCGGAGGTGCGTAGCTCAAGATATGCACAAAACAAGCATCAGCTGTCAATTTCACCTTCATCTGCAACACTATTGCTCTGTATTCTGCAATTTCGATGACCTAACACTGAGAATTTGAAACTGAGTTATTCTACAAAGTTGTAGCTACCTTTTCAAGCTACACACAACAAGTTGAATCATCTGATTCCAAGCTATAAAACTCAAGTTATACCCAAAACATTGACCTGCTGTCCAAATGGATGTAGATTCGCCTTCTACATTAGTCTGGGTTTTTTGATTTTTTGGTAGTCTAAAACTCTGAACCAAGTTCTGCACCCTCTGTGAAGTTGTAGCTCTCTGTGTTAGCTATGCAGAAAAGTTTAAAATGCATCAATCCGAGTTTTCTAGCTCAAGTTACGGCCGAAATACTAAAAAACTATTGAGAGATGCCGACCTGCACTTTCACCTCTTTTGACCTAAGCTTCCACTGAAGCTTCTTGCACACAAGCTTTCAGCATGCTCTGATACCAATGAAGGGCTTCGGTGTGTAGAACAAGAGGAGGAAGGAGGAGATGGAGGGAGAGAGAAGAGAAGAGAGACGCGCGGATATGCGTGGGAGCCTCGAAACCCACATAATGAACTCTCTTGAGGCAATGCTCTATATATGATGTATATATATGAATATGGGGGTAAGGTCACATGACCCTTACATCCCCAACATGGATATCTTCCTACGAAGTAAAATGGACGTTTAGCTTTAAATTGAGAAGCTACACCATCTGACCATACCCAATGTTGGCTTAATTCAAGGTTTAGCTCTCTCAACCATTGCCAATGTAATTGGACACAATGTTGCACAAAAAGGGTGTCATGCTTCTTGTCATATGATATGAAGAAGTGGATTACCTTTTTAGGAATACCATCCAAACAAAAATATGCAATATGCATGAAAATAGTTACTATACAGACCACCAATGCATAGATTGTATTTCATTTTGCTCGCGAAATGTATAGTTTTCTGCAAAATCAACCACTGAAACCACAATGTCGCCTAGGAATTTAGAGACACACATCTTAAACTGGTTTGCTTGCCATAAATAAATGAAATTGTGCTTGATAAATTTCTGTAGAGTTTTCTCCAATAATCTTGTTACAACTTTAGGACTCATCTCCCTCTTTATCAATTCTTTCATTTTATGAACTTTTCCTTCATACATTGACTTGACATCTTCAAAGATCTTTATAGGAATATGATATTCCTTAATGCTAATCTCTCTCCGACACCACTTAAAATGTCCTACTCAAACAATCAGCGCACTCACCCATCACACATTTGTACTGGTGGAATATGGTATCATTTTGACATGGACATAGAATACTCTCTATAATGCTACTAATGGATCGAAATGTAGTTGCTGAAGCATTGCACCTTGATGTCTTCCCTACTTGACAAATAGAACAATGACATTTACAAACACAACTACATGTGAATTTGTCTTTCAATCTCTTAACAAAATATGGCTTCAATGATTCGAACTTTCAAAGCTGGATATTTATCGTTGGATGCAATTGTTTGAAGCGTATAAATAGCTCCATCTATAGTACGCAAAGAAGTGGTTATTAGTAGTCATTAATTAGCTAGTTATCAGTTTGCTATTACTAAGTAGTTGGTGGTTAGTTGTTACAAGGTGTTAGATTGTTACTAGTTAGTTCTCACTAATTAGCTATTACTAATTAGCTTGTTACTAATTAGCTTTTATTAAGTAGCTAGTTGTTGGTTAGCTATTTGTAATTAGCTATTAATAAGTAGCTGGTTCTTAGTTAGTTCTCAGTAACTAGGTATTACTGGGAACAAGTAGCTTATTAGCAATTAGCTATTACTAAGTAGTTGCTTCTTGGTTAGCTATTTATAATTAGCTATTACTAATTAGCTTGTTGCTAATCAGATATTACTAAGTAGCTGGTTCTTGTTTAGCTATTTGTAATTAGCTATTACTAATTAGCTTGTTACTAATTAGCTATACTAAGTAGTTGGTTCTTGGTTAGTTGTTTGTAATTAGCTATTACTAATTAGCTTGTTACTAATTAGCTATTACTAATTAGCTTGCTATTAATTAGCTTGTTACTCATTATCTTGTTACTAATTAGCTATCAATAATTAGCTATTACTAATTAGCTTGTTAGTAATTAGC
This sequence comes from Ceratopteris richardii, assembly GCA_020310875.1. Taxonomy (NCBI): domain Eukaryota; kingdom Viridiplantae; phylum Streptophyta; class Polypodiopsida; order Polypodiales; family Pteridaceae; genus Ceratopteris; species Ceratopteris richardii. Next base: position 40,041,493 of record CM035424.1, read on the forward strand.
TATTACTAAGTAGCTTGTTCTTGGTTAGTTGTTTGTAATTAGCTATTACTAATTAGCTTGTTACTAATTAGCTATTACTAATTATCTTGTTACTAATTAGCTTGTTACTAACTAGCTTGTTACTAATTAACTTGTTACTAAATTAGCTTGTTACTAACTAGCTTGTTACTCAATAGCTTGTACTAATTAGCTATTACTAATTATCTTGTTAGTAATTAGCTATTACTAAGTAGCTGGTTCTTGGTTAGCTATTTGTAATTAACTATTACTAATTAGCTTGTTACTCATTAGCTTGTTACTCATTAGCTTGTTACTCATTAGCTTGTTACTAATTAGCATGTTAGTAATTAGCTATTACTAATTAGTTGGTTCTCGATTAGTTGTTTGTAATTATCTATTACTAATTAACTTCTACTAATTAGCTATTACTAAGTAGCTTGTTACTAATTAGCTTGTTAGTAATTAGCTATTACTAATTAGCTATTACTAAGTAGCTGGTTCTTGTTTAGCTTTTTGTAATTAGGTATTGCTTATTAGCTTGTTACTAATTAGCTATTACTAAGTAGCTTGTTACTAATTAGCTATTACTAAGTAATTGGTTCTTGGATAGTCGCTTGTAATTAGCTATTACTAATTAGCTTGCTACTAGTAACCTATTACTAAGTAGCTGGTTCTTAGTTAGTTCTCAGTAACTACCTACTACTATTTAGCTCATTAACAGTTAGTTATTATTAAGTAGCTAATCATTGGTTTATTGTTTGTAATTAATTATTACTAATTAGCTTGTTACCAATTACCTATTACTAAGTAGCTAGTTCTTAGTTAGTCGTTAGTAATTATCTACTACTAATTAGCTTGTTAGTAATTAAATATCACTAAGCAGCTAGTTCTTGGTTAGCTATTTGTAATTAGCTATAACTAGTTAGCTTCTACTAGCTATTACTAAGTAGCTGGTTCTTGGTTAGTTGTTTGTAATTAGCTATTACTAATTAGCTTGTTACTAGTTACCTATTACTAAGTAGTTGGGTCTTAGTTGCTAGTAATTAGCTATTACTATTTAGCTTGTTAAGAGAACATTATTATTAAGTAGCTATGTCTTGGTTAGTTTTTAGTAATTAGTTATTACTAATTATCTTGTTACCGATTAGCTATTACTAAGTAGTTGCTTTTTGGATGATTATTAGTAATTACCTATTACTAATTAGCTTGTTACTAATTGGCTATTACTTAAGAGCCAGTTTCTTGGTTAGTTGTTTGTAATAAGATATTTCTAAATAGCTTGTTACTAGTTAGCTATTACTATTAGCTTGTTACTAGTTAGCTATTACTATTAGATTGTTACTATAAGTTACTTCTTACTAGTTCTTGTATAATTTGCTAAAATCGTGAACTGATGATTGAAAATAGGATTACCTGAGGTACATCAAGAAGGTGAATAGGATGATCCAAATATTGATTTTTGCCAAGTCGGGTCGTGCTTATATCCTTCTTATTTGGTGGCACCCTACTCTCTGTTGTCCAAAACGTGATAATCAGATGCTTGACCTCTTGTGTCATACATGTGGTATGTGTTGCCCTACCAGTTGCCTTCAGAAAACTATGATCATACTCAACTGTACTTAACCATCCAATCGTCTCATAGAAGACTTTCGTGCTTACTCCCAATACCCTAAAAAGTCTAGAAATATTTATCTCATTTGTTGATGAATATGCATCACTATTTATAGCCATCATCAATGTTAATCTCTTCAACACAAGGTCATCAGAATTCTTTCTCATACTTATTGTATTCCGAAGATTGATGAAAAGAGCACATGTTACATGATCTTTGTTACTGCCCATTGCATCAAAAGTTTTCCCAATATGTGGACTCTGCAACATCCTATTTAGTGCCTCAATTTTATCTTCACAACATAAGTGTCTAGTTTTATTTTTAAAATACTTGATGATCTTATCAACAATGCCATCCAAGTTGCTTGAACTGCAATTAGCATTACCCTCCACATTAGTGCCCGACCTTGACGTTATTGTGTCTCTATATTTCCTTTTCTTTTCCTTTCAATAACATCTTAATGCTGCTGATCACTATCCACTACTGGTATTGTATTAACTTCCATCAGTTCGCTTGTCCGAGATATCCTTACATCAACACACTACAAATGATGAAGAAACCATAAATACAATAACATCTACCACTCATCAATCCACTTTATTATATTGACTTTACATTGAGTATGCTCATCTGATATCATCATGTGCTCCATCACTTACGTATGTAGACTTGTTATACCACTTTTAAACCTAGAACAATCATCCAAAACCTCAGATGTTAGATACAATGAATGAACAATATGAAACTAAATGGACATTGTTATGCATACTTTTAGACCTGCAACAATCATCCACAATCTAAGATGTTACTCGTATATAACTTCCCTTTTTTTTAGAGAACAAGAAAAAAGTAGATTAATGGGGGAATTGTACAAAATGTGCAGGGCCTAAGAGCCTGCACATCACCATAAAATCAATGTCATCAGTCTTTACAACGAGAAGCTGCACCATCTAACCATACCCAATATTGGCTTAAGTCAAGGTTTAGCTCTCTCAGCCATTGCCAATATAATTGGAAACATTGTTGCTCAAAAAATATGTCATGCTTCTGTCATCAAATATGAAGAAGTGGATTACCTTTTTAGGATTGATCTCCAAACAAAAATATGTGATATGCACAAAAATAGTTATCTGTACAGACTTAGGATGCAGCACATAGAAAAAATACGTATAGTGATGGATTCCCTCTCACAGTTCCCCACTCAACATGCAACATGTAGAAAAACTCATAGGCAAGAAGAGGTACTACGGCGTACTCTCCAACATGCAGCGCGTAGAAAAATAATTATCAATATTCCTTGCTTAGGATGCAGCATGCTTTTCCTCATCTGATTTAGGGCAATCATCCTTGCTCAATTTCACATGTGTGGGTAAAGGCGTATTCAATGCCTTTCCACCCTGCATATTGAACTTGTGAAGTACTTTGGATATGTACTGACTTTGAGACAAATATATGCATCTTTTACTCCTATCATGAGTAATGCACATTCCAAGAATATGTTTGGCATCCCCCAAATCCTTCAGGTCAAATTTCTGACTCAACTTCTTTTTGAGGATTGACAAGTCCTAAGAGGACTTCCCAACAATCAAAATATCATCGACATAAAGTACCAAGCATATCAAGCTACCATCTAAGCATCTCTTTGTGTAGAGACAATGATCCTCATTGCTTCAAGAATAGCCTTGAGACTTTATAAAAGCATCAACCTTTTGGTACCATTTTCTAGGGGACTGTTTAAGTCCATATAAGCTCTTCTTGAGATTACAAACTAGACTTTCTTTGCCATGAACTACATAACCCTCTAGTTACCATATGGATCTCATCTATAAGATCTCCATGCAAGAAGCAGTTTTCACATCCATTTGGACTAGCTCTAAGTCCTCCATTGAAACAAATCCAAGCAACATGTGTAAGGTAGTCATCTTGACCATTAGCGAGAAGATTTCCTCGAAATGAACACCATGTCATTGCTTAAAACCTTTGCAACAAGTCATGCTTTATACTTTGGAGAAGCACTATCTGATGTGAATTTCAGCTTATATACCTGTTTACATGGTAAAGCTTTCTTGCCCTTTGGCAAAGGTACTAAATCCCAAGTACCATTCTTATGAATAGAATCCAACTCACTCTTCATGGCATGCTCCCACTTGATACGATCCATTGTCTCCATAGCCTCTTTGTAGCAAGAAGTCTCACCAGCATCTGTTAGCATAACAAAATCCAAACCTAGAACATATCTATTAGCTGGATGTGAAACACATGTAGAACATCACAATGGTTCATTGAACAAGAACATTTGCATACTGATCTAATCAGAAATTCTCTTAAACATCCCTATGTTGCATCATTTTTATTCATGCTAACTGGAGGACTAGTATCCTCAAACACCACTCTTCTCACTTCAACCTCCTTAATGGGTTGTTTATGCATTTTAGACGCAATGAAAATGACATCACTACTTCTAATTAATGATCATGTTTTAGGATCCAATAAGGCGATATCCAAATTGCCCTTCTCGACCATATCCAAGAAAAATGCATTTCTTCGACTTATGGTCCAACTTTTTTCTAAGATTCTTGGGTATATGAACATATGCTTCACACCCAAAAACTCGAAGATGATCATAATATGGTGACTTCCTTGTCCATAACTCTTGTGCCACTTTCAAAACTTTGGCAATACTAGGTGAAATGTTAATTGTGTGAACTGCAGTCAATACTACTTCTACCCAAAAGCCTTTTGAAAGGGTTGCATGATGCAACATAGAAACTACTCTATCCTGAATAGTTCTATTCATCCTTTCAGTTACACCATTTTGTACTAGGGTATAAGGAACTGTAAACTCTCTACAAAATCCCCTAGACTGACAAAATAGGCTGAACTCATGTGAAGTATACTCAACCCCATTATCTGAACATAAAGCCTTAAACTTAGTGCATTTTTTCGTCTCAACTGAAGCAAGCCATTTTTTGAAAGTAGGGAATACCTCATCCTTTGCTTTGATAGGATATACCCATACTTTTCTAGTAGCATCATCTATGAAAATGAAAATAAAGAGAACCCCCTAATGACCTTGTGGGCATAGGACCACACACATCTATATGAATGAGGTCTAAAGGCTGAATTGAAGAGTCAATGTGCATTTTGTGCACATTCCTAGTTTTCTTTCCATATTGACAATGCTCACAAAATGAAAAATCAGAGAAAAATAACACAAGTGGCCAAAACGAGAAATATTTTCCATTCCACTACATGATATATGGGCCAAACAGTCATGCCAAATACAAGCCATGGGATGTTCAGTAACAACTAACAAGTGGTCTTTCTGTGATACAAATGAAGGATAAAGTGAGCCAACTTTGCTTCCTTTTGCAATAACCATATTGCCCTTTGATATGCGAAAGGATTGAGCATAGAAGACCACCTTGAAACCAAGGTCATCAAGTTGACCAATTGAAATCAAACTGCGTGATAACTAAGGTACATGGCATAAATTATGCATAGTAAATTTTGAACCAGCAATGAATTGCACAACCACATCTCCAATCCCCACAATGTCACATTGGTAAGAATCACCAAGTCTCACGGTACCAAGAGACTTTGCTGATAATTAGAGAACCATTCTCTATGTGGTGTCACATGGAAAGAAGCACCAGAATCTAGCAACCGTGTGTGGGAAAGAGAATTCGCCATAAGAGCCTCAGTTGGCACAATATTATCAAGTGTCAACACATCAGCATCATTAGAAATAGCATTAATATCTTCAATCTTCATTGTCAAAGGAGATGGTGCATGTAGTTGTTTAACATGCCTATCAACATTCTATCCTTTACCTTTAGCATTCTTTAATGCATAATAGTCTTTCTTCATGTGTTCTTTCTTATGAAAATAATGGCATTCGATATCCCTCTTCCTTGATTTACTTCTACTCTTATTCCATTGACCATTATTTTCTTTGTTCTTGCTCCTAACAGGTTGCTGATTCTTTCCTTGGTAAGAATCACAAACATTATATGCATCTCCACTTTGAGTGTCAACCATAGATTTTTTGTGAATCTTCTCACTCAAGAGTGCTCCACATATGTCATCAGACTAGTTTACCACCAAGTGCACTATTGCCAATAGCTGTGCAAAACATATCCCATGATGATGCCAAGGTGCATAACAATAAGATTGCTTTCATTTCATTATCCATATCCATTTTTGAGCCTATAACTGGGAGAATATAGCATCAAACTCATTTAGATAAGCAACAACACTATCTGTGTCCTTCATGTGAAGGTCATATAATGTTCTCATCAGATACACTTTATTTGATGCCATCTCTTTTTCATATGTATTGCATAACTTCTTCCAAAGCTCCTCTACACTTTCGTAGTCTAATATTGTAAAGTAAACATTATCTGCCAGGTGCAATCAAATGCTAGACCTAGCCATTTCATCTAACTCATCCCATTCATATTCATCCATGTCAACAGGATTATTTGAGATTCCATTTACTAGCTTCCATTGCCTCCTCTGAATCAACACATCTTTAATCTGATTTTTCCATAGAGCAAAGTTTGTGCCATCAAATTTTTTGATCTCAAAATGGTCTTTACCTTGCAATTTATAGCTCCTCCTTGGAACACTAGCACTAGACCCTGATCCGCCAGAGGTGCCTAAGACCTCTGATGCCATCATGGTAGATAACTTAATAGAATGTTAATGGAGCTAGAAGAGTCCAAACCCCACTAAGTCTTAAAGAAGGATGACCAAGTTTCACAAGAATAAATGTGCTCACACTAATAAGCATAAATCGACCATTGTTCAATTCCCAAAACCAAAAATCTAGAAAAATTTTGCCAGAGTATCCTCTACAAAATGAGCATATGGCTAGTGTCAAAATCTCATAAAATTGCAAGTACTGACATGTTTACTTGCATGGTGAGTCACTGACTCCGTTGCATATAATCAATTACCCAAAAGAAGCCAACTAGGCTTATCGAGCACCTATGAACAACTATCATACATCTTCTATGGCGAGATTGGGTAAATCTTCCACCTGCATCAATAAAGAAATCCCGACATCTGGGTGTCTCCTAGTTAACAAAACCTCACCATGACCCTCTTTATCAAATGTAAAAGGCTTTATGCAAAAACCTAACCACTATATCAATGACCACATTGACATACATAAGCAATATCCATAGAATCATACATAGTGTGTAAATGTGCTCAATATATGTAGTAAAATGGCACTATAAGGCTGAATTCACTACTCAAACACTGGCCAACAACACTTGTAAGTGTATGTCAACTCTGTTATTTAGCCTCAAAAACCTACATAGACTTGTCGTGGCTACTCCCACCACAACTAAAACCTTCCAAGAAACTTATAGATTAACTAGTGTGGTTGAAAACACAGCAACAAAAGGTGAACATTCATTGTTGAAGAAATACAAAGAACACTCTTCTTGATGTTCTTTGACCTCCGTGAAGAGAGCTATCCATGAAAGTACTCCAAAATGGTTTCAAAAGCACCCCAAAAATGCTTCAAAAATAGGCTTTGAAAACAAAGAATGAAGCTTTGAGGACCCAAAACTTATTGAAGATAATGTCAATCTTAGTCCTTCCCCTTCTTAAAGCACCGAAAGAGTGTAGCTTAGTGGCAAGAGATTGCCATGGAGTACACAGAGAGCACGAACATAAACTTCTTAGATGCTACAATAGCTAATGACATGACAAATCAAGAGGAGGAAGCATTAAGAAATTTGGCAAGAAACTATAGGGATGTGTTTGCTTATAGCTACAAGGATTTGAAAGGTATTGATCCTAAAATCTGTGAGCATAAGATTCCTATTACACCTAATGCAAAGCCTAGCAAACAAAGACATTACACATTCAATGATAAATACTCTGCTAAAATAAAGGAAGAAATTGATAAGCTGCTGGCTGCCAATTTCATATATGAGATTGAATACACAGAGTGGATATCTCCTATAGTTGTAGTACCAAAAAAGAATGGGAAACTTAGGGTATGCATTAATTTGAAAAAAGTGAATGCTGCAACTATAAGGGATAGCTACCCATTGCCTATAACAGACCATCTTCTAGAAAGAGTTGCAGGGAAGGAGGTTTATAGTTTTTTGGATGGGTTTTCACGATACAATCAGGTACCCATAGCTTTGGAAGACCAACATAAAACTGCCTTTTCCACAGAACGGGGAATTTATGCTTTTAGGGTTATGCCCTTTGGGTTAACTAATGCCCCAGCAACCTTTCAAAGATTGATGTGTCATATCTTCAAAGAATTCCTGAGGAATGTAATGGAAATTTATGTGGATGATCTTTGTACTTTTTCATTAAAAAGACAAGATCATTTGGAAGATTTAGAAAACATATTCAAGAAATGCAGAACATACAGAGTATGTTTAAATCCAGAAAAGTGTGTGTTCTTTGTAAGACAAAGAAGAATGTTAGGTCACATAGTCTCCAAAAATGGAATTTCAACTGATGAGAGAAAAATTAAGGCCATAGTGGAACTTCCAAGACCAAAAAATGTAAAGGAACTTCAAACTTTCATGGGACATTGCGGGTATTATAGAAAATTTGTACACAAGTTTGCTGACATAGCTAAACCTTTGTATGCTTTGATCACAAAATTTGAGTGGACCAGAGAGTGTGACCAAGCTTTTGAGACTCTAAAAACTTGTTTGGTAACAGCACCAATTTTGAAAACACCACAGTGGGATAAAATTTTCCATGTCCATGTGGATGCTTCAAATTATGCTTTGGGATGTGTGTTAGCACAACCAATAGAAGGAAGCAAATTGGATTTCCCAGTTGCTTATGCTAGTAGGCAGCTGAATTCAGTAGAGAAAAATTACACAACCACTAAACGGGAAGGGTTGGGAATGATATTTGCTGTGAAAAAATATAGACATTATCTTTTGGCCAACAAGTTTAAATTCTTTGTGGATCACCAAGCTTTATTCTATCTGGTAAACAAATATTGTCACACTGGTAGGATAGTCAGATGGTTTCTTCTATTGACGGAGTTTGAGTTTGAGGTGGTGGTCAGACAAGGAAAAACACATTTGAGAGCAGATCATTTGTCTAGAATCCAGGCTAAAGAACCAAGTTCACGTTTAGATGATGACCTACCTGATACATATCTGTTCAAAGTAGAAAGTATTCCTGAATGGGCCATGACTTTAGTACCTTTGCTAACCATGGGACCTTGTAGAACATTTGGAAACAACACACATTTAGTATTACAAAGTGTTGCTCTAGCACAATGGTGAGAACCACGTTAAGAAGCTTCACCTCCTTAATGTCAATCCGCGGAAGAGATAGGAGTGATATGAAGATCGTGAACGTGAGATGATGTGAGAGTGAAGGTGAGAAGCACCAAGATGCACACACGCATACACACACACAATGAAGAGACAAGCAAGACACAATGGAAGGTGGGAAATTAGCTCTATTACTCAAGAACACTCTTACAAGCTCAAAATAGCTCTAAGCTCTTCTCTACTCCAACAAGCTAACCTCAAAAATGAGCTCTCTAGCTCTTTTTATAGTTTCTAGACTAGTTTTGACCGGTTTCACATCTAGTGACCGGCATAGTTAAAAAATAGGTCCTAGAGGCTATTTGGAAGGGTAAACGATGTCTAAAAATGACGAAAATTGGTACGCGCATTCTACCTAAGCTCCTCAAGCTCGAGGACTCCTCGGCTTGCACAAAATGGAGCTATGGATTAAAAAATGGGGTTTTGTCTATATTACATATGTTACAAGAGTGATGAAAATCATTGTTGGATGTTTGAAGAGGTAATAAAAACATAGTTGTTTAAAAAAAATGATCCGACTGGCTCCCTGCTCCGTCTTTACATGCTTCCACGTCGTCTGTGCCTCTGACTGTGCCTTTGACTGCTTCCAACACCCCCCTCCCTCTCGCTTCTGTCGTCCTCGACAGAACCTTGTTGTGCGGTCTGCCGGATGTAGTTTTGTAGGAGGTCGTGAGCGAGGGTGTGCTCAGATACGCGAATGCCTCGGGCCAGATCAGCCTCGAGTTTCTCCCAGTCGATTGGTTGCGGTTCGTCGGGTGGCGGGATAGTGCGCGGAATAAACCATTCGCTCACAGGCAAATAGTTGCAATAAATGTGTGGGCCTGCTTATGAATACCTCGGAATGGTATTCCCAAAATCCGGTGGTGAACATCTCTTCAAATGTTTGCTTGTAGCACGCCGGTAGGTATTTTATTCTACAGTGCCATGCATAACACACCCGGAGCGATGGCGTTGTGCTCATGTCATATACTAGATCAAAGTTACCATGCTCAAATCCCGGGGTGTTTACATGCGGTGCCTTGACGCGTCGGAAGACTTTAAATATCATTTGCATCATGTCAAAAATTTTGACAGTCATATGCGCTGCGATATCATCCATATGCTTCAGGCGAGGGAGCCAGTGACGGATTGTCGCCATCATATAGCCAACAGTGGGTAACTCGGTGGGCGGCTTGAAGTAGGGGTAATTCAACCAATCCTGACACTGCCTATTGTTTTGTACTTTGATAGCGAATGCAGTCCAGGAGCGGCGTCGTGGTACTGGTCCCCAGCAAGGATTATACTTTAAATGTAAAGGCGCTTTCACCCATGTGCTCATCATTTCTGGGTACTTCTGGAGTAGATCTTTGCGCCAATCAGGTTGATGGATCTCTCCTCTTTGCGCATTTGGTGGCAAGTCCGCCGGCTCGAATTGTGTAGCATGCGTGGGTTTCATGCCGGTTTCTTTCTCTATAGCTAGCTGATATTCAGCCATTAACATAAAGTACGGTTTATACTGCAGCTCATGCCCAGATATATAGCGTCGGGGGGCCAAATGAGCAAAGAAGGGGGATTGTAAGATTCTCTCTTCAATCATGGCCATGGCATGTAACTGTGCCTCTACTCTGGCTGAATGTGTCGTTCCAAGTTCCTCAATCGTTTTCATCCACGCGGGGGTAGGAAGTTCATAGGTCATCTGGCCTTCGGCCGTGACTTGTCCGCCTGGGATGGGTATTGGCTCGTATGCTTCTTCAAACGTTTCCTCCACCGGAATGGTTATGTTCTCGTCGTCAGCTGGGATCTCCGGTGGGGAGTCAGGCCGTGGTGGTGCTTTGTATACATCGATGCGTGATTGGAGAGTGGCTACCTGGGCCCGTAATGCGTTGAGTTCTTCTAAGATTTCAAGAGCAAGGTCCACAGGTTCTGGTAATTCTGCTGCTACTTGTACTTGTTGTGGTGCCGGTTCTCTGAGCTGTAGTAGCTTGTGATCTTCCTTTAACTTCTGATGCTCTTCGTTCATTCGATCATAGTCCTCTAGCAATCTCACGTGATCCTCTAGCAACATCTGCATCGATTCAGATGGGATTGCCTTGAATCTGCTAGGACTTAAGGGTTGTTCTGGATGGTCCAATGCCGCTTCCAAATTCTCTCTATTCTGCTCTTGGAGTCTCTGGTTCTCCTCTTTTGCTGCGGCTAGGTGTCTCCTGAGTAAGCCCATATTCCTGGTCAGCGTCGCGTTCCTAATTGTTTGGGCTCGAAGCAGGTTGTCCAGATCAGCAGTGGCTTCTTTTGTTTTCTCTTCACTTTCTAGCTCTAGCTTATGATATGCCTCTCTTAGTTCTTGGTATCGCGTGTTTAAAGAGGCATTCTCGATTGATAATGAATTAAGCTGCGACTGTAATTCATTGGTCGTCCTCTGCAGCTGTTGATAATTGTTGCCAAGAGATGCAAACTCATCTCGTACTTGTGACATGCATGTGAACATTTGTTGAAGTGCAGTGTCTATGGTTGGCGATAATAGTAATGTAGTGCTAAGTGAGGATGCGGTGGAAGTAGATGCAGCGGGAATGGAGAATGGGGTTGGGAAGGTGGATGCAGTGGTGATCGTGGAAAATTGTGACGTACCTAAATATGATGGTGCTGTGAGTGGAGTGGGTGCTGGTGCGGTGGGTGGTGAGATGTCCATGTCATTGGACGTGTCAAGTGCGGTGACTGTGAAAAGCGGTGTGTATGTGGGTGGTTGTGTAGGTGTGAAGACGGGATTTACAAATGTAGAGTAATTCACAGGGGGGATGGTTGGAGCAGCTTGGTGAAAAGGGGAAATAGGGGTTATAGTGGGTTGGGGAGGTGAAACTGGTGAGAAGGTTAGTGGGGTTAGAAAGGTGAAAGGGTGTCTTAAAGGTGGGGGAAAGGATGGGAAGGATGAAGGGATGAAGGGGTTAACATGTAGGCGAGGTGGGGTGGGTGCGGGCATGGTGGCATGAATGGGCAGGGCAAAGGCTGTGGCTATGTTGCCGTGGACTGGTGTGGATGTGGAAGGAGCAGGTGGGTGTGCGGGGGATACAGGATGGGTTGGTGAAACATGAGGAGAGAGAGGAGTAGATGGTGTGGATGTTATTTCAAGGATAGTGGTAGTATGTACAACGGTAGTACGTGGTGGGGAATCGACTAGGATAGCTTCTTCGGTGATGGATCTTTCCGGACGTAGGCGTGCATCTTGCGCCTGGTGGGATGATTGAGGACCTACCGGAACTCGAATATATTCACCGGGCTTCGATAACAAGCGAACTCTGCGAGGGTCATATTGGGGGAGTGGCTTCCTTTGTAAATATCTCAGTGCTTCGACCGGGCCAATGGATTTGACCAGTTCTCTGAACCCTCTGATGTAAACTTCTTCAAACCCTCCGAAGATGAGTTCCTGTTCGATTATGGTCTGGCTCTCTTCTTCAGTCAATTTCTTCCGTGCCCAGACTTTCTCCATTGTACGATATAATTTCTTGATTGCCAGCGTGTAAGCTGCTGCTTCGAAAGTCTCCTCTTCATGCGTGCTGGTGTCACCGTGTGCATCGGTTTATTGGCCTTGGCCATCTGTCTGTTCCTGTTCTTGGGACTCGTGAGTGCCCAGGCTGGCTTCGTCATCACCTTCGTCGTCATCGGTGGCTGTTCTTTCGTCATCAGAGCTAGATACTACCGGCCCATGTGGTGGATCACGTGGTGTTGTAGGGTAGCTGGGGCGTTCATATTCTTGAGAGAGCATCTGTCCTTCGGAGTACTGAAATTCGCTGGACAGCACATCATGCATTTCAAAGTCAAAAGTGGTGTGTATTGGGTCCACCTCCATATGTGGCATTGGGAAAGAAAAGGCTTCCGCACCAATAGTGGTGGGAGCTTCTGCTGTCGTGGCGGTGGGTTCTGTGGTTGTAGCTGCTTGAGGTGCGGTAGTACTAGTAGTACCCTCCGTTTCCACTGGCCAAGATAATCTTATGTGAATAGGTTGTACTGTGGGAGCGGCTTCTGTCGGTGATTGTGCTGGAGAGGGTTGTGGTGATGGTGACTCTGGCACTTGAAGGCAAGGAATAGTGCCTCTCATGCGCTTACCTGCCCGTGCTCTGCTGGGCTTCCTGGCTTTCTTCGTCGTTCCTTTGAATGCCTTCAGCTCTTCTCCTGTTAATGCACGTTCAATTGGCAAGTCATAAGCCAAGCACATGTAAACAATTCTTGTCAGCGCACAACACCCATTAAGCACTTTCTTTCGTTCCCATCTGTGTTGTGCCAAATACATTTGATCAATGATCCAGCTCGCCAGATCGACAGTCTGAGGTCCAGTACATGCTAAGTACAAGCCAAACCATATTCTTTTATGTGGCATGGTGAATCTGTCCTGAGCGGGGAATGCAAAATGGTGCATGCATATCCTTAGCGGCTTTGACAGCTCAGGTGTAATTGCTGAGATCTCCTCCCACTTAGTGACATCCCCACGTTTCATAGGGTCTGGAACTAATCTTTCTCGATCTGTGGGCGTGTGGGTTCCATGAATCTTGATGGCAGCTCTGATTAAATCCTTCAAAAGATAAAATCTTTTGTAGGGTGGATCATCCACTAAAGAAGGCAAAATAAAAGTTCCTGGGATATCCTTATTCTCTGAGGCCAGCAAAGTAGTGATTAAATAATAACACCTATAAAAGTCAGGTTTGGGCAGAGGATCACTGAAATACTCCGTGAAGCTGGCTCTGGCCCAAACATGGGTTAGGTCCTGAGTGTTCTGTAGGCCTTCGAACTCTCTGGAGAAGAATTGGTATTTTCCCCAAGTGCGGTCATCGAACGTCAAATTAGATTCAAATATAAAATCCGCGTCCGCTAAGGGTCCTGCAAGTCCCTGAAACCAGTGAGAGTTACGGTGTATCTTTTCTGTGTAGCCCATAGGTGGGTTATCGATCGGCATGGGCTCTGGAAATCCTTGGAATTCTGGCGGTGGAGCAGTCGGGTGGGCTTCTGCTCGTAAAACATTGAGGGGGGCTGCAGCTACGCTGGGGCCTGCTTCTGATGGTCCTTCGTCGGTTTGCATGATGACTGATGCGCTAATGAGAAAGATCTGATACAAAAGATTAACACATTAGCATGGAAATTAATTATGATCCCATTAAAGTGAGACCGCAATCCCTTTCCATAACTGATGCGTAACCCGTGTAGCCAAGTGCTGTGATGTGATGGATGCAATGCTTCTTGCAGCACTAGTGCAGGTCTCTAGACACCTACACGTTTCAGATTATGCATACATTTCTTGATGAGATGAGATTATGAGTGATGTGTGATGATGGTGGGTGAATTTATACAAGGTTTAAAGGTTAGTGATTTATTACAAGGTTGTATGTTAGTCGGGGGGTATTTTTGTTAGACAATGGGTTAGGGGAAGACGGTTGGACACGCTTCGGTATCCAGTTCCTAAGAGTCTTTGAGTGGGTGGTGGGTTTCTACTGAGGGGCAAAAGGTAGTATCGGGTGTGGTGGTATTGAGGGGTGGAAAGATTTGTGAGGGGTATATATTTGGTCGTTGATGCAACCCACCTGACCGCTGATTGTGTCCATCTGCCCTAGCGGTTGGGTAGCTGCCCCTTCTAGTTTGCAGGAAGTCCCAGGGAAGATCTCCTGTCGTCCTTCTGATTGACAATTGTCCATAGCCAAGCCCGAGTGGGTTGGTGTAGACGTAACGTGACTGAGCTGATTAAAGATCTTCCGGTCTTCCGTCGCATGTATTTCATAGGGTCTAGGGTTACAAACCTCAATCGGAATGCCATTAGGGAAGTCAAGCGGTATCACTCGCTTCTGCTCTAAGGTTCCAATCTGTAAGGAGCCTTGTCTAAGATTTAGGTCCACTGAGTGATCGTATAGCCAATCTTGGCCAAGGATTAGGGGTTCTATCAGGTCGTCATCATGGCACACGAGTAGCTTCGCTGTCATGGTCACATCCTTAATGAGGATAGGAAGGTCCACCTCACCCATGCAAGGGGTTTCCATGCCTCCTAGCCCTATGAGGTATGCCTCAATTGGCCGCATTTCTATTCCTGAATCCTTATAGTGGGACCATCTAATCGCACTAGTCGCAGCACCTGAGTCAATTAAAGCCCTGAGTTCTTGGCAAGGGTTACCGTGCTCTAGCCTGACTGTAATGAATGGTCTCCTGTCCACTATGCTAGGATGAGTGGTTGACTTTACTTGACACATGGCCATGGGATATCTGGGTGATGTTTCCAGATGGTTATAATGTTCTCTCCCTAGTCCTTGTCTTCTTAGCTTCATGCGCTTAATGCGTTCTATGGCTTCTGCCTGAGCTTCAGCTCGTATTCTGTTTTCTTCCTCCTTACGCTTCTTTGCCCATGTGAGTCGTCTAAGCATATCCTCAGTAAGAGGTTCCTGATATAGCTTGACTCTACAGCCACTAATATAATTAGGCATTATATCTCCTTCTAAAGTGGCTAATTGTACTGCTCCACTTGTTGAAAGTCTGTTAATGATCATAGGTCCATAACCTTGCTTTTCTAACTTCCGTGCGTGCTGTTTCAGCGTATACACGAGAACTAAATCTCCTTCTTTTAAGCCTTTATCTTTCACATGTGCATCAAAATATGCTTTCTGTCGCTTCTTCGCTGCGTATATTCCTGCTGCTGCTTTCAGTCTGGTTTCTCCTAATCGTTCCAAGTCCATTATTCTCGCTGATAATTCATGGCCGGTCCACTGATGTTCTTGTGCAACCTTAAGGGTCGGTATCAAGAAGTCCAAAGGAAGCACTGCATTCTGACCAAAAACCATCTGAAAGGGAGTTGCATTGAGTACGGTCTTGTAGGCCACTCGATATGCCCAAACAGCGTGGTGTAACTGTTTGTCCCAATCTGAACGTTTGTTGTTCACGAGTTTCGTCAGTACGTTACAAAGGATCTTGTTAGTGCTTTCAGCCTGACCATTGGCCTGAGGATGATATGGTGCAGATTTCTTGTGAATCACCATAAAATCCTGTAACAAATATTCAATGACTTGGTTTAGAAAGTGAGTGCCTCGATCGCTCACTAACTCTATAGGCAATCCATATCTTGTAAAGACATTTTCAAATAAGAATTTTGCAGTTGTGTGTGCATCATTCTTTTTCGTGGCTTTCGCCTCTACCCATTTCGTCAGATAATCTGTGGCAACAATAATGTATTCCGCATGTGTACCTTTTGCAGGGGGGTTGATGGGTCCTACAAAGTCTATACCCCACTTTGAAAATGCACGTCCGCCCATCATGGGTTTCAATGGCATTTCATCTCTGCGAATAGGAAACTGAGTTCTTTGGCACACATCACATCTCTTTACATAGGTATGTGCATCCATGTGAAGAGTGGGCCACCATAATCTTGCAAAGAGGATGGCTTTGATTATCCTCTCGGGTCCAAAATGACCTCCTGCAACACCTTGGTGTGCAGTCTCAAGTATGCTCAGATAATTGCTCTCATGAACACATTGTCTTAGATATCCATCTCGTCCTCTTTTGTATAAATTATCGCCAATAAGTGAATAGTCTTGAGCTTCTTGCTCTAGACTGTGTTGTCGAGCTAAGTTCATGCCTTGAGGGAATGTGTTCGTCCTCAAGTATGTCACTAAAGGTTCACTCCAGTCTGGTGTGAGAGACACGTGATATAGTGTAGCATGTTCTACTGGTGGTCTTTCACAACAAACATGGCATTCCTTACACAACCTGTAGACATCTGCTTCCATCGTAGGCCAATATACTCCCAATCTCTGCAGAGTCTGTAATGTTCGATGTTTTGGATGATGTTGCTTTAGTGCACCTACGTGTGCTAATTGCAACCAATTCGCATGTTCTGATTCATCTACACAACAAGCAAGAATCTTTTGATTATCCTGTTTATATATGCTTCCTGCCATGATTTGGTACCTCTGAGACTTGGTAATCTCTCCTTCTTTGATCTTTATCCTAGGATTCTTGAGTCCGTATGTCAGAATAGGGACTATAGGCTTAGCCCATTCTGGTGCTATCTCAAGGTTAAACAGGTATGCATCTGGTAATTCATCCGCTACTCCTTGAGGAGCTTCTCCTGAGGTTAATCTTGAAAGGTGGTCAGCTCTAAGATGCGTCTTTCCTTTCCTGACTACCACTTCAAAATCATACTCCATGAGTAATAGAAACCAGCGTACTAGTCGTCCTCTGTTACAGGGTTTGTTGACTAGGTACAATAGGGCTTGATGATCCGTAAAGAACTTGAATTTATTGGCCAACAAGTAGTGCCTAAACTTCTTTACCGTGTAGATCATCCCTAATCCCTCTCGTTCCGTAGTGGTGTAATTTCTTTCTGCTGCGTTCAATTGTCTGCTCGCGTAAGCTATGGGGAGATCTATATTACCTTCATTCGTGGGTTGTGCTAACACACATCCTATGGCGTAATTGGATGCATCCACATGTACATGGAATGGCTTACTCCAATCTGGGGTAGTCAATATAGGTGCTGAGCACAAACGTCGTTTAAGTTCATTAAATGAATTTTCACATTCATCTGTCCATTCAAAATTGGTTAAAAGAGAGTACAAAGGCTTGGCTATGATTGCATACATGTGTATGAATCTCCTATAATAACCGCAATGGCCCATAAATGCCTGTACCTCTTTCACATTAGTTGGTCTAGGTAATTCTGCAATTACCTTCACCTTTTCCTTGTCCGTAGAGATTCCATTTTTTGACACAATGTGTCCTAGAATTTTGCCTTGTCTGACCATGAAAACGCATTTTTCTGGGTTCAAACAAACCTGATATTCTCGACATTTGTCAAATATTTGTCCTAACTCTGGGATATGTGTCTGTCTTACGTTTGAATGAGCACATATGTCATCGACATAAACTTCCAAACTCTTGCGTAAGAATTCCTTGAAAACATGACACATGAGTCGCTGGAAAGTGGCGGGTGCATTTGTTAAGCCAAATGGCATCACACGAAATGCAAATATGCCCCATTCTGTGGCAAAATCCGTCTTGTGCTGATCTTCTGGAGCGATGGCTACTTGATTATAGCCTGAAAAACCATCAAGAAAGCTGTAAACTTCCTTGCCCGCGACTCTTTCCAATAGATGTTCTGTGATAGGAAGAGGATAACTATCTCTAATCGTTGTGGCATTAACTTTTTTAAGGTTAATACACACACGCAATTTTCCATTCTTCTTGGGCACAACCACAATGGGAGATACCCATTCGGTATGCTCAATTTCGTAAATGAATCCTGCTTCTATCAAGCGATCTATCTCCTCTTTAATCTTCGCAGCGTAGTTATCATTATACGTGTACGGTTTCTGTTTTGTCGGTTTTGCATCTGGAGTCATAGGGATTCTATGAGAACATATATCTGGATCTACTCCTTTCAAATCTTTGTAACTCCACGCAAAAACATCTCTATATTCGCGCAATAGGGCAACTAACTCTTCTTCTTCTTCAGTCGTCAAATCATGCCCTATGTATGTGCATTTTTCTTCTTCTCCTTCGATAGCAACTATTATTTTCTTGGTTTTCTCTCGGTTATCATATACTTGTCCGTCATTCGCCTTTCTATTGGGCATTCGTACCATGATCCTTCTATCTTCAATTTCATATTTCTTGAAATTCTCGGGTACTTCAAATAAAGATTCTTCTTTTTCTGACATGGTTGCTTTCTTCTTTCTTTTCTTACCTTCACTCTTGTTAGTCACTTCCGTGGCTAACCTCACCTCGTTCGTAATTTCCTCGTGTCTCTGAGTGTGAGTCTCTACTTCGTAGAAATATTCTTCCTCTGATGCAAAGGGTGGGTCCATGATAATTGATTCTAAATCAAAATCGCTTGCATCCTCAAATGCATCAGTGCTAGGTTCACATTCTTCTAAAATTGCATCGCCCATGATTGGCTCTAACATGAATACTGAAATGTCATAGCCATCCTCGTCACAGTGGGGTGTCCATTGTTCTTCATTGATGGCTACATCCATGGTTGCTAGTATTTCTGCCCAACCATGGGGTTCAAACTCTTCGTCTGGGAATACTACAGGTGCGTAGGCTGGATCTTGAAGGGTTCGTGGATGTTGTTCTGCACCTAAGGTCCTTGCTTCTATTCGTTCTTCCTCTTGTTTGGCTACTTTACACATCCATAAATGAGTATCCTCATGCAACCAAGAAGGATCTGATTCTAATGAGTGCACGGATTCCGTCTCTACTGGTGTCTTATGGATGGTGTTCCATTGTATTGGGGGTACATCTCTGTGTGAGTAGTCTTTAAGATTGACTTTAGTAGTCACTCCTAAATGTTGCAAGTACAAAGAATTAGTTCCCCAATCTTGTACAATTTGCAACTGACGCATGAATGGTCGTCCCAATATCATCTCATAAGCACGATTTTTCGCAAAGTCACAAATGGCGAAAGTATGCTCAAATTCTACACCACAAGTGGTGAGAGATATGCCTTCTAGTAAGCCTAATGGTTTTTCTATGTGTCCATCGGCCATCTGTAGCTTCATCCTGGTGGGTCTTAATGCTGGCTTACCCCAACGTTTCCACAAAGCGGTGGTAGCGATGGCTACTCCGGCTCCTGAATCTAAGATGGCTTTCGTGGTGTAGCCCTGATGGGTTATTGGAAGATATGTGTTACCTTCCTCTCCTTCGCTTACGTCTCCAATCTTTTCCACGGGTATCTCTGGTACCTTCTTATGTGATCCTATCTGAGAGGGTGTGGTAGCAAGCTCAGGGAATTGATTTGCTACGTGCTTCCACAATTCTGGTTTTACCTTTAACAATTCCTCCAGAGTGAGATTACACTGTACTTTGGTATTCTTGATCACTTCCGTGTTCCTAGGGATCACTGATTCTTCATTCCTCACTATTATCGTGGGTGCTCTCATACTAATAGACTTTGCTTCCCAAGGTCCTGTGAACTGAGGTAATTCTTGTAAAGAATTAGATTCAAATCCTGTGGGTTCACTCAGTTGTTCCACCTCTACATCATCATATATAGAGGGGATGTTTTGGGGAAATTGTTCCTGCAAGTCGTCTATTTCTTGAATAGGAGGATGGGTTCCTTGTTCCTTTCTCCATTTCTCTTCTTGTATTTCTCTCAAAAATTCATGTGAGTACCTATGTATGGAAGACAAGTTGTCTTGACTTTCTGTATTGGGTACTTGAGACAGGGATGGTGCATTCCTTTCCTGTGTCTCTGTGACAATAGGGTTCCTATGCTGATCCTTTTTCTCTTTGCTTTCAATCAAATATTCTAGCCTCTCCATTAGTCCTTGAAAGTGTAATTCCGGTTTTGCCATGTTATTCCAATTAAGATATCTAGAGGCTTCGAACAAAGCTTGTGCTAGTTCTACCATTTTCATGCACAGTTTAGTTCTCTCAATTTCTAGATCAGCTCGAGGGTAGTTTTTACTCATTTCCGTTACTTGAGGTCCCTCTTTTATTCTAGCCTGATATGCACGAAACATCATGTCTAGATCTTCTGGTATGGGTTCCGCTAAAACTGATCCTGATTTTTGAGCTCGGTTTTCTTGGTTTAATTCCTGTGAAGTCAATTCTTGGATTTTGGCTCTAGATTCCTTCAAACTTCCTTCCAACTCCGTTATCTTTTTACTCCACTTTCTCTTTATTCTTTCTCTAGAATCTTTCCAAGATTTTGTCTTTTTACTGCTAGATTCTGCAACTTCACTAGTTCCGACTACTTTCTCCTGATTAAGCTGTTGGTTTTGTAAGAGCGCCTGTGCTCTGGTTATAGCTTGGATAGGCACGTATGTAGGGTTGGATCCATCTGTGTTGTTTACAATACGTATCACGTTGATCGGTGTCACATTCGAAGTGTTAACTGGGTTCTTAGGACAATCTTTGATTATGTGCTCTTTGCCACAATCGGCACAAAAGCCTTGTATGTTATAGTACTGTGATTGCCTTGCTATTGGGGGATGTGGACAATCCTTTATGAAGTGATCTCCTTGGCACCTAAAGCATGGTCCTCTAGGGCCCTGTGGTCTCTGTTGTCTCAATTGGGGCCGTGGGTTTGGGTTTGCGTACATCACATTAGCATAGTCTGGCTCCCAACTAGGTTCCATTGGTGGACTATCATAATGATATATCTCCACATGTTCTGGTGACTCCGTGTAATAAGCGGGTGGACTAGTTACATGGGTAGAGTCAAAACTGTTTGAGTTCGGGTCACTTTCTGTGATCAAGGGTGAAGAAGGCACTAAGGCCCTACTTAGGTTCTCTTCTGCAGCAGCGTATTTGACTGAGATGACATTCGCTGGTGGGGGTGGCTGCTGAGCTAAGACGGGTTGAGGTCTATGTTGAGCCTGGTATGGGTAGTTCTGAGGAGGCCTATAGTAATAAGGCTGAGCATTGTATTGGCCTTGATACCTACCTGGCTGCTGGTATGTTTGCGGGTAGTTCTGTCTCACGGTTTGTTTGTTGTATGGGCAATCCTGAGCCGTATGATTCGTGTATCTTCTCTCAATTGTACAATATTGGCCACTAGGGTTGGCTTGAGGTTGTGGTGCATTGGGACACACGTTTGCCAAATGATTTCCACCACAAGTGTAACAACGTACATTAGTTGGTAGCTTGGGCACCTGTTTACTAGAAACTCCTAGTTTTTGGGCCACTTTTTCTGCTAGGTCCTCTATCGAATTAGACAATTTTGTGGATGCTAGAGAAGAACAATCTGAGTCCTTATAGACCTTTGAGAGTTCTAATTCATCTCCTAGGTTGTCCTCGATGTCTATACATATTCTTACACACTCCTCTAGCGTTCTGGGTTCTTTTAGGTACACATAGGAGCGTAGTTTAGTGCTCAACAAGCCCTCTAGGAACAGTGATACTTGTTTGGCTTGTGAGGGTAGCTCTTGATTGTTCAACATATTGTCTAAACCTACGTCCTGCCAGTCTAACTGTTTCTTGAGGGGTCTGTTTAAAGCTATGAATCAACGAAGACGTGTCATGTCTAATCCCACTTTTAGAGAATTCAGTGATGAATGACTCTAAAAAGTGATGGATGTCTCTAAATTGCCTTTGTTGCAATGGTTGGAACCAAGTTAAAGCGGTATTCTTTAATGTTAGTCCAAATGCATTGTATTGCGTGAACATGTCTTCAACTTGTTCTGCTCTTAGTACTTGCTTGAATTCTGCGACATGGTCATAGGGATCTCCTGTCCCATCAAAATAATTCTTCATTGATTTCACTAATTGAGTGGGTCTCAATACTCTTGCGTGTTCATGTGGTCTAGGTAGAGGAAAATCATCTCTACCACCTAATACTCCATGATCTCTTTGTCTATCCGCTCTATTAGTGTTCGTGGTTGTTCTATCTCTCCCTATGGGATGAGTGAAGCTTACTTCCGGTCTCTCTTTATTTCCTTCTCTTTGATGTCCATGGGCTGATGATGTTCCTGCCCCCTGTTGACTTGTATTCATGTTTGTTCTAGATGGAGGGAATACCAATTCACCTCTCCATGTGTATAGGTTTTTGGCATGGTCGGACATCACATATACTCTTTCTGAAGTTTCATCCAGGTATACAACCTTTCCAGGTGTATCTGGGTCCTTGAATTCATAAATTGTAATGATGCCTATCTCACCAGGGTGTTCCTTTCTGTACCTCCAAAAGGCTTCATCTGTCTCTTTATTTACAAACAACTCGATGCTCCTGTTATCTTGAGGGATCCACTCTGGGATGAGTACTCTTGTTAATACGGATTTCCCTCTAGGTGTTCTAGGTTCTTCTAACGGTTCTTTTCCTTGAAATTTCGCTTCCGTCTCTAATTGAATTGTGCCAAACTCATTAGTATCGTTTGGCTGCGTACTTAGGACGTACATGGTTCCTTCTTTGTCTATGTAAGCGTCTCTCTCAAATTTCACCACTGGTCTTTCCAATCCAATGGGTTGATCAGGGTTGTGCAGTTGCACCACTTGCCTTCGCAAACCATCCTCATAGATGCGAGCACCTAATCGGTTGGTTCGGAGAAACTCTAATTGTGTTCTATAGGGTCCTTCTGGCTTTTCTAAATAGGCTACATTCGACCCTCCTTCTGGTCTATCTGTGCTAAATGCCATTTCTGATTCGCTAGTATCTGAGCTCTCGTAGGGATAATTACTATTCAATTGTTGAGCCCACGATCGTGCAGTAGTTCTTACACTTGCCTCTGATGATCTAAGGCTTCGTCGGTCCGACTTACCTATGTGTCTCCCTGATCTAAGGTTCATTAATTTTCTTCCTTGCACACTCAATTACACACTTAGATCGTCAATGGTTCTTTGTTATTACTTTCTTGATTCTTTTTAATTTTCTTTGGATTCTTGTCTTAATATATGCGTCAGGAATTCGACTTTCCGTTATAATCTTGAGTTCTCGTTCCGTCAGACTTAGGTTCTTTCCTTTAGGTTTCTCGTCACACACACCTTTACTTGTAGTCTTGGACTTGACAAATTTAATTCTCTTGTACTTGAGGCGTTCCTATCGACTTAAATCCACAATGCTAACGTTTAGCCTAAGCTAAGAATTGACTGAGGGGGTTGAGTAATCTTCCAACCTCGAGTCAGCTTTTCTGGTTGTTCTGATGCCCAAGAAGCCGCGATTCCCAAGCTTTATGCCCTTCACTGCCTTGCCTTGGTTGCCTTTGATTGCCCTTGCTAGACCTTTTATGTCCCTTCCCTTTTGCCCAATTTTTCAATGTTTGCCCCCTGGCTTTCTAGTCCCAAACTAGGTCAACCTCAAAATAGTTTATCAAAAAATAGACGTATCCTTTAAGAAAAAAACAGTTGAGGTCACGTAGTATTCGTCACAAGCTTTCTAACGAGCTATTAAGCACAAAAAACGGACTTCGGATGAAAAAGTTATGAGCGTTCAGGCCCTGGGGGGTAAAAACTGACAATCAGGTTTTCCTTCAAATATGAGCTAAGGGGTCTCCTATGAGTCTAATGGTCCAAAAATTTCTCAAAAATACCCCCAAAATTGGTCAAAAAATGGAACCCTAAATTTGCGATGGGGGTGCACAATCGCGATGGTCTGGGACCGTCGCGATGGTCCAAGCGAACCGTCGCGATGGCGTGGAATTTGGACAGTCGCGATGGTGCGAAAAGGTGAACAGTCGCGATGGCCCGAAGTGAACGATCGCGATGGCGTGAGGTCGAACCGTCGCGATGGCGTGAGGTCGAACCGTCGCGATGGCCCGATCAGGCGGACAATCGCGATGGCGCGGTCAACGGTCAAAGGTGGACAATCGCGATGGTCCGAAGTGAACCGTCGCGATGGTCACAAGTGCGATGGCGTGAGCCAATCACGATGGTCCGATTTTGGGTTGTCGCGATGGTCCGAAAAATGAACCGTCGCGATGGTCTATCTTGACACGTGGCACCGTCGTGGCGATGGCATGGGCCAATCGCGATGGTCCGGGGTCAGCTGAACAATCGCGATGGTCCAAGTGGACCGTCGCGATGGCTCAAGTGAGCCGTCGCGATGGTCCGAGACCGTCGCGATGGTCCGACCGAGCCGTCATGGTCCGATTTTGGGTTGTCGCGATGGTCCGAAAAATGAACCGTCGCGATGGTCTATCTTGACACATGGCACCGTCGTGGCGATGGCATGGGCCAATCGCGATGGTCCGGGGTAAGCTGAACAATCGCGATGGTCCAAGTGGACCGTCGCGATGGCTCAAGTGAACCGTCGCGATGGTCCGAGACCGTCGCGATGGTCCGGCCGAGCCGTCGCGATGGCGTGAGCCTATCGCGATGGTGCGACACAATCGCGATGGTCCGAGCCAATCGCGATGGTCCACCAAAGTATGAATTTTTGAGATGCGCCTGTGGATTCGTAGATGCGCAAGGGTCGCCTACCTCGTGGTGTGGTCGCCTACCAAGGATTCCGAAGGTTGCAGACCATCGCGATGGTCCGCCACACTCGGCAGATCTTTGACAGAGAGTAAAATTTTACCTTTTCCAAGCTTTCCTGATGCACTGGAGCTCTGTACCTGCAAGAAAACTCAAGAAAACACAAGCACACACAAGCACAAAAGTTCTCTCTCGCTCTCTCGCATGCACAAATGAGGGGAAATGAGGTGAATGGGTGAATATGGTGAATTTTCTGATTTTTTTGGAGATGAAGATGATGATGCGATGATGAAGATGGAGTGTGGGGAAGGTGAAAAACACTAAAAACTAAGTAAAAACAACAACAAAAACTGAAATTTTTACCTTCCAATGCCACTTCTTGCTATACTCTTACCATCACACATTCGTCCTAGACTCGATCCCCGGCAACGGCGCCAAAATTTGGTGTTGCTCTAGCACAATGGTGAGAACCATGTTAAGAAGCTTCACCTCCTTAATGTCAATCCGCGGAAGAGATAGGAGTGATATGAAGATCGTGAACGTGAGATGATGTGAGAGTGAAGGTGAGAAGCACCAAGATGCACACACGCATACACACACACAATGAAGAGACAAGCAAGACACAATGGAAGGTGGGAAATTAGCTCTATTACTCAAGAACACTCTTACAAGCTCAAAATAGCTCTAAGCTCTTCTCTACTCCAACAAGCTAACCTCAAAAATGAGCTCTCTAGCTCTTTTTATAGTTTCTAGACTAGTTTTGACCGGTTTCACATCTAGTGACCGGCATAGTTAAAAAATAGGTCCTAGAGGCTATTTGGAAGGGTAAACGATGTCTAAAAATGACAAAAATTGGTACGTGCATTCTACCTAAGCTCCTCAAGCTCGAGGACTCCTCGGCTTGCACAAAATGGAGCTATGGATTACAAAATGGGGTTTTGTCTATATTACATATGTTACAAGAGTGATGAAAATCACTGTTGGATGTTTGAAGAGGTAATAAAAACATAGTTGTTTAAAAAAAATGATCCGACTGGCTCCCTGCTCCGTCTTTACATGCTTCCACGTCGTCTGTGCCTCTGACTGTGCCTCTGACTGCTTCCAACACAAAGCAGGAATTTTATGCTGTTACTTGGGCACTTGTATCACCTCAACCATACAGGCATATTGGAATATTGTACTCCATAAGAGGAGCAATAGGAATATCTAAAAAGAGCTCATTGCTGGAACCCTTGTACTCATGCTTCGATATAGTCACCTTAAGTAATCTCAATAGGATGGGAGTACATTGGCCTAATAAGATTCAAGATGTAACAAAATATATTGCTAACTGTTGGGAATGCCAATCCTTGCAAAATTCAAAACTTGTAACTCTATATTGGTTTCAGAAAAATCCAGAATGGAGTGTGAACATAATTGAGGAATTGAAAAGAAACAAGAAAGGAAAACAAGTAAGAGTTAGTGCAGACTCAAAGAATCTACAAATGATTTCTGAAGAGTATCAACTAATAGGAGAACAATTGTATAAGAGAGGGATGGATGGATATTTAAGAATTTGTGTTCCTGAAGATAAATATGTGGAAATGTTAGAAATGGCACATTCTGGAGTGGCAGGAGGACATTTCTCAAGTGAAAGGACTGCTAAACTCATATTATATTCTGGTTTTTGGTGGCCAACCCTATTTCCTGATGCAAGAACATATGTAAAAAGATGTGACATTTGTCAGAGGGTGAGTCAACCAAATAAAAGAGACAATATGCCATTAGACCCATTGATTTCAGCAAGAGCATTTAGTAAATGGGGGTTGGATTTCATTGGACCCATACATCCTCCGGCAAAACAATCCCATGCTGAATATATACTAGTAGCCATAGATTACCTGACCAAATGGGCAGAGGCCAAGGCTACAAAAAGAAATGATGCTCAGACTATTGCAAGGTTTCTCTATGAAAATATCATTACCACATTTGGACTACCAATTGAATTGGTAAGTGATAGGGGAACTCATTTTTTGAACCAAATCATAGAAAACATAACTGAATATTTCATGATTAGTCATAGAAAGTCAGCCCCATATCACCCACAAGCCAATGGGTTAGCAGAAAGTACTAATAAAGTACTTTGCAATGTATTGTCAAAATTGGTAAACACAAACAGGAATGATTGGGATTTACAACTTAATCATGTCCTATGGGCCTATAGAGTGGCATACAAAACTACATTAGGAACCACACCATTCAATCTGGTATATGGACAAAATGCAGTTCTGCCCATAGAATTCCTTATTCCAACACTAAAGGTGGGAAGTCAATACAAATGGACTTGACATGAATTATCTAAGAGAGTGATGGAATTGGAAAAACTGGGAGCTTCTAGACTCCAAGCAATTATGAGATATATGCAGACAAGAAAAGACAAAAAGCTTATCATGATGTTCATATTAAAGAAAAATATCTACAAGAAGGAGATTTAGTTCTGGCATACACAATAAAGGAACATCAGAAGAAATTTTAGAAAAAATGACATGGGCCTTATATTATACATCAAATCAGTAACAGTGGAGCTATCCAACTAGCTAACATAGATGGAGAAATCATGCCAAACTTCATAAGTGGATGTAGAGTTAAAAGGTATGATTTTCCATTAACAATCTCTAAATGGAGAAGAATACATCAAGCTCAAAATAGGAAAAAAGAAGAGGAAAATATAAGAAAGGAGGCTCAACAGGAGGCAAAGGAAAGGATAAGAAAAACCAAAGATCTTAGAGAATTCCTTTTGTGTGGAACACCTCTAAAAAGAAGAGAACATTTGCCTGTTATCTCAATGAATTTTCAGGATGAAAAAATCAAAGTCTTAATAGATTCAAGAGCACAGGTAAATTTGATCAGTTCAGCTTTGTTGAATAAGTTTAAGTATAAAAGGATTGAAAGCAAGACATTTATCAAAACCTTAGAAGGGAAGATAATACAAAGCTTGTCTTCATCATCTATTAAAGTTAAGTTCAATGAAGAATATATGAGAATAGATTGTGAAGAATGGCCAGACCACATGATGACTGAGAAATTGATTTTGGGACAACCATGGCTAAGACAAGGTAAAGTAATATTGGATTTCGAAAAAATAAAGCTTAAGTTAACAGTAAATGACAAAAGGTTTTTAATGTTTTTGTGGAGTACTGAAGAATAGGAAGATCAATAGGAGATTCATGACTCAGATTTGGAAGGATTTACTTTCTCATTAGAAGTTACAAAGGCATTACCAATACAACCAGTTTATGATCAAGCTTCATTCAATCAAAAACATGATAAATTTGAAAGAACACAAGATGGTGAAAAGATAGAAGAAAGGGGGCAGCTATGGAGTAGTCAGAAGCATCAAGGCATCAAAACAGGAAGATTGTGGAAACAGAGTACACACAAACACTGCTTATCAAAAGAAAATTCCAGAACAAAATGGATATGGAAGCCAAAAAATTCCAAGAACAGCCTATCAAAAGGAGAAGGGTTTTTTCCTAGAGCAGGGTCAGCAAGGGTTAAATATTATTGGGTAAAGAAATCAGATTTAATTCAATGGAAAAGTAACATGAGAATCTGATATGCAGTTAGGATCTTTGATAAGAAAATCAGAGTGTTACAGAGAAGAAATTATGACATTTTGAAAATAATGGCAATTTGTTCTACCTTATCCTTTTTCTGAGAAAAGAAATAGGAGGGGAAGAAAGGAAGTGAAGGTAATTATTGAAAAAAAAAAGGAAAAAAAAAGGGGAAAAAGAAAAAAAATAAGAAAAAGAATATTATTATTAAAAAAAAGAGAGAGAAAAGAGAAAAGAGAGAAAAATTATCCATTTTTTCTTTTATAAGTTATACAGCACAAAGCAAGATATAGATAGAAGTGTAGCAGGAAACTATTTTTTATTTTTTTTAAAATTTTATTCAATCTTCTTCAACTATTTATAGTTTTCAAATCTTTCCTTTCTTAAAAAAAAAACTGTCAGAAGAGAAGAGAACACTAGACATCTTGCTACACATGTAATGATCACTTTAATTGAGTTTTTTGAGGAAGTCAGGATTTAATTGAGATTTTATTTTCATTCTTCTTTCATTTCATCTCAAAACAGATGTCATTTTTTATTCCTTGTGACTCATGTGGTGGAGTTTTTCTTTTTTGTGATGTTATAATTTCTCCAGAATGGTGAATACAAAGGAACTACCAATCCATGATTTCAAAGTAGACTTAGTCACTCTGTCTACATGACATTGGTTCTTGGACAGTGAAGCTGCAGTAGAGGAGGTGGATCTGGAGTCTGATGAAGAGCAGAAAATCCCATAAGCAGAGAAGATAGTTAAGGAGCTCAAGGAAACTCTGGGTATTATTGGCCAGCACATATTTACAGTGGGAGTTGGAGGTTACAAGTACATTATGCTGTGTCAGGATTTTTACAAATTCCAAAGAATTGTAGTCAATTACAAAAGATGGAAAGCAATAGGAATACACAGGTTGTTGGATGAACCCATATTCTTTATAGATTTTGAAAGAGTGGCACAGGTGATGAACAGTTTGTTGGAAGTTGGAAAGGGCAATGAGGCATATTGTTGGTGTAATTCAAGCCTTAACACTTGGCTTGGATATCAACCTTGAAGACTTCACATAAAGCTTGGAACTTGAAGGTTTAGCTTGGAACCTTTGAAGGATATATTTACAAGAATCAAGAACCATAGGAACCTAGTCTTATTGTTCTTACCATTTATCTCATGTAAAAGTCTATATGACTTTACCACTCATGTAATCACACCTACTAGTCTAATTCGTGAAAAAGTGATTGGTTAGTTGAGAGAATATCTCAATCAATCTTTAGGTGAAAGATTCTAGGAGATTGACTTGGATTCAAAATTCAAAATTTCACTCAATCTATATAAAAGTCACTAGGAAAATGTCGCATGGATCCTTCACTCCTCCCGAGGCAATTCTGAGTAATTCATTGAGTGTGTGTGAGCTACACCATAGCCTACACCTCTGAGTACCATTGGGCATTGCATATCATGCCAATGGGAATGTACAATCAATAGATCTAATACATATACTCATATTTATCATCTCTGTTATTCTCTGAGTGTACCTTCAACTCTGTCAACTTCCAAGAGGCATATCTCAAGATCTACTGAACCAAATTGGATGATTCAAAGCACATTGGAACAAGCTTGAAGCATACTATATGCCTACAAAATTTGAAGATCATTGGATCAATCATCTGGGAGAAATTGCGCTCGAAGTGATCTCTGGTATTTCTCTGTACAGTTCCTAAAATGTCGGGGATGTTCCTAAGTTTGCTAAATTGATTTCTCAGAGTGTAGTTTGTCATTTCCTCTCATTCCACTTGCAAATGAAAGCTTGTTAAGCTAATTGATTATGTCCAAAAGCAATTAGATCAATTTTAAGTGTGCTGGTCACACTGAGCATAACTCTGAGCAGGTGTATCTACAGAAATAGCAAGTTTTCTTAAATCTTATAGTCACAAGTAGTCTGTCTTGATCAAATCATTACTCAACTCATTTCCAAAGTACATATAGTATATTTTGGTGTCATTTGGAAGCTCAAGAAGTGTAATTAGCATATCTGGAGTCAAAGGAGGGCAGGTGTGAAGCAGGTTTTGCAGCACCAACTCAGTTCTTGAGTGCATCCAATCATCACTCCCAACAGTGGTATCAGAGCTTATAAGGTAATCATGGGTGATGGTTTCCCTTCCTTCATTGACAAATTAGACAGGAACAACTACCAAGCTTGGTCTCTAAGAATGAAGACCTATCTACAAGGAAGGAGCTTGTTTGGATTCATATCAGGAGATGAGGAATTGCCCTCATTCAAAGCTAGAGGTCTACCCACCAAGGAAGAGCAAGAGAGACTCAATCAATGGTGTGCAAAAGATGCTTTGGCAAGGTCATATCTTCTAAACTCTATTTATGATTTTGTTCTACCACACATAAGGAATTGCAAAACTTCCCAAGAGACTTGGGAAACCTTGTCAACTTACTTTTCATCAAGCACAAGGGCCAGAAAGAATCAGCTATGGATTGAGTTTACCACTTTAGGAAGCAATCAAAGCAATCAGTCTCAGACTTTGTTACCAAGGTCAAAGACATTGCAGATCAACTTGCAAGTGTTGGAGAAGAGATTGAGGAAGAGCAAATAGTCAGACAAGTAATCAATGGACTAAAGGCAAATGACAAGTGGGAGAGCTTTACCATAGCAATGGACTTATACATGGACATCCAAGCACCTGATCTAACAACCTTGATTGGACAACTCTTTACACATGAAGCAAAGATCACAAAGAATGGAGAACAATCAAAAGGTAACAATCCCTCTGCCCTATACACTGATAAGAAAGCTAAAGACAAGGGAAAAAACAAAAAGGTTGATGAAGAAGGCTCTACCTCCCAAGCAAACTATGCAAGGAGAGGTAGATCTTCAAGAGGTAGAGGCAGAGGAGGTAAATCAGGTAGGGGGAGACCCTACAACCAATCTCCATGCAATATTTATGGCTTATCTAACCATACCACAGATGAATGCTACAAAAACTACAAGAACCAAAGAGGAAGAGGTCACCAAAGAGGAGGATACTCTCAAGGCAGAGGTAGATTCAACCAATCTCAAAGCTACCATGGCTACAACAATAATTATAACAACAACTACAATCACAATGGCAACTATCAAGGTGGATACAGAAATAGGAAGGATTACAACAATTATGCAGAGGAGCAAGATGACTCCCTATTGATCATGAATATGACATCTAAGTCAGGTATCAATGATGACCACTTATTCTATATTGATTCAGGTTGCTCTAATCATGTAGCTACAGAAAAAAATTGGAAAAACCACAAACTCAGATTGAAGAGCAGGAAGAGACTACACAAGCAGAGGATTATGAAGTACGAGATGATAACAGAACCCAACATGGTGATGAACAAGAAAATAAAACAGCAATAGAGAAATACTAAGAGGAGTTTGTTCAGAGACTTCTAATAGACAGAGAATCCAAAATGGAATTTATTAGAAAAATGCATAATGAATACGAGGAACAGATTGTTAATTTTGCTCTGAATAAAGGAATAAATCCGGATCAACACCATTGGGCTGCAGATGGTTTAGGTATACCCTTTTGCATGATTATTGAAATTATTAAAAATTATCAGTTGGCAAGAGTGGGATTACCTCCAAACAAGTATTTAGAATATGAAAAAGACATCAATGTGAAAAAAGAATTGTTTGAAAAAGCCAATCCTAAATGGAGAAACAGGTGGTTGGATGCCAACAAAGAATGCAGGAAAATATGGAAAGAAGCACCAATTCAGTTAAAAATTAATCCAGCTTATTGTCCAGTAGCAAGGAGAAGGGAGTGGATAGTCTTTTGGGAAAGAAGGAATGTAGGACAGATTCCATCAAAAGGGTTGAACTTTCCAAAGATAGCAGGACCGAAGGCAGGAACATGGCCAACAAAGAAATATATGGTGGACACAGCAGAGTCTGTTATATCTACATATAAAGATGTCAATGACCCAGCATGTATTTTACTAGTTAGAGTAATGAGACTCATATTGGCATGTATAAAGACTTTTATAGATAGAGATGTTAGAATTCTCAATTACATTGGCTTTAATTCACCAGCTGATGCTTTATTATTTGATCTCAGTGAAACCCCAGACAAGATATGTTTGATGGCTTATTATAGCAGAACCATATTTTTGGGTAGTCATTATCTTCAGATTTTTGAAGATGTGTTTGATTATGGATTTTTCGAAAGAGAATCAGAAATATTTGGAAATTTGTCAGTAGTAATAAAATCTCGACTCACTGCTTATGAAGCTACATACATAGAATACCTAAAGAAAGATGTAATAGATAAACCAGAGGCTACTGTGCAATGGAGAAAAGCATTATTTGAGATGGTGAACAACTTAAGCATTACAGAAAGAAAAAGCCATGACCTACTGTCACAGGTATATCAAAGAAAAAAGAAGTGAAGGAAGCATTCATGGTATATCAGCAAGAATGTATGTTGTTAGGAGCCAAAAGGTCTAGGAGGGGAAGAATGTTAGAAGAAGCATTTTTTTGAAGAGGAATATTTGTAAAATGATAAAAAATTGTAGAAATATTTATGCAAATAATGTATAAATGAGGAAGAGTCTTCCTCATGTAAATTAGAATCATATGTAATTTTTCTAGAATTTTTGGAAACTCTTAGATAGCATATTTTTAGATTAGAAGGGAAAATGACCAAAATTCAAGTGTGAAAAGGGACACTTGAAAATGTATAAAAGACAATTTCCTCTATTTGAGAGGGTTGGTTAATTGTATTTGATGCTATCCAAGTAATGAGAAGAGTTTCCTGCAGAAAATCGTATTTCTTCCTTTCAAGTACTTTCTTTGATTTGTGAGTCTATTCTATGTGTATCCATGGAATTTGCAAGCTTCTATTGTGTATTTCTGATGAATGTGTATGAAGAGAGTTGATTCATGATGTATTGAGTGAGAAATTGCTAAAGAATAGTGCTGGAGAAATCGTCAATTTTCATAGAATCGTGATTGTCTCGTCTAAAGGGTACATGTATCATTTTTGAGATTTGACTTCATGATTGTGTTCTCCTGAGAAAATAACATACTTTAGACACCAAGATCATTGGAAATGATGTAGTATTGCTCAAGATAATCAAAACCCTAGAAATTCCTCTTCATCTTCATTATTTCTCAGAAATCCAGCTAGTTTTCTCTTATTTTTTGGATTCTATCATCTAGAAGGGGCTGTGGTCTCTTGTATACTTCCAAGATTGACAAATATAAGATGTATTGTTGATTCTTTATGCTAAAATGATTGGAGAGGACAACTCCAAAGGGTAACAACAAACAATGAGGAACTTGGATTGCCCTCTGTGAAGACTCCAGGAGTAAGAAGGGCACATGCAGATGATACAAGGAGAAGTGACCCAGGACCAAGAAGATCTGGGAGGATGCATAATTCAGTGCAACGATTGACATATGATAGTTACATGGCTCGCCATTGTGCCTACATGACAAAGGTAATACAAGATGCTGAACCTTCTTGTTTTGAAGATGCAATTGGTAATGCAGATTGGGAAAAAGCTATGGATGAGGAGATGGCTGCACTTTATGGAAATGATACATGGAAGCTGGTTCCATTGTCGCAAGGAAAGAAACCCATAGGCTGTAAATGGGTTTACAAGGTAAAGCATAATGTTGATGGTAGCATAAGCAGGTATAAAGCACGATTGGTAGCTCAAGGATGTGCACAGACATATGGCATTGATTATGAGGAAACATTCAGCCCTGTAGCTAAAATGTCTACTGTTAGGACACTTGTTGCATTAGCTACAACAAAAGGATGGACTTTGCATCAGATGGATGTGAAGAATGCTTTCCTACATGGTGAGTTACAGGAAGAAGTATATATGGACCAGCCACAAGGATATGAAGATTCAAAGCATCCAAAATATGTTTGCAGGTTGCAAAAGGCTTTAAAGTCTAACCGGACAGAGACATTCTGAACCGGAGAAGTTTTTTCTTAAACTTCAGAAAGTGTTCACTTAGTGAAGGAAGTTCACGCATCACTTCCTTCTTGTACATTCACTTGAAGTAATTACAAACAAAATAGGAGTTGATTTCGGTAAGATTCCGGTATAATTATGGTGACAGTCCGATGAAGTTCCTGTGAATTTCTTAGTAAATTCAAACGAAGTCTTATACGTTGGAGTGACAGTAACTCTGCTAAGCTACTGTTGATTATAGAGGTGTTCTAATATCACTCTAGCTTAGCTCTCTATTCGGTGGCACGGCAAATTCCGTAGGCTGACAAGGTTCCAGCCTTGCCGCGACGACCACCAACAGTGGTATCAGAGTGAAAGTTGATCGCCAATAAGTGGTATCAGAGCCAGAATATCCACCCTAAATTGGCGTCAGAGCCGTGAGATCCAAGAAGTGGGTTTAGAGCGAGAGTATTCAACATCATTGGTGTCAGAGCCAGCATACCGAAATTGGTATCGCAGAGCAGGTTAACCACAACAGTGGAACCAGAACGAGAAAGATTCTGAAGAGCAAAAAGATTCTCAAAAGTTCACCGGAAGTAACAGGAACGAGAAGATCATGGCAGATCATGTCCAAATTGATAAATTGGACAGAGATAATTATCCCGCATGGGTAATGCGCATGGCAGCCCTACTTATGAGTAAGGACTTAATGATGTATGTGACCGGAGAAGAAAAGAAGCCGAAATTCGAAGATGATAGTCAACCGGAAAAAGAAGAATTAGAAGCCTTGAAGCTGTGGCAGAAGAAAGATGCAACGACAAGAGCTTACATTTATAATACCGTTTCAGACCATTTACTATCGCACATTAGAGGCCTGGAGAAAGCGGAGGACATATGGAGTGCGTTGGAAGATCACTTCCAAAATACTATGAAAGCTAGGAAGACTAGCTTATGGTCCGAGTTCACAACGTTCAAAAAGAAGGCGAGTCAAAGCATTAGTGACTATGTTACTAAGATGAAGGATCTAGCAGATAGTCTTGGATCCATAAATGAAGATGTTGAAGATCACAGATTGATAGCGCAACTGCTAACAGGTTTGAGAGGAGATGAAAGGTGGAAACCTTTCGTACTCTCAACTGAACTTTCTTTAAATCATTTTGTACCAGATTTGAATCAGTTGCTTGGTTTGATGCTCACATATGAGCAAGACCTGAAAGGAGATGCGGATAAAGGACAAAGTTCTGCAATGTACATGAAGAACAAGAAGAAAGACAAAGGTAAGTCAAAAGACGAAGAAGAGTCGAGTTCTCAGGCTTATTATACAAGAGGTAAAGGCACCGGTAGAGGAAGAGCAAGAGGTTTTGGAAGAGGAAGAAGTAGCCAGAATAACAACAAAAAGGTTTGCTGGATCTGTGCACTAAGTAATCATTTGGCTCATGATTGCTGGCACAATCAACAAGGATCAAATCAAAATCAGAACAGTAATAGCAGAGGCAGAAGCGGAAGATATCAGAATAACTTTCAAACAGGAAGACAAAATCAAAGAGGAGGCTATGGTAGAGGTGGCACAAGAAGTTGGGGACAGAATCAATCCTACAACACCACCTACAACAATTACGCAAATGACACACAGAATGAAAGTCATACATCATTGATGATGAACTCAATCAGCACATCAGATAACGAAGACCTAAAGGTAGTTTACATTGATTCTGGATGTTCTAATCACTTGTCAGGAAATATAGAACTGACGTCAGAATTGGAAAAACGTAGTTCCAGTCATACTGTTCAAACAGGTGACCATACGAGGCATAAGTACATTCAATTGGAAAAGTGAAATGTAAGAGTGGAGTAGATTTGCTAACCAATGTTTTGTATGTTCCGACAATACCGAAAAATTTGAAGCATGTCAGATGGGAAAAGCCCACAGGTTACCTTTCCAAAAGAAAGGATTTAAACATGATGGAGTACTTGAACTCATTCATACAGATGTATGGGGTCCAACAAAAGAAGGATCAATCAGTGGATCGAGGTATTATGTTCTTTTCATTGATGATGCTACAAGATGGATAACTCTTTATTTTTTGAAAGAGAAATTAGAAGTGTTTGGAGCTTTCAAACACTTTCATGCATATGCTGAAAGACTCACAGGACGAAAGCTGAAGAGAATGAGGTCTGATGGAGGGGGAGAATACTTCTCTCGAGAGTTCAATGATTATCTTTGGAATGCAGGTATTAAGAGAGAAATAACCTACAGGTATACAACACAACAAAATGGTGTAGCAGAAAAAAGAAACCGAACTCTAGTTGAGTTTGCACGTGCTATGCTAAAGGAAAAAGTTTTTCCAAATTATCTTTGGGCTGAAGCCGTAAATACAGCTACATACTTGGTAAACAGATTACCATGTATGACATTAGATGGAATGACCCCTTATGAAGCTTGGTGGGGAAAGAAACCAACACTTGATCATTGCAAAGTGTTTGGATCAGTAGCTTATGCTTATGTACCATTACAACTCAGACATAAGCTCGAACCAAAAGCAGAGAAATATGTGTTCGTCGGATATGATGAAAAGCAGATGGGCTACAGGTTATGGAGTCCTTTAACAAAACAGTTTACTGTTTCCAGAGATGTTACATTTGATGAACAGAAGAGCTGGTATACAGATCAAAGTCATACAACGGAAGAATTTGAAGAAGAAGTAAGAAGAAGAGAGAAAGGAAAATCAATTATACAAGTGAATAGAGATGAAGATCATATGCAGGCAAGTATGTCTAGGATCGGATCAAGTATGAGAAATGGAGATGAACAGGGATTTGATGAAGATGTGTATTCAGATACACATGAAGAGTTTGAACCAAGAAGGTCAAACAGGAATAGAAGACAACCAGAACAGTATTCTTATGATACCTCATATATAACTCAGAAAAATTACGCATATATGGTCAAAGATGATGAAGAGCCTCAGAACTATGATGAAGCTAAAGGCAAGAAGCAATGGGAAGAAGCAATGGAAGAAGAGTTTATTGCACTCGAGAACAAGACATGGGAACTTGTTCCGAAACCAAGTGATAAGAAAGTAATTGGAAACAAATGGGTTTTCAAAGTTAAGAAGCTTGCAGATGGAAGGATAGCCAGACACAAAGCTAGACTGGTTATCAAGGGCCATGCTCAGACGCATGGCATAGATTACGATGAGACGTTTAGTCCGGTGGCAAAGATGTCAACCATAAGGACAGTGATTGCTATAGCAACATCAAAAGGATGGAAGCTAAGTCAGCTAGATATAAAGAACACATTTCTGAATGGATATATATCAAATGAAGTCTACATGGAACAACCGGAAGGGTTTGTAAGTTCCAAATACCCAAACTTTGTTTGCAGATTAAGAAAAGCACTTTACATACTGAAGCAAGCTCCAAGAGCTTGGAATTACAGGCTTGTGAAATATCTCAATGAACTTGGATACAAAAGTTCAAAAGCAGATGCAAGTCTACTCATCAAGAGAACAGAAGAAGGTATGATCTACATTTGCATTTATGTAGACGACATTATAATCACAGGTACTTCAGATGAAGGAATTAAAGAAGTAAAGAGATTACTCGAAAAGGAGTTTCAGATCAGTGACCTAGGAAAGTTGTCATACTTTCTAGGAATGGAAATCACATACACAGATCATGGTGTATATGTTACGCAAGAAAGGTATCTCCAAAACTTACTAAAGAAGTTTAACATGGAGAATTGCAGAGAAGCTTCAACACCGCTTGAAGCAAATCATAAACTCAGCAAATATAGTGGTGCAGAGTATAAAGATATGAGGAAATATCAGTCGTTAGTGGGAAGCTTAATCTACGCTACACTAACACGACCGGATCTTAACTATGCAGTGGGAGTTCTCTCATAGTTCATGCATTGTCCGAAGGATCAACATTGGCTTGCAAGACAGAGAGTTCTTAGATATACAAGAAGAACTATAAGAGAAGGATTATATTATCCTTTTACGTCAGATATAAAGCTGAGAGCATTCAGTGACTCAGACTCGGCAGGAAGTCAAGATGACAGAAGATCAACACATGGGTATATGATATACCTAGGAGATAAGCTAGTAAGCTGGTGTTCGAAGAAACAACACACAGTGGCTTTATCGTCTACAAAAGCAGAATACAAAGGACTTGTAGAAGCAGCTAAAGAAGTGATATGGATGCAGACCTTGTTCAAAAGCATGGGTATTGATCAAGGTATACCCATCATACATGGAGATAACATGAGCTCGCTGTATCTTGCAGCAAATCTAGTATTTCATGCAAGAACAAAGCACATAGAAATTCAATATCATTTCCTGAGGGAAAAGGTAATGGAGAAGGAGATAGAAATAGTATACACTCCCACAAAAGACCAGATTGCAGATATTTTGACAAGGAGCTTGGATGGAACAAAGACAAGCAGATTCAAAGAAATGGCAGGTATAAAAGAAAGAAAAATATATGAAGATAGGAAGAGTCAAATTAGGGATTGAGGGGGAGCTGTTGAAGAATCACTCACGAATTTGACGTACAGACAAAGAAAGATAAAGAGAAGCAGAATCAAATATTCAGAAAATCAAAAGCCTTAATGAAGGGACAAGTTCATGACCGTTATGTACAGTACAAAATCTTGCAGAATCAGAGTTCGTTACACCGAATCAAATTGTATATACAGAGAGAACATGCATAAGAATAATAGAGAGGGAAGTGCAAATAAGAACGTGCGTGAGAAGAGCGTGCAATATAAATAAAGCACATACAGAGGTCTAAAAAAGAGAGAGAGGGAGAGAACAAAGAGATGAGGAAGTTAGAAGACGCCAGAGATTGCGTATGAGAGAGTAGAGAGTGAGAAAGTTTTAGAAGACGCCATAGATCGCGTATGTACAGATGAATAATAGAAACCTGAAATGTCAGGTATTCATCTGAGAGAGATGGTAGAAGAAACTACGCAGTGTAGGAGAGTTTCTATAGCTTGAGCAAGAAGAGGCCAAGTTAGTTTGTACACATCTTCTCTAATAGAAAACACATGTTCATGTGGAAGTTTGCGCGCACTGTTCGTATGTGAAGAACTCTGTGTATTTCATGTTACGGTAGAAAGTTCGTTAACCGTTAACAATTACAGCTCGTTAGTAAACGTGTGTCTCGATACTATCTCAGTAAACAAATATTTCGGTCAGTTATAGTTTTCTCAGAAAACGAGTTTTCTGGTAGAACAACGAAGTATATCTTGCAGAGTAAATTAAAGGTTTGTATGAGAGTTAGCTCATCTTATAGCTAGACATCTCTACTATCAGTTCGTCAATCATTTTGGTGAAATGGATATGTACACACAGTACAAAGTCTAACCGGAAAGAGACATTCTGAACCGAAGAAGTTTTTTCGTAAACTTCAGAAAGTGTTCACTTAGTGAAGGAAGTTCACGCATCACTTCCTTACTTCTTGTACATTCACTTGAAGTAAAAACAAATAGAATAGGAGTTGATTCTGGTAAGATTTCGGTATAATTACGGTGACAGTCTGGTGAAGTTCTAGTGAATTTCTTAGTAAATTCAAACGAAGTCTTATACGTTGGAGTGACAGTAACTCTGCTAAGCTAGTGTTGATTATAGAGGTGTTCTAATATCACTCTAGCTTAGCTCTCTATTCGGTGGCGCGGCAAATTTCGCAGGCTGACAAGGTTCCAGCCTTGCCGCGACGACCACCAACAGTGGTATCAGAGCGAAAGTTGATCGCCAACATATAGTGGTCACGCCGGTATATGTCAGGGATACTTCATTGAGATTTATTAGATTTATCTACTGAGAGTGATGGCACATTTGTTTCTTGCCAGCTAACTCATTCGCGGACATTAGGTTTTTCCTTATGTACTGGTCTTTATATGTTGCACTTGTTGTATTCTTGTTTTTAGGTCATTCTTGTACATTCCTTTTATGTAATAGAAGAAGAAGAAGAAGATCATTCTTCCCTGTCTCAATTTGTGTGTGTGCTTCTCCTTGAGAGTGAGAGTGTGTGTGTGAGCTCTCTTCCTTATCTCCTTCCTCGTGACAAGATAGTCTCATCTCAGTGGGAGTTCAACCTTATGTGCGATGTGAGACTTGTCATGTCTCATTTTGTCTACCTACACATAGGTCTATTGACATTCATGATGCACATGTATGGCAGGATTCAGATGCTCAGATGGATGCACATGTAGAGCATGTTTTGGATGCTCATGATGCTTATATAGAACATGATTTTCTTGATCATATGGATGCTCATATGGAGCACACTTTGGACGATCAGTTGGATGCTTAAGAGCATGATGTGGATGCTCATGTAGAGCATTGTGATGATACTCAATTAGAGTTAGATCATCAGTTTGACCTTGGTATTGATGTTGTGCAGTTAGCTCATGTGGAGCATGATGATACACTTGGTGTGGTAGAGCATGATAGCTCTTATGATACATAGTGTATGCCAGAGTAGTCTAGCTCTCAGGATGCACAGCTAGACACATCCTTGGTTGAGAGGATGACTGATTTAGATGCTGATGAGTCAGCGATCATGCACTCAATCTTGGATTCGCTCATGCCAGATATTGATACAGATATGTCAGGACATGTTGGTCTTGATCATAGTGCTTTGGATGCCTTGGATACAGGCATGGCTGACATACTTAGGTTAGCCAGGATAGCACATGTTTCGTCAGCATTCGGGAGTCTGATGTACGAGTTGTTATGCTCGAGACTAGACATTGCAGTTGCGATTAGAGCATTTGCACTTGGACTTGTCAGTCGTTCGATGATTGACACAGTCATAGAGCGAGTGGGAGCTTTGCAGGAAGTTCATCAGTTATTGCATCAGTCATATGTGAGCTCGACTCTTGTCGATATGAGTCTAGAGCAGTTTGAGGTGCATGGATACACCTTGTTCGAGGCAGCTGGTGTAGGCTGATTTGTATGGCTTGAGATTCAGAATCTTCTTGTACATTATTGTATAGTCCTACATCATTCTTTGTATATTTTTCCACTTATGGTCACATTGACCCTTAAGTGGGAGATTGTTGGGGATGTAAGGGTCATGTGACCTTACCCCCATATTCATATATATACATCATATATAGAGCATTGCCTCAAGAGAGTTCATTATGTGGGTTTTGAGGCTCCCACACATATCCGCATGTCTCTCTTCTCTTCTCTCTCCCTCCATCTCCTCCTTTCTCCTCTTGTTCTGCACACCGAATCCCTTCAATCTAGAGCTACCAGGCATGACTATGATATGGAACTTCTA
Source organism: Ceratopteris richardii (assembly GCA_020310875.1). NCBI lineage: Eukaryota > Viridiplantae > Streptophyta > Polypodiopsida > Polypodiales > Pteridaceae > Ceratopteris > Ceratopteris richardii. The sequence continues at coordinate 40,083,124 of CM035424.1, forward strand.
TGAGTCAAGGCACAAGAAGGGAGAACATGATGGTGCAGGTGCAATTGTGAAAAGGGTGCTAACCCATGAACAACTTAAACCTGAAGGTGCAATGGTGAAGCATGCTACAGATGTTGGAAATTTCTCTGGGGATATTCATCATAGTCAAAAGAGAGAGATGTCACATGGGTCTTCTGGGACATTGCATTGGTGTCAGAGAACTAACATGTTATTGCTTTCATTGTATCCATGGTCAGTGGAAACGATGCATCGACAAATGCCACATTCAAAATTGGGCATACCATACTTTGACTCCTATTAGTGAGTCAGATGAAGCAGAAGACTCATCCTTTTCCAATTTTACATTTGAAGGTGATGGCAACTACCTATCAGATGCATTGGCAGTGGATGACAACTTTGCAATCAATGCAAAAGAGGACAATGATGAAGGTGTAGATTTCTATTTATTAAAGTGCACACAAGGAAAATAGTTCAGTCCGAAGAATCTAATGGATACGTGGAACAACCTGATAGCTTTAGGAACATATTATGTGATGGGTTTATTTTATGAGAGACTAGAAGAAAATGTCTACAAGTTGTTAGAAACAATACCACCAGCTTATATGTATTCCCATCTTGTAAGATGCATTAAAATACTCATGTAACCAATCCACAATACATGTTTACCATAAATGGTGATGTGTATGAGGCCGTTTATAATAATATGCCCTAGAATTTGTAATACCCATGTGATGTTCAACAACTTTTTTGTCTGGCTCTCTAGTACACGATTTGACTAGATAATAATAAACTAGTTTCTTCAGTAACCAATTATGTGCCGAGAAGTTCAATCAAGTGGAACATCTGTTGCCTCCCTAATAAAGCTGCTAAATGGATAGCTAGATCCCTTGATTCTTCTAACATATGGGCTAACCTCATAAAAAGAAACACTAAACATTTTTATATAAAAAACTATAAATCGTGGCAAGATCATTATTTATGGGATATTATTGTGTCTCCTCACTCTCTTGTTGTTGTAGGTGTAGAGAGTACGCATGCGGAAGCAAAATGAAAAGGAAAGTACTCTCACAAAACAAAGAATGTGTGAAACACAAAATGAGTAGATCATGAAGTGGGTAAACTCATGTGGATTAGAAATGAGCTTGCCAAGAGCATGGAGTAGGCTCCTCAAGCTTCTAACCAAGTACAAATGAGGGGAGAGGCCCTCCTTATATAGATTTGGGAGGGGCTCTCAAAAGTACATCATATGTGGGATAATTCTCCTGAAAGGAGAATGAATACAACTGGTAGAAGCACATGGCAAGGTACCCAAATACAAAGGAAATACAATATGAAATGGAAATAGACTGGAAACGGAGTGCCTCCTGGATACAAAATGGAGATGCACTCATGCGGATACAAATGTAGATGAAGTAGGAGCGATCATGTCGTCAACACCCCCTCTGCAGCTCCATTTTGGAGCGGCTGAATGCTGCAGAGGTCCACCAAGCGCTGAAGCGGGACCGGAGGTAGAGCCTTCGTGAACATGTCCGCTAGGCTCTCCTGAGAGGTACACTGCTCCAGAGTAATCTCCTGAGATATGAGCTTCTCGCGAATGAAGTGGTACTGGATCTCGATGTGCTTCGTCCGAGCGTGGAACATTGGATTCTTGGCGATGGCCAAGGCTGACTGGTTGTCCGTGCGAAGACATGTCGGAGTATCCCGCAAAACACCAATGTCAGATAATAAACGTCGAAGCCAGATGGCCTCACATGCTGCAAAGCTGGATGCTCGGTACTCGGCCTCGGTAGATGATAGAGCGACTGTAGGCTGCTTCTTACTTGCCCAAGAGATAGGTCCTGAGCCAAGCAAGAATATATACCCAAAAGTAGACCGTCGAGAATCAGGATCACCAGCCCAATTTGAATCGGAATATCCGACGAGTTCGATGCCCCCTCTGTACCAAAGACCATAATGTCGGGTGAGGGCAAGGTAATGAAGTAGTCTCTGAGCACCATCCCAATGAGTCTGATGAGGCTGATGTGCAAACTGACTAAGGATACCAATTGCATAAGCAATATCTGGTCTAGTGTTGGCAAGATAGAGTAATGAGCCAACAAGCTGTCGATAGGTATGCACATCCACAAGTGATGATGAATCCTCCAGTGTAAGCTTGATGTTTGGATCAAGTGGTGTAGAAACTGAGCGACACTGGTCCATGTTATATCTGGAAAGTAAGTCAGAGCAATACTTCCTCTGAGATAGGAATATACCTTCTTTTGTTTGCCAAACTTCCATGCCTAAGAAGTAGTGAAGTAATCCAAGATCTGTCATAGAGTACTCAAGGTGAAGCTGTGTGATGATGAACTGGATATGTTCTTTGTCTGAGCTGTCAAGATCAAGTCATCTACATAGAGAATGATGATGGCTACTAAATATTCCGTTTGATAGATGTAGAGATTAGCATCAGCATTGCTTCTATGAAAGCCCTTGTCTTCAAAGAACTTGTGAATCTTTTCATAGCCGGCCTTGGGAGCTTGCTTAAGTCCGTAAAGTGCCTTGTGAAGCTTGTAGACTTGATCTTCTTTTCCTTTGGTCTTGAAGCCTTTAGGTTGTTCAACATATACTTCTTCTTGAAGATCACCATTGAGGAATGCACTTTTGGCGTCCAGCTGGTAAATGGGCCACTTAAAGTGAGCACTTAGTGCTAAGATGATTCTTATGGTTGTGAATCTTGCAGTAGGGGCAAAGGTTTCTTCATAGTCAATGCCATGTTGTTGCTTGTATCCCTTAGCTACTAATCTTGCCTTATATTTATCTAGAGTGCCAACAGACTTGTATTTGACTTTGTATATCCACTTGACTCCTATGACTTGATGGTTGGTTGGTTTGGGAACTAATGTCCAAGTCTTGTTCTTTGCTATTGCATCAAGTTCTTCTTTCATAGTTGTTTCCCATTCTAGTTGGCCTTGAGCTTCTTTGTAGTTAGATGGCTCTAGAATTTGCTGAATTTGGTGCATTAGAGCATAATTAACATAATGATTTTGTTCGCATTGTTGCCTATCAAGAAGCCTTTGAGATCGGCGTGGTTGTTGTGAAGTACTTGCTTTTGTGTTGGAAGTTGGAAATACTGAGTCCCCCTCTGAAGTGTAGATAGGTGGACTAAGACTTGTACTTGAATCTTTTCTTGAGTATGATGAAACTTCATTGAAGATCACATCCTTCGAAATGGTGATGGAGTGGTTTTCCATATCATATAGACGGTATGCCTTTGATTGGTCACTGTAGCCTATGAATATGTGTTCCTTGGACTTTGATTGTAACTTGTTTCTATCTTCTTTTGGTACATGGACAAAAGCTTCACTGCCAAAGACTCGAAAGTAGTTCACACTTGGTTTTCTTCCATAGTAGGCTTCGAAGGGTGTTTTGTTGTGTAAAGCACTTGTAAAGCCTCGATTAAGAATGTGAACGGTAGTATGCACAACTTCTGCCCAAAACTTGTAGGGTAGATCCTTGTGATGAAGCATTGTTCGTGCCATTTCCAGCACACTGCGTATCTTCCTTTCAGCTACTCCATTCTGGGATGGAGTATGAGGTTGAGTGACTTGTCTTTTGATTCCTTTCTGGGTGAGGAAGTTATCAAAGTCATGATTGATAAACTCACCACCTCCATCGGATCTGATGGTTCTAACTTTAGTTGAAGCTTCATTCTCAACTTCCTTGATCCAAGCTTGAAACTTAGAGAATGTGTCTGCCTTTGACTTCAAAAAATACACCCAAATAAAGCAACAATGTTCATCTACTAGAAGATAAAAGTAGAGGGATCCACTCAGCGATGGGGTATTCATAGGTGCACATAAGTCCATGTGGATAAGGGCAAGTGGGTTCCTCGCTCGTGTTGAAGCTTCCTTGGGAACTAGGGCCCTGTGTTGCTTGCCTTGGGTGCAAGCTTGGCAGACATCAGTAAATTGCCCTATCTTTGGCAATCCCTTCACAAGTTGGGATGAATAGATTTTTGATAAGTATGAAGTGTGGCCGAATCTTTGGTGCCACAAACTTGAGTTTGATTCTTTGGATACAAAGCATGATTGCTTGTAGAGTCCCTTTTCCTCAATACCTTGAGCAATGACATTCTTTGTATGGGGATCAACTACCTTAACTGAGGTGTTATCAAACCATACTTGTTTATCTTGGTCTGTAATGGCCTTGATGGAAAGTAGATTCATGCATACATTTGGAACAAAAAGAACATTGGATAAAGACTTGCATTCCCCTTGATGGTTGGAAATTTGAACTTTCCCTTTGCCTTCGATGGGTAAACTTTTGTTGTTGCCAAGATAGACTTCTCCCGTGTGCTCTTTGAGTTCCTAAAAGGAGTCCTTGTCTTTGCACATATGGGAGGTAGCTCCACTATCAAAGATCCACTCATGTGGGGAGCTTGAAGTAACTAGTGCTTTGGCTTTTGTGGAGATGAAGAGTTCCTCACTCGAGCAGTAGGATCTATGTTGGCAGCTTTGGATGCTTGCCTAGACATAGAAGCCTTCGATGATTGTTTCTTTTTATAGCAAAACTTTTCTAAGTTGCCTGATTTTCCATAGAAATTACAGGTGAACTTCTTCGACGAATTATGCGATCCTTGCTTAGATCCATTGCTAGCCTGATGACTTGTGGTTTTGCCCTTATTGAATGGGCCTTTGGCCTTCATGGCTGACTCTTGTGAGGAAGTCGATTTGGCTCGCGAGTCATGAAGGAGCAATAGTCGACGAACCTCTTCCCAAGATAAGACTTGGCCGCGATTATACAAAGTTGTGACAAATGTCTCATATGACTTAGGTAACTTGTTAAGAAGTCTAATGACCATGTCTTCACTAGAGATCTGCCTACCACATAGTGCTAATTTACGCTGGTAGTCCTCGAATTGGGCGATAACCTTGGTAATTGTGTCATGTGGTCTAATGGTCAAATTATGAAACTCGGCCTCTAATGCATATATCTTCGAAGGGGTTTTGTCTTCATACAAAGTGGCTAACGTATCCCAAGCATCCTTGGACATCTTGCAGGCAGTAATATGTCCTTTTGTCAGTTCGTCGCAAGCAAGTAACAATTGACCTAAATCTCTTTTGTCCTTGACATTCCACAAATGCCAATTGTCTAAGTTGCTATCCCTATTGGGTTCAGGGTCTAACCCATCTACGACTTCATGAAGAAGATTCGTGTAGAGATAGGCGCGCACGACATCTTTCCATAGATTGTAATTTTGTCCATTGAGGCGTTCATCCTTAGGCATAAAAATAGGGGTGAAAGAGGGTAAAACATTTGTTGAAGCTCAAAGTCAAGGACAAAGCATGGAAGCACATCAAAAGGTGGACACACAAGGAAAGGGAGCAAGTAGGGAGCACCAAGAAGTGTATGTCAAATTTTCAGAAGAATCCCCTACAAACATAGTGATTTCCATCACTAAAAACCATTGTAAATACCATTATCTATTTTTAGTAACTCCAGTTTGTTCAAGCCGAGGAGTCCTCGAGCTTGAGGAGTATTAGAAGTACCATCATACCAATTTTCATAATTTTTAGACCTCGTTTGAGCCCTCAAATAAGCCCTGGAACCTAATTTTTAACTAGGCCGGACACTAGGTCTAGACAGGGCCAAAACTAGTCAAAAAACTATAAAAAGAGCTAGAGAGCTCATTTTTGGGGCTAGCTTGTTAGAGAATAGAACTTTTGTAAGAGAACTCTTTTGCAATCTAAGCTTTCCATTGTTCCTCTCTTTGATCTTACTTTGTGCGCGTGTGTGTGTATGTGTGTGCATGTTTGTGTGCTTTCACTCACGCACTTGTGCCTTCACTTGCTCGTGGTCTTCATACCGGTCCTCACGTCTCCGCGGATTGACAAGTAAAGGAGGTGGTGCTTACGCTTGAGCTACACCAAATTTTGGCGCCGTTGCCGGGGAGAGTGCTTCGAGGACGAGCGTTGTGATGGTAAGATCGTAGATTTGCGACGTTGGAAGGTAAAAAAACTGTCATTTCAGTTCATTTTCTGTTTTTTCCTCTTCATCTTCATCATCATCATCATCTCCACCTTCTTCCATCTTCTTCTTCATAGAAATTTCTTGTTTTTTAGTGCATTTTCACCATTTTCATACCATTTTTCATGCATTATTGTGTGGGAAGGAGTTAGGAGGTGCAAGGGAGAGCAAGCGCTGTGGTTTTTTTCATGATTTTCTGCTCATACGGAGCTCGCCATAGCCAGCGCTCATAAATTTGAATTTCCCGCCAAAAAACGCGATTCTGTGATGAAAATTGCGATTCTGTGAAAATTCAAAATTTTTTGAAAAATCACGATTTTCAGTTTTCCCGCCTAAAAGTTGGTTGAAAAGAATCACGATTCTGTGTTTTTTCTCAAAAAAAACACGATTCTCTGCTCAAAATCGCGATTTTCAAAAAACACGATTCTCTGCTCAAAATCGCGATTCTCACCAATCACGATTTTCAGCAAAAACACGATTTTGTGAAAAACACGACTTTCTGCTCAAAATCGCGATTCTCACAAATCACGATTTTCAGCGAAAAATACGATTTTGAGAAAAACACGATTCTCTATGACAAAATCGCGATTTTCATGCCAAAAACACGATTTTGTGAAAAAGGCGATTCTGTGAAAACACGAATTTTTGCTCAAAATCGCGATTTTCAAAAACACGATTTTGTGCTCAACATCGCGATTTTCATGTCAAAAACACGATTCTGAGAAAACACGATTTTCAGTAAAAAACACGATTTTGTGAATCACGATTCTCTGAGTCAAAATCGCGATTCTCTAAAACACGATTTTGTGATCAACATCGCGATTTTCAAATCATGATTTTGTGATCAACATCGCGATTTTCAAATCACGATTTTCTGCTCAAAATCCCGATTTTCATAAACACGATTTTGTGATCAACATCGCGATTTTCATGTCAAAAAACACGATTTTCAGAAACACGATTTTGTGATCAAAATCGCGATTTTCACAACACGATTTTCTACTCAAAATCGCGATTTTCAAAACACGATTTTGTGAAAACACGATTTTGTGAACACGATTCTGAAGGTACAAAATCGCGATTTTTTCAAAAGGTCCTGTTTGCCTGTTTTGACCCCCAGGAGCCTAAATTGGCATAACTTTTTCATCCCAAGTCCATTTTTAGAGCTCTATAGCTCGTTGGAAAGCTCGTTTCAAATCCTACACGACCTCAACTATTTTTTTCAAGAATAACGCGTTGATTTTGAGATAGGATAATTTGAAGTTGACCCTCAAGTGGGACTAGGGAACCAAGGGGACTCCAAAGAATTTTGAACCATACCAAGGGGAAAATTTGGACTCTTGACTAAAGCTTATGAACCTGAGATCTGGTAGACACTTAGGAAAGGATAAACAAAGCATTAGATCTTCTGAGGCTAGTGTCAACCATACATCCAAGTCTTGGGCACAACAACTAAGTGGTCATCTTTTACTAAGTTCAGACACAAGTGATTCAGAAATGTCTTTTAGTATGGGAAAACCTGCAGGTGGCTCAGGGACTGCCCATCTACAAACACCAGAAGGTCCCTATAAGACACAGTTGGAATATATTCGGACCAACCAATTAGGTGCTCGCATCTATGAGGATGGTCTGAGACGATCAGTGGTCCAACTCAAAAATCCAGATCAATCCTTTGGACTTGAACACCCAGTGGTCAAGCTCGAAGAGGGTTCATACATTGATAAGGAAGGAACCATGTATGTGGTCACCAACCTACCAGATAGGACTGATGAGTTTGGAAATGTCATTCCTGAGAATGAAATAGGAGACCTAGAACAAGGAAACGTAGGACAAGGACCCCAGACTCCTAGAGGTAAGTCAGTTTTGACCCGAGTGATCACTCCGGATTGGATCCCTCAAGACAACAAAAGCATAGAACTATTTTTGAATAGAGAAACAGAGGAAGCCTTTTGGAGGTTCAAGCCAGATCAACCTAGCCAATTGGGCATAGTTATCATCTATGAATTCAAAGATCCTGAGATACCAGGCAAAGTTGTCTACCTGGATAACACATCAGAGAAAATTTTCTTGGTAACAGAACATGATAGACATGCATATACTTGGAAGAATGAATTGATTTTCCCCCCACCAAGATCCAATGTTTCCCATGGCCTCCAAGGAGTAGGATCATCCCTCGCTCATGAAGCCCAGAGAGAAAGAACTAGAGAGAGACCTGAGGTAAGTTTTGCACACACCGTGGGCAGGAATAGGTCAAGATTTGAAAATGAAAGACCTGAAAGAGAGAGACATCAAGCACATAGGCAACAAAGAGATGAACAGGATTTTCCATTGCCTAGACCCCGAGAGTACCCAAGAACCCTTAGACCCATTCAAGTGATCAAGGCAATGAAGAACTATTTCGATGGGACAGGGGATCCTTATGATCATGTGGCTGAGTACAAACAAGTGCTGAGAGCCGAACAAATTGAGGACTGGTCCACCCAGTACGAGGCATTTGGTTTGACCCTTAAGGGCACTGCCTTAGCTTGGTTTCAACCATTGAGTAGAAGCAGCTATCACGATATAGGTCAACTGCTAGACGAATTCATTGTAGAATTTTCCAAGAGTGGTATCAGGCATAACACATCATCCTTGATCGACAGCTTCAAGCAGACTCCCCAAGAAACAGTGCGACTAGCAGGTAGAAGATTCAGACAGTATCTAGAAAGATGCCCTGCTCTAGAGTTACCCACGCCGGCCAAACAAGTGGCTTTGTTCTTAGATGGCTTACTGAGCACCAAGTTAAGATCATATGTGTACTTGAAAGATCCTAGATCCATAGAAGAGTGTGTGCGGACGTGCATAGACATAGAAGACAACTTGGGTGAGGAGTTAGGATTGTCCAAACTCTACAAAGATTCGGATAGTTCTACTAGTCATACTTCAAAGATCTCCACAGAAATAGAAGAGATAGCTGAGCAAGTTGCCAAGAAGCTGGGAGTCCAAAATAAACAAACACAGAGAGTCACTCCATTGAATCGGTGTTATACTTGTGGGGGCGACCACATGGCTAATGTATGCCCAATGCAAAACCAAAACATTAGAGAAAGGAATGCTCCATATTGCACTATTGAGAGAAAATACACAAACCACACGGCTCAAGATTGTCCCTACAATAGGCAGGCTGTTAGACAGAATTATCAGCAACCTTACCCACAAGGTAGGTATCAGAACCAATACCAACAGCCATATTATAGACCACAACAGCAATATCAGGTACCATATAGGCCACAACCTATCTTGGGAAACCAACCACCAGCTCCAGCCAACGTGATTCCAGTCAAATATGCTGTGGGAGAGGAAAATCCAAATAGAGCTTTGGTGCCATTAACCCCATTGATACCAGATAATGACTCTCACGCTCATAGTTCAGACTACTCCCATGAAGGTAGTCCACATGCTTATTACACAGAGTCACCTGAACATAGTGAGATTTACTCGTATCAATATGAGGCACCGCCTATGGAGCAAAATTGGGAGCCAGAATACTCCAATGTCATGTACACACATCCTAACCCTAGGCCCCAGTTGAGACAAATGAGACCACAAGCCCCTAGAGGATCTTGTTTCAGGTGTCATGGTGACCATTTCATTCGTGACTGTCCCCACCCACCATCTCCGAGTCAAGGACAGGCTATCACAATACAGGCTTTTTGTCCTGATTGTGGCAAAGACCATCTCCCCAGAGATTGTCCAAGAAACCCCTCTAGTGCACCCAAGATTACACCCATTAATGTGGTAGGCTTAGTGGCAGATTCAAGTTCAAGTAGTAGCAATGTGGCTCCTATACAAGCTGTCACTAGAGCACAAGCCTTAAAACAGGATAAACCAGTAGAACAATCAGAGTCGAGTGAATCGGGAGAGCATAGTAAGAGGAAAACAAGAACATGGAAGGATACCCGAGAGAAGGCCAATCGCAAGTGGAATAAAAAGTTATCGAAACTAGAAGAAAGCTTAAAAGAAGCGAAAACAAAAATAGAGGACATTGCATCTCAAAGCCCCTCGCATGCTGAAACTCCATCCACTCCACCTCATCCCACCCCACCACCCATTGTAAATAGACCGCAACCAGGGTCTGTTCTTGCAGATCCAACCCCAGAAGGCTTGGACATGATGTTCAAAGCCTACGAGGCTCGACTTCAAGAAGGGCCTACAGCTGCAAATCTAGACAAGAGTTACCCTAGAGCAGATTTAGAGATTGAACGAATGAAAATGTGCATGAAAATGGTAGAACAAGCTCAAGCTATACTTGAGACTAGTCAAAAGTTCAATCAGACAAACTCTGTCAAACCAGATTTGCATTTCCAAGGGTTACTAGAAAGATTAGAGCAGTTGGTAAACAAACCACAAGTCTCTTTACCTCCACAGGCTCAACCAGTTATGGAAAGAGGAAGCTCACCACCAATGGGGGCTTATGTTCCTAATTCCACAGATGTTGGAATACCTCCTTCAATTCAACAATACTCTCAAGAGTTCTTGCGGGAAATACAAGAAGAGAAATGGGCCAAGGAGAAGGGTAATTCCCCTCCTATTCCTGAGATTGATGATCTTCATGATCAGTTTCCCCAAGACATTCCATCTATTTACGGAGATGAAGCAGAACAACAAGAAGACGAAAGGTTAGATTTTGAATCTAATACCTTAGAAGAACTGCCTCAATTTCCAGGCCCATGGGAATCTGAATCTCTCCAGATTAGAGCTCCCACAATACTAGTAAGAAATGAAGACTCAGTGGTTCCAAGGAACACGGATGTCGTGAAGAACACTAAGGTTCAGTGTCATCTCACTGTAGAAGAGCTGCTCAAAGCAAAACCTGAGCTTTGGAATCATGTGAAGGATCAGGTTCCAGAACTTGATTCCAACATGCCAAAAGCGGGCTCCAAGCAAAGGGTACCAGAGATACCTCTAGACAAAATAGGGGACATGTGTGAGGGTGAAGAAGGTAATACTTATCTTCCAATCACCTACCAAGGTAACACAACAAAAGCAATCATAGATTCAGGTGCTGGTGTTGCTATTGTGACCACCTCCTTGTGGAAGCAATGGGGCAAGCCCACATTAAAACCAACTAGAATGAAGCTTCAAATGGCTGATGGTCATTTTGAAAGACCTCTAGGATTGCTAGAAGGGATCACTCTAACCACTTGTGGTGTAGAGTTTGAGCACACATTTGCTATATGTGACTTTGAGAAAAATAATGTCTATGAGATGATCCTAGGAAGACCCTTCCTACGACAATTGCAAATAGTACAGGATTGGGGAACTAATTCCTTGTACTTACAGCACTTAGGGGTCACCACCAAGGTCAATTTGAAGGATTACACCTTCAGAGATGTACCACCCCTACAGTGGAATTCTATCCACAAAGCGAAAGAAGATTCCATCCCTGTGCATTCTGAAAGTTCACCTGATCCATCATGGGTGCATGAAGATACTCATTTGTGGATGTGCAAGGTCGCAAAGGAAGAGGAAAAACGGTTAAAGGCAAGAGAAGAAGGAACTTCGCTAGGAGATAGACCAGTTAGAGACCCAGCCTACACACCGATGATCTTTCCAGATGAGGAGTTTGAGCCTCATGGCTGGCCAGAAATCTTAGCCACCATGGACATTGCTGTCAATGAGGAACAGTGGACACCTCATTGTGATGAGGAGGGTTATGATATCTCAGTTTTCATGTGTCAACCCTTGCTAGAAGAATGTGACCCTAGTGATGTCTTAGAAGAAGAAGAGAATGACGATGATGTGGAGTCTATTGTGATGGATAGTTGCTTTAACTCAGAGCAACACTATCTAGAAGATATAGGAGTGTTCACCCAGAAAGAAGAAGAACCTCTCACAAGTATTAAAACAGTAAACTCAAAGGATGGAAGTGAGAGTAGTCAAAAGAAAAAGAAAAGAAAAGCAGTGAAACAAGAAGAGGAGGAATCATTGTTTGAAGTACCAGAAAACTTCAAGAAATATGAAGTTGACGACCGCAAAATTTTGGTACGAATGCCTAAGAGAGAGGCCATCATAGGAGAATCATATGATAATAAAGAAAAGACCAAGAAGATTGTAGTGACCATTGAAGAGAACGAAGAGAGATGCACATATATAGGAGATGACCTAAGCGCAAGAGAAGAAATGGAGCTCATAGCTCTATTAAGGGAATATAGGGATGTGTTTGCATGGCACTATAGAGACTTGAAAGGGGTAGATCCAAGAATTTGCTCTCATACTATCCCCATGACTGCTGATGCTAAGCCCACCAAACAGAAGCCCTACACATATAATGATACCTATGCAGCAAAAATAAAAGAAGAAATTGATAGGTTGATTGAAGCCGGATTCATCTATGAGATTGAGCATACCGAATGGGTGTCCCCCATTGTTGTGGTACCCAAGAAGAACGGGAAGTTGCGAGTGTGTATTAACCTTAAAAAAGTTAATGCCGCTACGATTAGAGATAGTTATCCACTTCCAATCACAGAACACCTTTTGGAGCGTGTTGCAGGCAAGGAAGTTTATAGCTTCCTTGATGGATTTTCAGGTTACAATCAAGTAGCCATTGCCCCAGAAGATCAACACAAAACAGCTTTTGCTACAGAGTGGGGAATCTTTGCATTTCGTGTGATGCCATTTGGGCTCACCAATGCACCTGCAACATTCCAAAGGCTCATGTGTCATGTCTTCAAAGAGTTCTTGCGAAAGAGCTTAGAAGTGTATGTGGATGATTTATGTGCTCATTCCCAAGAAAGAAGGGTTCACATCCCTGAGCTCAGACAAATCTTCAACAAGTGTAGAGAATATCGAGTGTGTCTAAACCCAGAAAAGTGTGTGTTTATGGTGCGTCAAGGTAAAATCTTAGGGCATATTGTTTCTAAGAATGGAATCTCAACAGATGAAGATAAGGTACGAGCCATAGCGGAACTACCAAGGCCAAGGAATATTAAAGAGGTACAAGCCTTTATGGGCCATTGTGGATACTACCGTAGGTTTATCCACATGTACACGATCATAGCTAGACCCCTTTATGCCTTGTTGTCTAATTTTGAGTGGAACGACGAATGCGAGAATTCTTTCAACGAACTGAAGAAACGTTTATGCACGGCACCAATACTCACCACTCCTGATTGGAATAAACCATTCCATGTCCATGTGGATGCATCCAATCATGCCATAGGATGTGTGCTAGCACAACCCACAAGTGAAGGAAACTTAGATTTGCCCATAGCATATGCTAGTAGACAGCTCACTGCAGCTGAACGGAACTATACCACCACTGAGCGAGAGGGCTTAGGCATGGTATATGTTGTGAAGAAGTTTAGACACTATTTATTGGCCAACAAGTTCAAGTTTTTTACTGATCATCAAGCCTTGTTATATTTGGTCAATAAACCTTGCAATACTGGATGCTTAGTAAGATGGTTCCTCTTACTAATGGAATATGACTTTGAAGTTGTTGTCAGGAAAGGTAGAACCCACCTTCGGGCAAATCACCTTTCTCGCATCACTTCAGGAGAGTCACCGCAAGGAGTGTCTGACGAATTACCCGATGCTTATCTGTTCAATTTAGAAGTTGTTCCTAAATGGGCAAATAAGTTGGTACCAGTCCTAACCTTTGGCCCTACAAATAAGAATGTGAAAACATCACAAGAAGAAATTGTAAAATCACAAAAATATCACATATTAGCAGGAAGCATGTACAAACAAGATACTGAGGGTGTATTAGCTTGTTGTGTGGAGGATGATGAACATAGTAGTTGGTTGCAGCAAGCCCATGAAGGAATGCTAGGAAATCACTATTCTAAACAACGAACATTGCAGAATCTAAAGCGTTTAGGAGTGTATTGGCCTAGCATGGACAAAGAAATACATGAGTGGATTAAGAATTGTCCAAGGTGTAGAGAGAGACCCCCAGTGGAGTATGCGACCCTTTATCAAGTGTCTTTAATTCCAGAGTGGAGTGCTCCATTGGTAGAGTTTATGAGATCGGGAAGATTACCCAAAGAGGCCAGTCTAGCAAGAAGACGAAATATGGAGCAAGAGGCTCAAGGCTATGCCTTAGTAGGAGAGAACCTATACCGAAGAGGTAAAGATGGTTACTTAAGACTGTGCGTTCATGAATCAAACTATTTAAGGGTCTTAGAGACTGCACACAGTGGTGTTGCAGGTGGACATTTTGGTCCTGACCGAGTGATTAAGACCATTCTATTCTTAGGACTTTGGTGGCCCACTCTTCATATGGATGCACATACCTATGTGAAGAAATGTGACACATGCCAACGTGCACAATATCCAGTTAGAAAAGACGAGATGCCTTTGAGGCCAATGATGGGAGGGCGTGCATTTTCCAAGTGGGGCATAGACTTCATAGGTCCTATTAATCCCCCTGCTAGAAACTCCCATGCAGAGTATATTATTGTAGCCACAGATTACCTTACCAAGTGGGTAGAAGTGAAAGCCACAACAAAGAATGATGCTCAGACGACGGCTAAGTTCTTATTCGAGAATGTGTTCACGAGATATGGGCTACCAATAGAGTTAGTGAGCGATAGAGGCACACACTTCTTGAATGAAGTCATTGAAAATCTTCTCCAAGAATTCTTGGTGATACATAAGAAATCTGCCCCCTATCACCCACAAGCTAACGGACAAGCCGAGAGTACCAATAAGATCCTTTGTAACGTATTGACAAAATTGGTAAATAATAAACGCTCTGATTGGGACAAACAACTTCATCATGCTGTTTGGGCTTATCGAGTTGCCTACAAAACAGTACTCAATGCCACCCCATTTCAGATGGTCTTTGGACAGAATGCGGTGCTACCACTGGATTTCTTAATCCTTGCTTTAAAAGTAGCACAAGAGCATGAGTGGAATGGACATGAATTGTCATCTAGGATCTTTGATCTAGAACGCTTAGGTGAGACAAGGCTACGAGCGGCTGCAGGCATCTACGCTGCAAAGAAAAGGCAAAAGGCCTACTTCGATGCACACATTAAGGATAAGGGACTGAAAGAGGGAGATCTAGTGTTGGTTTACACACTGAAACAACATGCCCGTAAGTTGGAAAAACGAGGATATGGACCCATGATCATTAACAGAATTTCCACTAGTGGCGCGGTTCAATTGGCTACTTTAGAAGGTGATATCTTGCCAAACTATATTAGTGGTTGTAGAGTCAAGTTATATCAAGAACCTCTTACAGAGGACATGCTAATGAGACTCAACACTGCTAAGAAACGAAAAGAAGAAGAGTTAAGAGTGAGAGAAGAAGCACAGGCAGAGGCTAGAGAGCGCATAAGGCGAAATAAGTTAAGACGACTTGGCCTAGATGTCAACTCAAAAGCTCCAAAATATCACATGGATATGTGCCAAAAGTCAGGCATAACGACTTCTCAGGTCATTGACCGAAGACCCTTTGTGACCATAGAGATAGGACAAGGGAAGGGTGCAAGGACGGTGAAAGCATTGATTGACTCAGGTGCAGCAAGTAGTGCAGTTAGACTTTCCTACTGCCAAGACTTGCAGTTGAACATCAATCCCATAGAAGCTTATCTCATAGGATTGGGAGGTGTGGAAACCCCTTGTTTGGGCGAGGTGGAACTTCCCATCTACCTTCAAGATGTTCCAATGAAAGTCAAAGCGCTAGTATGTCAAGATGAGAACCTTACAGAACCACTTGTCTTGGGTCAAGATTGGATCTATGACCATGCAGTTAACTTAAACCTAAGAAGTCAAATTCTTCAAGTTTGGGTACATGAACAATGCATTACATTAGAATTAGAGAACTGCATGCTCCTAGATCATGGCACCACACACTCTCTTAGTTCTTCCAAGACTAATCATATGAAAGAAGATGTTGTATGTGTCAAAAGCTCTATGATGCAGAAGGAGTCAATTGTGGACGACCAGGTTCGAAGGCGGGTGGATCTTTCTTCTTCTCCAAAGAATCAAGTAGCCACAGTAGTGAGTCCACCACACAAGCAAACACAACCGTTCACGACAACTGCTACATCAAATAGAAAGACACCATTCGATAAAAAAGCAGTTCCGAGCATGAAGCAGATATGGGTACGCAAAGGAGAGCAACCACCAGCCTTGCCCCCACAAATCCCATCTAGGCAAGCCAACCAGGCCAGAAGACGAGGGAAGCAACTCAGACAAGCTCAATCACAAGGTATCCAACAAGTTTGGGTGCCTAAGCAGTTAGCTGCAGCTCAACAAGGGCAATTACAGATGTGGGTACCTAAGAAGCTCCTACATCTACAACAACCTATGTTCTCCCACATGCGAAAGGTCTCAACAAAGAATCCAAAAAGAGAAGAGGGTAAGAACCACGTACAGAGACCAAAGGAAGATCAAATCAGCTCTTCAACATTAGTAGGAAGACATGCAAAAAGGATATGGGCTTGGAAGCCAAAAGTGCAAGTAGCCTCCACCGAACCAAAGCGTCAACCACACTGGATACCACAGTTCAGACAGCATCCAAAGAGAAAGACGCCTGAAGTGACCTCTACAGTGCAAAATGACGTTCTAAAATGGACTCCAATAAGGAGGATTACATCAGTTCGAGACTCAATGGATACCTCCACCAAGGTCGGCATCAACCTCCACAAATAACATTGAAAGCCTCGAACGAGCAACAACCATGTGCTCCTTGCACAACCCTGTCTTTTGCACCATTCAGGTCATGCATTTCCAAAGTATGCATTAATATAGGGCCACATTACACGGCCTTGCATAGACACACTTGAGAATCCCATGCACAAGAGCACAGTGACATATGTCAAACATTTCTATTGATACTAACTTTTGTGTTCTTGTTTGGTGATATCCTTTTCCTCAAAAAAAAAAAAAAAAAAAAAAAAGTGGGAGAGAGCTTGTTCCCAGGTGTGGCTTATGAAACATGAATGAGTCATGCTTAGTTGAAGGTGGAACTGTTGATTACTAGGCATTTATCAATTTGGATAGAAGTGTGTCTCGGCCAGCAGTGAGATTATTGCTGCCTT
Source organism: Ceratopteris richardii (assembly GCA_020310875.1). NCBI lineage: Eukaryota > Viridiplantae > Streptophyta > Polypodiopsida > Polypodiales > Pteridaceae > Ceratopteris > Ceratopteris richardii. The sequence goes on from CM035424.1 coordinate 40,100,163, forward strand.
ATCTGGTAGATGACAAGCACTTGGCATGAACATGGCATCTACAACTATGATTTTCTCTTACCATGATAGGAATAAAGAGCTTGAAGGTTTGCAAATTGAGTGATGCTTAACTACTTCATGTACCAGAGCATCCAAGGAGATATCTGCTCAAGGTAGTTCTGGCGGAGAAGACTCCTGCATATGGGAGCTAAAGAGAATATGTGAAACTCAGCTTGGTGTAGTTACCCAATGTTGCTTGCCAAGGAATATAAAGCAATTCAATTCTCAGTATTTCCTGAACCAGTATGGAACAGTAGCACTGGTGAATGGTCTATGTCAACCAGCATGGTAATCTTTTAGAAACCAGCACGTGTCCAATATTCCTCTGAGTGTCAATATAGGGAAGTGAACGTGCATGAGCCCAAGCTCATAAATGCACATTGTCAGTGACAAATGTTGCTTTGAAAAGAGGAGAGGGGATCCACCACTCAAAAGATCTCATCAGTGGACAATCAACATGGACATTCATCAACAAGGTTCCATCCCAAAGGCCGAGTGTACAACACGAAGAGACAAACATCCATCAACCTTCCCCATGGTAAGTATCTTTACTCTGGAAACACCATAACCATGATAGTTTAGGAAACCTCTTCGTCAGCATACCCTTGAGCACTTAGCTCAAGACCCGCAATTTTTGCACCATACTTCTTCCAATGCATTTTCCAAGTAAGCATGCGTAGGGCTACATTACAAGGCCGTGCACAAGGCACATTCTTTGTTCAACCCAGGCACGAACACACTTACCCATCATTCATTATGGGTTATGAGTAGTTGGCATGACTGCTCTCAACATCATCTTTGGAAGAGCTAGCGGACGTCATGGGAACAACATCCATATCTCGGAAGCAAATTGAAGCCAGTAGTTGCTCCAAATCACTCTTGACAACCTCTTTTGAGCAACTTGCAGTTTTGAAAGCTCACAACGACACATTTTTGCTGGAATCCAAGGAACCAGCTCATACAAACGGATGGACACCACCTCTCAAAGCACTACATAGAACAGCCCTTCCAACAAGGGTCTGTCAGGGACGACAGACTCGAGAGGGGGGGGAGTGTTGAAGCTCAAAGTCAAGGACAAAGCATGGAAGCACATCAAAAGGTGGACACACAAGGAAAGGGAGCAAGTAGGGAGCACCAAGAAGTGTATGTCAAATTTTCAGAAGAATCCCCTACAAAAATAGTGATTTCCATCACTAAAAACCATTGTAAATACCATTATCTATTTTTAGTAACTCCAGTTTGTTCAAGCCGAGGAGTCCTCGAGCTTGAGGAGTATTAGAAGTACCATCATACAAATTTTCATAATTTTTAGACCTCGTTTGAGCCCTCAAATAAGCCCTGGAACCTAATTTTTAACTAGGCCGGACACTAGGTCTAGACAGGGCCAAAACTAGTCAAAAAACTATAAAAAGAGCTAGAGAGCTCATTTTTGGGGCTAGCTTGTTAGAGAATAGAACTTTTGTAAGAGAACTCTTTTGCAATCTAAGGTTTCCATTGTTCCTCTCTTTGATCTTACTTTGTGCGCGTGTGTGTGTATGTGTGTGCATGTTTGTGTGCTTTCACTCACGCACTTGTGCCTTCACTTTCTCGTGGTCTTCATACCGGTCCTCACGTCTCCGCGGATTGACAAGTAAAGGAGGTGGTGCTTACGCTTGAGCTACAACATTAGCCATGGATGATGAGCTACCTTCACTTTTGGTCATTACAACACTTTGAATATAAAGTGTTTAGAAACACTACCAAAATCTTCGCCAAACACACAAGCTTTGAAGATAAAGTGTTTAGAAACACTATTAAAATATCTTGCCAAAGATGCTGCTACAAAGCTGAAATGAACGACTCGATACCAGACTGAAAAACTCCTTGGGGTGGGGGGGCTTAGAGTAGCCCTAAAAAAACACCAAGAGGAGTTGACGCGAGAGGAGGGGGCTTAGATTAGACCATTGCACACCAATGGAGCCGTAGAGTAGGCTTAGACACTTGGAGAAATCTTGTGGGTGGGCTTAGAGTAGCCTTCAACCCACACCTACACACACAAACAAGTCTTCTTTTATATTCGTGATGTAGAAAAGGAGGGAGGCACTTAGGGCCAAAGTGAGCTATAAGATAAGCTCTTTTGGAGATTACAAATGAGGATTCAAGTCCTTGAGAGATGCAAAGTGGCTCTTGTCTGGTGTCAAAAATGAAACGATATTGAAGTTAAGAATTGCTTCTAAGTGGTACACCGAGTGATGATGCACAATTGGATGGGAAGTATCCTTAGGTGACAATTAAGGATCCTCTTGTGTAGAGGGCCAAAAATAATGAATCATTCAATAAGTGGGACTTCAAAATATTTAAACGAGGATTCACTAGAGAGATGCCCAAATTCAATTTGTGGCCCTATAAGTGATGTTTAGAGTATGGCACTTAGTTAGACCTCATGAGTCACAAATCGATACATAAAAAAAACATGGACTAAGTCCATTGCAGCATAACTGAGATAATTGCCTTTGGTAAATGCAATAGGTATTTTTAATCGTCCGATGCCATTCTGCAGATATTCTCCAAGATTAGATAGCCTAAATGCGCCGCCTGAGAAATTCACGTGAACAACCCTGTTACTCATGAAGAGTTGCTACCCCAATCGATAGTCAAATGTTGTCGTGCTACAGAGAAGCTGATAAGTAGCTTCGGTATATTTAGCAGCACCGATGCGTGATCTTTTGACGGAATGGCCCACGTTCAGGCTTTCTCTCGCAGTGATAGCTGAGCTGGTGGGTAACCTCTGTACTTTGTTCAGGCGCTCCTGACAGTACAGTTCAGCTCTTTCCACATGCGCCGATTGAGCTGGGCCCTGGAAACGTTGCAGAGAAATTGTGCTGACGGCTAGGTGTCACCAGAGCATTCTGCACCAGAAATGGCTTATCCACTGGAAATAGCTATCATCAGAGGAATCCAGCTGTAGGAAAGGCACAGGGAAGTGAGACCTTCCGCACCAGAATCAAGCCAAATGTAAGTACGGGGTGATGTGCCCTCCTGCATATCATTCATCCAGCATGGAGGCAGTTGCACTTTCACGGAGATGACAACATGATGAGGTAGCTGCTGGATATTGAGATGTGGGACTCGGTTGAACACTGCCAAGCATCAACTTACCAGAAGGTGCACTTCTTGCTCATCTGCTTGTACGTGTGCTCGTCATTCCTGTCAGTGCCTCCTGTCGAACAGAATTCTGCAACAGTGGGCGATGGCATCCATTCACCTTTGATGACTTCGAATCTCTCACTGCATTTCAATCATTTCCTTCAGGGACCTGAAGACAAAGATGCAGGCAGGCAAGGTTCTAGATGAAGATAATGGCAAGCATTTCCAGCTCAAGTTCTTCCATGGTGGGGTGGAATTGAGCGATCGACAGGGCTGCCCACAGTGTCTTCTAGCTTTTCTCGCTCTCTTTCTCTCTCAGAGAGGGTAGGCACTACTTGTCGCTGCAGAAGCAATGTGCTCACGAACCTTGCTCAGAGAGATGGTGCAGCTCTGCTGTAGGCATGTTCTGCACCCAATCGTGCTCTGCACCGAGCAGAAATGTCCATCAGTGGGAGAACTAGAAAAGCCATCCAAAGATTATGGCTCACAAAGTGGATCGCATGAGTAGCGGACAACCATTGATAGGTAGCAATTTGCAATAATGAAGGGTTCACGATGCACAGAAAAACATATCGTGTTCATTGCTCTCTCTCTCTCTCTCGCTCGATTGTGACTTCAGGTTCATGCAATGCATGATGGCACCATGGTCGAGACGAGACAACTAGAGGATGGATACAACATTAAGGAATCCCGAACACAGTTATGACAACCATTATGCATGTAATATTTCATTCACAAAGAATCCCCATATTACAGTGAACTATATAGCATGCATTGCACGTTCATATTGAAATATGCACATTGATGTGTGTAAATGACCATGCGTGGAAGATGATTCCACCGCCAAGCTCATTACAGCAAAATCCACCAATATGGTTGTTACAGCTAGAAAATGTCTCCAAAGTGTTTATAAACACCGCAAACCAGCAAAGGTTGTCGCAAAAGAGGATGGGCGGGAGGGGAAAATGGGGTAAAAGGTAAGAAAATGAAAGAAAGAAAGAAAGGGTGGGAGGGTGGGCAAATGGGCGAATGAAGCCTGAAAAGAGTGTAAAATGATGGCAAAAGAGGCTTCTCACAATGAGGAGAGCCACACCACCAAACTCAAGCACCACCACCACCCAAACGACCACCAAATGCACCACCAAGTCCTCCACCTAGCACTCTGATATCATGTAGAGAGTACGCATGCGAAAGAAAAATGAAAAGGAAAGTACTCTCACAAAACAAAGAATGTGTGAGACACAAAATGAGTAGACCATGAAGTGGGTAAACTCATGTGGATTAGAAATGAGCTTGCCAAGAGCATGGAGTAGGCTCCTCAATCTTCTAACCAAGTACAAATGAGGGGAGAGGCCCTCCTTATATAGATTTGGGAGGGGCTCTCAAAAGTACATCATATGTGGGATAAGTCTCCTGAAAGGAGAGTGAATACAACTGGTAGAAGCACATGGCAAGGTACCCAAATACAAAGGAAATACAATATGAAATGGAAATAGACTAGAAACGGAGTGCCTCCTGGATACAAAATGGAGATGCACTCATGCGGATACAAATGTAGATGAAGTAGGAGCGATCATGTCATCAGCAGTAGGCAGTTCCCTTTGTTGTAGATTATGGAAGGCTTGGATGAAGGTTAAAAAGGCATGTTGCCCTAATGAGAAGTACTTTAGTCATTTTGACTTTTTTCTTCACGAAAGCATTTGGATTGGATGGCTATCTCTATGGAACAATTGCAAAATGGGAATTAAAGAGCACAAGTGTTGCAAGAAGGGATACTCTAGCTAGAATGACCTCACTGTCAATGGTGGGGTCATTCAAGACTCTGCTATAATGGATATCACTAACTTATCTCCTGCTTGTCTTCAGGTATTGCTGCTGCACAAAAAGGTCTTGCAGGAGAGGCTTCTTCAATGCACTTCCCACAGGCTTGTTCACCTTGCTGATGTTGCCAGATACATGTTGCAGAAATTAAAGAGCTGCAGAGGGTTCAAAGACATTGCAGTGAGGTGTCTTCTTGCTATTAAGACAACCCCTCCTGAGGATTTTCAACTATCTAAACATCTATAAAACACCTCTCCTAACCAGTGGAGAGATTCATTACTTATGTTGTACTCTAGTTCCAGATTTGACATGATTTTCTCATGTACATGAGCTTGTGTATCAATAACCTTTGTATCTCTTTGACTTGTATCTTGCCCAGATGTATGTCCCCTGCTCCAATAGCATTTGCTGAGTATTTATTGTAATTTGGGACCCTTGTGTGGGATCCTGTCATCATTAATCTAATCTTTTTGTTGTCTTAAAAAAAAAGGGTGGAGTGCTTGTTTGTATTTGGTGAGGGTTTGCCCCTAGCACAATTTGTAACTCTTCTATATTAATATTCATTTTTTTTGGTTCTCTCAAGAAAAAGAGCATGGCTCAGTTCAGTTGGATTGGCTCTTCGCCTCTTGAGATGTGGGCGGGGGTTCAATCCCTGGCTAAGACAAGACACTATGTAACTCGTCTAACCCTTGCTTTGTGGGATACGGGGGGTCCCATGGGTACTATGCCCATTCACTTGTACAGTTGCAATTTCAAAATTAAAGTTTGGGGGAGTGGGCTTTGGCTGAACCTCCATTTCAAAAGAAAAAAAAAAGCATGGCAGCTTACCCCCCTCAGAACAGAACACGCACCCCTGAAACAGATGAATTGATGTGTGGGTGGAAGCATGATTTTGGAAGGAAATGCCATTTATGTACCATCAGAATAGTTTGAATCCACCCATAGGCTAAAAAGTTATTTTTTTAATGGAAAACAGAGATTAAATTAAATTTAGGAAATATTGTACAAGTGTGCAGGGGGCTGGCCCTCTTGGGACAATACATCTTAGAGAGAGTGACTCTCCATTCTTGGTATCTAACATTACATATGATTTTTGAATACATGGATTGATGCTTAGGAGCATCAAAGATACTAGAAAGGTAAGCATGTCCAACAAACTTCATTTCTTTCCAACAGTTGTAAATTTGATTCCTACTACCATCTACAAAGCATCTTTTGATTCTTCCAACCCAGATGTTCCATAATATTTGTGCTCTCCATGTGTGCCAAAGCAAGGGATACAACCCATTATTGTTCTGCCACGGGTGAGGTAGAGATTATTAAGAGGGGACCAGATTTTATGAGCATGAAAGCATTCCAGAACAGGTGAGAAAGATCCTCCAACCTGCCACAACTGTTACAATTGCCATTCCCCAAATTTAATTTACGAGCTCTGCTCCCTGTCCATAGGCCCTAGCAAATGATAAGCCACAATAAGATGGAGTGCTTATTCACAGGGCGCAAATGACCTAAAACCTGTAGGATCATTAATGAGCAGTCCACTGGAGATTCAACTTTTGATTCAACCTCCTGACCAACTTGGGAAAGGAACCTATTTTTTTCTTGAAATTTTGTTGTAAACCTCATATGAGGTTACACGATTGGAAGGACGACGAGAAGAAGAAGCCATTCGAATCACAAAGAAGAAGAATGCTCAAAGCGAGAAACCGACATCACAAACTTTGCCAGTATTTATAGATAAAAAGGCTTTGTACACGTGGAAACTTTTGATTTGATGTCAACCCTATCGTCAAATGACCATGGAATTTTATGCACCCAAAAATATTTCGTATCTTCAAAAATCATTTCTTTCTTGGAACTTTAAAAATATGCATTGTGTGGTGTGCAAAAATAACTTTTTTTGCATCAAACTGAAAAATTGTACATTGAATACAAGAATCTTCATCACTTTCGTGACACTTTTAGAGCATATTGTCTTAAAAAAAAGAATTTCTTCATATGGTTAAAGGAGACAACAATGTTATATTCTTGTACACATGGAAATACTCTACTTGTCAATTTCCTTAATTTGTCATTAGCAAATAGCCCCTTTTCGGCCATTTTTTGCCCTAATGATTCTTTAAGGAGGGCCAATGGGGTGACCTCCTACACAATCGTAGGTCCTAACAAATCTTTCAATGTAAATTGCTTGTTTGTTTCCTTGAGCATCTGGCACTCTACTTGTAGTCGGTTGTAATCTTCAAGCATGCATGCATGGTCGTCCAATAGAATTTGCATGGACTCAAGAGGAATAAGTCTAAAGTGTGAGGGGCTTATAGGTGTACCCAAGCTAGCAAACAAAAAAGTAAAAGATTCAGATACAAAAGTAGTGGTCATAATGGGAACCTCAACTGTTGTGGTGGTCGTGATGGGGATGGCGGTAGGAATAGTGGTTGCCGCGTGAGGGACCTCACTCACTATAGCAGTTTGAGTCAAATGGATTATGAATGGTGGAACTAGCGATTGTGACTGAGCTAGAGATCACTGTGGGGAGGTCTCTGGTGTGGGTTACGGTGAAGGCGAGTCCGCAACGTTTAAACAAGGAATTGTACCTCGCATACGCTTTACACTCCTGGCATTTGGAGGTCGCTTATTTTCTTTGAACCCTTGTATTGTTGTAACTCTGCTGCTGGAAGAGCTCTTTTGATTTTGATATCATAAGCTAAGCACATATAAATGATGCATGTGAGAGTGCAACAATCATGGACAAACTTCTTCTTTTCCCAACGATTCCCTACCAATACGAGCTGGTCCTGAATGTAAGTTGCAATGTCAATCGTTTGAGGGTCCCTAGTAGCGAGGTATAATCCAAACCATAAGCGCTAGTGGGGAATTGTAAAATGATCCTGTGTTGGGAAAGCAAAATGTTGGAGAGAGATCCTCAAAGGAGTAGTGAGTTGAGGAGTGATTCCTGAGATAGGAGGCCATTTGTCTACATCACTTCTCTTCATAGCTTCAGGAATGAGGTGCTCTTTCTCCTTGTGCATATGATTACCATGAATCTTAAGAGTTGCTCCGATTAAATCCAAGGACAAAGTGAATTTCTTGAATGGGGGGTCATTGACTAAGGAGAGTAGTATGAATACTGGATCCAACTCCTTTCACTCCGGTTCCTTGATAGAGCAACCAAATAATAGCACTGATAGAAGTCGGGCTTAGGAAGTGGTGCACTAAAATAAGTTGAAAATCATGCTCGCTACAAAATAGGCCTGAGTTCTTCACTATTCCAGAGGGCTTCAAACTCTTGAGAGAAGAACTGATATTGCCACCAAACATTGGCTCCGTACACATTATCCTCGTAGATAAATTACACTTCGCCCAGTGGTCCAACAAGTCCTTGGAACCAATGCGCTTTACTGCTCACTTTCTCTATTTTACCTATAGGTGGGTCTTCAATTGGCACAGGACCTATGAAACCTTGGAATTTGGGTGGGAACCATTGTTAACAAGTTCTCGAATGGAAGGGCTGAGAAATCAACCACAGATCATCCCAACGTTGCATTGGTGGAACTTCCCGGTTGCATGATGAAGTCCTATGAATGAACCTAAACTAGAGTGAAGAGGAAAACACATTAGTCATGGAAATTAATTAAGATCCCAAGGAGATGAGACCTCCATTCCTTTCCACCACCAACATACTTCTCGTGCATTGTGTGTGGTTTTAATGATGTATTATTGTGAAGTGAATGTGAGTAGTCCGTGATTTGATTGTAAATGATTGTGTGTGAGATGCATGGTTTTACAATTGAAAACTTGTGAGCACTGCCTACTTAGTGTAAGTTTCAAGGCTGGTAGTTAGACGAGTTGACAAAACTAGAGATGGATGGAGTAGTCAGTGGGTGCTTATCATCATAGGGTTGTCGGTACGGACTAGCTTGGTTAGGTGTGGTCATGATTAGTGAAGTCTTGGGAATCCATTGCTGTACAACATGATGAGGTACAAAAGATGAAGTGGAATATACAAAATAGGGTTTGTAGGGTGTCTAGTTACGAGCATAAAAGGTTTTCCTCAAGTTGATTCATAAGTTGCACAATGCTTAGGTATCCAAATCTAGCGAGACTTGGATTGGACCTTCACTAAGGGCTTTGGCACCCAAGTCTGTCGAATGCAGTGCCGCTATTGTGAGTGAAATTGACAGGGTTGTCGAAAATCTGGAGGGGTTGAGTCATTTGATGATGTAGCTTTTCGTACCCACATGTGGTGAGGGATTGCCGCAGTAGACTGTCTAAGGGGCCACCTAGATGTGCTGCTCCTTTGAGTACATGGGTGATGTGGCCGTTCTAGTCATTGGGGGTGAGATGTCATGTCCACACTTTGATTTGGAAAAGAAGGGAGATTGTAGCTCAAGCGTAAGCACCACCTCCTTTACTTGTCAATCCGCGGAGACGTGAGGACCGGTATGAAGACCATGAGCAAGTGAAGGCACAAGTGCGTGAGTGAAAGCACACAAACATGCACACACATACACACACACGTGCACAAAGTAAGATCAAAGAGAGGAACAATGGAAGGATTTTGATTACAAAAGGAAATCTATTACAAAACTGAAATCTACAAGAAGCTCCCCCAAAAATGAGCTCTCTAGCTCTTTTTATAGTTTTTTGACTAGTTTTGGCCTTGTCCAGACCTAGTGTCCGGCCTAGTTAAAAATTAGGTTCCAGGGCTTATTTGAGGGCTCAAACGGAGTCTAAAAATTATGAAATTTGGTACGATGGTACTTCTAATGCTCCTCAAGCTCGAGGACTCCTCGGCTTGCACAAAATGGAGCTACCAAAATAGAAAATGGTATTTACAATGATTTTAGTGATGGAAATCACTATTTTTGTAGGGGATTCTTATGAAAAGTTGACAGTTACTTCATGGAGCTCCCTACGTGCTCCTTCTTCTTGTGTGTTTCCAGCTTTCTGATGTGCTTCCATGCTTGTGCTTGACTTTGAGTTCCAACACTCCCCCCCCTCTCGAGTCTGTCGTCCCTGACAGACCCTTGTTGTAGTGGTTGTTCCATGTAGTGCTTTGAGGGGTAGTAGCCATTCTGTATGAACGAGAGCCGTCTATCTTCCAAATTTGATAGTGTTGGTTGTCCGGTTCTTCATGTGTCACTGCAAGCCTTTACAAGTCGTCGTCCCTTGGTATGTGCTTCTTTCATGAATTGCAGCATGAATGCGTCGTTGTGAGCTCTCAAAAATCGCGAGTTGCTCAAAAGAGGTTGTCAAGATCGAGTTAGAGCAACTACTAGCTTCGAATTGCTTCCTAGGTATGGATGTTGTTCCCAACCGCTAGCTCTTCCAAAGATGATGTTGAGAGCAGTCATGCCAACCACTCATAACCCATAATGAATAATGGGTAAGTGTGTTCGTGCCTGGGTTGAAAAAAGTATGTGCCTTGTGCACGGCCTTGTAATGTAGCCCTACGCATGCGTACTTGGAAAATGCATTGGAAGAAGTATGGTGCAAAAATTGCAGTTCTTGAGCTAAGTGCTCAAGGGTATGCTGACAAAGAGGTTTCCTAAACTATCATGGTTATGCTGTTTCCAGAGTAAGGATACTTACCATGGAGAAGGTTGATGGATGCTTTGTCCCTTCGTGTTGTACTCTCGGCCTTTGGGATGGAACCTTGTTGATGAATGTCCATGTTGATTGTCCACTGATGAGATCTTTTGAGTGGTGGATCCCCTCTCCTCTTTTCAAAGCAACCTTTGTCACTAACAATGTGCATTTCTGAGCTTGGGCTCATGCGCGTTCACTTCCCTATATTGACACTCAGAGGAATATTGGACACGTGCCGGTTTCTAAGAGATTACCATGCTGATTGACATAGACCATTCACCAGTGCTACTGTTCCATACTGGTTCAGGAAATATTGAGAATTGAATTGCTTTATATTCTTTGGCAAGCAACATCGGGTAACTACACCAAGCTGAGTTTCACATATTCTCTTTAGCTCACCATATGCAGGAATCTCCTCCTCCAGAACAACCTTGTGCAGATATCTCCTTGAATGCTCTAGTACATGAGGTAGTTAAGCATCCCTCAAGTTGCGGACCTTCAAGCTCTTCACTCCCACCATAGTAAGAGGAAACCATAGTTGTGGATGCCCTGCTCATGCTAAGTTCTTGACATTTATGAGATAAGGCAGCAATTAAATCATCTGCAAGCCAAGACACACTTCTATCCAAACTGATAAATTCCCAGTAATCGATGGTTCAATCTTCAACTAAGCATGACTCATTCATGTTCCATGAGCAAAACCTGGGAACAAGTTCTTCCTCGTTTTTTTTTTTTTTTTTTTTTTTTTTTTTTTTTTTGGGAAGAATTATCACAAAACAAGAACACAAAAGTTAGTATCAGTAGAAAAAATTTGACATATGTCAATGTGCTCTTGTGCTTGGGATTCTCAAGTGTGTCTATGCACGACCGTGTAATGTGGCCCTATAATGATGCATACTTGGGAAATGCATGACCTGAATGGTGCATAAGACAGGGTTGTGCAAAGGACACATGGTTGTCGCTCGTCGAGGTTTTCAATGTTATTTGCAGATATTGATGCCATCTTTGTTGGAGGTATCCATTGTATCTCGAGAGGACAACTGATCATTCCTCCTTATCGGGATCCATTTGAGAACAGTCTGCAACTGGGTAGAGATCACCTTTGGCCACTTCGTGTTTGAATGATCTCCTGAGGGTTTGATCCATCGTGGCTGGTTCTTTATTTTGGTGGATGCTATCGGTACTTTTGTCTTCCAAACCCTTATCCTTGCAGAAGAGGTTCTTTGATCTGTATTGGAGCTCTGTGCTTGATTCAGTTCTTTATCTCGCCTTAGTGTCTTTGTTGTGCAGGTTGGTGCCTTAAAGTCCCTCCTTGGATTTTGTCTGAGCTTAGGCTTGACTGCTTGGGATCCTTTGATTGGAAGTGGTCTTTCTTGAGGATAAGTCGTGGTAGGCCTAGACCATAGATTTTGAAGTCTAGTGTGAGGGGACTGATTTTGTGCCAGGGCTTTCTTTGGTACCCATATCATAGTGCGATTGGGTTGGGCTCTAAGTAATTTCTTGGCCACCCAAATTTGCTTGACATTACCAAAAAAATGTGATTCCTGTTTCTTGATGTAAGGGTCTTTTGGGCCTTCTATGTGAGTTTTTTGACAAAACTCATCTTTACATGGGAAGTGCAACAAGGGTTGATCTTCTATACCTACATCAGACTCATGCAAGGGATCAATGGGCTGTGTGGTTTGAGATTGATCTAGAGATTCATCGAGACATTTGTCCTTATTACACATAGAATCCCTAGGTGTACAAATGGGTGATGGATTGTCATGATTCACCCTAGAGTCGACCTCCTTTTCCACATCAGTGATACACAACAGTGGTTGATCATCTCCTTCTTGACCATCTGAGTGCAGATCATCCCTACTTATGGCTTCATGAGGGGAATCCAAATTTACAGGAAGAGAGGGTCCTTCCACATCCCCCAAACACTTGGAGTCCTCCATATCTCCATTCGCTAAGGTTTCCTGTGATTTACTCAAAGAAGGATCAGATTCGAAAACATGAGTAGAAAGAAAAATTTTCTCATTAAAAGCACGCTCTGTGAAAAGATGATTTTGCCCCCAATCATCATAAGGTGGATAGTCATTAGGATGTTCCATAGACATATATGTAGAAGCACTGATAATAGGTGGAGAAGGCACCTCAATTTCTTGATGATTTTGTGTAATGAACCTTTGGGTGCCAATGATCAAGTCTTCATCTATGCAATCCATGACAAAGAATGTTTCCGAAAATTGCATATCACCCACCATAACTGGCAACACAACTTGACCCATGCATTCATAATGTTCATCATCCATGAGGATAGAAGAATGAGTTGTTGGTTGTATGTTCTCAAAAATAATGGTCAAGAAGTCAATATGAATCAAATTCCACTCACAATGAGGATTGATATATGCACTCAACCTTCTACATTCATATCCTATTCTTATATCCACCAACATATTGTGATATTCTCTTGTTGCAAATATGGATCCGACCCCCCTAGACATTTCCTCCTTTTCCTTGACTGCTTGCAATTTTTCTCTAGATGTTTCATCTTTATGTGATATTATCTCATGTATTTCATGTTTATCCCCCTCCTTTTTTTCAACCTTAGCCCCTTTTCTTCTATCTTTTGCTTTTTTCTTTCCCATGACACAAATTTCTCCCCCTTTGTATTGCTCAAAAATCCTTGGGGGCCCCCCTGGTTTCCTAGTCCCACTTGAGGGTCAACTTCAAATTATCCTATCTCAAAATCAATGCATTATTCTTGAAAAAAACAGTTGAGATCGTGTAGGATTTGAAATGAGCTTTCCAACAAGCTATAGAGCTCAAAAAATGGACTTTGGATGAGAAAGTTATGTCAAATCAGGCTCCTGGGGGTCAAAACAGGCAAACAGGACCTTTGGAGAAAATCGTGATTTTGTGAACTTTCTGAAAATCGCGATGCTGTGAAGTCAAAAAATCACGATGTTGAGCACAAAATCGTGTTTTTGAAAATTGCGATTTTGAGCAGAAAATCGGGATTTGAAAATCGCGATGTTGATCACAAAATCGTGTTTCTGAAAATCGCGATGTTGATCACAAAATCGTGTTTCAGAGAATCGCGATGTTGATCACAAAATCGTGTTTCTGAAAATCGCGATTTTGACTCAGAGAATCGTGATTCACAAAATCATGTTTTTGACTGAAAATCGTGTTTTCTCAGGATCGTGTTTTTGACATGAAAATCGCGATTTTGAGCAGAAAATCGTGAATTGAAAATCGCGATTTTGAGCAAAAATTCGTGTTTTCTCAAAATCGTGTTTTTGGCTTGAAAATCGCGATTTTGAGCAGAAAATCGTGAATTGAAAATCGCGATTTTGAGCAAAAATTCGTGTTTTCTCAAAATCGTGTTTTTGACTTGAAAATCGCGATTTTGTCCCAGAGAATCGTGTTTTTCCACAGAAAGTCGTGTTTTTCACAAAATCGTGTTTTTTGCTGAAAATTGTGATTGGTGAGAATCGCGATTTTGAGCAGAGAATCGTGTTTTTTGAGAATCGTATTTTTCACATGAAAATCGCGATGTTGAGCACAAAATCGTGTTTTTGAAAATCGCGATTTTGAGCAAAAAATCGTGTTTTCACAGAATCGCCTTTTTCACAAAATCGTGTTTTTGCTGAAAATCGTGATTGGTGGGAATCGCGATTTTGAGCAGAGAATCGTGTTTTTTTGAGAAAAACACAGAATCGCGATTTTTTCAACCAACTTTTAGGCGGGAAAACTGAAAATCGTGATTTTTCAAAAAATTTTGAATTTTCACAGAATCGCGATTTTCATCACAGAATCGCGTTTTTTGGCGGGAAATTCAAATTTCTGAGCGCCGGCTATGGCGAGCTCCGTATGAGCAGAAAATCATGAAAAAAACACAGCGCTTGCTCTCCCTTGCTTCTCCTAACTCCTTCCCACACAATAATGCATGAAAAATGGTATGAAGATGGTGGAAATGCACTAAAAAACAAGAATTTTCTATGAAGAAGAAGATGGAAGAAGGTGGAAATGATGATGATGATGAAGATGAAGAGGAAAAAACAGAAAATGAACTGAAATGACAGTTTTTTTACCTTCCAACGTCGCAAATCTACGATCTTACCATCACAACGCTCGTCCTCGAAGCTCTCCCCCCGGCAACGGCGCCAAAATTTGGTGTAGCTCAAGCGTAAGCACCACCTCCTTTACTTGTCAATCCGCGGAGACGTGAGGACCGGTATGAAGACCATGAGCAAGTGAAGGCACAAGTGCGTGAGTGAAAGCACACAAACATGCACACACATACACACACACGCGCACAAAGTAAGATCAAAGAGAGGAACAATGGAAGGATTTTGATTACAAAAGGAAATCTATTACAAAACTGAAATCTACAAGAAGCTCCCCCAAAAATGAGCTCTCTAGCTCTTTTTATAGTTTTTTGACTAGTTTTGGCCCTGTCCAGACCTAGTGTCCGACCTAGTTAAAAATTAGGTTCCAGGGCTTATTTGAGGGCTCAAACGGAGTCTAAAAATTATGAAATTTGGTACGATGGTACTTCTAATGCTCCTCAAGCTCGAGGACTCCTCGGCTTGCACAAAATGGAGCTACCAAAATAGAAAATGGTATTTACAATGATTTTAGTGATGGAAATCACTATTTTTGTAGGGGATTCTTATGAAAAGTTGACAGTTACTTCATGGAGCTCCCTACGTGCTCCTTCTTCTTGTGTGTTTCCAGCTTTCTGATGTGCTTCCATGCTTGTGCTTGACTTTGAGTTCCAACAGAGATCCAATGCTAACATGCCCAAACCTTTAGAGAATGAGTCATTCTGTACAGCAGACCTAGGTGGACACCATGTTATCAAGGGTAATCAGATGGAGGTTCCTGAATCCTCCCATGTGTAGCTGCCTGATTTGGGAGCTCTTAGTGGCCTTTCAAGCTTGCCTGAAGTCTGTGGGGGTGCAAGACCAGCTTGAGGTTGAGCCTTATGCCACCATACTTGTTTGGATCCTATCTACATACTTGATCTCACCTCCTTGAGGGGTTTTGCCTCCTGCTTCTTTTCGATGGAGCTAGTTAAACCACTCATAGCCGATGTTAGGCCATGCATAGTTGGAGGGTCTTCTGTTAAGTCCAATACTTTGGGGCACTGGCCTCTGAGTGGTAGCTCATGGCACTATCCTGCAAGTTCCAGTTGGAGTACATGCCTGCGAAGATTTAAGTTCACCGAGTAGTTGTACAACCATTATTGACCTAGGATCATGGGTTCTATCAGGTCTTCATCATGGCAAACCAAATGCTTAACTATCATGGTCACCTCCTCGATTGAGACAAGTAACTCCACCTTGCGTATGCAAGGGGTTTTAATCCACCTAATCCTATGAAATAGGCTTCAATAGGCTTCATCTCCCATTCCTATCCTAGACAATGAGAGAACCTAATTGCATTCGTTGCTACACCAAAATCAATTAAAGCCCTAATTTGCATATGCATGGGTTCATAAACTAGAGTGATGTTAACAAATGGTCTCCTATCAACAATACTAGGGATATCCTTTCCTTTGATTTTACACATGGCCACTTGATATCTTGGAGCGTCCTCCAATTGAGGTTCTCTACCTAGTCCTTTCCTTCTTAATCGCATGGGCCTAATGCATTCCAAAGCTTTCGCTTGGGCTTCTGCTCTGATCCGTTCCTCCTCTTCTTTTCTCTTCTTGGCAAGAGTTAGCCGTCTAAGCGTATCCTCAGTCAAGGGTTCTTGATATAGCTTGACTTTGCATCCGCTGATATAATTAGGCATTACCTCTCCTTCAAGGGTTGCTAGTTGAACAACACCACTAGTCGATGTGCTATTGATAATCATGGGTCCATATCCTCGTTTCTCTAACTTATGGGCATGTTGTTTCAAGGTGTAACCTAATACCAAATCTCCTACTTGTAACCCTTTATCCTTGATATGAGCATCAAAGTAGCTATCTGTCTTTTCTTAGCGGCATAAATTCCTGCTACTGCATGTAGTCTAGTTTCTCCTAGCCGTTCTAAGTCAAGTATTCTTGAAGAAAGTTCATGACCTGTCCACTCATGCTCTTGAGCTAGCTTGAGGATGGGTATCAAAAAATCCAAAGGCAACACAACATTCTGACCAAATACGATCTAGAATGATGTCGCATTGAGCATTATTTTATATGCCACTTGATAAGCCCATAAGGCATGGTGCAATTGCTGATTCCAATATGAATGCTTATTATTGAGAATCTTGGTCAATATGTTGCACAAAAGTTTGTTAGTGCTCTCAACCTATCCGTTGGCTTGTGGATAATATAGTGCAGATTTCTTGTGTATTACCATGAAATCATGTAATAAATATTCAATGGCCTCATTCAAAAAATGAGTACCCCTATCACTTACAAGCTCTGTAGGAAGCCCATATCTCATGAAGACATTTTCAAACAAGAATTTTGCAATCGTGTATGCATCATTCTTCTTTGTGGCCTTGACGTCTACCCATTTAGTGAGATAGTATGTGGCAGCTATGATATACTCGACATGGGAGTTCTTTGTAGGGGGGTTAATAGGTCCAACAAAATCTATTCCCCATTTTGAGAATGTGCGTCCTCCCATCATGGGACATAGGGGCATTTCATCTCTGCCTATAGGATACTGAGCCCTTTGACATACATCACATCATTTTACATATGTGTGGGCGTCTATATGGAGAGTGGGCCAACATAATCCAGAAAATAGTATGGCTTTTATAAAACGTTCAGGTCCAAAATGGCCTCCTGCTGCACCTTGATGGGCAGCTTCCAAGAGGTTGAGATATCCACTCTCGTGCACACATCCTTAGATAATCGTCTCTCCCTCGTCTATACAAATTATCACCAATGAGCTTATAATCTTGAGCCTCCTGCTCTAGACCTCGTTTACATGTGAGGGTCATGTCTTATGGGAAAGTCTTCGTCCTCAAATAGTTAACCAAAGGTTCACTCCAATCTGGCATTAGGGCCATGTGATATAGAGTGGCGTGTTCTATCGGTGGTCTATTACAACACTTCAGACACTCATCACAAAGTTGTTGGACATCTTTCTCCATTGAGGGCCAATACACACCTAACCTTTTTAAGTTCAGTAATGTCCCCTGTCTCGAATGATGTTGCTCGAGTGCACCTACATGTGCTAGTTGCAACCGATTGTCATGCTCCTATTCTTCTATGCAACAAGCAAGGATATTCTGATGATCCTGTCTATAGATATTACCGGTGACGATTTGATATCTCTGTGCCTTCACTACCTCCTTCTCTTGGGTTCTCACTTGAGGATTTTTAGGTCCATATGTCAATAATGGAACTAATGGCTTTGCCCATTCAGGAACAATCTCGACATTAAACAGGTAACCAACTTGTCTGCTACTCCAATGGTTGCTTCTCCTGAAGTTATCCTCGAGAGATGGTCAGCGCTCAAGTGTGTTTTACCCTTCTTGACTACCACTTCAAAGTCATATTCCATAAGTAGTAGAAACCAATGTATTAGCCTACCCGTGTTGCAGGGTTTGTTCATTAAGTACAAGAGAGCTTGATGATCTATAAAGAACTTAAATTTATTTGACAATAAAAAGTGATGAAATTTCTTAATGGCATAGACCATTCCTAGCCCCTTTCTCTCCATCGTGGTGTAATTTCTCTCTACGGCATTCAACTCCCTGCGTGTATGAAATTGGTAAGTCAATATTCCCTTCGTTCGTGGGTTGTGCTAACATGCAACCTATGGCATGATTAGAAACATCTATGTGTATGTGAAAAGGTTTGTTCCAATCAAGCACGGCTAGAATAGGTGCAGGACACAATTGTCATTTTAGTTCACTAAAGGAGCTCTCGCATTCTTCTGTCCACTCGAAGTTAGTTATCAGGTTGTATAATGGTTTAGCAATGATTGCATACATATGTATGCATCATCGATAATATCTTCAATGGCCTATAAATGTTTGTACCTCCTTTACATTCTTAGGCTTGGGTAATTCATTGATCACTTGTACCTTATCCTCATCTGTGGAAATTCCATTTTTTGGAACTATGTGATCAAGTATCTTACCTTGTCTTACCATAAAGATGCACTTCTCAGGGTTTAAACAGACTTGATATTCCCAGACTCATTTAATCTCAGGAATATGATCTAGTATGAGCATTGAGTGAGCACGCAGATCATCTACGTACACTTCTAGGTTCTTTCTCAGAAACTCTTTGAAAACGTGGCACATCAACCTTTGGAAAGTTGTAGGGGATTCATCAACCCAAAAGGCATCACACAAAATGCAAAGATACCCCATTCAGTGGCAAAAGCCATCTTATGTTGATCCTTGGGGGCAATGGCAACTTGGTTATAGCCCAAAAGTCTATCAAGAAAGCTATACACTTCCTTGCCTGTGACTCTCTCCAACAGGTGTTCTGTAATAAGCAGAGGGTAACTGTCCCTAATGGTGGCACCATTGTCTTTCTTCAAATTAATACACACTCTCAACATACTGTCCTTCTTAGGCATGACTTCAATGGATGATACCCATTCGGTATGTTCTATCTCGTAAATGAATCTGGCTTCAATGAGTTTTTCTATCTCATCCTTTATTTTCAATGCATAGTTATCATTATACGTATAGGGCTTTTGCTTGGTGGTTTTAGCGTCAGCTGTCATGGCTATCCTATGAGAACATATATCTAGATCTACGCCTTTTAGGTCCTTGTAACTCCATGCAAACACATCCCTATACCTTTTCAGTAAAGCGATCAAGCTTTGTTCCTCTTCGTCTGTCAGATCGTGCCCTATGTACGTACATCTTTCTTCTCCTCCCTTGATTGCCACTACTACTTTCTTTGTAGTCTCCAGAGTTTTTATCTCTCTTAGGCATTCTTATCATGATCTTTCATTCTTCAACTTCGCATTTTAAAAAATTTTCAGGAACGTCCATTAATGATCCTTTCTCTTCTTCTTGTTTTGCAGTTTTATCCTTTCTCACCTTTTGATCTTCGGATCTGAATTATCCTCTCTCTTTCTAGGGGTTGTCTGGTCTAGGGAAACGGCTTCTACCGAACCTAAAATTCCCCTTCAGATGAACATTTAGGTATATTAGAGTCTACTTCCCATTCTCCCTCTTTCACTTGCTTGCTCATCTCTAAGATCTCACATTCGAGTTTATCCCCTTCAGTTTCCTCCCCTGTAAGGTTTACCGTGAAGATGGATATATCATAGCTATCTTCATCACAATGGGGCGTCCATTTTTCTTAGTTAATTGCTCTGTCCATCGTAGTGAGAATCTTTGCCCAGCCATAGGGTTCAAACTCCTCGTCCGAAAATACTACTAGCACGTATGCTAGGTCTTCAATAGGTCTAGAGGTTTGTCTTGTTCCTAAAGTTCTTGCTTTCACTTGCTCCTCCTCTTTTGTTGCAACTTTACACATTCATAGGTGTGTATCCTCATGCAGCCATGATGGATCTGATGCTAAGGAATGTATCGATTCCTCCTCATCCTTGTTCCTATGTACAGTATTCCATTGCAAGGGTAGTACATCCCTATGTGAATAGTCAGTGAGGTTCACTTTCGTGGTCACTCCTAGGTGTTGCAAGTACAAAGAGTTGGTTGCCCAATCTTGTACCACTTGCAATTGTCACATGAAAGGTCTACCTAGAAGCATTTCATATGCTTGATTCTTTTCAAAATTGCATATTGCAAAAGTGTGTTCAAATTCTACCCCACACGTGGACAATGTAATTCCTTCCAATAGTCCTAAGGGTCTTTCTATGTGCCCGACAGCCATCTGCAACTTGATCGTAGTAGGTCTAAGGGCTAGTTTACCCCAAAACTTCCACAAATAAGTGGTGGCAATAACTACTCTTGTGCCTATGTCTATGATGGGTTTGCTAGTGTAACCTTTGTAAGTGATAGGAAAATAAGAATTACCTTCCTCTCCTTCACTCACATCTCCCACTTTGTCTATGGGTATTTTAGGTACCTTTCCTCGTGCTCCTAGTCTAGAGGTAGCTATCTCTGGGGACCAGTTTGCTATGTGCTTCCATAGTTCTGGTTTGATTTTCAATAGTTCCTCGAAAGTCAAATGGCATTGAACTTTGGTGTGCTTAATGACTTCTATGTTTCTTAGAAGAACTGAGTCTTCTCCCCTAAGTAGAATAGTGGGGGCTCTCACTTGAATTGATCTGTCTTCCCAAGGTCCCGTGAAGTGAGGTAACTCTTCTAGGGAGTTAGATTCAAAAATCGTGCGCTCACTTGACCAATTCTCCACTTGATCTCCATAGATAGATGGGATGTTGACAAGGAACTATTCTCTTGACTCATCAATCATTGGTATCGATAGCTGTGTTTCTTGTTCCTACCTCCATTTTTCCTCTTGAATCTCTGTTAAGATGGCACGTGAATCCATGTAGCCTGTTTGATGGTCTTCTAAGTTTGACCTAGACCTTTTGAATAGAGTTGTCTCTAAGGAGTCCTCTGGTCAAGTTTGGGTGCTAGAGCTAAATTTTGTTGTGTTTGATACTAGTTGCTCTAGTTCTTTCTTGTATCCTAGCCTAGTAAGCCTTGAGCATCATGTCGAGGTTTTCTGGGGTAGGATCTGCTAGTACCGATCCTCGCTTTGGGGTTACCACATTCGGTTTAGTATCTTGTGATGCCATTTCTAAAATCTTAGCTCTAGTTTCCCTCAGGCTTTCCTCCAACTCGGTAATCTTTTTCTCCATTTTCTCTTATGCCGCTCTCTTGAATCTTTCCAGGTTCCCATCTTCTTTCCTATTGGTTCTCCTACATTGCTAGATTCGGCTATTGTTTCGAGGGTCTCTGGTTGCATTTGCCTTTGTGCTTAGGCTCTAGTTACCGCCTCGATGGGTATGTACTGGGTTATGGAACCTTCGGTGTATTGCACTATTCCTATCACATTGATGGGGGTCACTTGTGTGGGTGCATTGGCGGGGTTCTTAGGGAAATCTCTTATATAGTGATCCTTCCCACATTCTGGGCAAAATCCTTGAATATTGAAATATTATGGCTGCACGGTAGGTGTGGCATGTGGGTAGTCACGTATGAAATGGTTTCCTTGACGCTTGAAACATGGTCCTTTAGGTCCCTGCAATCTTGTTTGTCTAGCCTGTGGTCGCATGTTGGGGTTGGTATACATGACCTGAGCGTAATGAGGTCCCCAATTTGGTTCATACAGAGGACTCTCATAGTATGGATCTAGGTTTTTCGATGACTTTGTATAGTATGTGGGTTGGTTGTCTACATGGGTGGAATCGAAAATGTTCCCATGAGGATCATTTTCTATGATCAAAGGGGTTGTACGTACTAATGCCCTATTTGAATTCTCTTTCGGAGTGGCGTACTTCACAGAAACTACATTGGCAGGGGGTGGAGTTGTTGTCCTAGGACAGATTGGGGGCTAGGCTGTGCTTGATATGGAACTTGATAATGAGGGGGGGGCACGGTAGTATTGGTGTGGTTGGTACTACCCTTGGTATCTACCTAGCTTATATGGCTGAGGATAACTCTCTCTAAACACCTATTTATTATATGGACAATCTTGAGCTATGTGGTTAGTGTACCTATGCTCTATGGTACTGTATAGGCCATTGGAGTTTCCTATGGGTTGCATTGTATTTGGACACATATTCGCCATGTGATCACCTCCACAAGTGTAACACCTTTGAAGGGGGGCTAATTTGATGCCAGGTTTACTAGAGAATCCCCATCGTTTGGCCACTTGTTCCGCTAAGTCCTTTATAGAATTGGAACATCTAGATGAGGCCTTAGTTGTACTAATCGAATCTTTATGCACCTTAGAGAGTTCTAGCTCTTCCCCTAGGTTATCCTCTATGTCTACACAAATGCGCAAGCATTGATCCAAGGTTCTTGGTTCCTTTGGGAATACATACAACCTAAGCTTAGCACTCAATAGGCCGTGGATGAACAAATCTATCAGCTTAGCTTGAAGTGGGTACTTCCAATGGAGGTCATCGCTCTATGTAGCTTTTGAATCTACATCTAGCCATCCTTACTGTCTCTTGAGGTGTTTGTTTGAATGTGTGTATCAATGATGATGTGTTGTGCCTGATTCCACTCTTAGAAAAATCGATAATGAAGGCCTCCATTGTTACCATTAGTGCCCATGTGAAAGGCCAAATGGCCATCGAACACTTCTTTGTATATGTTCTTTAATAAAACATATGGTGGTCTAGTCAGCCACATACTCTAAGTTCGACCGCATTTGTAAGAGCTAAGAAGTCTGTCTTTGTGTTCCTTCTCTTCTGTGTTTTTCCTTCATATTCTGGAGCCTTTGTGCGGAGTACTGTGTGCGGCCCTTAGAGCTTAGTGTTGCTGTTAGTGTCCATGTGAAAGGCCAAATGTCCACTAGAGACTTCTTTGTATATGTTCTTTAATAAAACATATAGTGGCCTGGTCAGCCACAGATTGTAAAATCGACCACATTTGTAATACCTGAGAAGTCTGTCTTCGTGCTCCGCATGTACTGCGTTTTTCTTGCGTATTTTGCAGCCTTTACTATGTGTGGCCATAGGAGCTCAGTTTTCTACTCCCGGGATATCATCATAAAGCTCTCAAGAAGGAGAGCACACTGTGATGCATCGCCATCAAATTACTTCACTGGTATCAGAGCATTTGAAGGGAAAAGGTTTGCTCCTTTTGTGCGAGCCAAGCAAGCACCCCCCCTTGAGATTTCTCTCGGCTTTGTCCAAGGCTTACGACTAAGGTGGCGACCAATGCATAGAACTTGGCATACCTTGTCGTTCAAGTCACCGAAGTTGCCGTTGGTGCCATTGGCTATGCACGAGGGAGGACCTCAGCGATCAAGGAAGATAGAGGTTCTCGATGCTTCTCGGGAGGTCACCCATCCCAGTATTGTTCCCCCTGGAGCTCACTTAACCGTGGCAATGTCTTACTACTAAGCTACACTCTTGTGGTGTCTGAAGAAGGGAAAAGACTAAGGTTAACATTACCTTGAACATGTTTTGGTCCCTCAAAGCTTCATTCTTTGCTTTGAACACCTGTTTCTGAAGCATTTTGGGGGTGTCTTTTGGAGCAATTTTAGAGTACTTTCACACATAGTTCTCTTCATACAGGTCCAAGAACATCAACAAGAGTGTTCTTTGTACTTCTCTAACAACAAATATCAACCTTTGGGGCTGTTTTTTTAGACACACTCCTAAAACTACAGGTTTCTCAAAAGGTTTCCAGTTTTGGTGGGAGCAGTCCCTGCAAATTTATGCAAGTTTTTGGGCCTAAAACATCAAAGTTGATAGTCACTTGCAGGTTGTTGGCTAGTTTTTGGGTTGTGCATTCATCCTTTTAGTGTCATTTTACTGCATATATTGAGCACATACACACCATGTACGCTTCTGTGGATACCGCTTATGTACGTCCATGTGGTCATTGATGTAGTAGTTATGTTTTTGCATAAAGCCTTTTATGCTTGAAAAAGAGGGTGGTGGTGAGGTTTTCTTAACTAGGAGACACCCAGATGTCAGGGTCTCTTCGGTGATGCAGGTGGAAGTATTACCCAACCTTGCCATAGGAGATGTATGATAGTTATTCATAGGTGCTCCATGTAAGATAATAGTTACGCAATATAACACAAGAGTAGTAGTAGAGAAGATAACAGATATAGGATAATCTCAACAATTTTTCTACTAGCAGCAAGTACAAAGATGATGGCATTGTCCACCCGTGCGCTCTCAAGGTAGAGCTTAAATGGTCATCTAGACAACTCTAGATAGGGAGATACAAGGTAGAGGTATGCTGGATCAATTTGATATCTCAAGTAGTGCAGAAGTCATGTATATATAGGATCATGGGTGGCGGTAGAGCATGGGTGGCCACCACCCGCATAATTGCCATACACGGCTTAGACCAATCGAACCGACCTAACAAATATAAATGATTTTTGACTCTGATAGGGAATATTCAATGGAATATTCCCTTTATCGTCACGTCGGGGGTGCTACCACGGACCTCCACTAGGGGGCCCGCTGGCCCCCTGGGACCCCCCAGCCAGGGGGCTCGCTGGCCCCCTTGGACCTCCCAGCCAGGGCTGCTCACCGCTGCCCCGGACCCCACAATTGGGGACCCTAGTAACTCCCTTTCCTTACAATACCTTACATGGTCCAATATGACCTTCATCCAACATGCAAGTTGGGATTCCCATCAATTGGGTAATGCACGCTTGGCTTCTCCTCATAATGGGGGACTTACAAAATGTGCATACAATCATGAGGGGTAGACATTGATCATATACTAACACCCCCCCTCAATGTTTACCAATGATAAATCAAGTAGGTCTCGGTCCTATGCCCATCTGTTGAAGATGCCTGTTGAGCTGCTCTCTTCCAAGTGCTTTAGTGAATATGTCAACACAATTTGCCTCTGTTGTTCAATATTCTAGCTCCACAATTTCATCTTCAATTAGCTCACGAATGTAATGGTACTGTACTTCTATGCGCTTGGTGCGAGCATGAAATACTGGGTTCTTTGCAATAGCCATACAACTTTGATTATCACACTTGAGTATAGTCGCCATATTTGATGGAAAGCCTAGATCTGCAAGAATTCTCCTTAACCAGACTGCCTCACAAGAAGCAAAACAAGCTTCTTTGTACTCTGCTTCAGTGGAGGAGAGTGCGAGAGTTGGTTGCTTCCTACTTACCCAAGAAAATATTCCTGAACCAAGTGAGAAACAATATCCAGAAACTAATTTTCTAGAATCACAATCTCCAGCCCAATCTGAATCACAATATCCTTGAAGTGTATCACTTGTGGTATAAAAAATACCAAAATCCAAGGTTCCAACAATGTGCCTTAAAATTCGCATTCCAGCATTCCAGTGACTCTCCTTAGGTTTGTTGGAAAACCTGCTTAACACTCGAACAACATAGCAAATGTCTCGTCTAGTGTTGCACAAAAAAATAAGACTCCCAATGAGCTTCATGTACTTCTTAGCATCTACATCAGGCATGTTATCATCCATAGATAGCTTATGATTTACCTCCATAGGTGTGCTAGTTGGTTTGCAGTCCATCATTCCAAATGCCTTGAGAATTTCTTTGGCATATTTTTGTTGTGAGATGAAAAGGCCATCCTTCCTTTGCCATACTTCAATTCCCAAACAAAAATGGAGTAGACCTAAGTCTGTCATTTCAAACTCAGTTCCCAAGCTGATCCGAGTTTGATTGATGAGTTTTTGATGATCTCCTGTAATGATCAAATCATCTACATATACAATGACAACAACTAGCTTGCTATCCCTTTTCGTTACATACAAGTTAGCATCAGAAGTACTTCTTTCAAAACCCATATTTATGAAGAAATTATCTATTCGTTGGTACCAAGCCCGTGGAGCTTGCTTAAGTCCATACAAAGATTTCTTCAACCTGCAAACTTTATTTTCTGAATTGGGCACCTCAAAACCTGGTGGTTGAGATACATATACGTCCTCCTTCAGGTGACCATTCAAAAATGCAGATTTGACATCCATCTGGAAAATAGGCCATGCCTTTTGTGCAGCTACTGCAAGTATCGTCCGAATAGTTGTCATGCATGCTGTTGGTGCAAAAGTTTCTTGAACATCAAATCCTTCGATCTGTGAAAAACCCTATGCAACTAATCTTGCCTTATACTTTTCTAATGTTCCATTTGCTTTATACTTAGCTTTCCAAATCCATTTAGTACCTATTACCTTCTTCTTTGACGGCAAGTTGACTAGATCCCATGTATCATTTATGAGTATACTATCATACTCAGACTTCATTGCCGCTCTCCAACCTGGATCATCAAGGGCTTCTTCAATGGTGGTAGGTTCCTTTATCGAGCCCATGATATCTACCATTAGAGCCATGTTAACAATGTGTTCTAAGGATCTTCTTTGCTCCTCTATTCTCTTTGATCTTCGTAATCCATCCAAGGATGATTCTGGTACATCTACATGTTGATTGTGATCATCGAAGAGCTGTTGTGCCCACTTCTGTAGTGGCTTACACTGTTCAGCTACAACTGGTTGGTTTTTTATTGAGGAAATTTCTCCATCAGATATTTCTTCCTCCTCAACTTCAACCTATCTTTTGATAGGCAAACGGTGAGATATTTCTCCGTTTGATGAGATAGTAGATTTACCTTTATCTTCTACTAAGTGTGGTCGTTCATCAAACACCACATCTCGGCTGACAAAAATCTTCCTTGCCTCAGGATCCCACAACTTGTATGCTTTAGACTCTTCACTATATCCTAGGAAGACACACTTTTTTCTTTTTGAATCCAACTTTGACCTTGTAAAATCAGGAATATGTGCATAACAAAAACAACCAAAAATTTTGAAATGCAAAACTGAAGGCTTTTTACCAGACTATGCTTCTTGAGGAGTCATCCCCTTGAGTGCTTTTGTGTAACTTCTATTGAGGATGTAGACTGCTGTATTGACTGCTTCTGCCCAGAATGAATCAGGCATGTCTTGAGCCTTCAACATACAACAGGCCATTTCAAATACTATCGTGTTCCTACGCTCAACAACGCCATTTTGTTGAGGTGTATGAGTTGTGGTAAGTTGCCTTTTCACACCTTGCTCCTTACAGTAATTGTTGAATTCTATTCACAAGAATTCACCTCCTCTATGTGTTCTGAATTTCTCCAGTTTCCTTCCTGGTTCATTTTCCACATACTTATGCCACATTTTAAATTTTTCAAAAGCATCAGCCTTCTCTCGAATGAAATAAACCCACATCTTTCTACTATAATCTTTGACTAACAGCAAAAAGTAGAAAGATCCTCCTAAAGCAGGTGTAGACATTTTACCGTAGAGATCATGTACCAACTCTAGAGGAGCTTGAGATCAATTGCTGGTCTCTCTTGGAAATGCCTTTCGTTGTTGCTTGCCCATCATACAAGCTTCACAAGGTTCCTACAACTCTGAAAATGTAGGCAAATGAGCAACCATCCCTGTTCTTTGCATCTCCTTGAAAACTGCAAATTCGAGATGCCCAAATCGTTGGTGCCATAACCTGCTTACATCTTTATCTTTTGTAGTAGTTAAAGCACTTAACTCATACAAGTTATCCCGTCGTATGCCTTTACCTACAACATTACTTGATGAATCCATGATTTCTGCACCACTCTTATTGAAGTGAACCTCGAGTCCACGATCTATTATTGCAGAAACTGACAACAAATTTCTTTTGAGTGTAGGTACATAGAGAACATCGGATAAATTTTTCTCAACACCTAGAGAAGTGATAAAAGAGATGGTTCCAGTTCCTCCAGTTGGACACTTGGAGTCATTTCCCACCACTACATTGATGGATTCCTGTAGAGGCACTAGGAAATTATACCAATCCTTTTTACTGGTCATATGGCGAGAAGCTCCACTATCTAAACTCCATGGTTCATCAACACGAGCTTGTGGAGATGAACATACCTCTTCAATAGCTACCCAAAGTTCCAGCTCTATGTTGTTTGTAGACTCTCTGTTCTTCCACGATGATTTTAGAGTCCCATCCCGTTCATCAGCTTGCTTCTTTCTACAATCCTTGATGGCATGGCCTTTCTTTTCACAATAGAAGCAACTTCCTATGAAATTTTTCTTCTTTGGCTTCTAGTTCTTTGATACATCAGAAGAGCCTTTACCTTTTGCATTTGCTGAAAATGCAGCATCACTTGTACTTTGCCGATTCCTCAACTGCATCTCTTCTTCTAAAAGCATAGCACAAAACTCTTCAAATGTGAGGGGAATTGTTCTTACCTGAGTGTTAAGGGTTGTTACTAATCCATCATACTTTGCTGGAAGAACACGTACACATCTTCAAGCCAGCTCTTCTGGTGTTATAACAACACCAACTGCAGCCAATTGTTCTTGAAGATGTTTTATCTGTTTGATAAAATCTTCAGCCTTTTCAGAATCAGAATGCTTTTCATTTGCCAACTGATTTTCTAAATTCTTTATCCTAATGGGGTTCTTGGTCTCATATTTTTGAGCCAATATGCCCCAAGCCTCATGTGCTTTAGTAGTATGTTGGACTAAAGTAAGCACAAAATCACTTACACTAGTGACAATTGCACATAATGCATCAGCATTCCACCTCTTCCAAGCTCGTAGAAGATCTGGATCTGGCTGAGTCATCAATCTTGAATTTGCTCGATCTTCAACTGGTATAGACTATGGATCCAATCCCATCGGTTCCATGACAGTATCAAGTAATTCATAGCAGTCCAAAATTGCAGAAATTTTGAACTTCCAGAGTGTATAGTTGGTTCCATCCAGCTTCCCTTCAGTGAATGCAGGTGGTTGAATTCGAATAGGTGCAGCATTAACATTAGCTGAAGCACCAAGTCCAGTGTTCGACGATGAAGCCATCATGTAATCACTCGAATAATCTACTGATATTCTAGCCTGCTAGTGGCTAAAATAGTGATACTTCTCAAGCTATTCGTACCTTACGGCTCTGATACCATGTAAGAAAATAGTCTAATTACCATGCATAAAAATGCTACACATAGGGACGTTCAAGAGAATGTTTGATCAGATCAGTCCCCAGATCTTCTTGTTCAGCAACCATTGAGATGCTTTGCATTTGTCTCATATCCACCTAATTGATATGTTCCAGGTTTAGATTTTGTTATGCTAACAGATGCCTGTGAGCCTTCTTGCTACAAAGAGGCTATGCAGACAAAGGATCATGTCAAGTGGGAGTGTGCCATGAAGAGTGAGTCGGATTCTATTCACAAGAATGGTACTTGGGATTTAGTAACTTTACCAAAGGGCAAGAAAGCTTTACCATGTAAATGGGTATATAAGATGAAATTCACATCAAATAGTGCTTCTCCAAAGTATAAAGCATGACTTGTTGCAAAGGGTTTTAAGCAACAACATGGTGTTGATTTTGAGGAAATCTTTTCTCCAGTGGTCAAGCTGACTACCCTGTGCATGTTGCTTGGATTCATTGCAATGGATGACTTAGAGCTAGTCCAAATGGTTGTGAAAACAGCTTTCTTTCACGGAGATCTTACAAATGAGATCTATCTCGAACAACTAGAGGGTTATGTAGTTCCTGGCAAGGAAAGTCTAGTTTGTAAGCCCAAGAAGAGCTTGTATGGACTTAAACAGTCCCCTAGACAAGTCACAATGGTACCAAAAGTTTGATGCATTCATGCTGTCTCAAGGCTATTCTCGAAGCAATGAGGATCATTGTCTCTACACAAAGAGATGCTTAGATGGCAACTTGATATGCTTGATACTTTATGTTAATGATATGTTGATTGCTCAAAATTCCTCTTATGACTTGTCAATTCTCAAAAAGAGGTTGAGTTAGACATTTGATATGAAGGATTTGGGGGATGCCAAAAATATTTTGGCATGTGCATTACTCATGATACGACTAAAAGATGCATATACTTGTCTCAAAGTGAGTGCATATCCAAAGTACTTCATAGGTTCAATATGCAGGGTGGAAGGCATTGAGTACACCTTTACCCACATATGTGAAATTGAGCAAGGATGATTTCCCCAAGTCACATGAGGAAAAGGAATTCATGACCAAAATTGCATATCAATCTGCTATTGGTAGTCTCATGTATGCTATGGTAGTTACAAGACCGGACATTGCATTTGTAGTGGGAGTTGTGAGCAGATATATGTCTAATCTTCGCAAGAAACATTGGGAAGCGATCAAGATGATTTTAAGATATCAGAGTGGCAATAAGGACAAGTGTCTATGCTTAGGTAGAGGGAGAGCATCCATTATTGGTTACACATATTCAGACTATGCTGGTTGTGTAGACAATTGTAAGTCTACATCAGGGTACATTTTCCATTTTGCTGGAGGTGCTATCTCTTGGAGATCTCGTCTTCAAGAATGTACAATTGTTTCCACCACAGAAGCACAATATGTTGCAACAAGTGAGGCATGTAAGGAAGCATTGTGGATTTCTTGTCTTTCTTGTGATATGGTTTTACCTCAACATGTACCTCCTTTGCTTAGTGATAGTCAGAGTGCCATTGCTTTGGCTAAGAATCTCATCGATCATGCAAAGAGTAAGCACATTGAGGTGAGGTATCACTTCATTAGAGATTGCTTAGCCACTGAGCGCATTATTCTCGAGAAGTTTCACACTCATGATAATGTTGCAGATGCTTTGACTAAAGCTCTATCATAAGATAGCTTTCGACACTGCTGTCACTTGATGGGGGTTACTTGATTCATGATCTTACATTGTCACTTGTATACTGTGTAACATGCCCATTGTTGGAGGAGATGGATGGATACCTCAAGGAAGTGAGGTGGTACTGCTAAAATCTGCTTTGTACCTACCCTAATACATTTCAAAGTTATATAGTAGGCCCTTTTTTCAAAGTTGATGCTTGAAACAATTGAATCAAAATAGACTATTTCAAAAATAGTTAGTGTTGAAAAACTTGCTATTTTTGTCCATATACCTGCTGGTTCTTTTCCTCAGAGCTCACAATACAGTAACAATTGATGAAATTCCTTTTGAGGGAATTCAACTAGCTTAGATAGCTAATGATTGCAAGTGGAATCATCTAAAATGATCAACTATGCTCTGAGAAATAAGTTTAGCAAAGCAAAGCATACCGTCGACTTTTTAGGGACTAACTAGTAGATGACTAGTGAGCACTTAGAGGATGATGTCTCCTAGATTCCTAAACCAAATGCCTTGCAAATTTGAAAGCACAAAGTGGACTTCAAGCTGGTTCCAATAAGCTAAAGATTATACAAAATGGTTGAGTATTCACTGAGATATGACTAGAAGAAGTTGACTGTTTTGAGTATTCATAGAAGAGAAGTAGGCAAAGATGTTCAATGAGCTATATGTATTATAGAACATGATTGTACAAGTTCATTGGCATTGTAATGATGCTCAATGATGATGAACTGAGCAAGCTATGATGTGAGATTCTCAAGTTCTACAAATGATCAAGGAAAGAGCTCTGAAATGAGGCACACATAACCACGAGATTTACAAAGACTTTTTATAAGAGTTTTCTTCTAAGTTTGAATTTGATTTCAAACTTGGCTCCAACTAAAAGTGACTCCATTGATTTAGGAGTTATTCTCTCAAATGAACACATAGCTAATGTCCTTCTTGACTCCACGAGATATAGGCTTTTACAAGATT
Source organism: Ceratopteris richardii (assembly GCA_020310875.1). NCBI lineage: Eukaryota > Viridiplantae > Streptophyta > Polypodiopsida > Polypodiales > Pteridaceae > Ceratopteris > Ceratopteris richardii. The sequence goes on from CM035424.1 coordinate 40,131,912, forward strand.
CTTCAAAAAGTTAATATTTTACAATAGTAAATGATCAATGTTGATATATTTAGGTAGTGATGTGTGTGAACACACTAGGACCGCCGGGGCACTTTTTTCCCTCTTTAGGAGGTTTTTTTCCCTCGGCTTGTATATATGCCTATTGCCCTAATGGGCTACTTATCTTTGTACATTCTCTAGTAATACATTCAGTATTGTGTGTTTGTGCTCCAAGCTTCTTCTTCTTCCTTATGCTGTTCGCGTGCTTCTGCAGACGTCTACCTCCAACAATTGGTATCAGAGAAGGTCGTCCCTTCATCTAGGGCGTCGTCAACACTCCTCCGTTTGCAGTCTCAGATTCGCACAAAATTTGGTGAGCATACTCAGGGTGTTTCAAAGATCAAAACAGCTTTGCTGTGTCGTGACGAAATCGCGATCTAAGCTTGTTTCGGCCTCCGAACGCACTATCGCAGCGCTTGTGTAGGCTATTTCGTCTTTTTGTGCCAAAGGTATATACCAGTTTCTGTTTGCCAATTTAAGTGTCTCGAAGTCTGCTACAAGTCTAGCAGAACTCATCTTGGCAATTCTGTTCAACTTTTTGAGATACAGTCAATTTTCTACATCAAGGTATTTTAGTCACCAACCATGGCTGAAAGCAGTGATGAATTCCGTATGTTGGTTGTTGAGGATAAGTTGGATGGTACCAACTACCCATTATGGGCTTATATGATGCGACATGTATTGGTTGCGAAAGGATTCTGGAACATTGTGCAGGGTGTTGAAAGACGTCCTGTTACACCTTTGACTACAGGTACTGCAAATACAGGTGCTGGAGCTGATTAAGATGGTGTCGAAGATGATATTCCACAGATTCCTGTTTGTGCTGCTGTTTTTGCTGCACCTATTGCAGAGCAGATTTGCTGGGATGGCAGAGATGCCGAGGCATATGCATTGATAACTTTGTTTGTCAAACGTGCCATTATTCCTCATATTCGCTCTTGCAGAACAGCTAAGGATGCTTGGGATACACTTACCACATTGTACCAAGCTAGGAATGAGGCTTGTGTTGCTTACCTCCGAAAACAGTTGGAGAGTGAGCACATGAATGAAGGTGATTCTATGGACAGTTTCCTAACGAAGATCAAAGACAGTTTCCTAATGAAGGAACAGTTGATTTCTGCTGATGAGGTTATACCAGATAGCTCACTTGTGCAGACCTTTCTGAATGGTCTTCCTGATTCATATCAGAGTTTTGCTTCTACTCTTCGGTTGATGATGAAAGGCAATCCAAATGCCTTATCATTTGAGGAGTTAGTCTCTGTTCTGTTGCAGGAAGATCAGTCCAGGCAAAACTTGTCCATTATGCCAGTTGCAGATCAAGCTTTCCTGGCTAGTCAGAAGGGCAAAGGAAAATGGAGCTCTTCAACTAGTAAGCAAAAATCTGCTAATTCTACATATTCGAAGAAGGAAGATAAAGATGAGAAGAAATCAGAAAAGCAGAAATTGTTTTGTAAGTACTGTAAAGGGAATGATCATATCATAAAGAACTTTCCAAAACTGGCTGCTAAAGAGTCAAAGAAGAAAGAGGCTGGAATGGTTGTTGCAGAGGCCTCCACACCAAAAACAGAGTCTACAAATCTTGTGCAAGAAGAAGAATGGGTGTTTACTACTGTCTACAGTTTTGACCCATCTTCTCATGAGTAGTGCATGTCTGTAGTAGACTCAGATGTTTGGTATTTTGACAGTGGGACGACCAAACATATTACCTCGCAGTGCAGTTTCTTCTCTTCACTCGAGCCTACCCCTACAGGGAATACTGTTACATGCGCCAACAACTCCTCTTATCCTGTTATGGGAGTTGGTAAGATCATTTTGACTACTACTGATGGTAGTTCTTTCACTTTGTCAGATGCTTTATTTGTGCCAGGGATCAAAAAGAACTTGTTATCAGTTTCTGCATTAGCCAAGATTGGCTTGGTTGTGAAATTTGTTGATGACAGGTGTACAGTTCATGATCTGTCAAATGGCGATGTGATTATTGCTTCTGGCATTTTATGTCGTGGGTTGTACAAGCTCATAGACTATAAAAGATCCGAATGATTTGGCATGTGCAGTAAATGATTCTCAGGCTATGTCAGATGCAAAGCTTTGGCATGCACGCTTTGGTCATCTGAATTTTGCTAGTTTCCTACGCCTGCAGAAATCTGAAATGGTGTCCTCTTTGCTCAAACTTGAGGCACCTCGAAAACATGTTTGTGAAGGCTGTATTTTGGGCAAAATGCAGTGTTCCTCCTTTCCAAAAGATGGTTCAGTTCGGGCTACACAGAAATTGTAGCTTGTACATAGTGACGTTTGTGGTCCTATGCAGACACCTTTTTCTGGAAATTACCTTTACTTCGTGAATTTTATTGATGATTTTTCCAGGCATGCATGGGTATATCCACTCAAAGAAAAGTCCGAAGTGTTCATGTTCTTTAAACAGTTTTTGGTTTTGGCTGAAAATCTGTCAGCTTGTAAAATGGGCACCCTCCGTTCTGATCGATGGGGGGAATATATGTCTTCTGAATTTAATGCATTTCTAGCTGAACGTGGGATAAAACACCAGTGTACAATGCCGTATACACCTCAACAGAATGGAGTTGCTGAATGAAAGAACAGGTCACTCATGGAGATGGCCAGGTGCATGGTCAAGAGTCAAGCCTTACCACATAGTTTCTGGCTTGAGGCTGTCATGTGTGGAGCATATGTACTGAACACGTGTCCCACTAAAGTGCTCCAGTCTATCACTCCATATGAGGCTTGGCATGACCGCAAGCCATCTGTTGCACATCTGCGTGTTTTTGGTTGTTTGGCATATGCACTAGTGCCTGAACAACATTGCAGAAAATTGGATGATAAGGCAGTAAAATGTATTTTTGTTGGGTACAGTTCTGAAAGTAAAGGCTATCGTCTATATCATCCACAGACTAAACGCATTCTGGTTAGCCATGATGTTGTCTTTGTGGAAGATGCTATTCAGCCATTGCTTTCATGTACTAAGGAGACATCTGTTAGCTCCAAAGACATGTATGATACTTTGATGCCTCTTTTTACAGGTGAACAATCTAGTGCTGGTCCTAATGAGGCAACTTCTCAGCCTTTGCAGGTTTCATATGAAGATGCAGATCATTCCATTTTTGATGCAGATTTACATGATGCACTTGTTGATGAGAGACCTGATATTGAGCAGGCAAAAACTATGCCAAAATGGCTGGTGCAGACTTTGCGTGACAACAAATTAGATGCATCTTTGTCATATCATACTGGTTCACGCTCTCATAGTGCCTATTTTGCACCAGATTTCTATGCTATGGCTGCGTCTAGTCTCTATGATGAGAATGAGCCTGTTTCTTTTAATGAAGCACAAAATTCAGAAAATTGGATGGCTACTATGCAATCTGAATATGATGCTATAATGAAGAATGGTACATGGTCTTTATGTGACTTGCCTCCTGGCAAGAAGGCCATTGGCACTAAGTGGGTATACAAGCTGAAGCATAAACCTGATGGTACAATTGACAGGTATAAGGCTAGGCTTGTTGCAAAGGGTTATGCACAGGAAAGAGGCATTGATTTTGATGAGATCTTTGCACCTACATGCCATATGACTACTGTTCGGAGCATTTGTGCACTTGCAGCCCATCATGGGGAATGTACATCAGTTGGACATTAAAATAGCATTTCTGAATGGTGACTTGCATGAAGAAGTGTATTTTTTCAGCCCCGTGGCTTTGTGCAGAAAGGGCATGAAAACCAAGTGTGCAGGTTAAAGAAGGCATTATATGGTTTAAAGCAAGCACCACATGCTTGGTTTGAGAAGATACATGCCTATCTGGTTGCACATGGTTTTGAGAACAGTCCAACTGAAAGCACCTTATATGTTAAGCATGCTAATGATATGCTTCTGATCATTGTTGTCTATGTTGACAACATGCTACTCACTGGTCCTATTGATAAGCATATTGCTGATTTCAAGGCTGATTTGCATGCCTCATTTGAGATGTCTGATTTGGGGCATTCGCATCACTATTTGGGCATTCAATTTATGCAAGTTGATGGTGGAATGGCTTTGTGTCAAAGGAAATATATTGACACATTATTGTAGCGTTTTGGCCTTGAAGACTGTAAGCCTATTGCCACTCCTATGAAGACAGGTTTACGATTGAGTCTTCATGATGCTGGAGATGCATTTGATGCTGTTCTCTATCAGCAGGCTGTTGGATGCTTGATTTACTTATGCATTACTTGGCCAGATATTCAGTTTTCTGTCTCACAGATGAGCAGGTTTATGCATTGCCCAGGAGTCATGCATTGGAAGACGGTTAAGTGCATCTTCCGCTACTTGAGGTGGTACTCGGCTACTTGGGTTGTTTTATCCCAAGGGGGGATCACTACCGCCAGATTTGCATGCTTTTTCTGACTCAGATTGGGCTGGTTGCTATGACACTCGTGTGTCCACTATTGGTTTTTGCTTCATGCTTGGTACCTCATGTATATCTTGGTTGAGCAAGAAGCAGCCTACTCTGGCCACTTCCAGTTGTGAGGCTGAGTATAGGGCAGCTTTCACAGCGACTGTTGAGTGTGTGTGGCTCAGACGCCTTATGGCTGATTTGGGTGTTGGTCAGACTTCTTCCACCACCATCTTCACTGACACTCAGAGCGCATTGGCAGTTGCGAGGAACCCTGTGTTCCATGCTCGCACTAAGCACATTGAGGTGCATTATCATTATGTCAGGGAGAGGTTCTCTGCTGGGGAGATCAGCTTGGCATATGTGCCCATGTAGGAGAACATTGCAGAACTTTTCACGAAGGCTCTACCTAGGGAGAAGTTTGAGGCTTTCCGCAAAGCTTTAGGCTTACTTCCTTTTGTGGAGTGATTTCCACATAGCTTGGCACTTCCTTATACATGAGTGCCAGCTACTTGTTCACTGCATCACTCCCAGGGGGGATTTGTTGATATATTTAGGTAGTGATGTGGGTGAACACACTAGGACTACCGGGGCACTTTTTTCCCTCTTTAGGAGGTTTTTTTCCCTCGGCTTGTATATACGCCTATTTCCCTAATGGGCTACTTATCTTTGTACATTCTCTAGTAATATTGTGTGCTTGTGATCCAAGCGGCTTCTTCTTCCTTGTGTTGTTCGCGTGCTTCCGCAGACGTCTAACTCCAACAATCAAGTGGTTACAAGCCAAGGTTCACAGGATTCATCAAGTGATAATTGCACACATTGTCTTCCATGGTAAGCCAAATGTGTAGGCTTGATCATTTGCACCAACAGCTCCCCCTCAAACCAAACATCTTGGCTTGCATTGCTTCAACAATTTTCTTGAATATCCTATAATCCAATCATGGTTTTAAACCTGAAAAGTTTAGTACCATCAAATGCTTTGGTTAACAAATAAGCACACTGCATATTTGTAGATACATATGCTAGTTGAATCTCTTTGCTCAAGAGTTTCTATCTAACTAAATCTCTGATGTGTATGGGGAGTAAAGACCTTGATTTTGAGTACCTTTGAGATGCTTCAAAATTCTTTTAGCAACTTCCAAGTGAGATGCTCTAGGTTTATGCATGAATCGGCTCAAAACACTTACTCCATAACATATGTCAATCCTTGTTAATGTTGCATAGTTTAGACTTCCAACTATGCTTTGATAACCTACAATGTCTTCAAGAAAATCACCTTCGTGAGCACTTAATTTATGTTTTACTTCCATAGGGGTGCTATCTACTTTTGCATCCTCCAAGTGGAAATTCTTCAACATGTCCTGCACATATTTCCTTTGAGTGATGTAGATTCCAGAGTTAGTGTATACCAACTCAAGTCCAAGAAAATATTTCAGAAACCCTAGGTCACTGATCTTAAACTCCTACATCATCTGGTTTTTTATTTGTTTGATGCCATTGGCATCACTAGCTGTAAGAATGATGTCATCCACATATACACATAAATATATCATTTTTGAATTGCTTCTCTTGATAAATAGAGAAGAATCTTACTTTCTCATCATGAATCCTTGGTCTTGAAGATAGGTTGTTAGCCTATAATAACATGCCCTAGGTTCTTGCTTCAAACCATAAAGAGCTTTCTTTAATTTGCATACATGATTTACCTTGCTTGGATCTTCATAGGCAAGAGGTTGGGCCATGTAAACCTATTCTGAAATCCACCCATTGAGAAAAGCATTTTTTACATCTAGTTGATACATATTCCAATTTCTAGATGCAACTACACTTACCAATACTCTGATGGTTGGCATCTTTGCCACTGGTGAAAAAGTTTCTTCATAGTCAATTCCATGGGTTTTTGCAAAACCCTTAGCCACAAGCCTAGCTTTGTACCTCTTTATGGATCTTCAAGTGATAAATCCTTAGCAAGATAAATAGAATGCTTAGTGACTAATGATGTATCATACCCATATCTGATTGGCTTCTTAGTCTCTCTTTGTGATCTCGTTAAGGCTTGATTGGATGAGTCAGGTATGTCCTCCAACCTCTTCATCTAGACCTTGCCTTTTGATTTCCATGCTTTAAACTCTTCCAAGTTGATGGTGTCCTCGTCATCTGATTTGATGTCTTCAATTGTGCTTGGCTTCTCCTTGAGGCTTGGAAATTATTCTTCCAAGTCATATGGCAATTTGACCTTCCTGTATTCACTTTCAAACCAAGAGTCATTCTCATCAAACACAACATCTCTACTGACCATAAATCCTTTGTTGGATGGATTATAAAACCTGTAACCCTTTTGATTTATATCATACCCTATGAAGATTCATTTCTCTACCTTAGGGTCTAACTTACCTCTGATTTGAGATGGAACATGCACATAAGCAACACAACCAAATATTCTGCAATGTTCAAGTGATGGTCTCCTACCATGCCATGCCTCATAGGGGGTCATCCCATCAAGGGACTTAGAAGGTAACATGTTAATAAGATAAGTGGTAGTAGAAAAACTCTATGCCCACAAGTAATTAGGCAACTTCTTTTCATTTAGCATAGATCTAGCTACTTCCACAATCAATATGTTCCTCCTCTCTGCTACTCCATTTTGCTCAGGAGTATATCTAGTAGTGACCTCCCTTTTGATTCCTTTGTCCTGAAAAAATGCATCAAACTCATTGGAGAAATACCTAACTCCTCCATCTGACCTTATCCTCTTTAAGCTCTTTTCTGTTTGATTTTCCACAAGTGTTTATATTAAGCATGTGTTTTAATACTTTAATTATAAAATTCATTCATATGTGTGTACTTAAGTGTATATGTATGTATGTACATGTGTATGTGTTTTTATATGTATGTATGTGCATGTGCATGTGTAAGTGTATATGTGTGTATGAGTATGTGCATGTGCATGTGTATGTGTGTGTATATGTATGTGCATGTATATGTGTAACTCTATGTGTATATGTGTGTATGTGCATGTGTATATGTGTTTTAATACTTTAATTATATAATTCATTCATATGTGTGTACCTAAGTGTATATGTATGTGTGTGTATATGTATGTATGTGCATGTGTATGTGTGTGTATATATATGTATGTGCATGTGCATGTATAAGTGTATATGTGTGTATGATTATGTGCATGTGCATGTGTATGTGTGTGTATATGTATATGCATGTATATGTATAACTCTATGTGTATATGTGTGTATGTGCATGTATATGTGTATATATAGGTATGCGCATGTGTGTGTGCATGTGTGTGTGCATGTGTATATGTGGATGCATGTGTATGTGGATGCATTTCCATTTGCATCCATGTGCATGCATTTGAATGTGCATGCATGTGGATGTGCATATACATGTATTTGCGTATATGTTAATGTGTGTGTGTGTGTGTGTGTGTATATATATATATATATATATATATATATATATATATATATATATATATATATATATATATATATATATATATATATATATATATATATATATATGCAATAATGCATGCATGTAAATCTTTTTATGTGGTTGTAGAAATGTTTGTGCATATGCATGTGTATATGTGTGTATGTCTAAGTGTATGTGCACATGTATCTGTGTGTATATATGTGTGTGTATGTGCATGTGTATATGTGTATATGTGTGAAAGTGCATCTTCATCATGTATAAGTGTATAAGTGCATATCAATAAGTGTGAGTATGCTATCTAATGAAAATAACACAATTCAAATGATATACAAAGAATAGAAATTGTACTTACAATAGTTATCCATACTTTTTGCTTGGTTAGCTTCTTGAATAACCTGCAATAAAGAGAGAGAGAGAGAGAGAGAGAGAGAGAGAGAGAGAGAAAGAGAGAGAGAGAGAGAGAGAGAGAGAGAGAGAGAGAGAGAAAGAGAGAGAGAGAGAGAGAGAGAGAGAGAGAGAGAGAGAGAAAGAGAGAGAGAGAGAGAGAGAGAGAGAATTCAAAGAGAGAAAGATGTAGAAAGAGAGAAACAGAGACAGAGGGAGACAATAAAAGAGAGCTTAGGCAAAACAACAATTCTGCATATACTTGCTTCAGCTCGTAAGCGCAGCGCAATTGCAAACGTTGGAGAGCTCTTTGATCGGATGCGTGAAAATGCCGATCGAAGAGCCTCCAACGTTTTAATTTTTGTTCGTCAATAGACCGTCGTGTAAACGATGCTACCTGTCGTTGCATAAGCAACTTGTCTTTGTGTCGCTTATGCGACCGCAAAGTGACGTCGCTTATGCGATGTAAAAGAGCATCACTTATGCGATGTAAAAGAGCATCGCTTATGCGATGTAAAAGAGTGTCGCTTATGCGACACTTTTAAATGCATCATGTTAGCGATGCTGTATGGGAGCGTCACACCCCGTCGCGCCACAAGTTGCAAAAAATGTCGTTCACTTCGTCGTTTAATCGACGGTCCGCGCGTGATGCTAATTACGACGCATGTTGCAATTTTATAGCGACAAAATTATGTCGCCTTAACCGTCGCTATACGCGTGTATTCCTTGTAGTGTAGGCAGAGGTGTTCAATGAGCTATATGTAATATAGAACATGATTGTACAAGGTAATTTGCATTGTAATGATGATCAATGATGATGAACTCAGTAAGCTATGATGTGAGCTACTCAAGTTCTACAAATGATCAAGAAAAGAGCTCTGAAATGAGGCACACATAGCCACAAGATTTATAAAGACTTTTTATAAGAGTTTTCTTCTAAGTTTGAATTTGAATTCAAACTTGGCTCCAACTAAAAGTGACTCCATTGACTTAGGAGTTATTCTCTCAAATGAACTCATAGCTAATGTTCTTCTTAACTCCATTAGATAAAGGATTTCACAAGATTCTTCAAAGATTTAATCTTTTACAATAGTAAATGATCAAGTGGTTCCAAGCCAAGGTTCACATGATTCATCAAGTGATAATTGCACACATTGTATTCCATGCTAAGCCAAATGTGTAGGCTTGATCATGTGCACCAACATCCATCAGGTGGGAGCTATAATTTGTATACTTACACTCATTTATTCTTTATCATTCTTTATTTTCTCCCATAGTTACTTTGGCCATATTGGCCTTTAGTGGGAGATTGTTAATGTTAGTGTCCATATGATAGTCCAAATGGCCACCGAACACTTCTTTGTATATGTTCTTTAATAAAACATATGGTGGTCTGGTCAGCCACAGACTCTAAGTTCGACTGCATTTGTTAGACCTAAGAAGTCTCTCTTTGTGCTCCCTGTCTATTGTGTTTTTCCTACGTATTCTGCAGCCTTTGTGTGGAGTATCAAGTGCAGCCCTAGGAGCTTATTTTTCTACTATGAGGATATCGTCGTGAAGCTCTCGAGAAGGAGAGCGCATTGTGGTGCATCGCCATCGAATTACTTCATCCATCATATGGTGGATGTCTCTAAATTGGTGTTGGTGCAATGGTTGAAACCAATCCAACACATCACCCTTGAGAGTGAGTCCAAAGACATTAAATTGTGTGAACATGTCTTCGACTTGTTCATCCTATAACATCTGTTTGAATTCAGCTACATGCTCAAAGCGATCTCTAGATCTGTCAAAGCAATCCTTCATAGCCTTCACTAATTAAGTGTGCCTCAAAGTCCTGGGGTGGTCTCTAGCCCTTGGTAGGGGAAAGTCGTCCCTACCCCTTTGAGGCCTATGGTCCCTAGTTTGTTCACTTTCCATTCTCCCACCTTCTGTAGTGGTTCTTTCTCTCCCTGTGCGATTGATGAAACTACTCTCTGGTCCGTCCTTGTTCTTCTCTCTATGTCCTTGAGAGGTGCTGATACCGGAATTCTCCTTAGACACATGTGATCTCAATTGTGGAAAGAGTCGTTCTCATCCCCACGTGTATGCATGACGTCCATGTTCTGAGACTTTATACACTCTTTTAGAAGCGTCATCTAAGTATAATATTTTCCTTGGGACCTCTGGGTCTTTGAGTTCATAAATTGTTGTCGTTCCCATAGTCGCAAGATGCTCTAACTTATATCTCCAAAAAGCTTCATTGGTTTCTTTATTCCAAAATAGCTCTATGCTCCTATTGTCTTGGGGCATCCAATTAGGATTCAACACTCTCGTTAGCACGGATTCGCCTCTAGGCGTACTAAGTTCTTTGACCTGTTTCCCTTGTCCTTCCCCTCCTAAGTTTGCAGTTTCTACCACCTCACCAAATTCATTCGTTGATTCGATCTTACTCGTGACTATGTACATGGTTCCTTCTTTGTCTATGGAAGACTTGTTTTTAAACTTCACCGTTGGATGTTCCAATTCAATGGGTTGGTCAGGGTTATGCAATTGGATTACTGACCTATGAAGTCCATCTTCATATACTCAGGCACCCAATCTATTCGTGCGGATGTACTCCAACTGAGCCTTGTAGGGTCCCTCTATCTTCCCTTGGTGGGCTACAGCAAACGAAACCTCTCGTCTCCCTGTGTTGAGAGACATATCTGAGTTGCTCATGTCTGAATTAACCTCATAGGGACAATTGCCTAATTCTTGAGCCCACGATCGTGCTCTAGTTCTCACAATAGCGTTAGAAGATCAAAAACTATGCTTATCAATTTTCCCTTAGTATACTTCCCAGATCTAAGGTTCATTAATCCTTCTTTCACCTCTTCACCCTCACCCTTCTAATTAGGTCAATCACTAAGTTCTTTTGATTTTCCTTCTAAGTTTTCTTGTCTTTTCCCAATTTATCGCGAGGAATCATTTTAGTATATTCAGGTTTCATTTGTTTTAGCGATGCGTAATCAAGTCACTAGCTTCTTTTGGGGCTAGATCCCTATACCCGCTTGCTCTCTCTCTCTCTCTCTCTCGTCAACCACTTCTTCTTATGCTAGAATGAATCCTTACTATTATAGGAGTCTGAAGACACTCTACTTATCACAAAGTTTGTTCACCCAAAGAAGTTACCAAATTAGAACTAAAATTCCACTTACGATGTTCTCCTAAACTCTTGAAGAGGCTGCTCATGTCTGTCCAAGAATCCCTGGTATTGGTCGCTTCTCACCTTGCCCTATGTCAAGAACACAAGATTGCAAAATTATTTCCAAAAAAAATACCCAAAAATTTTTTGGAAAATGCATTGGAAGAATTATGGTGCAAGAAGTTGGATCTTGAGCTAAGTGCTCAAGGGTATGCTGACAAAGAGGTTTCCTAATCTACCATGGTTATAGGGTTGTTACAATAGGCCATTCTTACCATGGTGAAGGGTCCATGGATCTTCACTCTTTGTGTTGTACTCCCATCATGGTGATTGACCATTGGCTTGTCGTTCTTGTCGATGGATGTACTTTTTGATGGTTCACTTTATGAGATTTTTCAAGTGCAAAGTCTTGCCACTCTCTTTTTTTTTTCTCTCTCTCTCTCTCTCTCTTTTTTTTTAATTGGTTGGCTCGCGATGGCATAAAACAAGAAGAAAAAGGTTAGTATCAATAAAATATTTTACATATGGTAAGTGTGTCTCATGTGCCTGGGATTTCTCAATGGTGTCTATGTATGGCCATGTAATGTGGCCCTATATTAATGCATACTTTGGAAATGCATGACCTAAATGGTGCAAAAGACAAGGTTATGCCAAAGGCACATGGTTGTTTGCAGGGTTGATGCAATCTTTGTTTGGAGGTGGTGATTGGATCTTGCAATGATGTAATCCTGCGTATAGGAATCCATTTTAGAATAGTAGTTGGTCTTATAGAGATCACCTCTGGCCTCTTCCTCTTTGGATGGTTGTTGAAACTTGGTGTCCAGCATGGTTCGCTCTTCTATTCTATGGAAGTTACTAGTACTTTTGGCTTCCAAACCCATATCCTTGATGATTGTCTTCTTACTTTCGACAAAGGGTTGAGTTTATCTTCTTTTGTTCTTTGTGCTCGATTCTTACCCTTTTCTCTCCTTGGCTTCTTTGTTGAGACCTTTTGCATGGTGAGGAGCATAGGCCTTTGTGCATGTAAGAGTGCTTTGGGAACCCACATGTGTAATCGCCCTTGTTGAGCTACAGCTAATTTTTTTGGTACCCAAATTTGTTGAAGATCTTTTGGTTGAGCTGGTTCTGGTTGCTCGGTTCTTTTCTTCCCATGGTTGGCTTGCCTATGGGGATTGTGTTGGGAGGGCTAGTGGTTGCTCTCCTTTTCGTACCGAGATCTGTTTTATGCCCAAAACTACTTTACTCTTGAAGGCTCTTTGTCTATTTGATATACCGGTTGTCTTGTACTGTTTCGCTTGCTTCTGAGGTTGAGCTACTGTGAATGCTTTACTCTTCGAGAAAGAAGGACGATCTGCTTGCCTTTGCAAATGTCCTTCCTTGATTAAGTCCTTGTGGATCATAGAGCTTTTGACACATGCAACATCTTGTTCATGAAGATTAGTCTTAGAGGAACTAAGAGAGTGTGTGGTGCCATGATCTGTGAGCATGCAGCTCTCTAATTCTAATGTAATGCATTGTTCATGTACCCAAACTTGAAGAAGTTGACTTCTTAGGTTCAAGTTGATTGCATGGTCGTAAATCCAATCTTGACCCAAGACAAGTGGCTCTCTAAGGTCTTGATTGTGACACACTAGAATTTGATTTTCATTGAACATCTTGAAGGTAGATGAGAAGTTCCACCTCGCCCAAACAAGGGGTTTCCACACCTCCCATCCCTATGAGATATGCTTCTATGGGCTGGATGTCCAATTGCAGGTCTTGGTAGTATGAAAGTCTAACTGCACTAGTTGTTGCATGTGAGTTAACCAATGCTCTCACAGTCCTTACACTCTTTCCTTGTCCTACCTCTATGGTCACAAAGGGGCGTCAGTCGATTATTCAAGAAGTAATTATGCTCGATTTTTGGCACATGTCCATGTGATATTTTGGGGCTTTTGGGTTGACATCTAGGCCTAGTCGCCTTAACTTATTTTGCCTAATGCGCTCTCTAGCCTCTGCCTGTGCTTCTTCTCTAACCCTCAACTCTTCTTCTTTCTGCTTCTTAGCAGTGTTGAGTCTCGTTAGCATATCCTCTGTAAGAGGTGCTTGATATAGCTTGACTCGACATCCACTAATATAGCTTGGCAAGATGTCACCCTCTAGAGTAGCCAATTGAATTGCACCGCTAGTGGAAATTCTATTAATGATCATGGGTGCATATCCTCATTTTTCCAACTTACGAGCATGTTGCTTTAGGTCTCCCTCTTCCAATCCTTTATCTTTGATGTGTGCATCAAAGTATGCCTTTTGTCTTTTCTTTGCAGCATAGATGCGTGCTGTCGCTCGTAGCCTCGTCTCACCTAAGCGTTCTAGATCAAAGATCCTAGAGGACAGTTCATGTCTATTCCACTCATGCTCTTGTGCTACTTTTAAGGCTAGGATTAGGAAGTCTAATGGTAGTACAACATTCTGTCCGAAGACCATCTGAAATGTATTGTTTTGTATGCAACTTGGTAAGCCCAAACAACATGATGAAGCTATTTGTCCCAATCAGAGCGTTTATTATTTACGAGTTTTGTCAATATGTTACATAGGATCTTATTCATGCTCTCGGCTTGTCCGTTAGTTTGTGGATGATAGGGGGCAGACTTCTTATGTATTACCAAGAATTCTTAGAGAAGGTTTTCAATGACTTCGTTCAAGAAGTGCATATCTCTATCACTAACTAACTCTATTGGTAATCCATATCTGGTGAACACGTTCTCAAATAAAAACTTGGCCATTGTTTGAGTATCATTCTTTGTTGTGGCTTTCACTTCTACCCACTTGGTAAGGTAATCTCTGGCTACAATAATGTATTCAGCATGGGAGTTTCTAGCTGGGGCGTTAATAGGACCAACAAAGAATATTCTCCACTTTGAGAATGCACATCCTCCCATCATTGGTCTCAAAGGCATCTCATCTTTTCTTATCGGATATTGTGCATGTTGGCATGTGTCACATTTCTTCACAAGTGTCCACTTGCAGCACCGCTATGTGTAGTTTCTAAGATTTTCAAATAATCTGATTCATGGATGCACAATCTTAGGTACCCATCTTTTCCTCTTCAGTATAGGTTTTCTCCCACTAAGGCATAGTCCTGAGCCTCTTGCTCCATGCTTCGTCTTCTTGCTAGACTAGCCTTGTTGGGTAGTATTCATGATTTCATAAATTCTACCAACGAAGCACTCCAATATAGAATTAATGACACATGATACAGAGTCGCATGCTCCACTAGGGGTCTCTATTGGTACACTGGACAATTCTTAATCCACTCATGTATTTCTTTGTCCATGCTAGGCCACTACACTCCTAAATGTTTTAGATTCTGCAATGTTCATTGTTTAGAGTAGTGATTTCCTAAAAATCCTTCATGGGCTTGTTGCAACCAACTGCTATGTTCATCATCCTCAACACAACAAGCTAATACACCCTCTGCACCTTGTTTGTACATACTTCCTACCAATATTTGATATTTTTGCGAAGGGAATGAACACATAAATCATCTACATATACTTCTAAGCTCTTTTGCAACAACTCTTTGAAGACATGACACATGAGCCTTTGAAATGTTGCAGGTGCATTGGTGAGCCCAAATGGCATCACGTGAAATGCAAAGATTCCCCACTCTCTGGCAAAAGTTGTTTTGTGTTGATCTTCTGGGGCAACCGCTACTTGGTTGTAGCTTGAAAATCCATCAAGGAAGCTATACACTTCCTTGCCTGCAACACACTCCAATAAATGTTCAATAATTGGAAGCGAATAACTATCTCTGATCGTAGCAACATTAACTTTTTTAACGTTAATACACACTTGCAATTTTCCATTCTTTTTGGGCACCACTACAATGGGGGACACCCATTTAGTATGCTCAATCTCATAGATAAATCCAACTTCAATCTGCCTGTTGATTTCTTCTTTTATTTTAGATGCATAAGTGTCATTATATGTGTAGGGCTTTTGTTTGGTGGGTTTGGCATCAACAGTCATGGGGATAGTATGAGAGAAAATTTTTGGATCTACTTCCTTCAGGTCTCTATAGTGCCACACAAACACATCCCTATATTCCCTTAATAGAGCTACAAGATCTGTTTCTTCTTTTGCACTTAGGTCTTCTCCTATGTACGTACATCTCTCTTTGTTTTCTTCAATGGTCACTACAATCTTTTTGGTCTTTTATTTATTGTCATATGCTTCTCCTATAATCGCCTCTCTCTTATGCATTCGTACCAAAAAAATTTGGTCTTCAACTTCATATTCCTTGAAATTTTCTGGTACCTCAAACAGTGATTCCTCTTCTTCTTGTTTCATAGATTTTCTCTTCTTTTTGTTTTTTCCTCCTTCACTTCCATCCTTTGAATTTATAGTTTTAATGCTTGTGAGATGTTCTTCTTCCTTTTGGGTAAATAGTCCTATATCTTCTAGATAGTGCTTCTCTGAGTCAAAGCAACTATCCATTCTAATGGACTCTAGATCATCATCATTTTCTCCTTCTTCTATGACATCACTAGGGTCACATTCTTCTAGCAAGGGCTGACACATGAACACAGAGATGTCATAACCCTCCTCATCACAATTAGGTGCCTACTGTTCTTCACTGACCGCAATGTCCATGGTGGCTAAGATTTCTGCCCACCCATGAGGCTCAAATTCCTCATCTGGAAATATCATCGACGTATAGGATGGGTCTTGAACTAGTCTATCTTCTTGAGAAGTTCCTTCTTCTCGCGCCTTTATGCATTTTCCCTCTTCCTCTACGACCTTGCGCATCCACAAATGAGTATCTTCATGCATCCACCACGGATCAGGTGAACTTTTAGAATGCAGAGAGATAGAATCTTCTTTTGCTTTGTGGATAGGATTCCACTATAGGGTTAGTACATCTCTGAAGGTGTAATCCTTCAAATCGACCTTGGTGGTGACCCCTAAGTGCTATAACTACAAGGAGTTGGTTCCCCAATCTTGTACAATTTGCAATTGTCGTAGGAATGGTCTTCCTAGGATCATCTCATAGACATTATTTTTTTCAAAGTCACATATAGCAAATGTGTGTTGAAACTCTACCCCACAAGTGGTTAGAGTTATCCCTTCGAGCAATCCTAGAGGTCTTTCAAAATGACCGTCTACCATTTGAAGCTTCATTCTAGTCGGTCTTAATGTGGGTTTGCCCCATCGCTTCCACAAGAAGGTGGTCACAATAGCAACATTAGCACCTAATTCTATGATTGCTTTGCTTGTGTAACCCTGATAGGTGATCGGAAGATAAGTATTACCTTCTTCACCTTCGCTCATGTCTCCTATTTTTTCTAGAGGTATCTCTGGTACTTTTTGCTCAGAGCCTACTTTTGGCATACTGGAATCAAGTTCTAGAACCTTATCCTTCAGATGACTCCATAGCTCTAGTTTTACTTTTAGTAGCTCTTCTATGGTGAGATGACACTGAATCTTAGTGTTCACGACATCAGTGTTCCTTGGAACCACTGAGTCTTTGTTTCTTACCAGTATTGTGGAAGCTCTAATATGGAGAGATTCGGATTCCCATGGGCCTATGAATTGTGGCAACTCTTGTAAAGAATTAGATTCAAAATCTAATTTTTCATCTTCTTGTTGCTCTGTTTGGTCTCCATAAATAGACGGAATGTCTTGGGGAAATTGGTCATGAAGGTCATCAATCTCAGGAATAGGAGGGGGATTACCCTTCTCCTTGGCCCATTTCTCCTCTTGTATTTCCCACAAGAACTCTTGAGAGTATTGCTTAATTGAAGGAGGTGTTCCATCATCCACGGAATCAGGAACATAAGTTTTCATTGGTGGTGAGCTTTCTCTTTCAATAATTGGTTGAGATTGTGGAGGTAAAGAAACCTTGGGTTTGTTTACCATCTGCCCTAATCTCTCTAGTAAGCCTTGGAAATGCAAATCTGGTTTGACAGAGTTTGTCTGATTGAATGATTGACTGGTCTCGAGCATAGCATGCACTAGCTCTACCATTTTCATGCACATTTTTGTCAGTTCAATCTCTAAGTCTGCTCTAGGGTAACTCTTATCTAGGTTTGCAGCTGTTGGCCCTTCTTGAAGTCGAGCCTCGTATGCCTTGAACATCATGTCCAAGCCTTCTGAGGTTGGATCTACAAGAACAGAACCTGATTGAGGGTTATTTATAGTGGGTGGTGGGGTGGGATGAGGTGGAGTTGATGGAGCTTTTGCATGTGAGGCGCTTTGAGATGCAATGTCTTCTATTTTTGTTTTTGCATCCTTCAGGCTTTCTTCTAGTTCAGATAGCTTTTTATTCCACTTGTGATTAGCTTTCTCCCTCGTATCCTTCCATGTTCTTGTTTTCCTCTTACTAGGGTCTCCTGATTCACTTGACTCTAATTGCTCCGCTGGATTATCTTGTTTTAATGCTTGTGCCCTAGTAATTGCCTCTACAGGAGCCACATTACTACTACTTGCACTTGAATCCACCACTAAGCCTACGACATTAATGGGTGTAACCTTGGGTGCACTAGAGGGGTTCCTGGGATATTCTCTTGGGAGGTGTTCTTTGCCGCATTGAGGACAAAAGCCTTGTATTGTGATTTTTTTTCCTTGTCCTGGAGTTGATGGGTGGGGACATTCATGAATGAAATGGTTGCCCTGACATCTAAAACATGGTCCTCTAGGGGCTTGTGGTCTTACTTGTCTCGCTTGGAGCCTGGGGTTGGGATTTTTATACATGACATTGGAGTATTCTAGCTCCCAATTTTGTTCCATACGTGGTGTCTCGTACTGATAAGAATAAGCCTCACTCTACTCTGGTGACTCTATGTAATAAGCGTGTGGACTATCATCATGGGAGTGGTTTGAACTATGAGCATGAGAGTCATTTTTTGAGACCGATGGGGTTAGTGGCACCATTGCTCTATTAAGGTTCTCCTCTGCCACTACATACTTAACTGAGATCACATTGGCAGAAGCTAGTGGTTGGTTTCCTAGGATTGGTTGTGGCCTATATGGTGCCTCATATTGCTGTTGCGGCCTATAATATGGTTGTTGGTATTGATTCTGATACCTCCCTTGCTGGTAAGGTTGCTGATAATTTTGTCTGATAGCCTGCCTATTGTATGGACAATCTTGAGCCGTATGGTTCGTGTATTTTCTCTCAATAGTGCAATATGGAGCATTAGGTTTCCTTGGGGTTGAGCCATCATTGGGCACACATTAGCCATGTGATCTCCCCCACATGTATAACATCCCTTCAATGGGGTGATCCTTGGTGGTTGTCTATTTTGAACTCCTAGCCTCTTGGCAACTTGCTCAGCTATCTCATCTATCTCAGTGAAGGTTTTGGAGGTATGACTAGTAGAACTATCAGAATCCTTATAGAATTTGGACAATTCTAACTCCTCACCCAAGTCGTCCTCTATGTCAATGCACATGCATACACACTCTTTCTTCTATGGATCTAGGCTCTTTCAAGTACACATATGATCTCAACTTGGTGCTTAGCAAGCCCGCTAAAAACAAAGCCACTTGTTTGGCTGCTGTGGGTAATTATGGCATAGGGCATCTTTCCAAGTACTATCTAAACCTTCTTCCTGCAAGTCACACAATTTCTTGGGGTGTCTGCTTGAAGCCGTGGATCAAGGATGATGTGTTATGCCTGATACCACTCTTGGAGAACTCTACAATGAGTTCTTCTAGCAATTGACCTATCTCTCGGTATTTGTGACTATTCAGGGGTTGAAACCAAGCTAAGGAAGTACCCTTAAGAATCAAACCAAATGCCTCAAACTGTGTGAACAAGTTCTCAACCTTCTCAACTCTTAACACTTGTTTGAACTCGGCCACATGATCCTAAGTGTCTCTGAATCCATCAAAATAGTTTGTCATTTCCTTAACCACTTGAGAGTTTTTTGGTGATCTCGTGGTTTAGGCAATGGAAAATCATGTTCATCTCTTTGATATCTATGTGCTCGGTGTCTCTATCTTTCAGGTCTTTCACCCTCATGTCCTGACCTGTCTCTGCCCACAGTGTGTGCAAAGCTTACCTCCAGTCTCTCTTTAGTTCTTTCCCTTTGGGTTTCATGAGCCTTGGATGATCTTGCTCCTTGGAGACCATGGGAAAAAGTGGATCTTAGTGGAGGGAAAATTGATTCACCCTGCCAAGTGTATGCATGCCTATCCTACTCTGTTACCAAGAACATTTTCTCATATGTGTTATCTAGATATACAACTTTGCCTGGTGTCTCGGGATCTTTGAACTCATAGATGGTGATTATTGGGTTATCTTGATCTGGCTTGAATCTTTAGAAGGCTTCCTCTGTTTCTCTATTCAAGAACAATTCTATGCTTTTGTTGTCCTGGGGAATCCACTCTCAAGTGATCACCCTAGTCAAAATTGACTTACCTCTAGGAGTCTTGGGTTCTCGTCCTAGGTCTCCTTACTCTAGGTCTCCTAGCTCATTCTCAGGAATGATGTTTCCAAACTCATCTGTCTTGTCTGGTAAGCTGGTAACCACATACATGGTTCCTTCCTTATCGATATATGAACCCTCTTCGAACTTGACCACGGGGTGTTCAAGTCCAAAGGTTTGGTCTAGATTTTTGTGTTGGACCACTGGTCATCTCAGGCCATCCTCATAGATGCGAGCACCTAATTGGTTGGTCCTGATATATTCCAATTGTCTTATAGGGACCTTCTCGTGTTTGTAAATAGGCAGTACTGGAGGTATGTGTGGGTCTTTCCATGCTAAAAGACATTTCTGAGTCACTTGTGTCAGAACTTAGTACGTAGGGATAACCAATTAGTTGTTGTGCCCAAGACTTAGCTGTATGGTTGACATTAGTCTCAGATGATTTAATGCTTTGTCTATCCTTGTCTAGGTGTCTACTAGATCTCAGGTTCATAAGCTTTATCTTAAAGTCCTAAATTCCCCCTTTGTATTGCTCAAATTCTATGGAGTTCCCTTGGTTTCCAACAAACCCAAAATCACAACAAACGGATTTTGTATGAGAAAGTTATGCCAATTCAAGGTTCTAGGGTTAAAACAGGGAAACAGGATCCATCGGGGAGTACCTCAGAATAGGTGATACGATACAAGATTTTCCACGATACGCGATACCACAACAAATGCTACTACCTTAGATGATACGATACCACCAAGGTGATACCAACTTCCACGATACGATACTGCTATCCAGATGATACGATACTAGAAATGGGCATGATACGATATCTCTGATTGACACGATATGATACCAACTTCAGGATACAATACCAGTAGTTAGGACAATATGATTCCAGTCTATAAATGATACGATACCACTTGACCTCACGATACGATACCAAAAATCACACGATACGATACCAAAAATCACACGATACGATACTGAAGTAACTCACGATATGATACCAACTCTTTGAGCGATAGGATACTAAAGGATCAGACGATATGATACCAAAACAGGAGGCGATAGGATACCGCTCGATCGGTGATACGATACCACTTGACCTCATGATACGATACCACCGGGGTGATTGTGATCACAATACCAGCACTTGGCTATACGATACCAGAATGGTATCGCAATACCTCAAGTGGGTATGCACGATACGATACCTCGACAAGTATCGCGATACACGAGAGTTTTGGTATCGTGATACCAAAACTCAACTGGACATGGTACTTGGAGTTTTTGACACCAAAATTCAAAATTTTTTGCAATTATGTGTACCTTATGTTCTCCTTCTCACTCTTGTGTGCCTGTAGATGCAAAGTCACCCTTCAAATTCATGATATGACACTCACGATACCAGACGTAGGTCTTGTCACTCCGTGATATCGTCTTCCAGTTTTTGGGGTATTTTGAGCATATTCCACAAGTATTCTTCAACGTTTTAGCTCTGAACTCCCTCTGTGCTTCTTTCTCATAGCCGCAAGTGTGTTGAAAATGAAAAAAAATCAGAGAAGATGAAGATGGGGAGAAAATGGTGGTGATGCTGAAGATGAAGATGAAGAAAAACTCAGAAACTAAATTGAAAATGGTGATTTTTTTACCTTCCAATGTCGCTAGTCTACATCTTACCGTCACACGCTCGTCCTCCAAGCTCTCTCCTCAGCAACGACGCCAAATTTGGTGTCACTCTAGCACAATGGTAAGTACCAATGTAAGGAGCTTCACCTCATAAATGTCAATCCACGGAGACGTGAGGACTAGTATGGACTATAAGCAAGTGATGGCACAAGTGTGTGAGTGAAAGCACACAAGCATGCACACACATCCACACACATGCACATAAGGTAAGAGCAAAGAGTGGAACAATGGAAGGAATTCGATTACAAAAGAAATCTATTACAAGAGCTCAAATCTCTAACCAACTAACCTCAAAAATGAGCTCTCCAGCCCTTTTTATAGTTTTTGAGTGGTTTTGGCCTTGTCCAGACCTACGGAGTCTAAAAATTATGAAAATTGGTAGCCTGATACTTCTAAGACTCCTCAAGCTTGAGGACTCCTCGGCTTGAACAAATTGGAGTTACAAAAATGGAAAATGGTATTTACAATGGTTTTTAGTGATAAAAATCACTATTTTTATAGGGATTTCTTCTTAAAATTTGACATGTGCTTCCTGGAGCTCCCTACATGATCCTTCTTCTTGTGTTTCCACTTCCTTGATGTGCTTTTATGATTGTGCTTGACCTTAACTGTCAACAGCTTGACACCTAGGCAATGCATAAACTTGCTCATCTATGAGATAGCAAACTAAATATGTGACTGAGTAATGCATAAGTAAATCACGCATCCAACACCCTACTGATAGAGATCAACATCAAATGCATCTCCAACATCATGAAGGCTCAACCACAAATGTGTCTCCATAGGACTGGTAATAGGTTTGGAGTCTTCAAGGCCAAAATAGTCAATAATGTGTCAATATATTTTGTTTGACACAAAGCTAATCTACCATCAACCTGCATAAATTGAATGCCCAAGTAATGATACAAATGCCCCAAATCAAAAATCTCAAATGAGGCATGCAAATCAGCCTTAAGATAAGCAATATGCTTCTCATTAGGACCAATGAGCAACATGTCATCAACATAGACAACAATGATGAGAATCACATCATTTACATGCTTAATGTATAAGGTGCTCTCAATTGGACTATTCTCAAAACCTTGTGCAATCAAGTAGGCATGTATCATTTCATACCAAGCATGTGGTGCTTGTTTCAAACCATATAATACCTTTTTCAAAATGCACCTTTTGTTTTCATGCCCTTTTTGCACAAACCCATGGGGCTAAAATACGTACACTTTTTTATGCAATTCACCATTCTAAAATATAGTTTTAATGTCCAATTGATGTACGTTCCAACCATGATGAGCGAAAAGTGCACATATGCTATGAACAATAGTCATTTGGCATGCAGGTGCAAAGATCTCATAAAATCAATGCCTCTTTCTTGAGCATAACCTTTTGCAACAAGCCTAACCTTATACCTCTCAACTGTTTCATCAGGTTTATGCTTTAGCTTGTATACCCACTTAGTGCCAATGGCCTTCTTGCCAGGAGGAAAGTCACATAAAGACCAGGTACCATTCTTCATAACAACATCATATTCTGATTGCATAGTAGCCATCCAATTTTTAGAATTTTATGCATCGTCAAACGAACCAGGCCCATTCTCATCAGAAAGAATAGAGGCAGCCATAGCATAGCAATCTGATGCAAAGAAAGCACTACAAGAGCTTGAACGAGTATGATATGACAGAGGTGCATCTAATTTGCTATCTTGCAAAGTCTGCACCAGCAATTTAGGCATAGTTTTTTCCTCCTCTATATCAATTCTCTAATCAATAAGTGCATCATGTAAATCTACATCATAAATGGAATGATCTACATGATGATGTGAAACCTATAAAGGGTGAGAAATTTCCTCATTTGGACCAACATTAGACTCTCCACCTGTAAAAGAGGCTTCAAAGTATCATACACATCTTTGGAGCTAACCAATGTCTCCTTTTACATGAAAATAATGACTGAATAGCATCTTCCACAAAATCAGCATCATAGCTAACCAAAATGCATTTAGTATGTGGGTGACATAGACGATAGCCTTTGCTTTTAGAACTATAGCCAACAAAAATATCTTTCACTGCTTTATCATCCAATTTCTTGAGTTGTTGTTCACGCACTAATGCATATGCTAGACAACAAAAGATATGCATGTGGGAAACGCATGGCTCGGGACCATGCCAAGCCTCATATGGAGTGATAGACTGCAATGCTTTAGTGGGACATGTGTTATGTACATATGTTGCACACATAACAACCTCAAATAAGAAACTATGTGGTAAAGCCTAACTCTTGACCATACAGCTTGCCATCTCCATAATTGACATGTTCTTCCTTTCAACAAATCCATTCTATTGAGGTGTATATGGCACTGTATCCCATGTTCTGCGAGAAATTCATTAAAATAAAAAGACATATGTTCCCCCCCTCGATCAAAACAGAGGGTGCCCATTTTACATGCTAACAAGTTTTCAGCCAGAAGTAGAAATAGTTGGAAGAACATAAACATTTTGGACTTTTCTTTTAGTGGATATACCCATGCATGCCTAGAAAAACCATCAATGAAAGTCATGAAGTAAAGATAGTTCCCAAATGAAGGTGTTTGCATAGGACCATAAACATCGCTATGAACAAGTTTTAATTTCTTAGTAGCTCGTACTGAACCATCTTTTGGGAAGGAAGAATGCTGCATTTTTTCCAAGATACAACCTTCACACACATGTTTACTAGGTGCCTCAAGTTTTGGGAGAGAGGACACTATTTTGGATTTCTGCAGGCGTGGCAAACTAGCAAAATTCAGATGACCAAAGCGTGCATGCCAAAGATTTGAATCTGGCATAGCCTAATAGCCTTGAACTACACATGCTGAATCATTCACAAATTTTACATAATCTATGAGCTTATACAACCCATAGCATAAAATGCTAGAAGCAATAATGACATTGGCATTTGACAAATCATGAACTATACATCTCTCATCAAGAATTTTCACAACCAAGTCGAACTTGGCTAATGCTAAAAGTGATAACAGATTTTTCTTGATCCCTGGCACAAATAAAGCATCTGACAATGTAAAAGAACTACCATCAGCAATAGTTAGAATGATCTTACCAACTCCCATGATAGGATAAGATTAGTTCTTGGTGCATGTGATAGTATTCCTTATAGGGGCAAGCTTGAGTGCAGTGAAGAAACTATGTTGCAAGGTAATATGTTTGGTTGCCCCACTATCAAAGTACCAAACATTTGAGTCTACTATAGACATGCACTGTTCATGAGAAGATGGGGATGGTATGTGTGAATGTTTTACATAATGGTGCACTGGTTGCGGGTGAGGTTGGTGGCAGAAGGGATTGGGGAAGCTGGAAGTGTGAGGCGTGGGGGAGGTGCAGTGGGTGGTGATATGTCCATTGGTTTAGATGTGGTTGTGCATGAGGTGTCCACCATAGAAACAGGGATAGTGGGTGTGGTGCTTGTGGTGTCTGTAAAAAATTGTGATATTATGAGCGGTTGCTGGCATTGTGAAGAGCTATCCCACCAAGAAGGAAGTTGGGTTCCGTATTAGAAGGTGTGAAATGAAAGGTTAGAGCATAGGTGGGAGTGAACTTAGAGCGGCTAGGGTTGAATTAAGGATGAGAAAGGAGAACAAAAGTGAAATGAAAGGTTGGAGAGTAGGTGGGAGTGAACTTAGAGGTGGTTGGGATTGTAACAAGGATGGGCATTGATGGGTATGAAGATTGAGGTGGTAAAGTGGCTAGATAACCTATTATGGTTGATTGAGTGGCTGGGTGACCTGTCATGACTTTTTGAGTGGCAGGATGACCTAAGATGGGTTCGGATAGGGAGTTTATGGTAGAGATGGTATGGAACAAAGAGTTTGTGATGGAGGAGAAAAGTTGCAAGTGAGAAATCGAGTTGCAGGAATGTGAAGGTGGTTACCTCAATGGCAATATCAATGCCAAATACAACTTCCTCGATCCTAGGGGGTGAGTGATGTGGGGTGTGGAAGGTGGGTTTTTTAGGTAGGGTGATGGTTTTTGCAATGGTGATGTGTTGAGGTTCTAGGATCCTAGTAGAAGATGGAACGGGAAGTGGCAAGACTGGTGGGGTCTATACATTGGTTTTCGTCTTTAAGTTAATGGTTGCTGCTATGAGTGCAACTTCAATTGTAACTTGGGTCAATGTGGATGCTTTTGCTATCATGATGGGTATCTTGATGTTCTTCCTAGACATTTGTCGCCTACGGACATGTCATTCATCATACTGAACTCTAGGCCTGTGTAACATCTAATCAATTGATTTCATGATACCACATGTTTCCCCTTCCCCCTTGCATTACCTTCTATACATACTACATCCATGACTATAGATATAGCCATTAATTCAATGATCAATTGTGCCAATCAAGTAAGGCATGAATAGCAGTAGCTCACAATATGCAATGATGCTCTCAATGAGCAGACCATAAATTTATAGGAATGAATCTTAGACTTTGTAGCAAGCAAGCTCGCTTACAAGATCAATAAAATTCTTTACAACACTCACACAATGAACTAGAGTCCAAGATTCAAAACATGGACCAAGAAGCTATATGACTAGTCAAAATTCATTTGCACATTCTTTCAATCAAGAACACACCTGAGGCAGCAATCAGCCCATCTAAGATTTATGTTAGAGAATATACGAATCATATTGGAAGACTATGCCAACCTACTAGAATCTCATGACACATTATGAGAGGAAAAAGACCAATTATGAAAACAACAGGTAGTGCCCCTTCAATCAATAACTGAGCCCATGGTCACTACCATCAAACCAAGTGAAGTAGCAGAATTACAAAGGCAAGTACAAAAATTACAACGTAGACTTCTTCAATACGAATGACCTCCCTCACCCCTTGAAGTACTCGCACTAGATGAGAGAGTTGATATCTTGGTGGTAGAGACATTTGAGGAAGCATATCAACCATAGTCGTTACCTAGTAGTTGTGTAATGGACAAGGGACAAGAGACATATGAAACACCATGACCACCATGCCTAAAATAGGTAGAACATATTGGTTGTACCCTTGATAAGTGTGAACATCGAAGATACAGTGCTTAATTCCAAATATTTCAAGAATCTATCTCATAGGTGTCTTATCACCACTTTTGAACTGCAATATCAACCTTATTTTGTGCTATTAGATGATTACAATGCAGAAGTGTAGCACATCCAACCAACATTTGCAACTCAATTTCAATTCAAAGATGTACTAGAAAGAGCATGCAAAGGCACATCTTTCAACTAGATTGGCGCAAAAATGTTACTATAGATGTACCTAGAAATGATGCACATGTGGTCATATGCTCCCCTGCATATTCTCCATAACCCATGCTATGGCCCCATACCAAGAAGACCTTCGTGGCCAACATTCTCTATCAATGTTAGAAATAATGCCAAGTATGTAGATTGGTTAAATTAATGCTCTCTGGCACGACCAAAAGGACCAGCCATAGTGACATATATGATATCAACCATTTGCCATTGGATACCCTATCTCAAGGATATGCCTAATGTAGTTGCACAGATGACATTGAAAATCTTTGAACTGATGAGGGTAGTGTCCAAGACCTTCCACTACAACACATCGAGGGTATACCGAGGTTGCTATCGAGGAAATTGAACGGGCATGATTTCTTCACGACGTCGGTGTTGCAGTCGGTATAGGCATCGGAAAGAAAGCGCCGGTATGGCACCGGTATAGTCGTCGGTATGACCGTTGGATTTTCCGACGCTTATACCGATGTTCACACTGGCCATACCGGCGCATATACCGACGACCATACTGGAGCTACCGGCACGTATACCGACAACCATACCTGCACAAATTTTTTTGGGCAGAGTGTGTTGTCTTTTGCTATAGCATGATGTTGTTTAGCAAAAGACAATACACTCTGCCCAACTGAGTACATGTGTTATGTACTCTAATGGCAACCAAAACATAAACTTATATGAGCAAAAATGAACAATGATTCATGTACAGAAAGTCGTATATTCCATAAATGAAAAATGTACAAAAGTGTGGCAAAGCTTTTCCATATAAGAATCGAAGACAAAATTATGGTACATCATTGCCACATAGGAGTGTAATACAAAATTGTGGCGATGTGACAAAACACTTCCATATAGGAATCGAATACAAAATTATGGTTCATCATTGTCATATGCGAATGTGATACAAAATTATGGCATTGATCAAAATATTTACACCTACAATCCTGCAACAAAACATATGTATAAAATAAGATCAATTAATATGACATTTATAAACAACAACTAGAAACACAAAACCAAGATATAACTTTACCTAATCAAGAATATTCTCCCATGAGACGATTGCACTGCGTCCCTCTAAGTCTTGTAACAGTGCAATCAGTCCATGTCGATATCCATATGATTCTTCAGTTCGCGTTGGAGGACGACCCACTGCCAACTCCTATAGTAAATATGTAAAATGTTAGATGAATATACATAATATACTTAACACAAACAACTTCAATAATTAACATCATACTTACAAATTGGTAGCACATACTGTCGTATCTGCCGCTACCTAAATGCGACGTTCCAACCGTATCTAAACGTGTGGCCGCCGCATCTCTCTGTTGACGATACCGATCAGGAGTATGTTGATGCTCATCCTTAATCGATTCCCATTCTTCGGCATCTAACCATACAGGCTTCGGTAAGCCTGCTTTGAAAGCATCGCGAGCTTCCGATCATCGATGCGACATCACCTCGCATGCAGTATGTTGAATCCAATCGGAACTCACAATAGGATTGCCAGGTGCTGGCCGGTACTCTTCATATATGCATTGTGTGATATGATTTTTAGAGTCTCTATCCTGTTCGGTCCATTTTAACATTACTGAATGACCGAATTCGATAGAGCAGAGTTATCGTATACGTTGACACATTAACTTCCCCGTCGCATCCATAACTGGAGCTCCATTACGGATATGATATATCTTCGATTCGTCATGATCATGTGCACCCCAAGGTGTACGTGGAGATCGCATCTGATGCAATATGAAGATCTCATCTCATCCAATGTATATATATGCATGCTTAAGCTTGTATATATATGCATTCATGTATACATATGCATATGCATTCATGTATGCATATGCATTCATGTATGCATATGCTTGCTTGTATGCATATGCATGCTTAAGCTTGTATACATATGCATATGCTTGCTTGTATATGTATACATGTATACATATACATATACATATACATATGCTTGCTTGTATGCATATGCATTCATGTATGCATATGCATTCATGTATGCATATGCATTCATGTATGCATATGCTTGCTTGTATGCATATGCATGCTTAAGCTTGTATACATATGCATATGCTTGCTTGTATATATATACATGTATACATATACATATACATATGCTTGCTTGTATGCATATGCATTCACGTATGCATATGCATTCATGTATGCATATGCTTGCTTGTATGCATATGCATGCTTAAGCTTGTATACATATGCATATGCTTGCTTGTATATGTATACATGTATACATATGCATATGCATATGCTTGCTTGTATACATACATGTACATATACATGTATGTATATGCATACATGTATGCATATGCATATGCATTCATGTATACATATACATATACATATGCATATTAGAAAACATAAATATAAAGATTCATGTATGCATATCCCTCATGCATGTATGCATATGCATTCATGTATGCATATGCATGCATGTATGCATATGCATGCATGTATGCATATGCATGCATGTATGCATATGCATATGCATGCATGCATGCATATAAAAATTCATGTATGCATATGCTTGCTTGTATACATACATACATATACATATGCATATCCCTCATGCATGCATGCATGCATATAAAAATTCATGTATGCATATCCCTCATGCATGTATGTATATATGCATGCATGTATGTATATATGCATGCATGTATGTATATATGCATGCATGTATGTATATATGCATGCATGTATGTATATATATGCATGCATGTATGTATATATGCATGCATGTATGTATATATGCATGCATGTATGTATATATGTATGCATATGCATGCATGTATGTATATATGCGTATGCATGCATGCATTTTTGTATATATGCATATGTATATATGCATACATGTATGCATGCATGTATATATGCATATGCATGCATGCATGTATATATGCCTATGCATGCATGCATGTATGCGTATGCATGCATGCATGCATGCATGCATGTATGCGTATGCATGCATGTATGCGTATACAAAAAATATAAAAATTCATGTATGCATACAAAAATATAAACATTCATGTATGCATATATGTATATATGCATATGCATGCATGCATGTATGTATATATGCATATGTATATATGCATATGCATGCATGCATGTATGTATGTATGTATGTATGCATATGCATGCATGTATGTATGTATGCATATGCATGCATGCATGTATGTATATATGCATATGCATGCATGCATGTATGTATATATGCATGCATGTATATATGCATATGCCTCCATGCATGTATATATGCATATGCATGCATGCATGTATGCATATGCATGCATGCATGTATGCGTATGCGTGCATGCATGTATGCGTATGAAAATTCATGTATGCATGTATGTATATATGCATATGCATGCATGCATGTATGTATATATGCATATGTATATATGCATGCATGTATATATGCATATGCATGCATGCATGTATGTATGCATATGCATGCATGTATGCATATGCATGCATGTATGCATATGCATGCATGTATGCATATGCATATCCCTCATGCATGTATGTATGCATATGCATGTATGCATGCATGCATGTATGTATGTAAGTATGTATGTATGTATGTATGTATGTATGTATGTATGTATGCATGTATGTATGTATGTATGTATGTATGCATATGCATGCATGTATGCATATGCATATGCATGCATGTATGCGTATGCATGCATGCATGTATGCGTATGCATGCATGCATGTATGCGTATGAATGCATGCATGTATGTATGCATATGCATGCATGTATGCATATGCATGCATGTATGCATATGCATGCATGTATGCATATGCATATGCACGTATGTATGCATATGCATATGCATATGCATGCATGTATGCATGCATGCATATGCATTCATGCATGCATATGCATTCATGCATGCATATGCATTCATGTATGCATATGCATGCATGCATGTATGCATGTATGCATATGCATGCTTGTATGCATATGCATGCATGCATGTATGCATATGCATGCATGTATGCATATGCATGCATGTATGCATATGCATGCATGCATGTATGCATATGCATATGCATGCATGTATGCATATGCATATGCATGCATGCATGTATGCATATGCATATGCATGCATGTATGCATATGCATATGCATGCATGTATGCATATGCATATTCATGCATGCATCTGCATATCCCTCTCTCTCTCTCTCGAAAACAAAAATAAAGAGAGAAGATATTAGAAAACAAAAATATAAAGAAAGATAAAAGAGTGATATATGTTTTACTTACATTGATGTAATTTTTGAATCAAAGTTGTCAAAATCCACTTGAAGTTCTCCTTCGTTGAATTTCCAAAGATTTGATCTCAAAAATCTCTTGCAAAACTAAAGAGAGAAGATATTAGAAAAGCAAAAACATAAAGAAAGAAAACAGAGTGATACAATATGTGTGATCTACTTACCAAAGCGTCAGATCTATAAAAATAGAGGTGTGTTTAGAGAGAGAGAGAGAAGGAGAGGGAAAGAGAGAGAGAGAGAGAGAATTGTTTGTATCACGGTCGTCAAAATCCACTTGAAGTTCTTCTTCATCGAATTTCCAAATATTTGATCCCAAAATCTCTTGCAAAACCAAAAAAGAACATATTAGTAAAGACAAAACATAGAAAAATAAAAGAGTGCTACAATATGTGCGATCTACTTACCAAAACTTCAGATCTATAAAGATAGAGGTCTGTTTAAGAGAGAGAGAGAGAGAGGGAGAGAGAAAGAGGGAGAGAGAGGGAGAGAGAGTGAGAGAGAGAGAGAGGGAGAGAGAGAGAGAGAGATAGTGAGAGAGAGGGAGGGAGGGAGAGAGAGAGAGAGAGGGAGAGAGAGAGAGGGAAGGGAGGGAGAGAGGGAGAGAGAGAGAGAGAGGATGACAAACAGAGCTCTGTTGTTGGCGCGCATAAACCCGAAAGGAGAAGATCTAGATTCAAAACGCTCAGAATGACGAATTTTGGGTTCGGGCCCGGTTAAAAAGAGAGCGTCGGTATACGCGTCGGTAGTTTCAGCAAATTACCGACGCGTATACCAACGCATATATTGACACTTATACCGACACTTTGTTTCTGAGGCAAAGCGGCTTTCCCAAATTCTCCGAGGAGTATACCGACGCCGACAGCTGCCCGTCGGTACACTGACCGTCGGTATTCCCTCGATATGTTGTAGTGTTCCTCAATGTTAAAGCACCATAAATATCCACACCTCGTTTCAGAAAAGGCAACTAGGAATTAGTATATAATATGAGCATCACGCATCCATTGAAGGCTTTCTATTCCTGGTGTGCATGAATCAAATGCTTACCATCATGCTATAAAGAGACACTTGAAGAGATGTTCTCGATCGGATTCAGGGAATACCACTCAGAGGTATTCATCTCTAAATTAACCCACATGTTGTAGCTATTTTCTTTGGAAGAAGTCAGACACAGTGTGAAGAAACTTGGAGAAGCTTGTAGGAGGTAAAAAAGTGCGTTTTGAAGCGATGAAGTTTGGTCCAGCCAACTGGCACAAGACCAGCCCTTGAGCTTATGGAGACTCAAATAGACCTTATAGGCATGCGATAAGTGCAATGAAATTCACTATGTACTTTGGAGCATAAAGGAGAAGGATTCGATACAAAATAGATAGGTTCGCGTGTCGACTAGCTCAAAAAACTTACTATCTATGGAAGAGACAATGAACTTCAAATGCCCATAGCGACCACTATGATTACAATTAGAAAATATCCTTTTATGGGATTGATACACATAGGGTTTAGTGTATATAATGCACAAAAGTATAAGGAGTATGCAAAATATGCTATAGTAATGAATCAAACACTCAACGGTGGTACCTCCTATTTTTTAGGAATATGTAGAAATTGACACCTAGACAAAAAAACTAAGATTTCTCCCAATCTACTCAACAAAATGCAATGAAAATTTACAGGCATAAACTAGACACTAATATCTTTCCAATGAGTCATGTTTTATCAAATTTGATGCTCTAAAGAGAGAGAGCAACAGGCTCTGCAAGATTATTGTTGGCGAAGAAGATGATGCAGAAAATTGAAGGAGCAAGACAATGATGGCCACAAGTGTATGTATATTGCTTCCATGCATTGTACAAGTGATTTAAAGTCTTTATATAGACTCTAAGAGTGTTTGACGACTTCTACAAGTGTATTTTGAATTCAAATGAAGGTGGGAATGGTTGTTGGAGGGAATCAATTCACTTTCCTATGATCTAGGAAAAGTGAAGATCTAGTTTGATCTACTTTTAGGTGATTGATTGCTTGATTGATTACAACTCAACCACCACAAATTTGTGGGATTTGGGCTCTCTTTTTATACTTTTACATGTGTAAAGCTCAAGGCTTTTACAACCGTAAATGAACCATCAAAAATCTCTCAAAAAAAAAACAATAAATGAGCAAAGGTAAAAGAAGTCTCCAACGGATATTCTTTTGCCATATTCCAAACGATAGTTTTTTATGTAGATCAAATCCACCTCAAGCATAGTGTAAGCTTGATGTTCCAAGAGCTCCCCCTCAAGGTAAAGTATGCTTGAGTCTTCATTCTATGATAGGTTGAATACCTGCCATAGCTTTGAATCTACAAAGCTTTATTCCATCAAGTGCCTTTGTCATCATATCTGCTACTTTCTTTTTAGTAGGAATAAACGAAATGTCAATCTCCTTTGCCATGAGCTTCTCTCTGATAAAGTGGTAATGAACCTCTATGTGTTTGGTTCTTGCATGGAAAATAGGGTTTGTCGCTAGATGCATGGAACTTACATTATCTCCAAATTTGTGAGGTTTGGAGCTTACAAGTCCCGAATCTGTATACAATGCTTTTAACCATATTTCTTCTTGAGTTGTTATGGTCAAACCTATGTACTCTACTTCAAGTGAGGATAAAGCAACTGTAGTTTGCTTCTTGGAACTCCATGACACTAGCTTCGAACCTAGAAATGCGTGTACTTCTTCTATCATCCTTAGCTCCTACCCAATCTCCATCTGAATAGATTTTGATATCCAAATCTGAAGTGTAAGGATATAATATACCTTCATTTATTGTACCTTTGAGATACTTAAGTACTCTCTTAGCCGCATCCATGTGTGGTCTCTCGGTGAGTGCATGAATTGACTAAGCTCTCCCACACTATATGAGATGCCTGACCTTGTATGAGTATCATATATCAAGCTACCTACCAAACTTTGATACACTTTAATGTCTTCAATTTTCTCACCTTCATAAACACTAAGTTTATGATTCATCTCCAAGGGTGTACCTGTAGGTTTAGTGTTCTCCATTTTGAACTTGAGAAGTAGATCTTGAATTTGACATGTATACCTCTTCACTTATCAAACCATTTAAGAATGCATTTTTCACAGCAAGTTGGAGGAGTCTCCAATTCCTTGCAACAGCTACACTTATCAATGTTCTGATTGTGGTCATCTTTGCAACTGGTGAGAATGTTTCCTCATAGTCTATACCATGAGTTTGTGAGCATCCTTTGGCAAATAATCTTTCCTTGTATGTGCAAACTGATCCATCTGAATTTCTTTTAACTTTATATATCCATCTGCAACTAATTACCTTTTGATTCGGTGACATTGGAACCAAATCCCAAGTGTTCATCTCCTTCAATGCATCTATTTCTTCTTTCATGGCCTTTTCCCAATTAGGGTTTCCCTTTTCCTCTTCATAGGTTGATGGTTCTTCTAAAATTGAAT
This sequence comes from Ceratopteris richardii, assembly GCA_020310875.1. Taxonomy (NCBI): domain Eukaryota; kingdom Viridiplantae; phylum Streptophyta; class Polypodiopsida; order Polypodiales; family Pteridaceae; genus Ceratopteris; species Ceratopteris richardii. Next base: position 40,166,503 of record CM035424.1, read on the forward strand.
CTTTTGCCAAGTAGATTGAATGTTGTGTAACAAATGTGGAATCGTATCCATACCTTTCTGGTTGTTTCTTCTCTCTTGCTGATCTTCTAGGTGCTTGCTTGGAGCATTCTCCAACCTCTTGCATCTTTGCTTTGCCTTTTGACTTCCATAGCTTGTAATCCTTTTCCCTTTCATCTTGGTCATTGTCTGTATCACTTTTTGGATCTTGGACCTGTGCATCATGCTTGCTTCCTAATTGATGAGAATCAGAATCAAGATCATATGGTAGAGTTACCTTTTGTTTGTCTTCATCATACCAAGACCTCTGTTCTTCAAACACAACATCTCTACTTGTAGCGAATTGCTTGGTTGAAGGATCATATAACTTGTAACCCATTTGAGTTGAATCGTATCCAATACGCACTGCCTTTGTTGCCCTTTCATCTAGCTTACCTCTTATTTGTGATGGTACATGAACATAAGCAAAACAACCAAAAACCTTGCAATGTCCAAGACTAGGTTTTCTTCCATGCCATGCTTCATAAGGACTCATACCTTGAATTGATTTGGATGGTAGTCTATTGACAAGATACATAGCAATTGAAATAGCCTCTGCCCATAGATAATGTGGCAACTTCTTCTCTTCAAGCATTGTTTTGGCTGATCCAACTAATGTCTTGTTTCTCCTCTCAGTGATTCCATTCAGTTGAGAAGAGTACCTGGTAGTCACTTCCCTTTTGATACCTTCATCCTGCAAGAACTCATCAAACTCTTTGGAGAAGTATTCTCCCCCTCCATCAAATCTAAGCTTCTTTAGTGATCTACCTGTATGATTCTCCACATGTGGTAGATACTTTTTGAAGCAATCAAACACTTCATTCATACTCTTGATAACATATAGAACAATCCATCTACTATGGTCGTCAATGAATGAGACATAATACCTTGATCCTGCCAATGAAGGTTCTTGACTTGGTCCCCATACATCTGTATGTACTAAGTCCAATACGTTTTTGTGGATGTAGCCTTTGTGGTTGAATGCTTGTCTTTGTGCCTTCCTAATCTAACATGCATCACACTTGTTGATCATGTATTGCTTTGATATGTTCGGATGTCCTAGAGCACTTTGATCCCTGCATATATCCTTCAAGGTTCTTTCATTCACATGAGCAAGTCTCTTATGCCACACTTAAGCTCACTTAGGGTTTGAGACCCAAAAGTGAATAGAGGTATATTTATTGGATACGATATTTGTTTGAGATCCAATGGATATTCTTTTGTCATAATCCAAGTGATAGTTTTTGATGTAGATCAAATCCGCCTCAAGCATAGTGTAAGCTTGATGTTCCAACACTTAGAACAATATAGGATGCGACATTCAGAAGTCCTAGGTGCTAATGATTGGGAGCGGCTAAAGTTAGATCTAGCACAGAGACTTGTGTTAAAAGAACATGAGCTAGCTAAACATGTTCTACAATATTACACAACACAACCCCTCCAACAAAGGTCTATCAAGGATGATAGACTCGAGAGGGTAGAGTGTTAGCAGTCAACAAGGACTTAGTCGACAAGGAAGCATTAGGCAAGAGGGATAGTAGTGATAAGGTTCAGGAATTGGATTAAGCAGACAAGGTAGTCAACACAGATCAATCAATGAACATGCCTATCCATATTTTTTCAAATCAATCATCGAACTAAAAATGATTTTTATCACTACATCGCATTGTAAATATTAGTTATTAATCATTTTGACTCCATTTTTTCAAAGATGAGGAGTCTTGAGCTTGAGGAGTGTTAGAAGATCCCACACAATAATTTTCATAATTTTTAGAGCTCATTTTAGCCTCCAAATTAGCTTAGGAACCTAATTTTTGGCTACTTTTGACACTAGGTATGAACAAGTCGAGAGCTAGTCAAAAAACTATGAAAAGAGCTACAGAGCTCATTTTGGAGGTTAGCTTGTTTGAGATTTGAGATTTATAAGAACTCAATTGTAGCTTGAAGTTGGAGAATACAAGATTCCATTGTTCCACTCTTTGTCTTGCCTTGTGTGCACATGTGTGTGTATGTGTGTGCATGTTCATGTGCTTCTCACTCTCACAATTGTACATTCCTCTCGATCATGGTCGTGACACCATCCTCATGTCTCCACAGATTGACATTTACGAGGTTGATCTAATCATGTTGGTACTTTCATTGTGCTAGAGTGATAGTGAGCTTGTTTCTGAAGAATTTCTAAGAAACCTGCCTAACATTTCTTCTGTTTGTGCTCAGGTCCTTTGCAACTATAAAAATTTGATGGAGGCAAAATTGATCTCTTGCTCAACTAGGAATCTTCATATCTAAGATGTGGCTCATGATATGTTTGCCAAGTTTAGAAAAAGTAGAGGGTCTATTGCAAGAATACCTCCTAAGCTCAACAAGAGGTCGAATCTCCACTGGAACTATGATTAGTGGAGATATAGATGCAGTTGTACATGGGCTTTTCCGGGTCATATCAAGGAGGTCTTTTTCTAGTCGCTCATCATCCATCATGGTCTATGGACAAGTGAATTTGTTCAGTAACATTAATGAAGCGAATTGTTTTTTTTGTGGCAGGGAGGAAGATTTACATCACCTATTCAGAGAGTGAGTACATGCCAAGGATTTTTGGCACTACATGTGCAGTACATGAAGTTGATAAAAATTCAATACTTGGGAGATCAGAAAACCCCTTGGGGTCTTCCAAACACATGGACATTGCCTCGTGGAAAACTTGGAGAAGCCACACCTTGTGCTATATTTGGTTGAGTAGGAACTACAGGAAATTTCACAATGGAAAAATAACTTCTTATTTTTTATTAATAAACCTCGTGCTACATCGAGTCTTTAGAATATTATGCAAATGAATGATGCTCTAGAAGTTGGAAAAAGCGTAGAGGAAATCATGCTCAAACATCCTCCCAACTGGAAACATGCCCTGTTCTCTTTATACTCTATTGATAGACTGCGAATGTTTTCATAGGCTAGGTTTAACTTACCCTACCTTTTGTATCTTTTAGAACTAATGTTCCAATGAGCATACGGTTTATCTCATGATCATTGTATCTTATTGTATGACTCGGGTGATTTTGTTCACCATCCTTTTGTATTCCAATGGACAAAGGGTTTATCTCATGATCATTGTAACTTATTGTATAACTTTGGTGATTTTACTCACCATGCTTTTGTATCCTAGAAGCTCTCAGTCCCATAGGTGATGTGTGGGCTTTTGTCCCCTGCATAAACTGTACAATTCTCTTCACTAATTTACTTTCATGGTTCACTCAAACAAAAAGAGTGTTTATGGTCATACTTCTCTCATTTAAAAGAATATCTCTTACCTTCTTTATCAATTCTCTTCATTAATTTACTTTCATTGTTGTCTAAAAAAAAAGGAGTGTTTATGGTCACACGTCTCTCATTTAAAATATCTCTTGCCTTCTTATATATGTGGTTCTCTAGATAATTTGTACGGTTCTTGTATTTGTACCATGTGATAGAGACAAAATCCTTGTCATTGAGAAGGATCCTTATGGAGGTTGATGTGCTCGTCATGTGCGTGCTTTAACTACTTCCTCATATTTATATTCCAAAGGTTGCTTATTAGCTTGAAGAAGAGGTGAACAAAGGTAAGTTACATTGCCAACAAGGTCTTTTGAAAATCAGGGGAAGACTAAGATTAGAGGAGGAGGTTCAAAGGAAAAATCTTCAAATTTTCTTCAAAGACTGGTGGGCGGGGAAGGCTGACAAACCATCGAAAGAGATGTGTAGCATCCTCAAAAGGAAACAATCTAGGGAATCCATCCCCCTATTGGTCGATAACAATGGAACCGAATGCTGCACGGAAGTGGAGAATAGATCTATCATCATCGAGCACTTTACCAATCTTCTCGGGGTTATCAAAGGTAGATCTATACTTGAAGCAATTGTCAATATTTGGGAAGGCCTTGCTTTTGCTGAGGAGTCTGCTCAAGATCTGGTATTCATTAAGATCGACTTCGACAAAGCGTATGACAGATTGGAATGGGACTTTATTCTTCAATCATTGAAAGACCTTGGATGCGGCCAAAAGTTCACGAAGATGGTTTCCACTCTTCTTGGAAATGCTTCAACTAGAATAAATATCAACAGTAAGCTATCTGAGCCCATTCGTTTAAAAAGATAAATTAGGCAAGGCTGCCCTCTGGCTCCTTTGCTATTCGCTATCGCCTCGAATGGACTCAGTTGCCTTTTAAAGCATCACATGGACGCTGGCAATCTCAAGGGCCTTTCCTTACCTCTAAATCACAGCCAAATGATTGCGAGACTTTTTGTTGATGACATGAATGCCTTTGTCATAACGATATAAACAGCATTGAGGTGTTCTGGTGGTGCCTTGACACCTTTTGTGTGGCGTCAGGCTCAAAAATCAACCATGCTAAAAGTGCTTTTAGAGCAATCAGCGGACCTACTCCCCAATTGTTGGTGGATCAGGGATGTCAAGTTATCCCTAGCGGTCAAGTCTTTCGTCTCCTTGGCATTCCGATGGGATTCAACATCTCAATGGACCAGTGTTGGAACTAGGTGCTATCCAAGCTGGATAGCAAGCTGAATCATTGAAAAGGTATGCAAGTCAACTTGGCAGGGCGTGCTATGGTTGTTAACACGTTTATGTTGTCTACAATCATTTACTTTATCTCGTGTTGGAGACCTAAGGAGAAAGACTTGGCCAAAGTGGAAAGAATCTGCAGAAAGTTTCTTTGGACTGGGACCCCAACAGGAGGGGGATTCCCAAAATCAAATGGGAAACTTGCATTAGCCCTAAAGACTCAGGGGGCTTGGGAATTTTGGATATTGTTGGGTTGGTTGACAAGCTGGCGGCAAAGTGACTTATCAAGGCTTGGAGCAATAGGGAGTCCTCTTCGGCTAAATTGATCTTCAGAAACACGGAAGACCTTACCTTAGTCGGCCATCCTGGTTGGAAGGACATAGGGATTCTCACGCTTTTGTTCTCCCCCCACCCGGTGTCCCCTAAAGGCTCTAGCCTCGTGTGTTCCTTATGGAAGAATTGGAACAAGGCCAAACAGTTCATCAGAATCAATGATGAGTGGAAGTGGGCGGCAGGGATAAGACAAAATGACTCTATTTGGTTCTCAATCAGCTATCAGGGGGGTGGAGTCTTGGAACCTCCCAACTGCAAAGCGGCTATGGAACAAGGGGTTCAAATAGTGGAAACAACTCTGGAAACAAGAGACCAGCCAGTGGATTAGGTTCGAAGATTTGGATCCGAGACTTAGAGTTACCTTTGAGGAATGGACTCTTCTTCAAAGCAGGTGTTTAGCATGGGACCACTCAACTACCTGCCTTCTCTGCGATCAGGATCTTCCTTGCTTGGAGGGCCTCAAATGGAGCAATGGTAAGAAGCTATCCACAACCCCCAACTTCAAAGAGGATTTAGATGTCCACCACACTCTTAACAAGAGATGGTGCCTTTCTTGGACCAAACTTCGGTGGGAACTAAAATTCATGTCTATTTGGCACCCCCTAATTGAGGTCAAAAAATCCGTTCTCATGTGGCAGATCTTGCATAAAGGTATCTGGTCCAATGCAAGGGCTAACAAAATCTGTGGTGTGCCGCCATGGTGCAAGCGTTGCCATCGGTGCATCGAAGATTTAGCTCACCTGTTCTTCGACTGCCCCAAGTCCCGTGTTATCTGGCATCACGTGACCCGAGTACTGAGACTCACGCACCAAATCAACTGGCAACAGGTGATGTTGGGTGAGGCGGTCGGCTGCTCATCGAGGCTGTGGAATGCCATCAGAGGTGAGACTCTCTGGAAGATTTGGAGGGAGCGATGTGCTGTCAATTTTGACCAAACTCCTAAGGAATGGTCGATCGAGAAATCCTTGTTTCTCCTAGGTAACAGAATCTCCCGAGATAAGAGATCTCCATCGTTTAGACATCACTGTATTTATCTCCTCGAAAACAACAAGTTGAAACCCAAATGGGTCCCACATGAGGGTGATGATAAATTTATCCGCCTCATTTGTAATGCCCTCTAGCTTGCCTTACTCCTCCCCTGCATTGTGGGATTTGGGAGGTCCCATGGGCACTAGTCCCATTCACTTGTAACTTTCTTTCTTTATTTTAATTAAAATCCGGGAGACTAGGCTAAGGCCGAACTTCCTTTTATTTAACAAAAAAAAAGGTTGCTTATTAGCTGGGCTACATGACATGGAACCGCTTGGCATTAAATCCTCCTGTTTATCCTACAATATACAGATCTCTGTTTATCCTACAATATACAGACAAGGTGCAAGACGTCTCATGGAGACTCGAGAGTGAGCGGGTAGGCCACCCTCATGAATCATGTCCCATGTGTAATTACTAGCTACTTTCGATGATCTGCCAAGCGGGTTGATAGGTGGACCGTAGATGAGAACATATGGCCAATTGGAAATTGAGCGACGCGCAAGCATGTGTATGTGTGTGTGTGAGAGAGAGAGAGAACATATGACAAATTGGAAATTGAGCGACGCGCAAGCATGTGTGTGTGTGAGAGAGAGAGAATGTTATGGACTTTTATATGCAGAGAACACACCCAAGAGCTCCTAGTCCAAATGGGTCCAAGTGCAGAAAGCTGGAGGGTTCCGTGTATTTTGTTGCCTCGGTCCGCTGCGGCCCGCCAGTGGCTTAGAGCTGAGCTTTCCATTGAAGTATAGATTCGTTTACGGCCTAGAAACAAAAAAATTGTGGAAGTACGCTGCTCATATGCGAAAACAACATTTGCGCGTCGACTCTTGAGTCCCGAATCCGTTTTGGAGATATCACATCGAGTAGTCATCCATTATTACTCGTGAGTGGTGAGTCCTGTGTGTATGTTTCTTCTCTCTGGACGGAGATTTTGCTTCTCAATTATATATGTTTCATCAGTTCCATGAGCTTTGAGCTCCTCTTCATCATTTTCTGTTTCACGTATCCTATATCTCACACCCAGAGATTTAAGCTCTCTCTCTCTCTCTCTCTCTCTCTCTCTCTCTCTCTTATGGCGACTGGCCATGCTTTTTTACTCGTGAGTCCTGTATGTTTCCTCTCACTGAAAGGTATCTCATAAGTTCTATGAGCTTGAACTGCTCTTCATCATTTTCTGTTTCACGTCGCTTAGAGCTCACTACCAGAGATTTAAGCGCTCTCTCTCTCTCTCTCTCTCTCTCTCTCTCTAATATGGCCATTGACCATGTTTTTTTTTGCCTTTCAGCGCACCAGACATTTGTCCGCCCTCTCTCTTCCAGAACGCGCGGCAGAGCTTACTCTCCTTTCCACAGTATGCTGCAGAATGTACTCTCCCCCCCTCCCTTCTTCCTTCTCCGTGTTACGCTACAGGACGTGAATTTCTCTCGTTCGCTTTCGCTTTCGGTTTTTTACTCCTCCTCATCAGTGCTTGATTTCATGAGAGATTCCGACGCAAAGAGGCCAATTGCGAAACCGCTGTGAGTGTACAAAACTTACAGAACATGGAATCGGGAAGCCACTCTAGTTCATCCCCCATCTCTCTCTCTCTCTCTCTCACACACACACACGCACACACACTCACTCAAATCTCCCATGTGCTGCTCCCTGCGTGGCCAACATGAAGCTGCGCAATCGACATAATAGCACTCTATTTTGTCATTATCCCGTCAGGGCATCCATTTGGAGTGAAGATGAAAACCGGGTGCTGATGTTCATCCCATTTGAGCCAAATTTACTAATCTTCAAGGCACACACATATCCGTACCAATTACATTCTGAATCTCCTTCACATATTTGCCATTTACATTGTAAATATTCTTCTACAACGTTAGAATTTGAGAAGGAAACTTCAAATAACACGCATATAACTTGAAAATCCATTAGGTTTGAGTGTGTAAAGTATTCCTTGCATTTTTTTTTTCTTTGTTTTCCATTGAAGTTCAAGTTCCATGTTTTATGGCATACGGTGGATAGCTATTGTATGTAGGTTGATTGAGCAGCTGTTCACTTCAAAGAACGAGTAAATGAAAAGTGGTGAAGTCTTACAATATTGATGTAAGAAAACTTGTTACGGAAATTGCTTGCAGGAACGTACAGACACTCCATAGGATGTGATAAGTAAAAAGGACATTCCATAGGATGTCATAAAAAAATGGAGTAATATATGTACATTTCATGGAGCACCTAAGAGGAAACGCAAAGATGGTCATGGGGAAAAGTTGAGATGTACAAGATGGGATATTGAACATGGATCTCCAATGCATTTGCTCGAGCGACCAACTTGTGTCAACCAAGGTATTATTTCCATTCATTCTATAAATCTATTATGAAGTCTTCTAAAAAGAAAAAGAAAACAACTTGTTTCTCTCATCTCAAGTACACAATAATAGTTATTATTGCGCGTAATAAATATAGATATTTTTATCATGATGGTACTTGACCTCAACATTTTACTCAATAGTTTTTCTCCATAGTGATGCAAAAATATGGAATGTGAACACTAATATATTGTTTATTCTATTTGAGAAAAAATAGAGAGGAACAATAATTTCACAAAATATTTTATTCACTACAAAGAATATGGGCGCATAGCGACAGTTAAGGCGACACAATTTCGTCGCTACAAAATTGCAAAATGCATCGCAATGAGCGTCGAGTGCGGACCGTCGATTAAACGACGAGCCAAACGATATTTTTTTCAACGTGTGGTGCGACCGGGTGTGCGATGCTCGCATAGAGCATCGCTAATGTGACGGTTTTCAAAAGCCACGCTCAAAAATGTCACTTATGCGATGCCAATTCCAGTGGTTTTTAGGACGCGTTACCATCAGTTACATGACGGTCTGTTGATGGAAACAATTTAAAACGTTGGAGGCTCTTCGATTGGCATTTTCATGCATCTGATCGAAGAGCTCTCCAACGTTCACAATTGCGTTGTGCTTACAAGCTGAAACAAGTATATGCAGAATTGTTGTTTTGCCTAAGCTCTCTCTTATTGTTTCTCTCTGTTTCTCTCTTTTTACACCTTTCTCTCTTTGAATTCTCTCTTTCTCTCTCTCTCTCTCTCTCTCTCCCTCTCTCTCTCTCTATCTCTCTCTCTCTCTCTTTTCTTTCTCTCTTTATTGCAGGTTATTCAAGAAGCTAACCAAGCAAAAACTATGGCTAACTATTGTAAGTACAATTTCTATTCTTTGTATATCACCTGAATTGTGCTATTTTCATTAGATAGCATACTCACACTTATTGATATGCACTTATACACTTATATAGGATGAAGATGCACTTTCACACATATACACATGCACATACACACACATATATACACATAGATACATGTGCACATACACTTAGACATACACACATATACACATGCATATGCACAAATATTTCTACAACCACATAAAAAGACTTACATGCATGCATTATTGCATATATATATATATATATATATATATATATATACACACACATAAACATATATGTAAATACATGTATATGCACATCCACATGCATGCACATGCACATGGATGCAAATGGAAATGCATCAACATACACATGCATATACATACATTATACACATATATACACATATATATGCACATACATACACACACATATACACATGCACACACACATGCACATACCTACATATACACATATACATGCACATACACACATATACACATAGAGTTACACATATACATGCACATACATATACACACACATACACATGCACATGCACATACTCATACACACATATACACTTACACATGCACATGCACATACATACATATACACACACATACACATGCACATACATACATATACACACACATACATATACACTTACATACACACATATGAATGAATTATATAATTAAAGTATTAAAACACATGCTTAATATAAACAATAATAACAACAATAGAACAAAACTCTTCATTACTTAATACCATACACACAATTCAAAACATAACTAAAATGAAAAATATATAGATTATATATATATATATATATATATATATATATATATATATATATATATATATATATATATATATATATATATATATATATATATATATATATATATATATATATATATATATATATATATATATATCAATGTAAATACATATAATACAATGTCATAATCAACTAGAATCCTAATCATCATCATCATGATCATCAATCATCAATCATCATCATCAGCAGCAACATCATGATCATCCTCATCCTCATCATCATGATCACCCTGTGATGATCGAGATCGTCCCTCCTGTGTCTGTATCTCCACCTCATCCATATCTATCTCTCCATAATACTCCTGTATTACATATAACAATCATAAATAAGTAAAACAATTAAACCATTCATAAAAATAAAATAATTATATAAAATTTAATAATACTCACAAAGGCATCCGGATGATCTCGCATATACTCGCTCAAATGCCAATATCCAAAATATGTAGCAAACTCGATCTCATGTTTCGTAGGATATCGGCCATAATCCTTTCACTGCATTGAAACAAATAAAAAAGATTAGTTTCTTGCATTTTAACTAAAATAAAAAATATACTCAGAATAACACATATACTTACAAATGTAGCTACAAAACCATTATGGCCCATTTGGCCTAGGTGCGATGTGTGTGTCCCGACTCCACTCTCTTCTTTGCAGCAGCTTGTTTATTTAAGAAAAAAGAAATACATAAATTAAATGTAAAAAATTACTAAAATATATGAAAATTATAAATATAAACTATTAATTTGTGTACCTTCTGCTGAGCAAATGACTCCTAAAGACGTAGCTGTCTACGAAAAAACTGCCACGTCTCAGGTGGTATGTTAGGTCGCCTCTTATTTTTTTCCACCATACAATATCTCCTGTTAATTTAATCTCAAACAAAAAAAAAATCAGAATACATACACATATATACACACACATACACATACACATACCCACATACACATATACATGCAAACATATACGCATACATATATCCCACAATAATGTGTATTTGTGTATATATGAATATGTGTGTATATGTAAATGTGTATATGTGAATATGTATGTATGTGTAAATATGTAGATGTGAATTTTTTGTGTATGTAAATAATCAGATTATTAATATCAAATACCATTATTTGTAGATTTTGATCAATCAGATGGAACTACACCACCATCTCCTCATTGTGCAACGACTATATACTCTAAGTATATCAAACATTTAATTTTAAATATATTTGATGGATACATAACTTATATATTTTTTTGTTTCTTATTATGTGCAGATTCTGATCAATCAGAGGGTACTCCACCACCTCCTACCCATGCAACGACTTCACATGTGTCCTCCGATAGGAATTATGATGAATTTTACTATCAAGAGCATATTAAATGTTGGTGTAACTCTTGTTATGGCACGTATCGAAGACCACGATTGGGATGTATTGAACATGAGGCAGAGTATGGTACTTTTGAGCATGCACCATCACCTGGTCAACGTGATAATGCTTGGATATGTATTATATATATATATTAATGTCATTATTTTATTCAAAAACCATATACAACATCAAATTACTGTTGATATACAGGAATACTTGCTCAATGATGATGATGATAATTTTTCTCATAATGTTAATATACCTCGTACACGTCATGGACTTGCTGTTGATCAATTACAAGGAGAGGTTTCTAGAAATCCTCTTCCTCCTAGCTCGTTTAGAGACTGAAACGGCTGGAGATTATCCATTGCCAGTTCGTGATCGTTCTTTAGTACAAACATATGATAGAAGAAGATATGGCGGATGGAATAGAGGACCACTTCCTTTAGATGGAGAGGTTTTCAACTTTTGGGGTAATTGCTATATGATTGCTCCATCCACTATTACTAATGCTGGTCGTGGTCTCCTTATTGTAGAGGATTTGTATGTGCCTCCGAACTCTGAAGTCACTCTTATGTCATTTTGTGGTCCTATATATGGATGGGGAGATTGGAATCGACTTTCACGTTATGTTCAAAGCATGAGTACTTATGGAATATGCTTGAACGCATCATCCCTTACTAGTAGAAGGATTTTACATGCAAAAAATGAAAGATTATATATTGATGGAAGACCTTATACACATGGAAATATAGCAGGTTTAATAAATAGTAGTCGAGGGTTACATAATAGTTCAAGGACTAATTGCACATTTGAGGAGCGTGAAAATAGTCATGAATCACCATACATGAGTAGAGATGTATCAAGATACATAGTTGTGAATGCTATTACTACATTACATGCCGGTGATGAACTATTAGTTAATTATGGATGGCGTAGACCTCCAAGAGCACCTTTTAGCTAGAGAGAATAGAAATTTTCGATCCATATTTAATAACTTATATACTTAATTTTATATTTAAAGTTTACTTTTTATTCATTTATGGAATACTAATGAATTTTATTTATATGTGTAGATTCCAACGTATGATGTTGATGATATTCCTCCACACCATTCAGAATTGCCAGTAAGACCTCATTTATTAGAAGCTTCTATGAGGAGGCTACGCAAAAGTAATCCTATGGAATATGCAAGGTTGAAAGATCTATATTCAAAAGACGATAAAGTACAAGATTTGTGTGACAATGATGAAGATGATGGCATGACAGATTTTATTGAGGATTGTTATCAAAATGATAGTGAGAGCATTGATATTTCTAAAAATGAGAAATATCTTTGAGAGGAATTTCTAAAGCATGTATATGAAGGAAGTCGTTTGACACGACTAAGTGCGAGCTTACTTATTCTCAATCTTCAAAATCGTTTTGGATGGAGTAATGTATCTGTTTTGACACTATTAAGGTATAATTTTCAAATTTCTATCTATTTATAAATATACGCATATATATATATATATATATATATATATATATATATATATATATATATATATATATATATATATATATATATATATATATATATATATATATATATATATATATATATATATATATATATATATATATATATATATATATATATATATATATGCATATATAAACATACACATAATATACATGAATGCATACACACATATAAACATACACACACATATACACACATACACATGTTATGAGAGTAAGGTCAAATTATACATAGCTGTATCGAATGAAGATGTTTTGTCCATCTAGCCTTTAGAATTGTCCACCCAACCTTTAGAATCTTCTTGACACATATGTTTCTCCTATTTTAGTCGACCTAATACCTGTGCTGCTAATTATACAAATATTAAATAGCAGTTACCAAGGAAGGTATTAAGCCACATGTAAAATGGGAGGAGCAAATTTATCTTGAAGATTTTGAAGGATGGAAAAATAATTTTAAAGGATGGGCGAACAAAAAGTGTCCATTCAATGCAGGTTTTTATTCTTACTTTAGATAAGGTAAGAACAAGAACTTGAATTGAATGGATACTTTTTGTTTACCCGTCTTTTAAAACTATTAATGCATCTTTCAAAATATTCGCAAAAAATTTGATCCTTCCATTTTACATATGACTAAATACCTTCCTTGGTAATTTCTATTTAATATCTGTAAACAGCTGAGCAAGACAGGTAATAGATTGACTATAAAATGGGAAACTGCCAGACGATTCAATGGTCTAGATATGAAAATCTGCAAACCACAATATACAAAAAACAATTAAAAACAAAATCAAATATACACAGCTACACATGCATACATACATATACATACTTATGTACACATTCATACATACACATACATACATACATACATACATACATACATACATACATACACATGTATACACACATACATATACATATATGCATACATATACGCATACGTATATATATATATACATATACACCTATAAAACACATATACATACATATATACATCTACACATACACATATGTATACGCATGCACATGCATATTCACATCCACATACACATACACATAAGCATACACACATATAAAATTATATGCATATATATGTATATTTATTTATTTGCTTTTTTTAATATATCTTTTTTTTATGAACTTACAAGTTATTATCTGAAAAGTTTTTACCAAGTCAGAATATTCTTCCTACCTCACATGATGAAATGAAGAAGATAATCAACAATCTTGGTATAGATTATCAATGTATACATGCATGCCCTAACGATTGTATTTTACATAGAGGTGAATATGCAGACTCTTTGACATGTCCCAAATGTCAATCTCCTTGATATAAGGGTGAAGAAGGTAAAATCCCAAAAAAGGTATTGAGACATTTTCCATTGGCTCCACGGATTAGACATATGTTTCAAAGCCCCAAATTATCAAAGCTTTTGACTTGGGGACATGATCATAAAAGTACTTGTGGAATAATTAGAATTCCTCATGATGTTTACGATTTTCTAGGCTATGGTGTTTGTTTTTATTCAATATGCATGTAAATAAATTTGATTTAATCTAATTATATTTTTATCATTTTCATGATGCAAGAATATCTACTAAGGGTTATAAAGCTTGTCCATAATGTGGTGATTGGTTGAGATCAATCTATATTAAGAATCTCAACAAAAATATTTATCTTCGACATCGACGAATCCTACCTGATGATCATCCATTAAGATCTAAAAGAGAAGCGGTCCATTTTAATGGAAAGCTTGAAATAGGTCAGTATCCAAAAACCTATGACACCTATGGATTGGTATAAAAAATGGACAGATGGACCTCTGATAGATCCAGAATTAGAGATCTTCAATGATGATTCAGATAATGAGTATGTGAAGAGAGGTAAAGGAAAATTGGCCGCAGAGAACATATCAATATGGTATTTTTTGGAGTATTGGAAAGAGTTAAAAGTATGTCATCTTCTTGATCCTATGCATATATTCAAAAATATTGGTTATTCACTATGGCAGCATCTTCTTGGACTAAAAGATACCATAGCATCAAGGAATGATTTGAAAGATAAAAAATCCAAACCAAAGTTATGGCCATTTTTTTATAGACATCGACAAGAAACGACTTATGCACCTGCTCCTTGGGTACTTACAAAAAAAGAGATACAAACTATCAAGAATAGAATTCAATTGATTAAGACTCTTACAGGATATGGAGCATCTTTTCAAAACATGTTTAATATGGATGATAAGAGCTTATCTGGGTTAAAGACCCTTTGGTTATCGATGGATGTACAACGAAAGGAGTATGAGATGTGATCTATCGTCTTGGATCACTTATAAGGTAATTATGATACTTTTATATTTAATATGTTTGAATATTGAATATCTTTTATTTTTGAATTAACTTCTTTATAATTGTTTTTATGGTATGTATAGGTGGATTAAATCCAAAGAGATTGACAAAAAACTCGATCCCACAGAAAAACGTGAATGCAAAGAGCTACTATGTTTGATGGAAAAAGAACTTCCTACTTCATTTTTTAATATTCAGGTTCATTTATTAGTCCATCTTGTAGATGAAATAGAGATTGCAGGTGTTGTCAACACTCGATGGATGTTTTGGGTCGAGCGATTTATGGGAATATTAAAAGGTTATGTGCGATAAAGAGCGAAACCAGAAGGATCCATGGCAAAGGGTTGGATGTTTGAAGAGTGCATGTATTACATTAGTGAGTACCTTGAAAGAGTTCATGAAGAAGCTCCATGTGCATGGACCAACGAGTCTTCTTCAAAAATAATAGATGAGGTATTATCAGGTAAGGGAGTTCCATTCTTATTTATATTTCAAGAAAAAAATGATGTTTCTACTTTTTTAGCATATAATAGCGAATGCATGCAAGCATTCCTTAGTGAGTACGAACAGGAACTTCAAAATCTCCGAAGTAAAAGGCAAAAAAACAAAAGATATAGACGTAATCTCGATAATAATGAGATTACAGATATATCTTCTTTCATGGATTGGCTATATAGTGGTTTGCAACGCGCCAATGCAAATAATGAAGAAATCTCAGATGAGCAGAGAGAGCTAATGATAGGTTGTGAACGAAAGGTAATTTTATTTTAATAATATTTTATTTTTTTCTTATATGTATAATAGTTTCTATTTACTAATTGAATTTCTTTTGTAGGCTTGAATTCTCACTAATATGTGGGCTTTTGGACAGCATATTAGAATCAAAGCCATTGATTCTTTACGTAAAACAGAGGATTCTGGTATTGTTGCTTCTTTCAAGCAACTATCACGTGTTAGCTCAAAAGACATGAACCTTATAGATGGCGAACTTGGTTATGTAGGAACTATTGTTGGTATCTGCGAAGTTTCATTTCGTACATTCAAACAGGTAGAAAAAAGTTTATATTTTTTATGATAGATTTAGTTATTTTTTTAAGCACTTAATAATGGGTTTTTGTTGTTATATATTTTGATAGGTCATTTTGAAGGTTGACTGGTTTTGAGCCGAGTATAAAGGTAGTAATTCCACATTAAGAAAGGAATTATCTGGGTTTTGGGTAATTGATTCTTCCAAGGTAATGTGAACTACTAATGAACCATATATTCTTCCTAGGCATATTGAACAAGCACTTTTTTATAAAAACCCAGATGCTCATCCTTGGTGGCAAGTCATTCATGTGCAACCTAGAGGTAGGTCATTGTTTGAACAATTTATTGTTAGAGAGATCGAAGAAAGTCCTCTTGATGATTCAACATTAGATACTGATACATCAACATTTGAAAGAGAAATTAGAATCATTATATGTGATAATGATACTAATCTTTTTGATGAAGAGGATAATTCTCTACATGTTGATTCTACTGATGAGGAAGAGGAATTACCAGAAATAGATATTAATCCATCAATAGATGATGTGACTCATGAGAACATAGATTTAACAATAGAAGAAATAAATGAAATCAATAAGGATAATGAAGATGAGACTATATTGATGTCTTACCAAAATGATGGCAATAATGAAAACATATGAGCAGATTAGATAGTAAATTCTACTCTAGTTATCGATCAATAACTTGAAGCCTCTGAATGGATATCAGATAATAGATTAACTTGAATAATGATGAATCCTACTAGAGAGATGAAATCATGTTCTTTTAAGTTAGAACATGAAGCTCGGGGGTATGCCTAATTATTTTATATATAGATTTATCTTTGAGGAGCAAATTTTTATCATGTATGTATGCATATGTGTGTGTATTCATGTGTATTATATGTATACATATGTTAGTATGCATATATATGTATTTCATGTATATGTATGTGTGTGCATGTGTGTGATATATGTATACATGTGTTAGTATGCATATGTGTATATATGCATATGCATTCATGTAAAATATTCATGTATTCATGTAATATATGCAAGTGTTTATAATTCTGTACATGTATATATGTATATGTGTCTATGTGTAAATATGTACATGTAAATATGTATGCATGCATATATATATATTTATGTGTGCATGTAGGCATGTATATGTGATGTGTACATGTATATATGTATGTGTCTATGTGTACATGTAAATATGTATGCATGTATATATATATTTATGTGTGCATTTATGCATGTATGTGTGATGCATAATATATCTACTCCATTTTATATTTATGTATGTGTATCTACATGATGTGTCTATATCTTTATATATATTATGATCCTCGTTGATTCGAGCAGCTATATATAGAGGCATAAGGTTGGGAGGAGAGACATCTCTCTAGTAGGACGTCGGAGGAATAGATGCAATGTGTACATATACTTCAATCATATGGCCAAAAGGTTCAATTAGAGTTTTTAAATTAGGGATTTTAAAACCCTAATATCAAAATTAGTGTTTTCAAATTAGGATTTTTGAATTAGGATTTATTTATTTATGCGTATGCATGTGTTGTGTATGTATGTGTATCTATATGTGCATATGCATGTGTATATATGCATGTGTATATGTATATATGCATGTAAATAAGATTATATGAGTCTATGTGTGTGTACATATGATTATGCATGTGTATGTGTATGTGAGTATGTGTATGTGTCTAGTGTATTCATTATATGTGTGTAACTGCATGCATGTGTATGTGTGTGTAAAAATGTGCATGTATGTGTGTGTATGTATAAATGTGCATGTATGTATATATGTGTGTAAATGTACATGTATGATGTATATGTGTGTGTATGCGTATATTTGTACCTCTAGTCTCACTCTTTTCTCTCTCTCTCTCTCATATACATACATACATACATAAACACACATACTCATATCCACATATATATACATAAGAGCAGTGCATACCGTGCATTATCGTGACGATGAGCCATAAGTGTCCGCATCTCTTTTAGACACCACTTATGCGATCATCCTGTCCCAAACTCTGTCTCAAGTGAACTAAGTATGTATTTTTTATCCCTCTCAGCATGCTCACTACAAAAAAAAAAAAAAAAGTAAATAAAACATAAGATATTTATTTCAATTTATATGTAAAATTTATACTTACTTCCATGGTAAGTGGACAAGGCACAGGTAAAAGTCGCATAATCCCGCATTCTTCTCTTGAACTCCAATACATTCCCTATGTACACAATGTTCCCCTCTCGCTCTATATCGCACTATAGTCCTAAGGTGCCTATGCATGTCCTCATAGGAAACTTTGCTCTCCTATCATGATCTGGAGGTCGTATAGGTGTCCTGAAAATAGATAGATAAAAATAAATAAAAATATGTGTTATAATGTCATCAAAAATTTTATGAAAAAAAAAACCTATGAGCAGATAGCTGTCTTCCTGCATGTAGAGCCACAGAAGAGCCCTCCTCTGATCGCTGGGTAAGCATCTGGATCGTATAATCCAGCTCATCATCAGACATCTCTGAGTAATCATGCATGATGGCCCCTAGAGCATCAAACGGAACTCTTGCTCACATAAGACTTTTTATGAGAGTGAGTTTCGCCTTTCTCTCTCTACTAGGATCCATAATACCTAACATATAAAACAAAATGGGTTAGAAATCAATATATATACGTGTACATATGTATGTGTGTATGCATTAAGTATGGGTATGTATGCATGTGCATTAGGTATGCATATGTGTGTGTATGCATGTAAGTATGTATGTATGCATATGCATATGCATATGCATATGCATTATGTATGCATATGTATGCATGTATGTGTATGTGTGTGTATGTCTCTCTATGTGTGTGTATGCATATATGTGTGTGTATGTGTGTATGTGTGTGTGTATGTGTGTGTGTATGGTGTGTGTATGTGTGTATGCATGTGTATGTGTGTGTATGCATCATTATGTGTGTATGTGTCTATGTGTGTGTGTGTCTATGTGTATGTGTGTGCGTCTATGAGTGTGTATGTGTTTATGCGTGTGTATGTGTCTATGTGTGTGTATGTTTCTATGTGTGTATGTGTATGCATGTATGTATGCATATGCATGTGCATTATGTATGCATATGTGTGTGTATGCATTAAGTATGTGTATGTATTGATGGAGAGTGTTAATCTCCAAAAGAACAAGCTATCCTTGGTATTAGACCACCTCTAGACCAAGAACAACTTTAGACTCCACCAAATTTTGAAAATAATTACCAACTTGTCAAGAAATTGTCTATTCTGGAAAAAATCAAATTCTCAGAAAAAGTTTGCTGCAGATTAATCACTCATTGACTAATCAATCCTCCAAAGTTTTTTATAAAACTTTGCACAACACTTCGCCTTAAGGTTGCGCAAGTTCTCCACGTTAAATTTCTCAAAATGATTGAGTGTACTGTGAGAAATGTGTGAAACACTTTACCTATGTCTGAAACAGCTTCTTTGCAATGGCGACTTTGACACCTGTAACTTCTTAGCTTTGGTTATCCCAACTTTGAACCCGTTTGATCAAGATCTTTTAGCCATAGATGGCTTATCTCTCAACTTAGATTTTAAGCCCTCACTTGTGTAAAACTTTACACTGTGGACTGAGAACTGTCCATTTCTTCGAACATGAAATATGCGCCTGTTTCAGAAGACACTTGGAGCTTTCCACATACAAATGTTCCTATCTAAAATTCTCTCAGTCTGTTTGCAATTAGACTCTTAAATTCTAGCCATAGATAGATTAGCTATGGACTTAGATACGTGCAAAAAGATTCCTCAAAAGATTAAGCACAGAAGGAGAATGGGAGAGAAGATCGACGCGTAGAATTCTACTACATTTTCTTCTTCATTACTTTTCATACATATGGTTGATGATACATACAATGTTCATCACCTCTTCACCTATTGTCTTCTCTATCTGATCTATATCACTCTCTCTTACTACGAATACATATCTGTAGATATATATACGAGTCTAACTCGTCATCTTTTTCAAATACATTGAACTATTTACAAGAGTAATATACAAAAGAAACATTTCTGATTTTATTCTCTTCCTTTGAAAGTAATCTTCATCCTTCCACATATCTTTTCACTTTTGGACTTCATGTAATCACTTATTGATGATTGCTCTGCTCCAACAGCTCCCCCTCAATCTTCAATTGTGATTACCTGCATCTTCTTTATTCCTGCCATATCTTTAAACCTCTGCAACTTAGGTCCATCCAAACTTTTAGTCATCATATCTGCAAGTTGATCTTTTGTAGGGGTGTGTATGACTTCAATTTCCTTCTCAATGACCTTCTCTCTCAGGAAATGATACTGTATTTCAATATGCTTAGTTCTAGCATGAAACACAGGATTAGCTGCCAAGTATAGAGAACTCATGTTGTCTCCACAAACAGTAGGAGTACTCTGAACAACATCAAAAACCTTCATAAGTGTCTTTAGCCATATTACCTCTTTTGCAGCTTCCACCATACCTTTATATTCTGCTTCTGTAGATGACAAAGCAACTGTATATTGCTTCTTAGAACACCATGAAATCAATTTGTCTCCTACATAACACAAGTATCCATGTGTTGATCTTCTATCATCCACATTACCTGCCCAATCTGCATCACTATATATCTTCATTCTTGTATCAGAAGTAAATCCATAGTACAACCCTTCTCTGAGTGTACCCTTGATGTACCTAAGTACTCTTTGTCCTGCAATCCAATGTTCCTTTCTAGGACAATGCATAAATTGTGAAAGCACACCAACTGCATATGACAAATCAGGCCTTGTCAATGTAGCATAAATCAAGCTACCAACCAGACTTTGATAGAG
Source organism: Ceratopteris richardii (assembly GCA_020310875.1). Lineage (NCBI taxonomy): Eukaryota > Viridiplantae > Streptophyta > Polypodiopsida > Polypodiales > Pteridaceae > Ceratopteris > Ceratopteris richardii. The sequence goes on from CM035424.1 coordinate 40,187,682, forward strand.
TTTCATATCTCTGAACTCTTCTCCTCCAAACCTAGACAATTTATGGTTCACTTCCAAAGGTGTAGGTGCAACCCTGCAATCTTCCATTTTAAATTTGGTTAGCAAATTTTTAAGATACCTTTCTTGAGTCACATATACTCCATGTTGAGTATAGGAAATCTCCATTCCCAAGAAGAATGATAGGTTCCCCAAATCACTGATTTTGAACTCTTTCTCCATCTGCTTCTTAATCATTTGTATCCCCTTATCATCTGTTCCTGTAAGTATTATGTCATCAACATAAATACACACATAAATGAATCCATCTTCACTTGCTTTGACTAGCAAGCTACTATCTGCCTTTGATGCTTGAAATCCAAGATCATTCAAGAATTTTACAAGCCTATAATTCCATGCCCTTGGGGCTTGCTTTAACCCATACAAAGCTCTCTTGAGCTTACACACATAATTTGGACTCACTTGATCTTTGAACCCATCTGGTTGCTCCATGTAGACTTCATCTGAAATGTAACCATTCAAGAAAGCATTTTTTACATCTAATTGAGATAACTTCCAACCTTTGCAAGCAGCAATTGCTATGAGTGTCCTGATGGTTGTCATCTTTGCCACAAGACTATAAGTCTCATCATAATCCACTCCATATGTCTATGCATACCCTTTCACAACAAGTCTAGCTTTGTACCTAGACACACTTCCATCTGCAAATCTTTTAGTCTTGTAAACCCACTTACAACCAATGATTTTCTGACTATTAGGTTTAGGAACCAAATCCCATGTTTGATTCTCTATCAATGCATCATACTCCTCTTGCATAGCATCTTCCCAATTCTTCTTCCCTTTAGCTTCATCATATGTAGATGGATCTTCATCTGCTTTTACCAAATAAGCATAATCTTTAGTAGTCAAGAATGAGGTATCATAGCTATACCTTGTAGGTTGCCATTTGTGCCTAGATGACCTCCTAACTTCTGCACTTCTTGAAGTTTCTGGTTCATCACATTCTGGATCAAACCTTGGCCTCTCTTCTACTTCAACCTGTACTTCATTGTTCTCACTTTCATCAAGTAATTGAATCTTTGCTTTACCTTTTCTTTGTTCCACTACTTCTTCATCATCTGCATGTACATTATATTTACCTGCATACCAAGTACCTTGCTCATCAAATGTAACATCCTTGGATACAAGGAATTGCTTTGTGGATGGACTCCACAACCTGTATCCCATTTGCTTATCATCATAACCAATGAATACATACTTTTCTGCCTTAGGCTCCAACTTATGCCTCAATTGAGATGGCACATATGCATATGCCAAGCATCCAAATATTCTGCAATGATCCAAGGTAGGTTTCTTACCCCACCAAGCTTCATATGGTGTCATACCTTGCAAAGCTTTACAAGGCAATCTATTGACCAAATAAGTAGCTGTGTTTACAGCCTCTGCCCACAAATAATTTGGACAATTCTTCTCCTTCATCATGGACCTTGCAAACTCAACAAGAGTCCTATTTCTTCTTTCTGCTACCCCATTTTGTTGAGGAGAATACCTGCAAGTAACTTCTCTCTTTATACCTGCATTCCACAAATAATCATTGAACTCATTTGAAAAATACTCTCCCCCTCCATCTGACCTTAGTCTCTTTAATTTTTGACCTGTAATCCTTTCTGCATATGCATGATAGTGTTTAAATGTATTAAACACTTCTGACTTTTCTTTAATCACATAAATTGTGATCCACTTGGTAGCATCATCAACATATATGACATAATATCTTGAACCATTTATACTAAAGTCCTTTGAAGGACCCCACACATCTGTATGCACCAATTCAAGTCTTTCTGAATACATAAACCCATGCTTGGAATAGGATTGCTTATGAGCCTTACCTAATTGACATGCCTCACATCTGTATGTCATGTGTTGACCTGCAATGTTAGGCAATCCAAGCACTGAATCATTGTTAATCATTTCTTTAATACCTCTTTCATTAAAGTGTCCAAGTCTTTTGTGCCAAAGATCCAATTCTGACACCTTCTGCTCTCCATATGTGAACATAATATGTCCAACATTTCCTTGTACCTTCAATGTGAAGAGCCTTCCTTCTTTCTTTCCTGTAACAACCTGTTTATACCCTTGACTAGGGTCTTCAACATAAACTCCATCATTGGTGAACCTTACCTCATATCCTTTTTCCACAATTTGACCTACACTGATCAAATTCTTTGGAATTGTGGGAACATAAAGTACCTTACTCAGAAGAGTGCTCCCATCCTTAGCTTTGACTGAACCAATTGACTTTACCTTATGCTTTGTATTATCACCTGTCTGGACTGTATGATTAATTGCATTATGATCTAGGTCAGTCATCAAAGCAATATTTCCACTTAAATGATTACTACATCCTGAATCAATATAGAACACTCTCATGTCCTCATGTGAGGTTTCACATGTATTCATAATGAGAGTCGAATCCTCCTTCTGATCTGATGCATAGTTGTAGTAGGTGTTATTATAGGATTGATTTTGGAAGCTTCTTCCTCCACCTCTTCCAAAAGAATTCCTACCACCTCTACCTCTGAAGTTTCCTCTTTGAAATCTACCACCTCTTGCTCTTTGATTAAAGTTCTGATTAAAATTACCATTGTTTTGATTATTGTGCCAACAATCATGAGATAGATGATTGGTCTTACCACATATCCAACAAGCTCTTGCATTATCTTTGTTGTTTCTTCCTCTTCCTCTACTTCTGCCACTTCCTTTTCCTCTTATGAAATTTGCTTGGTTTGATGTACCTTCTTCTTCACCTGATTGTTGCTTTCCTTTGTTAGCTTTCTTCTTGTCTTTAGAATACATTGCATGACCTGCACTCTTATCAATATCTCCTTTGACATCATTCTCAAAGGTTAGCATATGACCTAACAATTGATTCAAATCAGGAGTAAAGTGATCTAATGAAAGTTCTGTAGATAAAATGAAAGGCTTCCACTTCTCATCTCCTCTTAGCCCTGTGAGTATTTGTCTTACCAATTTGTCTTCTTCAATGTCTTCATCCACTGCACCTAGAGAATCTGCAATGTCCTTCATCTTTGTCACATAATCAGAGATTGATTGTGAGGCCTTCTTCTTGAAAGTAGTAAATTCTGCCCATAGTGAAGCCTTCCTTGATTTGGTTGTGTTTTGGAAATGCTCCTCCAAAGCATTCCAAATGTCACATGCACTTTCAAGTCCTCTAATGTGAGGAAGCAAATAGTCATTGACTGCCATGTAGATTATGCTCCTTGCTTGAGCATCTTTCTTCATCCAATTCTTCAAGTCTGCAAGCTCCTCCCTAGTTGGAACACTAGGATCTCTGAATTCTGGCTTTTCTTCATCTCCTGTGATGTATCCTATCAGATCTTTGCTCATAAGATGAGCTTCCATCCTCATAGACCATGCAGGATAGTTCTCTCTATCCAACTTTTCAATTTGGAGACTATCTCCCATCTTTACTTCACCTGTAGTTTCAAATCTTTAACCTTTATAGATAATGAATGTACCTTTACTTCGAATGTTGCTCCTTCTGATCCTTTTGATACTCTTTGTATGTCTTCCTTCAATCTTTCTTCACACTTTAACCTTTGCACCTTCAAGATGTAAAGATTTATATTTCTGCAGTAGTCGGAGTCTTCTTCACTTCAATTTTGACACAACCTGCTCTGATACCACTGATGGAGAGTGTTAATCTCCAAAAGAACAAGCTATCCTTGGTATTAGAACACCTCTAGACCAAGAACAACTTTAGACTCCACCAAATTTTGAAAATAATTACCAACTTGTCAAGAAATTGACTATTCTGGAAAAAACCAAATTCTCAGAAAAAGTCTACTGCAGATTAATCACTCATTGACTAATCAATCCTCCAAAGTTTTTTATAAAACTTTGCACAACACTTCGCCTTAAGGTTGTGCAAGTTCTCTACGTTAAATTTCTCAAAATGATTGAGTGTACTGTGAGAAATGTGTGAAACACTTTACCTATGTCTGAAACAGCTTCTTTGCAATGGCGACTTTGACACCTGTAACTTCTTAGCTTTGGTTCTCCCAACTTTGAACCCGTTTGATCAAGATCTTTTAGCCATAGATGGCTTATCTCTCAACTTAGATTTTAAGCCCTCACTTGTGTAAAACTTTACACTGTGGACTGAGAACTGTCCATTTCTTCGAACATGAAATATGCGCCTGTTTCAGAAGACACTTGGAGCTTTCCACATACAAATGTTCCTATCTAAAATTCTCTCAGTCTGTTTGCAATTAGATTCTTAAATTCTAGCCATAGATAGATTAGCTATGGACTTAGATACGTGCAAAAAGATTCCTCAAAAGATTAAGCACAGAAGGAGAATGGGAGAGAAGATCGACGTGCAGAATTCTACTACATTTTCTTCTTCATTACTTTTCATACATATGGTTGATGATACATACAATGTTCATCACCTCTTCACCTATTGTCTTCTCTATCTGATCTATATCACTCTCTCTTACTACGAATACATATCTGTAGATATATATACGAGTCTAACTCGTCATCTTTTTCAAATACATTGAACTATTTACAAGAGTAATATACAAAAGAAACATTTCTGATTTTATTCTCTTCTTTTGAAAGTAATCTTCATCCTTCCACATATCTTTTCACTTTTGGACTTCATGTAATCACTTATTGATGATTGCTCTGCTCCAACATGTATGCATGTGCATTATGTATGCATGTGCATTATGTATGCATATGTGTATGTATGTGTCTATGTGTGTATGTGTATTCATGCATGGATGCATATGCATGTGCATTATGTATGCATATGTGTGTGTATGTGTGTGTATGCACTATGTATGCATTATGTTTGCATATGTGTGTGTATGCATTAAGTATGTGTATGTATGCATGTGCATTATGTATGCATATGTGTGTGTATGAATGTAAGTATGTATGTATGCATATGCATATGCATTATGTATGCATGTATGTGTATGTGTGTGTATGTATCTCTATGTGTGTGTATGCATATATGTGTGTGTGTGTGTGTGTGTATGTGCGTGTATGTGTGTGCATGTTTGTGTGTGTATGTATGTATGCATGTGTATGTGTGTGTATGCATCATTATGTGTGTATGCTTCTATGTGTCTGTGTGTGTGTATATGTGTGTGTGTATGTGTGTGTGTCTATGTGTACGTGTGTGCATCTATGAGTGTGTATGTGTTTATGTGTGTGTATGTGTCTGTGTGTATGTGTATGCATGTATGTATGCATATGCATGTGCATTATGCATGCATATGTGTGTGTATGGATTATGTATGCATATATGTGTGTATGCATTAAGTATGTGTATGTATGCATGTGCATTATGTATGCATATGTGTGTGTATGCATGTAAGTATGTATCTTTGCATATGCATATGCATATGCATTATGTATGCATATGTATGCATGTATGTGTATATGTGTGTATGTCTCTCTATGTGTGTGTATGTGTGTATGTGTGTGTATATGTGTGTGCGTGTATGTGTGTGTGTATGTGTGTGCATGTATGTGTGTGTGTATGTGTGTATGCATGCGTATGTGTGTGTATGCATCATTATGTGTGTATGTGTCTATGTGTGTGCATCTATGAGTGTGTATGTTGTAAGGCGCCGGATTGGCATTATGTAAATATTATATTTTCCTATACTGCATGTACCGAAAGGTCGTAGCGAAGTGTTGTACCCTTTTTATCAATTAATGAAAAGACACTACGGTGGCTCTCCGGTAGGGAGGAACGTGATCGCCAGACTGTATGTTTGGGCGATTTGCAGCCTGTGGAGATGCCGTAGTGCAGCGTTCTTAAACTCTGAGTACTGTAACTCTTACTTTGTTAAGTTACATTAATTTGTGATTAACACAGAATGTTATGTTATCGATAACAAGTCTGTGCGACGATAATTACTAATTCTTATGTTACCTACTGTGAAAAAGCTTAAACAAAGTATGAACACTAAACCTGTATAGAGAATTCGGTACTAGGTAATAACGTACTGCTTACTTGATGAGTTAAATGGGAAAACAAGATTCAAGGCCTTTGATTTGTCAGACCCCTACCATCCCCAAGAACCCGAAAAGAGCTTAAAATTGTCTGTGACGAAAAATGCACTTTTAACACTGGCGCCGTCTGTGGGAAGATGGCAATGGATTGAGAATAATCAGTAAGGTGGAGCAGTACGTAAGGCAAGTGGTGCAGAGGTGATATATGCCGGTTACTTGGTCCAGCGAGTCTTATCCGAAGTATAGGAGAGACGAGCATCCCTGGGCGGTACCAAATTTATTAGGGACACCCCTAGGTGGTAGAAGTGCAGATCGGATGAGCCTAGTTGTCGAAGGATCGGAGCCAGTTACCAGTGATTCCGGCACCAGTCCAGTGACACATGATGAGATTTTGGTAGATTCTAGTATAATTCCGGTGCATTCTGAAGAAGGCGCAGTAACTCCGGAGTGTACAGGGATGCGGTCCTCAGTTGATTCGATACCATCGGCTCAGAATTTGAACCTTTTTGGGGATAAAGTTGTGTTACACAGAGAGATCGTTGCCGGTGAAAGTATATCTTGTTTCAGTGAAAGTTCGACAAGTTACGGTGAAAGTTCGGTACTAGTTGGTAGCAATTTACAGTTTTCCGGTGACAACGTGACACTCCCTGGTGGCTCTTTATTACGTACACCACTATTTGGGGCAAACTTGCCTAACTTTGATACCAAAGCTGAGGATAGGCTATTTGATTTGGAAATACGTAAAAGACTCAACGCTATTTTTGAGTCGGAAGGTGAGCAATCCGATAATACAGATTCTGAAGGACAAGAGACACCTCCTCAAAACTCAGAAAACAGCAACGATACCGCTAATAGTACAATGAGTGGTCAACAACAGCAACAACACTAGCTACAGCCACCTCCACTTTGCTCGGTTCCAACCGGGGTGACTTACACAAAGTTCGGTGGATTTCCAGGTGACGACATTGATGCACATGTGCGAACCTTTGAGATAAGTTATGCAGTGCTAAACCATCCACCCGATCTCGCGTACAAGGCCATCGTATTTTAGGCAACATTAGTCAATGAAGCAGTGAGGTGGTTAACAGAGTATGATATCAACCATTTCGTTAACTATGATGCGGTAAGGGATGCGTTTTTACAGAGGTTCCGGTTGAAGAAGAATCCTGCTGAAATCTTCGACTATTTGCAGAACAATTGACAGAAGCCGCACCAGACTGTTCAAGAATATGCGTTGTTTAGAACTCATTTAAGACAATTACCTCCAGCACATGCTAATTTACCGGATGATGTTATAACCTAGTGGTTCATTAATGGTCTGACCCCACAGGTAAGACAAATCATGATCATTCGCTGTGTGGGGGCTATGACACTAGATGCTGTTATTGCGATGGCCCTGCAACTAGAGCATAAAGTTGGGGGATTCACCGAAGACTTGGAGTGGATGAAAGCCAGTAAGAACGTTATAGATGATCGGGCTAAACAGATGTATTGCACTAAGTGCAAAAATCCAGGGCACACCAGTGCTACATGTGCCCTTAACCAGATGTATTGTGCCATCTGCAACACAACCGGACACTCAACAGAAAATTGTACGTATAATGCTAAAGTGCAGGGACGAGCAGCTGTCAACGCTATTATACAAGAACCAGGTCAGCCAGCCACCCATTACGTGCCACCACAGATGCAAAACAATCAGTCGCAAGGATACAGAAATTACCGAGGACAGCGGAATACTAATTTTAATTCAAATCGATGGCAGGCGGGTACATCAGCGGACGGTACTTCCCTGCCACCACCTCGATGTCACTTTTGCAGTGAGATTGGCCACATCTGGATATTTTGTAAGGATGCAACAGAATACGACAAAAGGAAGAAGGAGCGTCAAAACCCGATGACCAACATGGTCTATATTTCACCAGTGGAATCACAAGCAGCAGTGGTCCAGACAAGATCGGGTAAGCAGTTACAACCAGCAGCTGAGGTGTTCGAACCTGGTATCCGTGAGCAGCAGCGAATGTATACAAAGGCTAGTCAAGGGACCGCTAAAGAGCCAACTATGTTCCCCGATCCAATTCCAGTGACATAGGTTCCCCTGCCAAAGGCGAGATCGAATGAAAAAAATCCTAACCTAGTTACAGTAGAATCATCCTCCGAATCGGTGAGGAGTACGATTCAAACAGATCAGGTATGGGAGATTCTATCTAAGGCTTCAATTACACTCTCATTGGGACACTTTCTCGCATTGGTGCCAGGAGTTAGGCAGCAATTTCAACAACAGGTCAGTCTTGGATCTCCCGGTACTCCAGCGACTGCAACAATACAACCGGAAACTGATTCTACGGTGGATCATTCAGACCCATTAATCACTGTCTAGCATAAAAATCAAAAGATTACTCAAGTGCTAATTGATGGCGGTTCGGGTGTGAATATAGCAACTGTAGCCCTCTGCAAGAAATTGGGGTGGACCCAAATCGAGCCCATTCAATTTTTTGTCAGAATGGGAGACCAATCACGAGTCCATCCGGTGGCATTAGTATGGAATATCCCGATTACTCTGCAGGGTACCACGTTCAAAATGACTTCTCTAGTCTTAGAACTACCAGAATCCAGCCTCGACTACAATCTCTTTTTCGGTTGACCATGGTTGAAACAAGCCAAAGTTGTACAGGATTGGTCAGCGCAGGAATTGACTTTCAAAGATAATCACCGTAAATATGTTGTTAAACTCGATGCCATCCAGCCCTGCGAGCTTCATGCCAGACCATATGTAGCGGAGTCGGTCCACATGTTGGATGGCTTATCTGGCGATGAGGAAGAGGCGTTTCAGAAGAACAATAAAGATCTGATCTCCTTAGGTACTGTAGATCTTTAATCAGTAGCGGACAAGAGTCCGGCAGCGTGTACGGTTGTTCCCATGACCAGAGAGGCGGATGCAGATGATAGTGTTGCTATGGATGGAGCCACCCTACATCAGCTTTTACAGTCAGCTGACGATTTGGTGAAACCTCGACAATTAGGCTATTTGATTTGGAAATACGTAAAAGACTGAGCGCTATTTTCGAGTCGGAAGGTGAGCAATCCGATAATACAGATTCTGAAGGACAAGAGATACCTCCTCAAAACTCAGAAAACAACAACGATACCGCTAATAGTACAATGACTGGTCAACAAGAGTAACAACAACAACAACAACAACAGCAACAACCACCTCCACTTCGCTCGGTTCCAACCGGGGTGACTTACACAAAGTTCGGTGGATTTCCAGGTGAGGACCTTAATGCACATGTGGGAACCTTTGACCTACATGTCGTATGACTACTGTTCGGAGCATCTGTGCACTTGCAGCTCATCATGGTTGGAATGTACATCAGTTGGACATTAAAACAGCATTTTTTAATGGTGACTTGCATGAAGAAGTGTATGTTTTTCAACCCCGTGGCTTTGTGCAGAAAGGGCATGAAAACTAGGTGTGCAGATTAAAGAAGGCATTATATGGTTTAAAGCAAGCACCACGTGCTTGGTATGAGAAGATACATGCCTATCTGATGGCACATGGTTTTGAGAACAGTCCAACTGAAAGCACTTTATATGTTAAGCATGCTAATGATGTTCTTCTAATCATTGTTGTCTATGTTGAAGACATGCTGATCACTGGTCCTATTGAGAAGCATATTGCTGATTTTAAGACTGATTTGCATGACTCATTTGAGATGTTTGATTTGGGGCATTTGCATCACTATTTGGGAATTCAGCTTATGCAAGTTGATGGTGGAATGGCTTTGTGTCAAACAAAATATATTGACACATTATTGTAGCATTTTGGCCTTGAAGACTGTAAGCCTATTGCCACTCCTATGGAGACAGGTTAACGATTGAGTCTTCATGATGCTGGAGATGCATTTGATGCTGTTCTCTATCAGCAGGCTGTTGGATGCTTGATTTACTTATGCACTACTTGGCCAAATATTCAGTTTACTGTCTCACAGATGAGCAGGTTTATGCATTGCCCAGGAGTCAAAGCATTGGTAGGCGGTTAAGCGCATCTTTCGCTACTTGAGTGATACTTGGCTACTAGGGTTGTTTTATCCCAAGGGGGGATCACTACCACCAGATTTGCATGCTTTTTCAAACTCTGATTGGGCTGGTTTCTATGACACTTGTGTGTCCACTAGTGGCTTTTGCTTCATTCTTGGTAGCTCATGTATATCTTGGTTGAGCAAGAAGCAGCCTACTGTGGCCACTTCTAGTTGTGAGGCTGAGTATAGGGCAGCTTTCACAGCTACTGTTGAGTGTGTGTGGCTCAGACGCCTTATGGCTGATTTGGGTGTTGGTCAAACTTCTGCCACCACCATCTTCACTGATAGTCAGAGCGCATTGGCAATTGTGAGGAACCCTATGTTCCATGCTCGCACTAAGCACATTGAGGTGCATTATCACTATGTCAGGGAGAGGTTCTCTGCTCGGGAGATCAGCTTGGTATGTGCCCACGCAGGAGAACATTACAGACCTTTTCACAAAGGCTCTGCCTAGGGAGAAGTTTGAAGCTTTCCGCAAAGCTTTGGGCTTACTCCCTTTTTGGAGTGATTTCCACATAGTTTGGCACTTCCTTATACATGAGTGCCAGCTCCTTGTTCACCGCATCACTCCCAGGGGGGATTTGTTGATATATTTAGGTAGTGATGTGTGTGAACACACTAGGACCGTCGGGGCACTTTTGCCCCTCTTTAGGAGGTTTTTTTCCCACGCCTTGTATATACGCCTATTTCCCTAATGGGCTACTTATCTTTGTACATTCTTTAGTAATACATTCAGTATTGTGTGTTGTGCTCCAAGCTTCTTCTTCTTCCTTGTGTTGTTCGCGTGCTTCCGCAGATTTCTAACTCCAACAAAAGTGCGATTCACAAATGATCTCAAATTGCTATGAAAGTTGGCATGAAGGTAAAAGGCATCTAAATATTTTCAACCTTTGTTTGGAGACCACAAGGAGGGCCCAAAGAAAAAGTAGGTCAGTTTGTAAAACATATACTTGTTCTTTGCTATCACTCATATATTCCAAATCCAAAATTTCAAGCAATTCTATGTACTATTCATACACAAAAACTGTGTTTCTTTGAGATCAGAACTGTCACATCATAGTGCGATAGTGTTCAAGCAGAAATACTACTTGTAGTGTCTTGAATTACTACAAAAATGGCAAATGCAGATGGAATGAGTCAACTAATGAGCGATAAGTTAGACAAGAACAACTTCCATGTTTGGAGATTCAAAATGATGAATTTCTTGGTGGGAAAAGGCTACAAGAAGTACATCAAAGGACAAAATAAATTCTCTTTAGTTACCAGAGAGGACTCGAAGTGTGGACCAGTTAAGAGCATATGAGGAATGGAATCAAGGAGCATGAAAGGTAATGTATTGGCTATCTATTAGCATACATGATAGCATATTGGGAACATACAGGATGTCAAGGCTCCAAAAGAGGCTTGCAACAGTTTGGTCACATTGTATGAGACCAAAACAAAGGCACATAAATTTCAACTCAAGGGCGAGCTACATACACTAGAGAAAATGGCAGTGGGTAAGTGACTACACCCTAAAAATCAAAAGCATATGTGAGATACTTGCATCTATTGGCATGAATGAAGATGATGATGATAAGGTGGAAGTGTGCCTTTGTGGTTTATGAGCTACATATAAGCAGTTCAAAACTTCTATACATACCACAGAAAATATTCTGAATTTTGCTGGTTTTGTGTCCATATTGATTATTGAAGAAAAGAATCTTGATGAGGGCTCAAACTCCCAAGGAAAGCCTACTTCTGAGTAGGTATTCTACTGTGGCAAAGGAAGAGGCAGAGGTAGAGGTTTTAGAAGTCGAAGAGGAAAGAGTAACCAAGACCAAGGTCAACATAATAATCATGCAAGAGGTAGAGGGTAGTTTTGAGGTAGGGGGAGCCAAAGAGGCCGCAAAAATTTCCAACAAATGATTCAAGTAATGGCAGTAAAGGATGCTAGAATTGTGGTAAACCTGGACACTTTGAATGTGATTGCAAGTTGAAGAATCAAAATAACAGAAGGTGACAAAACAACTGCATCCACAAGTGTAGATGATTGTGAGAAGTTGTTCATGGTTCAACATCATATGATGAATATGATGTCTACTAATATTTCCAAATCGAATGGTAATGTCTGATATGTTGATTTAGGTGCTTCAAGTCACATGACCATCATATGGAATGCTTTAGTAGTCTGCAAAAATTGCCAATCCCTGGATATGTTGAAACATGTGATGACACATCACACCCTATTGAGCATACATGACACATAGCATTGTCTATGGAGGACGGGAAGGTAAAACATCTTGCTGATGTGCTGCATGTTCCAAATATAATAAAGAATCTAGTTTTTGTTGGACTAATGGTTGAACATGGATTACAAGTCAAGTTCAATGCTAATGGGTTATATGTAGATGAGTACAAATAGGATAAATGATTGATTCCCGAAGGAAATAAAGTGGGCAAGATGTTCACTTTAAATGTGACAATTTTTGAAATGAATGCTGCCATGTTTGCAAACATGCATGAGTTATTGTTCATATAGAGACCTAGCACAAACAAATCGGACATGCAAACCTGTAGATGCTAAATTGATGCAATCAAAGGAGATTGTCAATGGACTACCAAATTTCAAAGTTGCAAAAATGCAAAAGGTATGTGGAGCATGTCAATTTGGTAAACACTCAAGAGCATCATTTCTCCATGACAAGCATCTTAGTGAGAATGTGCTAGAAATAGTACATACAGGTGTTTGGGGTCCTACAAAAGATCACATGTATGGGTGCTTGTAGGATTTACATTACTTTCATTGATGACCATACATGAAAAGTATGGGTATATTTCATAAAAGAGAAGAGTGAGGTGTTCACTCGCTTTCAGAATTTTCAAGCTATGGTGGAAAAGTAGACAGGGAAGTATATTCAAACATTAAGATCTGATGGAGAAGGTGAATATATGTCAAATGAGTTCAACAAATTTCTACAAATTCATGGAATTCGATGTCAGTTTGAATATCTTAATCATAATCTCATGGAAGAAAAAACTTCCCAATATTAAATCAATGTCATAAAGCAGCATGTACTCTTGTTAGTTTAATGAAAATGATATCCATGGATGATGATAATTTTTATCTTGTCCATAGCAAAAGATTAATCAAAGGGAAGTTGTATCCACCATCCCATACTAGTGATTCCTCCTTCCAATCCATGTGTCACATCCTCACTAAACCAAATATGAATTCCTTGTCCCAAATTAAATTCCAATAAAATCAAAGAAAATGGAATCTTATGGATCCTCTTTTCTTTACCCAATGAAACATGGTTCAAATGATCATGTGATCAGTGGATATCCTTATAATCATAATACTTAGTCTCTAGTAACAAAATGGAATCTAATTAGTTATTATAATCATTTGTTTCATTCTTATACTTCCTTAGATCCTCATTTATAGTATTGAATTGATTATATCATTGATCCACTTTACATCTTTGGATACTCTAATTATATCCCCATTGAGATCTTTGTTCATCGATCATTGAGTGAGTGTCGATGTCTTTAATACTCATCTAAAAGTTAGAAGAACCCTTAGATGCTTCCTCATGAAACCATCTCATGGATCCATTCTATTTGGTTTCCCACATGGTTAACCAGCCTACATTTCACTATTTCTTTCAAGTGATGTTATATACAAAGCATTACTAATACTTTTTGATATCTCATAGTCTTTAATACACTTCTGTGAGAATTTGTTGAAGGAAATAATCCTTCCATAACTTGGTCTCGTCTTAGACTCATGCCATGGTTGCAAGTTTCTTATATGTATAACTCATATGCTAAATTCCTTTATCTATTACTGAACAATCCTTAAATTCATAAGATATAACTTGTATTGGAGTTATGCTAACATGTGTATCTAGGTCTTGGCTTCCTTTATTCCATAGTATCTAGATGTGCCATTTTGCAAGTCCACCAAATTTCTTTGGGGAAATGTTTCTTTAATTTTGAAGTCTAGAACTTTAATAGAAGCTTGAAAAAAACATGAGAACAAAAAAATAAAGAACTCGGATACTTTTTTGATACTTAAGTGAGGGTAAGAAAATCCCTCCTTGGATTTGAACTCTTCCTATAATATGCGGAAAAGGTTCTCTTTTTCTTTCTCTTTTAAGTTTTTTCTTTTGCTTCTTCATTTTTTCCACATGGAGGAGATTCTTCCTTCCTTCCCTCCTTGTTTTGCACCTTCTTCATTCATAAGAAAATTGGTGAATATGCATACCATACATGAGCTTCCTCTATCTTTGATCCTCTTCTTTGATCCTATTTGCTTTTATCTCTAATCCTTTGTGTTGTTTTCTTTCCTTTCTTATTCCTTTATCACTCTTCGCATCTCCTCATTTCCCTCCTCCTCATAGTCTAAATCAAATGTGTAGATTATGTGTTGTTGACACTCAAGGTTAAGGACAAAGCATGGAAGTGCATCAAAAAGGTGGCCACACAAGAAGAAGGAGCATGTAGGGAGCTCCAAGAAGCACATGTCAAATTTTCAGAACAAATCCCCATAATAATAGTGATTTTTATCACTAAAAATTATTGTAAATACCATTTTTCATTTTTGCAACTCCATTTTGTTCAAGCCAAGGAGTCCGCAAGCTTGAGGAGTATTAGAACTATCATCCTACCAATCTTCATGATTTGTAGACTCCGTTTGAGCCCCCACCTAATTTTTAACTAGGCTGGACACTAGGTCTGGACAAGGCCACAACCACTCAAAAAACTATAAAAAGGGCTAGAGAGCTCATTTTTGAGGTTATCTTGTTGTAGATTTGAGCCTTGTAAGAGAGTTCTTTTGTAATCAAAGTGCTTCCATTGTTCCACTCTTTGCTCTTACCTTGTGCATGTGTGTCTATGTATGTGTGTGCATACTTGTGTGCTTTCACTCATGCACTTGTGCCATGAGTTGCTCATAGTCTTCATACTAGTCCTCACGTCTCCACGGATTGAAATTTATGAGGTGAACCTCCTCACACCGAATTTGGCACCATTGTCAGGAAGAGAGCTTGGAGGACGAGTGTGTGATGGTAAGACATAGAGTGGCAACATTGGAAGGTAAAAAATTATCATTTTCAATTCAGTTTCTGATTTTTTCTCCATCCTCATCCTCATCATCATCACCATCTCCACCCACCTTCATCTTCTTAGGTTTTTCCATTTTCAAGAGTACAATTGCTTCGTTTTCATTTGTGGCTGCAAGCAAGAAGCTTAGAGGGGGTGGAGAGCTGAAACGCTGAAGAAATACACCTCAATATACCCAAAAATTGAGTGAACTGTCTCAGACATGACATGACTTGCACCAAGTGTCATGAGTGTGGTATCGTAGGTTTGAAGATAGATTTTGCATCTACAAGCACATAACAACAGTGATAAGGAGGACACAAGGTACTCATATTTGCAAAATATTTGAATTTGGACTCCCAAAAATCAAAGTGTCATGATCGGTTGAGTTCAAGTGTCACGATACTTAAATTCCCGTGTATCACGATATTTGTTAGATATCGTGTATTGCTGATATCGAGGTGTCGCAATATCTGTGACCTCCAAGTGTCGTGATACCTGACAAGTGTCGTGATATCTAATGAGTATCATGTGTCATGATTGCTGAGGTGTCGAGTGTTGTGTGGCCAAGTGTCATGATATTCCTCAGGTGTCGAGTGTCGTGCTCAAGGCCAAGTGTCGCGACATTCCTCACGTGTCGAGTGTCATGCTCAGGGCCAAGTTTCACGACATTCCTCAGGTGTCGAGTGTCGTGCTCTAGGCCAAGTGTCATGATATTCTTCAGGTCTCGATTGTCGTGACCAACCAGGTGTCGTGTGGAGCCAAGTGTCGTGTATCATTGGTTGTGTATCGCGATATCTCTCAAGTATCATATATCGTGGCAAGGCAAGTATCATGTATTGGCTACTTCCAAGTATCGTCCATAATTACTAAGTGTCGTGTATCGCCTGTTCTGAAGCACTCCCAGAGAGGTCATGTTTCCCTATTTTAACCTCCAAAACCCTGAACTAGCATAATGTTCTCATACAAAATCCATTTGTCGTGATTTTTGGGTTGACCCTTAGGTGGGACTAGGAAGCAAGGGGTTCCAAAGGATTTTGAGCAAAACAAAGGAAAATTTTGGACTTGTAGACAAGGCTTATGAACCTAAGATATGGTAGACACTTAAGCAAGGATAGGCAAAGCATTAGATCATTTGAGGCGAGTGTCAACCATACAGCCAAGTCTTGGGCTCAACAACTTAGTGGCTATCCCTACGTGCTAAGTTAAGAAACAAGTGACTCGGAAATGTCTTTTAGCATGGAAAGACCCACACGTACCTTAGGTATTGCTTATTTATAGAGACCAAAAGGACCCTATAAGACCCAATTGGAGTATATAAGGACCAACGAATTAGGTGCACGCATCTATGAGGATGGTGTAAGATGATCAGTTGTCTAACTCAAAGATTTAGATCAACCCTTTGGACTTGAATACCTAGTGGTCAAGTTTGAAGAGGGATCATACATTGACAAGGAAGGAACCATGTATGTGGTTACCAGCTTACCTGATAGGACAGATGAGTTTGGAAATATCATTCCTGAGAACGAGATAGGAGACCTAGAGCAAGGAGACCTAGGACGAGAACCCAAGACTCCTAGAGGAAAATCTATTTTGACTAGAGTGATCACTCCAGAGTGGATTCCCCAAGACAACAAAATCATAGAATTGTTCTTGAATAGAGAAATCGAGGAAGCCTTTTGGAGATGCAAGCCAGACCAACCCAGCCTATGAATTCAAGGATCTGGAGACACTAGGGAAAGTTGTCTATCTAGATCACACATCTCAGAAAATGTTCTTGGTAATAGAGCAGGATAGGCATGCATACACTTGGCAAGCTGAATCAATTTTCCCTCCACCAAGATCCAATGTTTCCCATGGTCTCCAAGGAGCAGGATCATCCAAGGCTCATGAAACCCATTGGGAAAGAGCTAGAGAGAGACCCAAGGTAAGCTTTGCACACACTCTGGGCAGATACAGATCAGGACATGAGGGTAAAAGACCTAAAAGAGAGAGACACCGAGCACATAGATATCAAAGAGATGAACATGATTTTCGATTGCCTAGACCACAAGAACACTTAAGAACCCTTAGACCCTCTCAAGTAGTTAAGGCAATGAAGAACTATTTTAATGGGTTCGGAGACCCTTATGATCATGTGGCTGAGTTCAAACAAGTGTTAAGAGCTGAACAGATTGATGACTTATTCATCCAGTTCAAGGCATTTGGTTTGACTCTTAAGGGTACTGCCTTAGCATGGTTTCAACCCCTGAACAATCGCAATTACCGAAACATAGGCCAAATGCTAGAGGAATTCATTGTAGTATTTTCCAGGAGTGGTATCATGCATAACACATCATCCTTGATCCACATCTTTAAGCAGACACCCCAAGAAATAGTGTGACTTGCAGGAAGAAGGTTTAGACAGTACTTGGAAAGATGCCCTATGCCAGAATTACCCACAACAGCCAAACAAGTGGCCTTGTTTTTAGATGGCTTGTTGAGCACAAAGTTAAGGTCATATGTGTACTTGAAAGAGCCTAGATCCATAGAAGAGTGTGTGCGGATATGCATAGACATAGAAGACAACTTGGGTGAGGAGTTAGGACTCCCCAAACTCTATAGGGACTCTGAAAGTTCTACTAGTCATACCTCTAGAACCTCCACTGAGATAGATGAGATAGCTGAGCAGGTTGCCAAGAATCTAGGAGTTCGAAATAGACAAAATCCAAGGGTTACCTCATTGAAGCGATGTTACAACTATGGATAAGACCACATGGCTAATGTCTGCCCAATGATGGCTCAACCCCAAGGAAACCCTAATGCTCTATGTTGCACCATTGAGAGGAAATACACAAATCATATGGCTCAAGATTGTCCATACAATAGGCACACTGTTAGGCAAAATTATCAACAACCTTACCAGCAAGGTAGGTTTCAAAACCAATACCAACAGCCATATTATAGGCCACAACAGCAATATCAGGCACCATATAGGCCACAACTAGTCATAGGAAACCAACCATCAGCTCGTACCAATGTGATTCCAGTTAAGTATATGATGGACGAGAAGCCTAATAGAGCATTGGTGCCACTAACCCCATTGATACCAAAAAATGACTCTCATGCTCATAGTTCAAACTACTCCCATGAAGGTATTCCACAAGCTTATTATATTGAGTCACTAGAGCATAGTGAGGCTTATTCCTATCAATATGAGGCACCACCTATGGAACAAAATTGGGAGCCAGAATACTCCAATGTCATGTACACAAATCCCAACCCCAGGCCCCAATTGAGATAGGTAAGATCACAAGCCCCTAGAGGACCATGTTTTATTGTCAAGGCGACCATTTCATTCGTGAATGTCCCCACCTATCAACTCCAGGACAAGGACAAAACATCACAATACAAGGCTTTTGTCCTGAGTGTGGCAAAGAACATCTTCCAAGAGAGTGTCCTAGGAATCCCTCTAGTGCGCCCAAGGTTACACCCATCAATGTGGTAGGCTTAGTGGCAGAATCAAGTCCAAGTAGTAGTAATGAGAGGAAAACAAGAACATGGAAGGATACCAGGGAGAAAGCTAATCACAAGTGGAATAAAAAGCTATTTGAACTAGAAGAAAGCGTGAAAGATGCACAAACAAAAATAGAAGGCATTGCATCTCAAAGCCCCTCGCATGCCAAAGCTCCATCCACTCCACCTCATCCCGCCCCACCACCCATTGTAAATAAACCACAACTAGGGTGTGTTCTTGCAGATCCAACCCGAGAACGCTTGGACATGATGTTCAAGACCTACCAAGCTCGACTTCAAGAAGGGCAAACAGCTGCAAACCTAGACAAGATGTTGGAAGCAGCCAGAGGCACAGACGCCACGGAAGCATGTAAAGAAGGAGCAGGGAGCCAAGCGGATCAATTTTTCAAACAAATATATTTCTTATTAATTCTCCAAACATTCAACAGTGATTATTATCACTAATTGTAACATATGTATCATAGAAAACCCCATTTTGTAATCCATAGCTCCATTTTGTGCAAGCCAAGGAGTCCTCGAGCTTGAGGAGCTTAGGTAGAATGCTTGTACCAATTTTCGTTATTTTTAGACATCGTTTACCCTTCCAAATAGCCTCTAGGACCTATTTTTTAACTAGGCCGGTCACTAGATGTGAAACCGGTCAAAACTAGTCTAGAAACTATAAAAAGAGCTAGAGAGCTCATTTTTGAGGTTGGTTCATTTTGGTTAGTGTGAGCATAGAGCTAGTTTGAGCTTGTAAGAGCATTCTTGAGTAATAGAGCTAGTTTCCCACCTTCCATTGTGTCTTGCTTGTCTCTTCCTTGTGTGTGTGTATGTGTGTGTGCATCTTTGTGCTTCTCACCTTCACTCTCACATCATCTCACATTCACGATCTTCATATCACTCCTACCTCTCCCACGGATTGACATTAAGGAGGTGAAGCTTCTTAACGTGGTTCTCACCATCGTGCTAGAGCAACACCAAATTTGGCGCCGTTGCCGGGGATCGAGTCTAGGACGAATGTGTGATGGTAAGAGTATAGCAAGAAGTGGCGTTGGAAGGTAAAAAATTTTCAGTTTTTGTTGTTGTTTTTACTTAGTTTTTAGTGTTTTTCACCTTCCCCATACTCCATCTTCATCATCGCATCATCATCTCCATTTCCAAAAAAATCAGAAAATTCACCATATCCACCCATTCACCTCATTTCCCCTCATTGGTGCATGCGAGAGAGCGAGAGAGAGTTTTTGCGTTTGCATGTGCTTGCATTTTCTTGAGTTTTCTTGCAGGTACAGAGCTTGAGAGCATCAGGAGAGCTTCCAAAAGGTAAAACATGTACTTTCTGTCAGAAATTTCCGAGTAGGGCGGACCATCGCGATGGTCTGCAACTTTCGGATTTTGAGGTAGGCGACCACACCACGAGGTAGGCGATCCCTGCGCATACACGGAACCATTTTTGCATTTCAAAAATTTGTTGTTTGGTGGACCATCGCGATTGGCTCGGACCATCGCGATTGTGTCGCACCATCGCGATAGGCTCACGCCATCGCGACGGCTCGGCCGGACCATCGCGACGGTTCGCTTTTTCGGACCATCGCGACGGTTCACTTGAGCCATCGCGACGGTCCACTCGGGCCATCACGACGGTTCAGCTGACCCCGGACCATCGCGATTGGCTCAGGCCATCGCCACGACAGTGCCATGTGTCACGATAGACCATCGCGACGGTTCATTTTTTGGACCATCGCGACAGCCCAACATCGAACCATCGCGATTGGCTCAAGCCATCGCATCGCGGACCATCGCGACGGTTCACTTCGGACCATCGCGATTGTCCACCTTTGACCGTTGACCCGCGCCATCGCGACTGTCCGCCCGATCACGCCATCGCGACGGTTCATTTTTTGGACCATCGCGACGGTTCGACCTCACGCCATCGCGATCGTTCACTTCGAGCCATCGCGACGGTTCGCTCGGGCCATCGCGAGGGTTCACCTTTTCGCACCATCGCGATTGTCCAAATCCCATGCCATCGCGACGGTTCATTTTTCGGACCATCGCGACGGTCCATTTCCACGCCATCGCGATCGTTCACTTCGGGCCATCGCGACGGTTCGACCTCACGCCATCGCGACGGTTCATTTTTTGGACCATCGCGACGGTTCGACCTCACGCCATCGCGATCGTTCACTTCGAGCCATCGCGACGGTTCGCTCGGGCCATCGCGACGGTTCGCTCGGGCCATCGCGACGGTTCACCTTTTCGCGCCATCGCGATTGTCCAACTTTGACCGTTGACCCGCGCCATCGCGATTGTTCGCCTTTTCGGGCCATCGCGATTGTCCAAATTCCACGCCATCGCGACGGTTCGCTTGGACCATCGCGACGGTCCCAGACCATCGCGATTGCCCACCCCCATCGCAAATTTTGGACTTCAATTTTTGACCAAATTTGAGGGTATTTTTGAAAAATTTTTGGACCATTAGACTCATAGGAGACCCCTTAGCTCATATTTGAAGGAAAATTTGATCGTCAGTTTTTACCCCCCAGGGCCTGAACGCGTATAACTTTTTCATCCGAAGTCCGTTTTTTGAGCTTAATAGCTCGTTAGAAAGCTCGTGACGAGTACTACGTGACCTCAACTGTTTTTTTCATAAAGGATACATCTATTTTTGGATATGCTATTTTGAGGTTCACCTAGTTTGGGACTAGGAAGCCAGGGGGCACACATTGAAAATTTGGGCAAAAAGAGAAGGGACATAAAAGGTGTATATACTCAAGTGCTTGATCACCTTGTGAAATGGTCTAACATTGGAATTTTCCAGGTCTAGCAAGGGCAATCCAAGGCAAGCGAGCAAGGCAGTGAAGACAGCAGAGCTTGGGAAGCACGGCTTCTTGGGCAACAGGGCATCAGAGCAACCAGAAAAGCCGACTCGAGGTTGGAAGATTACTCAACCCCCTCAGTCAATTCTTAGCTTAGGCTAAACGGTAGTTGTGGATTTAAGACGATAGGAACGCCTCAAGTTCAAGATACCTGATTCTTTCAAGTTTAAGACTTAAAGTAAAGGTGTGTGAAACGAAAACCTAAAGAAAAGAATATAAGTCTGACGGAACGAAAACTTAAAATCATCACGAAAGTCGAATTCCTGACGCATATATTAAGACAAGAATCCAAAGAAAAATTAAAAAGAACCAAGAATTAATCACAAAGAACCATTGACGATCTAAGGGTGTAATTGAGCGTGCAAGGAAGGAAATTAATGAACCTTAGATCAGGCAAACATATAGGTAAGTCGGACCGACGAAGCCTTAGATCATCAGAGGCTAGTGTAAGAACCACTGCACGATCTTGGGCTCAGCAATTGAATAATAGTTATCCCTACGAGAGCTCAGAAACTAGCGAATCAGAAATGGCATTTAGCACAGACAGACCAGCAGGAGGATCTCATGTAGCATACTTAGAAAAACCAGAAGGACCCTATAGAACGCAGCTTGAGTTCCTCCGAACCAACCGATTAGGTGCTCGCATCTATGAGGATGGTTTGCAAAGGCAAGTGGTGCAACTGCACAACCCTGATCAACCCATTGGATTGGAAAGACCAGTGGTGAAATTTGAGAGAGACGCTTACATAGACAAAGAAGGAACCATGTACATCCTGAGTACGCAGCCAAACGATACTAATGAGTTTGGCGCAATCCAATTAGAGACGGAAACGAAATTTCAAGGAAAAGAACCGTTAGAAGAACCTAGAACACCGAGAGGGAAATCCGTATTAACAAGAGTACTCATCCCAGAGTGGATCCCTCAAGATAACAGGAGCACCGAGTTGTTTGTAAATAAAGAGACGGATGAAGCCTTTTGGAGGTACAGAAAGGAACACCCCGGTGAGATAGGCATCATTACAATCTATGAATTCAAGGACCCAGATACACCTGGAAAGGTTGTATACCTGGATGAGACTTCAGAAAGAGTCTTCGTGGTGCCTGAGCGTGCTAAAAACACCTACACTTGGAGAGGTGAATTGATATTCCCTCCACCTAGAACAAACATGAATGCAAATCAACAAGGGGCAGGAACATCCTCAGCCCATGGAAATCAAAGAGAAGGAAATCACGAGAGAACGGAAGTAAGCTTCAATCACCCCATAGGGAGAGATAGAACAACCACGAACACTAATAGGACGGATAGACAAAGAGAACATGGAAAACCAGGTGGTAGAGACGATTTTCCTCTACCTAGACCACGCGAACACGCAAGAGTATTGAGACCCACTCAATTAGTGAAATCAATGAAGAATTACTTTGATGGGACAGGAGACCCCTATGACCATGTCGCAAAATTCAAGCAAGTACTAAGAGCAGAACAAGTCGAGGACATGTTCACGCAGTACAACGCATTTGGACTAACGTTAAAGAATACCGCTTTAACTTGGTTCCAACCACTGCAACAAAGGCAATTTAGAGACATCCATCACTTTTTAGAGTCATTCATCACTGAATTCTCTAAAAGTGGGATTAGACATTGTTGGAAGGTGTATTTTTGGAAAAGCATTTTTGATGTAAAAAAATTAGTAAAAAATCAAAAAACTTGTAAAATATTTATGCAATGGTTGTAAAAATAAGGAAGAGTCTTCCTTATGTGGTTGAGGATCTCATGTAATTTTTGTAGAATTTTTAGAAACTCTTAGATAGCATTTTTTTAGAAAATTAGAGAAAAAGACCTAATTTCAAGTGTGAAAAGGGACACTTGAAAATGTATATAAGTCAATTTTCTCTATTTTGGAGAGGTTGGTTAGTCATTTGCTCAAGCTATCAATAGAGAAGAAAGAGTTTCTGCAAAATCGTGTTTTCTCCTGTTGAGTGTATTTCCTTTGATGTGTGAGCTTGTCTCTTGCTTAATCATGGAGATTTGTGAGTCACATTTGTGTATTACTGAGTAAGTTGTATGAAGAGAGAGACCTATTGCTGTAATAAGTGGAAAAGGACTGAAGGAAGTTCCAAAATTGTGAAAATTGTCTGTTGGTACAGAATCGCGATTGTCTCGTCTTTATGATACAGGTGATATTTTTCAATTTTGAGTTCATATTTGTATTCTACTAATGAAATGGCATGGTTTTGACATAAAGAACATGGAAAATGATGGAGATTTGCCTTAGTTATGGTAAACTCAAGATTTTCTCTTCATCTTCAATTTCTCTCAGCAATCCAGCCATCAATCTCTTATTTCCTTGAATCTATTATCTTGAAGGGGCTGTGGTCTTATGGATATTCCTAGGATTGACAAAATAAAGATGATTTGTTGATTCTTTGTTACTTCATGATTGGAGAGGACAACTTGGAGTCCAAAACAAAACATTTTTTGGCGCCGTTGCCGGGGAACATTCCAAGAACTTCTTTGAAGTTGGACCTTTGCTGGATCTTCAGTTGATGATGGTGAACAAGGTAAAGCTCATCAGTTAGGAAAAGTGCACATGAATAGGTAGATATCATTGTTTGTCTTTAGGGAAGAAGGAAGCAATGGATGTCTTGTAGAAGTGGAAGTGCTGAAATCTTTGTAAATTGATAGTTGCTCATCATTTTGGTGAAGTAAAAGTGCAGGTGTGTGGAGGATTTGAGCCAAGAAGCTGAAGATGGAGGTAACTTGAATCTATTCTTGCATTTCTAGATTTCTTTTTGCCCAAGTACTAGACACCATGGGTGATCTTGGGAAGATAACATGGTGATATTAAGGAAAGGACAGTTAAAGTAGCTAGATGTAAGAATGAGGGATTCAGTTGTTGACCAAGTCTGAGCATTAAGTCTTGAGTTGTGCTGCATTTTGAAAAAAATCATATGATTGAGTTTATCTTTACAAAATTTGATTGCCTTTCATAACACTTTTTCATTGGAGAACCTTTCTTTGGTACTTTAGTGATAGCTAAGGACATAGAAACTCATAACCAATCAAGAACCATAGGATCAGTTGATTTCCAAAACCAGAAACCCTAAGTAAAGTGTTCACCTTTATTTTTAGGGCAAAAATACCAAACAAATTCACAAAACTCATCAAAAACAATCAAACAAATTTCTTTTCTTGATAAGAAGTTGAAGTGAGGTGTTGTGGTTAGGAGTGATTGTGAAAAACTGGAAAAGAAAGCAAAAAATGATCAAAAAACCAGAAAATTGAAAAACACGATTCTCTGCACAGAATCGCGACTTTCTGAAAAAAGTGATTGATTTTGAAATAACATTTTAAGTGAAAGTTGAATTGAAGTTGTGGAAGGGTTTTTGAAGGTAATCAAGAAGAAAAAAACTACTCAAAGTGGCATAAAATCAAAAATAGAGAAAAACACGATTTTCTGCACAAAGTCGCGATTCTCTGAGGAAGATTGTTATTTTGGTGCAAAAATTCAGGAGCAGAGTTAATTACAAAGAAAAGAAGGAATTCAAGCAAAACAAAGAGAAAGAAAGCTTAAAAAATAAAAAAATTATCAAAAAACCCAGAAAATTAGAAAACACGATTCTCTGAACAGAATCGCGATTTTCTGTAAAAAGTGTTGTTTTGAAATAACTTTTCAGGTGACTCATGTATTGAAGTGTGAAGAATATTGAGAGAAGGCAAGGACATAGAATACTCAAAATTTACACAAGAAAAGATCTACAGAAAAAAAAACACGATTCTTTACACAAAATCGCGATTTTCTGTAAAGAAAGTTTTTTGGAATATGTGGTAAATTTGGGTACTTGACATAAGAAAGTGTAGAGGGAGTCATTAAGATTGAGTAAGTGAAGTTGAACAAGTGAAAGAGTGAGGAAAAGTAGAAATCACATAAAATCGCGATTTTCTGAACACTATAAAAACCTGAAATTCAAAGAAAAATTCATTTGAGTGAGAGTGAGGGAGAGAGAGAGTGTGCAGAGTCGAACAAAATCGCGATTTTCTGCTACAAGCAAGCTTTGGAAATATTTTCAACTTGGCAAGCAAGGTAAAAAGTCTAGCAGTATTTTGAGTACATATTTTTTGCATTAAAGTGATAAAATAACACAAAAAAGTAGGAAAATAGTAAAATCACGAAATCACGATTTCCTGTTTTTTGTTGGTTTTCAGTAAGAAAAAATGTTTTTCAAGAAATTTCTTCATTGCATGTTAAAATTTTGATAAACCGATTCTATAGGTGAAAAAAATATTGAAAAAAGCAATAAGTTGAAAATCTGCCAAATTTTGGACAAAATCGCGATTCTGTGAAAAGTGCCATCAACATCGCGATTCCCAGAACGCGATTTTCATAAGAAAATCGTGTTTTTTACAATCTGTGAGCAATCACGATTGTCTGGGAACAAAATCGTGAAAAACACGATTTTGACACAAAATCGTAAAAAACACGATTTTGCCACAAAATCGTGAAAAACACGATTTTCACACAAAATCGTGAAAAACACGATTTTCAACAGAAAATCGTGAAAAACTCGATTTTCAACACAAAATCGTGAAAAACACGATTTTCAACAGAAAATCGTGAAAAACTCACAAGTAAGTAGAAAATCGTGAAAAACACGATTTTCAACAGAAAATTGTGAAAAACTCACAAGTAGGTACAAAATCGTGAAAAATACGATTTTCAACAGAAAATCGTGAAAAACTCACAAGTAGGCACAAAATCGTGAAAAACACGATTTTCAACAGAAAATCGTGAAAAATTCGATTTTCACACAAAATCGTGAAAAACACGATTTTCAACAGAAAATCGTGAAAAACTCACAAGTAAGTAGAAAATCGTGAAAAACACGATTTTCAACAGAAAATCGTGAAAAACTCACAAGTAGGTACAAAATCGTGAAAAATACGATTTTCAACAGAAAATCGTGAAAAACTCACAAGTAGGCACAAAATCGTGAAAAACACGATTTTCAACAGAAAATCGTGAAAAACCCCAAATCCATCAGAAAATCGTGGAAAAGTCTAATTACATCATAAAATCGTGAAAAAACACGATTTTCATCCGAAAATCGTGAAAAAACACTACTGGCAGTAGAAAATCGTGAAAAAACCCTAAATTCATTAAGAAGTTGTGAAAAGCACAAAACATAGGAAGAAAATTAAAACACACACAATTTTGGACAGAAAATTGTGGAAAACCAATATAGTGGTTAGGAAACTGTGACAAACACTCTTTTGAGTATTAGAAATTTGTCAAAAATAGTTGAATGATACTAAGGTCTAGAAATAAAATAAATTCACTTCCTAAACAAGACCTAACAAGGAAGGAAAAAGAGCCAGGAAGTAGTAAAAGATCAGAAAGAAGTTTAGGCCAAGAAAATAACATGGAAAACCTAAATGAAACAAATGAGTCAATAGAAACTGGGGATTTTAGAAACATCCTTAAATACATGTATACAAATAGGTTTGGATCTATGTATACCAGGATGGAATGCATAAATTCCTCATTAGACTGAGAAATTTAGAAGTTCCCCTGAATATAACTCCAGTAGCCCAATTCAAAGATGGAAGATATGAAGACAGGCAAGGATGTGTATACATCTTCTCTCAAGACCCAGAAAATTCAAATGATCTAGGGCAATGTGCGGACAAAGGACCTTGGGAACATAACATGGGACAACCAGACATACCTAGACCAAATGAAAACTACACTAATAATGAGCAACATCATGGGAGAAGGACACATGCTTCACCAAATCCCTTTGACAGAGAACCAGAAGGATACAATGACTTCTCACTCAGAAGAAGACCTCATTGGCTACCTCAGGGTAGGATGCTTAGACCATACCAAGTAGCCAAATGCATGAAGAACCAATATGAAGGGTATTCAGATCCTCATGCTCATGCTGCAGAATTTAGACAACTGATTAGAGCAGAGGAAGTAGAAGATTACAAGGTACAATTTGAAGCATTTGGTCTAACCCTAACAGGGCCAGCCTTATCATGGTTCATTCCTTTGAGAAAAGAAATGTACCTAGACATTGAATCTTTCTTAGAAGCTTTCATTGGTGAATTCTCTAAGACTGGAATTAAACATAGTACAGCCACATTGATACACAGCTTCAAACAACAAAAGGAGGAAAATGTTAGAGAAGCAGCCAGAAGGTTTAAACAGTACATTGATAGATGCCCAAGAGAAGAAGTACCTTCCATGGCAAAACAAGTATCCTTATTCATTGAGGGATTGAGAAGTGCCCAATTAAGGACCCTAGTGTACTATAGGAGATGTCCTGATTTAGCAGCCTGTGTTAAGGAAGCAATAGATTTGGAGGACAACAGAGGTCAAGATTTGTTAGCATTTGATCAACCCAGATCTTATGAAGACAAAATTCCTCCAGCAGAAGAGTTGGCTCAGGCTATTGCTAAAGCCCTAGAGGTAAGCACTAAAACTAATCTGATAAACTCTAGGATAAACACAAACAAGAAATGTTATATTTGTGGAGAAAATCATCTGGCACAACAATGCCCTTATCAGAAACCACAACACTTACAAGATAGGAAGACACTCAAGTATTGTACACTAGAGAGAAAATGGACAAACCATACCAGGGAGGAATGCTTCTATAACAAACAACCTGTCAAGGAAAGAGACTATATGGCTCAGAGGGAATCAGGTTATACTGAGCAACCAAGACCAGTATTGGGACAACAACCTCCCATTCCAACCAATGTGGTACCAGTCAAATATACACCCATTGACGAAGGAAATTCAAGATTCAGATCACCTTATAAGGAAGAGTATCAATGGAGTGAGGGACATCAGGAAGAATGGGAAGATTATGAAATAAGGGAACCTGAGCTTAAAGCCCTAGATTTGGGAAATGGAAAAATTGAAATGGACACAGCAACATTCATGTACATTACCAACAACTACATGTCCAATCAAAAACCTCAATTCAAAGGAGGACCAAAGATAACATGTTATAGGTGTGGGGGAGAGCATTTCATTAGAGATTGTCCACAACCTCCAACATTCAGGATAGAGGGAGCATACTGTAAGGATTGTGGTAGAGAACATCTGATCAAGGACTGTCCAAAAAATCCCCAAAAACAACAGAACACACCTAATAACATACCTTTAAAAACAGTCAAAATTATGGAACAAGAGGAATTGAGTGACAATGATCAAATTGAACTTAATGTTATAACAAGGGCACAAGCCAAACAACAAGGAACAATTAAAGAACAAAATGAGGGTTCCACATCAAAAGGGAAGAAAAATAGACAAAAAGGGAAATGGGAAAAGAAGAGGAAAGTGGGCAAAAGTCTGGAAGAAGACAATCAGGAACAAACAAATTCAAAACATACTTCTCCTCAAAAGACCCAGAATCTGTCTGAATTAGGAAATTCTCAGAGCCTAGACACCCTAATCAAAGCCTATAAAGGAAGGATTCAAGAGGGACCAAACCCTGCAGATCATGCAATGGCTTATCCCATACCGGATTTAGAGCATGAAAGGATGCTAAAATGCAAACAAATTATCCAGGAAACACAACTCAAATTAGGGGAAGAAGACAGCTCTCGGAGAACATTTGATCAGGATGAAAAAACAAAAACCAAGGAAGATGATAAAGAAGGAAATCCACAAATAACATTCCAAATGAACTTAGATGAACATTGTAGTATTACATGTCATACAACATGGGAAAAATTGTTGAAACAAAATCCTCACCTACAAAACAAGATGAACAAGGAAGAAACAATATCTGGAAACCTTCATTCACCAACACAAGAATTAGAGGAACTATGGTATATTCCTATTGACAAAATAGGAGGATATTGTGAAGGAGAAGAAGGGAATTCAACCTTAAAATTACAATATGGAAAACATTCAGCAAAAGCCATTTTGGATAGTGGATCAGGAGTGGCTATAATGACTAAACAAACCTGGGAGAAATGGGGAAGAAATAAATTACTACCCACTAAAATGAGATTACAACTTGCAGATGGACATATAGAAAAACCCCTAGGAATTTGGGAGAAAGTGATTGTGGACATATGCGGCATAGAAATAGAGCATACCTTTGCTATAGTAGAATTTCCACAATCCACATCTTATGAAATTATCTTAGGAAGACCTTTCATGAGACAAATGCAAATTGTACAAGATTGGGGTAATGATTGTTTGTATCTTCAGAACCAGGGGAGAATAACAAGAGTAAACTTAAGAAATGGCCACTATTGTGACATATCTCCTAGAGAATGGTATAAAATACATCAAAATCAA
The DNA here is from genome assembly GCA_020310875.1 of Ceratopteris richardii. Classification (NCBI taxonomy): domain Eukaryota; kingdom Viridiplantae; phylum Streptophyta; class Polypodiopsida; order Polypodiales; family Pteridaceae; genus Ceratopteris; species Ceratopteris richardii. The sequence goes on from CM035424.1 coordinate 40,217,595, forward strand.
CAAGAAAGTGAAGAATCAGAGAGGGAGGATCAGGAAGAAGGTGAACCAGCAGTTTGGAAGTGTAACATATTAAGAAATATCACAAATAGGAAAAGTAAGTTAAGAAGAGAAGATTGTGTGGAAGAAAGAGAAATACAAGATGAAAGTTATGTGCTTCAACAATTCAAAGATGAAGAGTTTGAGCCTTATGGATGGAATCAAATCTTAGCTACCATGGATTTGGCCAGTGAGGAATATGTGGGAGTGGAATTCCAAAATGAGGAAGGATTTGATATTTTCCACATTGGTATACACATGATAGGAGTATCAAAAACAGAAGAGGATCAAAATCAAGAAATGATATTAAAAGAAGGAAAATCACAATATTTGGAAACAGTAAAAGCTGAGGATGCAATCAAAGACAAAATCTCAGGCAAATACAAGGAACATAAACACAAAGAAATAGAAAGAGACCAGGAAAAAGAAAAGAAAGAGAAAGAGATAAACAGAGATCAATACTTTGATGTACCAGCAAACTTTAAAACTTATGAAGTAGAAGACAGACTACTTCTGAAAATGAAACCAAAAAGAGAGAAGAAGAAAGGGGAAGCATATGATAATGAAGAACAAACAAAGAAAATTGTAATTACACAGGAAGAAGGAGAAGAGAGACAAATAGTAATAGCTGATGACATGACATCACAAGAAGAAGAAGCATTAAGGAACCTGGCAAAGAACTATAGGGATGTATTTGCTTACAGTTATAAAGATTTGAAAGGAATTGATCCAAAAATTTGTGAGCATAAGATCCCTATGACACCTGATGCAAAACCAAGCAAACAGAGACATTATACATTTAATGACAAATACTCTGCCAAAATAAAGGAAGAAATTGACAAGTTGTTGGCTGCTAATTTCATTTATGAAATAGAGTACACTGAATGGATATCACCTATAGTTGTGGTGCCAAAAAAGAACGGGAAACTTAGGGTATGCATTAACTTGAAGAAAGTGAATGCAGCAACTATAAGGGATAGTTATCCACTGCCAATAACAGATCATCTTCTTGAGAGAGTTGCAGGGAAGGAAGTCTATAGTTTTCTAGATGGCTTCTCAGGATACAATCAAGTACCTATAGCTTTAGAGGACCAACATAAGACTGCCTTTTCTACAGAATGGGGGGTTTATGCTTTTAGGGTTATGCCCTTTGGATTGACTAATGCCCCAGCAACTTTTCAAAGGTTGATGTGTCATATTTTCAAAGAATTCCTGAGAAATGTGATGGAAATCTATGTAGATGATTTATGCACTTTTTCTTTAAAAAGACAAGATCATTTACAAGATTTGGAAAGAATATTCAGGAAGTGCAGGACATATAGAGTATGCTTAAACCCAGAAAAGTGTGTATTCTATGTCAGACAAGGAAGAATGTTGGGTCACATAGTGTCAAAAAATGGAATTTCTACTGATGAGAAGAAAATAAAAGCCATAATAGAGCTTCCTAGACCTACAAATGTGAAGGAACTCCAAACTTTTATGGGACATTGTGGGTACTACAGAAAATTTGTATACAAATTTGCTGATATAGCCAAGCCCTTATATGCCCTCATCACAAAGTTTGAGTGGACTGAAGAATGTGACCAAGCATTTGAAACATTAAAAACTTGTTTGGTGACAGCACCAATTTTAAAAACACCTCAGTGGGATAAAATCTTTCATGTACATGTCGATGCTTCAAATTATGCTCTGGGATGTGTGTTAGCACAACCTATAGAAGGAAGCAAATTAGATTTCCCAGTAGCATATGCAAGTAGACAATTAAACATTGCAGAAAAAAATTACACAACTACTGAGAGAGAAGGATTGGGAATGATCTTTGCCGTCAAAAAATACAGACATTATCTATTGGCCAACAAGTTTAAATTCTTTGTGGATCACCAAGCTCTACTCTATTTAGTAAATAAACCATGTCATACAGGAAGAATAGTAAGATGGTTTCTTTTACTAATGGAATTTGAATTTGAGGTGGTGGTTAGACAAGGAAAAACACACTTGAGAGCAGATCATTTATCAAGAATCCAGTCAAAAGAACCTAGTTCACCTATAGATGATGATTTGCCAGATACATACTTATTCAAGGTGGAAAGTGTTCCTGAATGGTCGATGTCATTAATTCCCTTGCTAACCATGGGACCTTGTAGGTCATTAGCAAATAACACACATCTGGTGCTACAAAGCAGGAATTTCATGTTGTTAGCTGGACATTTGTATCACCTCAATCAGTCAGGTATACTGGAATATTGTACTCCAGAAGAGGAGCAACATGAATATGTAAGAAAAGCTCATTGCTGGAATCCATGTACTCATGCTTCTACGATTGTCACTCTAAGTAACCTTAATAGGATGGGAGTACATTGGCCAAATAAGATTCAAGATGTGGAGAGATATATTGATAATTGTCAAAAATGTCAAACATGGCAGAAATCAGAATTAATAACTCTATATTGGTTTCAGAAAAACCCTGAATGGAGTGAAAATATTGTTGAGAAGTTGAAGAGAAAGGAGAAAGGGAAACAAGTAATAGCTGGTGCTGATTCAAGAAATCTACAAGTGATCTCAGAGGAATATCAACTCATAGGAGAACAATTATACAAGAGAGGAATGGATGGATATCTGAGAATTTGTGTTCCAGAAGAAAGGTATTTAGAGATGTTGGAAATGGCACACTCGGGAGTAGCTGGAGGACATTTCTCAAGTGATAGAACAGCCAAACTCATCTTATATTCTGGCTTTTGGTGGCCAACCCTATTTCCCGATGCTAGAACTTATGTAAAAAGATGTGATGTCTGTCAAAGGGTAAGTCAACCAAACAAAAGAGATAACATGCCATTAATTCCTTTAATATCAGCCAGAGCTTTTAGTAAATGGGGATTGGACTTTATTGGACCAATACATCCTCCAGCCAGACAATCTCATGCAGAATACATACTAGTAGCTACAGATTATTTGACAAAATGGGCTGAGGCCAAAGCTACTAGAAGAAATGATGCTCACACCACTGCTAGATTTTTGTATGAAAACATTATCACTAGATTTGGACTACCAATTGAATTGGTAAGTGATAGGGGGACTCATTTTTTGAATCAAATCATAGAAAACATGACTAATTATTTCATGATTAGTCACAATAAGTCAGCCCCATATCACCCACAAGCCAATGGGTTAGCAGAAAGTACTAATAAAGTACTTTGCAATGTATTGTCCAAATTAGTCAACACAAACAGAAATGACTGGGATTATCAACTGAATCATGTTCTTTGGGCTTATAGAGTGGCATACAAAACGGCTTTAGGGACTACACCATTTAATTTGGTATATGGCCAGAATGCAGTTTTACCCATGGAATTTCTTATTCCAACATTGAAGGTGGGTAGCCAATACAATTGGACAGGACATGAATTATCTGAGAGAGTCATAGATTTGGAAAAACTGGGAGCATCGAGACTCCAAGCAGTGATGAGTATATACACAAACAAGAAAAGACAAAAAGCTTATCATGATGTTCACATAAAAGACAAAGATCTACAAGAAGGAGACCTGGTCTTAGCTTACACAATCAAGGAACATCAGAAAAAGTTTCAGAAAAAAGGTCATGGGCCATATATCATACATCAGATAAGCAAAAGTGGAGCTATTCAATTAGCCAACATTGATGGGGAAATCATGCCAAATTTCATAAGTGGATGTAGAGTAAAGAGGTATGAGTGCCCATTAACTACTGAGGAATGGAGAAGATTGCAAAAGGCCCAAAACAGGAAAAAAGAAGAAGAAAGTATTAGAAAGGAGGCTCAACTAGAAGCCAAAGAGAGAATTAGAAAATTGAAACAAGTGTGCTTATGTGAAAACACTCTAAAGCAAAAAGAACATTTGCCTTTGATTATGATGAATTATCAGAATGAAAACATAAGGGTTTTGATAGATTCGGGAGCTCAAGTGAATCTAATTAGCTCAGCCTTGATCAATAAGTTTAACCTTAAGAGAGCTGAAAGCAGAATTTTGATCAAAACCCTGGGAGGGAAAAGAATTCAGAGCATATCTTCGCTTTCTATTAAAGTTAAATTTAATAATGAATATATGGAGATAGATTGTGAAGAGTGGCCAGACCATTTAATGGCTGAAAAGCTGATTTTAGGGCAACCATGGCTCAAACAAGGTAAAGTCATCTTAAATTTTGAAAAAATGAAGCTTACTTTGATCATCAGGGACAAAAAGTTTTTAATGTTCTTTCTGAGTAATGAAGAGCAGGTAGTTCATATGGATGTTCATGACCCAGATCTCGAAGGATTTACTTTCTCAATGGAGGACAGGAACATTTTGACAATACAAAGTGATCAAGCTTCATACACTCAAGACCAGCAAAAGACTGAAGAGGTAAAGGTGGATGAGGAGACAAAACAAAGAAGACTATTATTGCCAAAGTTGCAATATCAACAAAACAGAACAAAAGGAATATGGAAACAGGTCATGCACAGTTATTGCTCACCAAAACAGGAAATTAGAACAAAATGGATATGGAAGCCAAAAAATGTCACAAAATGTTCATCCACAGAGCATGGATATTTCCATAACAGAAGGACAAATGGAGTAAAACATTACTGGGTGAAAAAATCAGAATTGGGTCAATGGAAGAAGGATAATCCACAGTGGACCTATTTTTGGAATTCTGAAAATGACAAAAAAATATTTCTTTCTTTCCCCTTAGAAGAAAATTAGGAGGGGAAGGAAAGAAGAGAAAAAAAAAAAAAAAAAAAACCCTGGAAAAATATATTTTATTTTCTTGATTTTCTTTCTAAAATTAAAAAAACACAAAGCAAGATATAGGGAGGGAAAGAGTAACTTATTATGGAAAAAAGTTGTTTTGTCTTATTGTTGTTTAATTTTTTGTTTCTTCATTAATCATCTTTTCTAGCATCATCTTTCTATTCAGGAATTGTTTTTTGAGCAAGGAAGTGACAATTGGAGAGAGCACATTAGATGTCTTGCTACACCTGTGTTGCTCACTTAAAATTGAGTCTCTTGGAAAAAAGCAAAAATTGCTGGGAACTTGTCTTTCTTATTTTTTATATATGTCAGTAACATTCCAGAATAATATAGTATTTTCCTGTGAAATCTTGTGACTCATGTGGGTGGAGTATTTTCTTTTCTGTTATATATAAATACAGGATGGTGAATGCAAAGGAGTTGACAATCCATGACTTCAAAGCTGATTCAGTGACTTTGTCCAGTGGACACTGGTTTTTGGATAGTGATGCAGCTGAAGAACAAGTGGACTTAGAATCAGATGAAGACCAAGAAATCCCAGAAGCTAAAAAAATAGCAAAAGAACTTAAAGAAATTCTGGGAGTAATAGGACAGCATATCTTCACAGTAGCAGTGGGAGGATATAAGTACACTATGCTGTGTCAGGAATTTTACAGATTTCAGAAAACTTCTGTCAACCTCAAGAGATGGAAAGCTGTGGGATTGCACAAGCTCTTGGAAGAACCTATTTTCTTTGTTGACTTTGAAAGAGTAGCACAAGTAATGGGAAGTTTGGAGGAAGTGGGAAAAGGTAATGATGCCTACTTCAGATGCAAAGTGAAGAACAAGGACAATCAGGAGGTACGGATAACTATCAAAGCAGAACATATCAGAGCCGCCTTACAGTTCTATCCAATGGGCACCAAACTGGACCAAAGTTTTGTCAAGAAAAATAAGGAGACTTACACTGGATATGTAAAGTTCACTGACTTCAAGGGAAGAGAAAATGAAGAATATGCTATAAGAATGTTCTTGCAGTTCTTTTGTTTTCCGAAATTACCAAGGTACACCATGCCTCATAAGTCAGTAACTCTATTGATGTTCAATAACAAAGATAGAACCAAGCCATTTGGGGTGATGGATGTCTCACCATACATCCATGAACAGCTGAAGGAAGCAGCAAAACACTGGGAGCAGAAGAAATTCATGAATGGAGCCCAGTTTTTGACAAAAATCATTTATCATGTTCTAGGAATGGAAGAACAGTTAAAGTTAGCTCCTGAAGCACAATACTTCAGAAATTTGATGTCAGGAATCAAAAGTCCCCCAAGAAAAGCACTTGGAAAAGAATCAGAAGGACAAACTCGCATGAGGGGAACAGGAATGAAGAGAAAAGTAATATCTGAGGAAGTGATTCCAGTAAAGAAAAGAAAGTTGGACCCCAGAAAAGTAGAATTAGAACAGGCAGAAGAAACAAGAGAGGAACAGGTGGCAGCACAGAAAAAGGTACAATCCTCCAGTGAACCTCATCCTCCGCAGACAAGTAAAGAACAGCTTTATACTTATCTCACTCAAGGAAACAGCAAAAGAGCCATATATGAGGCACAATATCAAAAAATGTTGGAAGATTTTTCTTGCAAAGCTACAGATTGGATCCAAGAAGAGGTGGAGCACTATGAAGCATTACATGAAGAAATGATGGCAGCCGAAACTGAAGAGATATTTGTGAAGAAGGAGGTAGAATTGCTGGCATACTTCAAGGAGTTGCAAGGACCTCCAGAGGCCAGGACTACTGTGATAGTGAAAAAGAAGATGCCAAGGAAACTTGTTCAAAAGAAGAAGATGATAAAGAAAGGGAAAGGAAAAATGGCAGATGAACCTGTGATGAAAGAAATGGAACAAGTAATTACAAAAGAAACGCAGAAGCTAACCTCAGTGATGGAAGTATCAAAGCCTACAGAACAAGAAGTGGGAGGATCTTCACGATTCTCATCTGATTCAGATAGCGACATTGAGAGTTTTCTGTTAAAAAGTTTAAACTTGTCAATACCCAACACTCACAATGTAGCTGTACAGGCTGTGGAAAAAGTGAAGACACCTGAGGATTCAAGTAAGAAATCTCAAGAGAAGCAGACACAGGAGGAAATAGTTCCACAGATGAGTGCTGAAGAAAAAAGAAGGCTGTTAAAAGGAAAGGCAAGAATGACAGAAGAGGAAAACCAGAAGAGAGATGAAGATAGCTCTGGAATAATGAATGTTGATGAAAATTCAATATGGACCAACCCTTCACAGACACAATTCCAATTAAATGCAAGGTTGACTGCAAGTTTGGAGGAACTAGCAAAAAAGGTATTCGGCAGTTCAAATAATCAGCAGAAGGATGCATCCGAAGAACAGGAAAGCAAGAAGTTAGAACCAGAAAAGAATGTTCAAGAGGTCTTGGGACAAGTAATAGAGGAAGGAATTGTTCAAAGTATAAAGGATGTGCTGCAGGATATAAACAGCAGTGAGGAATTTACATCTAAGAATGATCAAGAACAAGAGGTGGAAGCAGATGTTATGGACATTGAGGAGCAAGATCAGGAATACACAAATGAGAAAAGTAATGACCAGGTTGCTGGTACAAAAGAAATTGAATCAGTTGAAGTTCAGGAAAAGCAGGAACCGGAAGAGCAATTCAGGAAAGTTCAACAAACTCTTGTTGGAAAGGACTCAAACAGAAGTCAGGAAACCCTAACACAAGAGAAGGAGATACTAATTAAGGGAGACCAGCTCTTTACAGAGAAGCAACAAGTATTGGAAGAAAAGAAGTCATTAGAAAAGAAGAGGGCTTCAGATTTTTCAGAGCAGAAGAGTGCAGATGACAGAGCACTAGTTTATGAAGAGGATGATACCAATCAGGATACAAAGAACGATGATCACAGTTATGAAGAACAAGACATGCAGGACATAGAAGATGAAACAGCAGCAGAAGAAGATGATGTGGATAAAGAAGATAAGCAAATTGAAGTTAGACAGACAGAAATAGAAGTAGGGTTGGAAAGAATACCCAAAAATATAAGATCAGCTTGTCAAATGATTATGAGCAACATTGAACAGTTCAGACCATCTAGTAGAAATATGATCATATCAGGAATGGTGGCTGAATCAGAATTTGAAAAAGGAAGTTTAATTATCAAAGAACACAAGAAAGAAAAAGAGTAGATGACAGAGCAATTAAGGTTGATGAAGGAAAGGAATGAAGAATATATCAATAGAATCATTGCTTTGGAAGAAGCTGAGGTTCAGAAGCAGAACAGGATCCAATATTTGGAAGAAAAGAGTGTAAAGTTATCAGAGCAGAATGCCAAAATGGAAATGGAACTAAAAGCCATAGGAGGAAGATACAGAACTTTACAAACATCTTATCAAATTCTGACTAGAGCATATGAAGAGATTAATAAAGTGTTGTTAGAAGAAGGTCAACTACAAGATGGAGGTAAACCTGTTCAATTGACAGAGGAAGAAAAGGAGGAGCTGCATAAAGAAATTCAAAGACTTCAAATAGAATTAAAAGAGGCCAAAGAAATGGAGAAACAGGCAAACACTCATGCTGCTACATCAATGAGAGGGTATCATCAATTACATTTGGAGGTAGAGAAGGAAAGAAGTGAATGGCAAGCAAAGATGGAGAAAGAAAGAAATGAGTGGAGGAAGGAAAAGGAGTTGTGGGCAGCTCAGAACAAAAGTTCAATGATGACTATAGAAGAATTACAGAAACAGTTGGAGAAATCAAAAGTTCCAGAAGAAATTCAAGATCAAGTACAGGCAGAAGATACAGATAAAAGGGAATATGAAACAGGGGATTTTGACAGGGAACAAGAGAACAAGGAACCAGCAGCCAAAGAAACAGAGGAAGAGTATTCTGAAGATTTTGTACAGAAATTATTGACCAATAGAGAGTCAAGAATGGAATTTATCAGAAAAATGCATGATGAGTATGAAGATCAAATAGTTACCTTTGCTCTGAATAAAGGCATTAATCCAGATCAGCATCATTGGGCTGCAGATGGATTGGGAATACCTTTCTGTATGATTTTGGAGAGTATAAAGAATTATCAATTGGCCAGAGTAGGGCTTTCTCCGAACAAATACCTTGAGTATGAAGAAGATATTAATGTCACGAAGGAGTTATTTGAAAGAGCAAATCCTAAATGGAGAAATAAGTGGTTGGATGCCAATAAGGAATGTAGGAAAATCTGGAAAGAGGCACCTTTGAATTTAAAGATCAACCCAGCTTATTGTCCAGTTGCCAGAAGAAGAGAATGGACTGTTTTTTGGGAAAGGAGAAAAACAGGGCAGATTCCAGCAAAATGGCTGAACTTTCCAAAAATAGCAGGTCCAAAGGCAGGAACTTGGCCTACAAAAAGTTACATGGTGAATACTGCTGAGTCAGTTTTAACAACATATAAAGATGTTAATGATCCGGCTTGTATATTACTGGTCAGAATAATGAGGTTGATTCTAGCCTGTATAGAGACCTACACTGATACAGATGTCAGAATTTTGAACTACATAGGGTTTAATTCGCCAACAGATGCTCTTTTGTTTGATTTGAGTGAGACACCAGACATGATTTGTTTGATGGCCTACTACAGTAGAATAATATTTTTGGGCAGTCATTTTTTGCAAATATTTGAAGATGCTTTTGATTATGGATTCTTTGAAAGGGAGTCAGAAATTTTTGGAAACTTATCTGTGGTTACAAAAGCAAGACTTACTGCCTATGAAGTTGCTTACACAGAATACTTGAAGAAGGATGTCATAGATAAGCCTGAAGCTGCGATACAATGGAGAAAAGCTTTGTTCGAGATGGTCAACAATTTGAATGTAACAGAAAGGAAAAGCCATGATTTACTGTCACAGGTATATCAAAGAAAGAAGAAATGAAGAAAAGTGACCAAAATAGAGGATCAGAAAATCTTTCGTCAGGAGCCGAAAGGCTTAGGAGGGGAAGGATGTTGGAAGGTGTATTTTTGGAAAAGCATTTTTGATGTAAAAAAATTAGTAAAAAGTCAAAAAACTTGTAAAATATTTATGCAATGGTTGTAAAAATAAGGAAGAGTCTTCCTTATGTGGTTGAGGATCTCATGTAATTTTTGTAGAATTTTTAGAAACTCTTAGATAGCATTTTTTTAGAAAATTAGAGAAAAAGACCTAATTTCAAGTGTGAAAAGGGACACTTGAAAATGTATATAAGTCAATTTTCTCTATTTTGGAGAGGTTGGTTAGTCATTTGCTCAAGCTATCAATAGAGAAGAAAGAGTTTCTGCAAAATCGTGTTTTCTCCTGTTGAGTGTATTTCCTTTGATGTGTGAGCTTGTCTCTTGCTTAATCATGGAGATTTGTGAGTCACATTTGTGTATTACTGAGTAAGTTGTATGAAGAGAGAGACCTATTGCTGTAATAAGTGGAAAAAGACTGAAGGAAGTTCCAAAATTGTGAAAATTGTCTGTTGGTACAGAATCGCGATTGTCTCGTCTTTATGATACAGGTGATATTTTTCAATTTTGAGTTCATATTTGTATTCTGCTAATGAAATGGCATGGTTTTGACATAAAGAACATGGAAAATGATGGAGATTTGCCGTAGTTATGGTAAACTCAAGATTTTCTCTTCATCTTCAATTTCTCTCAGCAATCCAGCCATCAATCTCTTATTTCCTTGAATCTATTATCTTGAAGGGGCTGTGGTCTTATGGATATTCCTAGGATTGACAAAATAAAGATGATTTGTTGATTCTTTGTTACTTCATGATTGGAGAGGACAACTTGGAGTCCAAAACAAAACAGACATGACACGACTTCATTGATTCATAGCTTTAAACAGACCCCTCAGGAAACAGTAAGACTGGCAGGACGTAGGTTTAGACAATATGTCGAACGATGTCCAATGCAAGAGCTACCCTCACAAGCTAAACAAGTATCACTGTTCCTAGATGGCTTGTTGAGCGCTAAACTACGCTCCTATGTGTACCTAAAAGAACCCAGAACGCTAGAAGAGTGTGTAAGAATATGTATAGACATTGAGGACAACCTAGGAGATGAATTAGAACTCTCAAAGGTCTATAAAGACTCAGATTGTTCTTCTCTAGCGTCCACAAAATTGTCGAATTCAATAGAGGATCTAGCAGAAAAAGTGGCCCAAAAACTAGGAGTTTCTAGTAAACAGGTGCCCAAGCTACCAACGAATGTACGTTGTTACACTTGTGGTGGAAATCATTTGGCAAACATGTGTCCCAATGCACCTCAACCTCAAGCCAACCCTAGTGGCCAATATTGCACAATTGAGAGAAGATACACGAATCATACAGCTTAGGACTGCCCATACAACAAACAAACCGTGAGACAGAACTACCCACAAACATACCAGCAGCCAGGTAGGTATCAAGGCCAATACAATGCTCAGTCTTATTACTATAGGCCTCCTCAGAACTACCCATACCAGGCTCAACAGAGACCTCAACCCGTCTTAGCTCAACAGCCACCCCCACCAGCGAATGTCATCTCAGTCAAATACGCTGCTGCAGAAGAGAACCTAAGTAGGGCCTTAGTGCCTTCTTCACCCTTGATCACCGAAAGTGACCCGAACTCAAACAGTTTTGACTCTACTCATGTAACTAGTCCACCCGCTTATTACACGGAGTCACCAGAACATGTGGAGACATATCATTATGATAGTCCACCAATGGAACCTAGTTGGGAGCCAGATTATACTAATGTGATGTACGCAAACCCAAACCCACGGCCCCAATTGAGACAACAGAGACCGCAGGGCCCTAGAGGACCATGCTTTAGGTGCCAAGGAGATCACTTCATTAAGGATTGTCCACACCCCCCAATAGCAAGGCAATCACAGTACTATAGCATCCAAGGCTTTTGTGCCGATTGTGGCAAAGAGCACATAATCAAAGATTGTCCTAAGAACCCAGTCAACACTACCAATGTGACACCGATCAACGTGATAGGTATTGTAAACAACGCAGATGGATCCAACCCTACATACGTGCCTATCCAAGCTATAACCAGAGCCCAGGCGCTCTTACAAAATCAACAGCTTAATCAAGAGAAAGTAGCTGGAACTAGTGAAGTTGCAGAATCGAGTAGTAAAAAGACAAAATCTTGGAAAGATTCTAGAGAAAGGATAAAGAGAAAGTGGAGTAAAAAGATAAGTGAGCTGGAAGGAAGTTTAAGAGAATCTAGAGCCAAAATACAAGAATTGGCTTCACAAGAATTAAATCAAGAAAACCCAGCTCAGAAATCAGGATCGGTTTTAGCGGAACCCATACCAGAAGATCTAGACATGATGTTTCGTGCATATCAGGCTAGATTAAAAGAGGGACCTCAAGTCACGGAAATGAGTAAAAACTACCCTCGAGCTGATCTAGAAATTGAGAGAACTAAACTTTGCATGAAAATGGTAGAGTTAGCACAAGCTTTGTTTGAAGCCTCTAGATATCTTAATTGGAATAACATGGCAAAACCGGAACTACACTTTCAAGGACTAATGGAGAGGCTAGAACACTTGATAGAAAGCAAAGAGAAAGAGGATCAGCATAGGAACCCTATTGTCCCAGAGACACAGGAAAGGAATGCACCATCCCTGTCTCAAGTACCCAATACAGAAAGTCAAGACAATTTGTCTTCCATACATAGGTACTCACATGAATTTTTGAGAGAAATCCAAGAAGAGAAATGGAGAAAGGAACAAGGAATCCATCCTCCTATTCAAGAAATAGACGACTTGCAGGAACAATTTCCCCAAGACATCCCCTCTATATATGATGATGTAGAGGTGGAACAACTGAGTGAACCCACAAGATTTGAATCTAATTCTTTACAAGAATTACGTCAGTTCACAGGACCTTGGGAAGCAAAGTCTATTAGTATGAGAGCACCCACGATAATAGTGAGGAATGAAGAATCAGTGATCCCTAGGAACACGGAAGTGATCAAGAACACGAAAGTACAATGTAATCTCACTTTGGAGGAATTGTTAAAGGTAAAACCAGAATTGTGGAAGCATGTAGCAAATCAATTCCCGGAGTTAGCTACCACACCCTCTCAGATAGGATCACATAAGAAGGTACCAGAGATACCCGTGGAAAAAATTGGAGACGTAAGCGAAGGAGAGGAAGGTAACACATATCTTCCAATAACCTATCAAGGCTACACCACGAAAGCCATCTTAGATTCAGGAGCAGGAGTAGCCATCGCTACCACCGCTTTGTGGAGACGTTGGGGTAAGCCAGCACTCAGACCCACCAGGATGAAACTACAAATGGCTGATGGACACATAGAGAAACCATTAGGCTTACTAGAAGGCATATCTCTCACCACTTGTGGTGTAGAATTTGAGCATACCTTTGCCATTTGTGACTTTGCGAAAAACCGTGCTTATGAGATGATATTGGGACGACCATTCATGCGTCAGTTGCAAATTGTACAAGATTGGGGAACTAATTCTTTGTACTTGCAACATTTAGGAGTGACTACCAAAGTCAACCTTAAAGACTATTCACATCGAGATGTACCCCCAATACAATGGAATACCATCCATAAGACACCAGTAGAGACGGAATCCGTGCACTCATTAGAATCAGATCCTTCTTGGTTGCATGAGGATACCCATTTATGGATGTGTAAAGTAGCCAAACGAGAGGAAGAACGATTAGAAGCAAGGACCTTAGGTGCAGAACAACATCCACGAACCCTTCAAGATCCAGCATATGCACCTGTAGTATTCCCAGACGAAGAATTTGAACCCCATGGTTGGGCAGAAATACTAGCAACCATGGATGTAGCCATCAATGAAGAACAATGGACACCCCACTGTGACGAGGATGGCTATGACATTTCAGTTTTCACGATAGAGCCAATCATGTGCGATGCAATCTTAGAAGAGTGTGAACCAGACACTGATGCATTTGAGGACGCAAGCGATTTTGATTTAGAATCAATTATCATGGACCCACCCTTTGCATCAGAGGAAGAATATTTCTACGAAGTAGAGACTCACACTCAGAGACACGAGGAAATTACGAACGAGGTAAGGTTAGCCACAGAAGTGACTACTAAGAGTGAAGGCAAGAAAAGGAAGAAGAAAGAAACCTTGTCAGAAAAAGAAGAATCTTTGTTTGAAGTACCCGAGAACTTCAAGAAATATGAAATCGAAGATAGAAGAATTATGGTACGGATGCCTAATAGAAAAGCGAATGATGGACAAGTATATGATAACCGAGAGAAAACCAAGGAAATAATAGTTGCCATAGAAGGAGAAGAAGAAAAGTGCACATATATAGGGCATGATTTGACGATTGAAGAAGAAGAAGAGTTAGTTGCCCTATTGCGCGAATATAGAGATGTTTTTGCTTGGAGTTACAAAGATTTGAAAGGAGTAGATCCGGATATATGTTCTCATAGAATCCCTATGACTCCAGATGCAAAACCGACAAAACAAAAACCTTACACGTACAATGATAACTACGCTGCGAAGATTAAAGAGGAGATAGATCGCTTGATAGAAGCAGGATTCATTTACGAAATTGAGCATACCGAATGGGTATCCCCCATTGTGGTTGTGCCCAAGAAGAATGGGAAATTGCGTGTGTGTATTAACCTTAAAAAAGTTAATGCCGCCACAATTAGAGATAGTTATCCTCTTCCTATCACAGAACACCTATTGGAAAGAGTTGCGGGCAAGGAAGTTTACAGCTTTCTTGATGGATTCTCAGGCTATAATCAAGTAGCCATTGCTCCAGAAGACCAACACAAGACGGCTTTTGCCACTGAATGGGGCATATTTGCATTTCGTGTGATGCCATTTGGCTTAACAAATGCACCCGCCACTTTCCAGCGACTCATGTGTCATGTTTTCAAGGAATTCTTACGCAAGAGCTTGGAAGTTTATGTCGATGACTTATGTGCTCATTCAAATGTAAGACAGACACATATTCCAGAGTTAAGACAAATATTTGACAAATGTCGAGAATATCAGGTTTGTTTGAACCCAGAAAAATGCGTTTTCATGGTCAGACAAGGCAAAATTCTAGGACACATTGTGTCAAAAAATGGAATCTCTACAGATGAAGAAAAGGTGAAGGTAATTGCAGAATTACCTAGACCAACTAATGTGAAAGAGGTACAGGCATTTATGGGCCATTGCGGTTATTATAGGAGATTCATACACATGTATGCAATCATAGCTAAGCCTCTGTACTCTCTTTTAACCAATTTCGAGTGGACGGATGAATGTGAAAATTCATTCAATGAACTCAAACGACGCTTGTGCTCAGCACCTATATTGACTACCCCAGATTGGAGTAAGCCATTTCATGTACATGTGGATGCATCCAATTATGCTATAGGATGTGTGTTAGCACAACCCACGAATGAAGGTAACATAGATCTCCCCATAGCTTACGCGAGCAGACAATTGAACGCAGCAGAAAGAAATTACACCACGACGGAACGAGAGGGATTAGGGATGATCTACGCTGTAAAGAAGTTTAGGCATTACTTGTTGGCCAACAAGTTCAAGTTCTTTACAGATCATCAAGCCCTATTATATTTAGTCAACAAACCATGTAACACAGGACGACTGATACGTTGGTTTCTATTACTCATGGAGTATGATTTTGAAGTGGTAGTCAGGAAAGGAAAGACACATCTTAGAGCTGACCACCTTTCAAGATTAACCTCAGGAGAAGCTCCTCAAGGAATAGCCGATGAATTACCAGATGCATACTTGTTTAACCTTGAGATAGCACCAGAATGGGCTAAGCCTATAGTCCCTATTCTCACATACGGACCCAAGAATCCTAGAATAAAGATCAAAGAAGGAGAGATTACCAAGTCTCAGAGATACCAAATAATGGCAGGAAGCATATATAAACAGGATAATCAAAAGATCCTTGCTTGTTGTGTAGATGAATCAGAACATGCGAATTGGTTGCAATTAGCACACATAGGTGCACTAAAGCAACATCATTCAAAACATCGAACATTACAGACTCTGCATAGATTAGGAGTATATTGGCCTACGATGGAAGCAGATGTCTACAAGTTGTGTAAGGAATGCCATGTTTGCTGTGAAAGACCACCAGTAGAACATGCTACACTATATCACGTGTCTCTCACACCAGACTGGAGTGAACCTTTAGTGACATACTTGAGGACGAACACTTTCCCTCAAGGAATGACCTTAGCTCGACAACGCAGTCTAGAGCAGGAAGCTCAAGACTATTCACTTATTGGCGATAATTTATACAAAAGAGGACGTGATGGATATCTAAGACAGTGCGTTCATGAAAGCGATTATCTGAGCATACTAGAGACTGCACACCAAGGTGTTGCAGGAGGTCATTTTGGACCCGATAGGATAATCAAAGCCATTCTCTTTGCAGGATTATGGTGGCCCACTCTTCACATGGATGCACATACCTATGTAAAGAGATGTGATGTGTGCCAAAGAACTCAGTTTCCTACTCGCAGAGATGAAATGCCATTGAAACCCATGATGGGCGGACGTGCATTTTCTAAGTGGGGTATAGACTTTATAGGACCCATTAACCCCCCTACAAAAGGTACACATGCGGAATACATTATTGTTGCCACAGATTATCTGACGAAATGGGTAGAGGCAAAAGCCACAAGAAAGAATGATGCTCACACGACCGCAAAATTCTTATTTGAAAATGTCTTTACGAGATATGGATTGCCTATAGAGTTAGTGAGCGATCGAGGCACTCACTTTCTAAACCAAGTCATTGAATATTTGTTACAGGATTTTATGGTGATTCACAAGAAATCTGCACCATATCATCCTCAGGCCAATGGTCAGGCTGAAAGCACTAACAAGATACTTTGTAACGTACTGACGAAACTCGTGAACAATAAACGTTCAGATTGGGACAAACAGTTACACCACGCTGTTTGGGCATATAGAGTGGCCTACAAGACCGTACTCAATGCAACTCCCTTTCAGATGGTTTTTGGTCAGAATGCTGTGCTTCCTTTGGACTTCTTGATACCAACCCTTAAGGTTGCACAAGAACATCAGTGGACCGGCCATGAATTATCAGCAAGAATAATGGACTTGGAACGATTAGGAGAAACCAGGCTGAAAGCAGCAGCAGGAATATACGCAGCGAAGAAGCGACAGAAAGCATATTTTGATGCACACGTGAAAGATAAAGGCCTAAAAGAAGGAGATTTAGTTCTAGTGTATACGCTGAAACAGCACGCACGGAAGTTAGAAAAGCGAGGTTATGGACCTATGATCATTAACAGACTTTCGACTAGTGGAGCAGTACAGTTAGCCACCTTAGAAGGAGATATAATGCCTAATTACATTAGTGGCTGTAGAGTCAGGCTATATCAAGAACCTCTTACTGAGGATATGCTTAGACGACTCACGTTGGCAAAGAAGCGTAAGGAGGAAGAAAATAGAATACGAGCAGAAGCTCAGGCAGAAGCCATAGAACGCATTAAGCGCATGAAGCTAAGAAGACAAGGACTAGGGAGAGAACATTATAACCATCTGGAGACATCACCCAGATATCCCATGGCCATGTGTCAAGTAAAGTCAACCTCTCATCCTAGCATAGTGGACAGGAGACCATTCGTTACAGTTAGGCTAGAACACGGCAATCCTTGCCAAGAACTCAGAGCTTTAATTGACTCCGGTGCTGCTACTAGTGCGATTAGATGGTCCCACTATAAGGATTCAGGAATAGAAATGCGGCCAATTGAGGCATACCTCATAGGCCTAGGAGGCATGGAAACCCCTTGCATGGGTGAGGTGGACCTTCCTATCCTCATTAAGGATATGACCATGACAGCAAAGCTACTAGTGTGCCATGATGACGACCTGATAGAACCCCTAATCCTTGGCCAAGATTGGCTATACGATCACTCAGTGGACCTAAATCTTAGACAAGGCTCCTTACAGATTGGAACCTTAGAGCAGAAGCGAGTGATACCGCTTGACTTCCCTAACGGCATTCCGCTTGACGGTTGTGACCCTAGACCCTATGAAACGCATGCGACGGAAGACAGGAAGATTTTTGGGCAGACCAGTCACGTTACGTCTACACCAACCCACTCGGGCTTGGCTACGGACAGTTGTCAATCAGAAGGACGACCGATGATCTTCCCTGGGACTTCCTGCAAACTAGAAGAGACAGTTACCCAACTGCAAGGGCAGAAGGGCACAATCAGAGGTCAGGTGGGTTGCATCAGCGGCCAAATGAGCACGACACCCTGCGGTGCTCATCCTTCCAAACTTGTTGCGGACTGGCCTAGATTAAAGTTACAAAATGCATCACTTCCTAATGGGCAGGTCACGCAAGTGTTGGATCTCCCTTCTTTTCCAAAGCAGAGCGTCCATCCGACCTCTCACCCCCGACTACGACAGAGTCAACCACGACGAAGGAACCCAGACCGACGGCAGTATCAGAAGACACGACAAGGAAGGCAGTTTAGGCCTCCCAAAGGACGCGGCACCAGACAAATATGGGTGCCTAAAGGACAAAAAGCACTAAAGAACTCCAGCCAAGCAGAAATCGACAAAAAAAGGGCAGTACAGAAACAGAATCGATATCCACCATCCCCTCGACCTTCTTCTACAGGTCCGAGCATCCGACAAATGTGGATCGCCAAGAAGTACCTTACCCATAGACCCACGCCCACGCAGATTTGGGTACCCAAACCATGTATCATAGCTCAACCCATAAGCCATGTAATATATAACCCCCACAACTCATTTCATCCTGCGATACCACCACACCCGACACCACCTTTTGCCCCTCAGCAGAAACCCACCACCCACCCCAAGATCCTTAGGAAATGGATACCGAAGCGTGTCCAACCGTCTTCCCCTAACCCGTTGTCTAACTACCCCCCGACTAACATACAACCTTGTACTCAATTACTAACCTTTAAACCTTGTATAAATTCACACACCATCATCCCACATCACTCGTAATCTCATCTCATCAAGAAATGTATGCATGATCTGAAACGTATAGGTGTCTAGAGACCTGCACTAGTGCTGCAAGAAACATTGCATCCATCACATCACAGCACTTGGCTACACGGGTTACGCATCAATTATGGAAAGGGATTGCGGTCTCACTTTAATGGGATCATAATTAATTTCCATGCTAATGTGTTAATCTTTTGTAGCAGATCTTTCTCACTAGCGCACCAATCACCATGCAAACCGACGAAGGAACATCAGGAGCAGGCCCCAGTGTAGCGGCTGTGCCCCTCAACGTGCTACGAGCAGAGTCCCACCCGACTGCTCCACCGCCGGAATTTCAGGGATTTCCAGGGCCCATGCCTATCGACAACCCACCCATGGGCTACACCGAAAAGATTCACAGGAACTCTCATTGGTTTCAGGGCCTTGCAGGACCCCTTGCGGACGCGAACTTTATATTTGAATCCTCTCTGACATTTGATGACCGCACGTGGGGGAAGTACCAGTTTTTCTCCAGAGAGTTTGAAGCCCTACAGAGCACCCAGGATTTAACTCATGTTTGGGCCAGAGCAGGCTTCACAGAATATTTCAGTGATCCTCTGCCCAAACCGGATTTCTACAGGTGCTATTACTTAATCACTACCTTGCTGGCATCAGAGAATAAGGACATCCCAGGAACCTTCATATTGCCTACTCTAGTGGATGATCCACCTTACAAGAGATTTTATCTCTCTAAGGACTTAATCAGAGCAGCCATCAAGATTCATGGCACCCACACTCCCACAGATCGAGAGAGATTAATTCCAGAACCGATGAAACGTGGGGATGTCACTAAGTGGGAAGAGATTTCGGCCATTACACCTGAGCTGTCCAAGCCACTACGGATATGCATGCAACATTTCGCATTTCCAGCTCAGGACAGATTTACCATGCCCCATAAACGAAAAAGTGCTTAACGGATGTTGTGCACTCACAAGAATTGTGTATATGTGCTTGGCTTATGACTTGCCCATCGAGCGTGCATTAACAGGAGAGGAATTGAAGGCATTCAAGGGCACAACGAAGAAAGCCAGGAAGCCCAGTAGGACACGGGCAGGTAAGCGCATGCGAGGCACCATCCCTTGCCTCCAAGTGCCAGAGTCGCCATCACCACAACCCTCTCCAGAGCGACCACAGACAGAAGCTGCTCCCACTGTACAACCTATTCGCATACGGTTGTCCAGACCAGTGATTACGGAGGCCACCACTAGTACCGCTGCACCTCAGGTAGCTGCCACTTCAGAACCCACCACCACCACAGCAGAAGCTCCCACCACTATTGGTGCGGAAGCATTTTCTTTCCCGATACCACATATGGAGGCCGACCCCATAAACACGACATTTGATTTTGAGATGCCTGATGCATTCTCAAATGAATTCCAGTATTCAGAAGCACAACTGTTCTCCCAGGAATACGAACGTCCTAGCTACCCGACCACACCACGAGATTTGCCACAGGGACAAGCTGTGTCAAGCTCTGAAGAAGAGAGAACCGAAACAGACAACGAGGAAGGCGACGATGAAGCCAGCCAGGGCTCACATGACGAACAGACAGAGGGCCAAGGCCAACAAACCGACACACATGGCGACACCAGCACATATGAAGATGAAACTTTCGAAGCCGCAGCGTACACACTGGCTATAAAGAAATTATATCGTACCATGGGGAAAGTCTGGGCACGAAAGAAGTTAACTGAAGAGGAGAGCCAGGCATTAATTGAATAGGAACTCATCTCCGGAGGATTCGAAGACGCATACATCAGAGGGTTCAGAGAGTTAGTCCAATCAGTAGGCTCCCATGAAGCACTCAGGTTTTTACAAAGGAAGCAACTACCACAGTTTGACCCCCGCCGAGTGCGACTACTTTCAAAACCCGGAGAATATATTCGTGTACCAACAGGAGCCCAATCTTCAGCACAAACCAGGGAGGCACGCCTCGCCCCAGAAAGTTCATTGACCGCAGAAACCATCCTTGTAGACTCCCCACCCCGTACTACCATTGTACATACCACTACTATCCTCGAAATAACATCCACCCCCTCTACTCCTCTCTCACCTCATCTTTCACCAACCCATCCCGTATCCCCCGCACACCCACCTGCTTCCCCCACATCCACACCTGTCCAAGGCAACATAGCCACAACCTTTTCCTTCCCATTCATACCACCATGCCCACACCCAACCCTCCGCATCCATATGTTAACCCCTTCACCCCTTCATCTTTCCCCGCGTATCCCCCACCGCTAACACCCCCATTCCCCTTCCTAACCCCACTAACCTTCTCACCAGTCTCACCTCCCCACCCTACCATAACCCCTATTTCCCCGTTTCACCAAGCTGCTCCAACCATTCCCCCTGTAAACTACACTACATTCGCAAATCCCGTATTCACACCTACACAACCACCCACAATCACACCACTTTTCACAGTCACAACACTAAACACGTCCAATGGTATGGACATATCACCATCCACCTCACCACCACCCACTCCACTCATAGCACCCTCATATTTAGGCACTTCACAATTTTCCACAATCACCACTGCATCCACTGTCCCAACCCCACTTCCCATTCCCACTGCATCTACTCCCACTGCATCCTCATTTAGCACTTCACTACTACTATCGCCCACCATAGACACCGCATTTCAACACATGTTCGCATGCATGACGCAAGTCCGCGATGAGTTTGCATCACTCGGCACCAACTATCAACAGCTGCAGAAAACGACGAACGAATTACAAACGCAGCTTAATTCGTTATCAATTGAGAACGCCTCACTGAACAGCCGATACCAAGATTTACGAGAGGCCTATCACAAGTTAGAACTAGAAAGTGAGGAGAAAACCAAAGAGGCCACCGCGGATTTGGATAACCTACTTAGAGCCCAGACCGTCCGCAATGCAACGCTTACTAGAAATATGGGCTTACTAAGAAGACACTTAGCCGCAGCAAAAGAGGAGAACCAGAGACTCCAAGAGCAGAATAGAGAGAACTTGGAAGCGGCTTTAGATTACCCAGAACAGCCACTAAGTCCGAGCAGATTCAAGGCAATCCCATCTGAATCGATGCGGATGTTGCTAGATGATCATGTGCGATTGCTCGAGGACTATGATCGTATGAATGAAGAGCATCAAAAGTTAAAGGAAGATCACAAACTGCTACAGCTCAGAGAACCAGCAGCCCAACAAGTACAAGTAGCAGCAGAATTACCAGCGCCTGCGGACCCTGCCCCTGAAATTTTAGAGGAACTCAACGCACTCCGGGCCCAGGTAACAAATCTTGAATCGAGAATTGCAGTCTATGAAGCACCACCAAGGCCAGACTCCCCACCTGAGCTACCAGCTGAGGAAGAAACCGTCACTATCCCGGTGGAGGAGACATTCGAAGAGGCATACGAACCGATACCCATCCCAGGCGGACGTGTCATGGCCGAAGGCCAGATGACCTATGAATTACCTACCCCCGCGTGGATGAAGACAGTTGAAGAACTCGGAACGACACACTCGGCCATAATAGAGGCACAGCTACATGCCATGGCCATAATTGAAGAGAAAATTTTACAGTCACCATTCTTTGCTCAATTGGCCCCGCGACGATACATATCTGGGCATGAGCTCCAATATAAACCGTACTTCATGTTAATGGCCGAATACCAGTTAGCCATAGAGAAAGAAACAGGTATGAAACCAACGCATGCCACTCAATTCGAGCCAGAGGACTTGCCACCAAGGGCGCAGAGAGGTGAAATCCTTCAACCAGACTAGCGCAGAGATTTATTGCAAAACTATCCCGAGATGATGAGCACATGGGTGAAAGCGCCGCTGCACTTAAAATTTAACCCATGCTGGGGACCAGTACCACGACGCCGCTCTTGGACTGCATTCGCTATTAAGGTACAAAACAATAAGCAGTGCCAAGACTGGCTGAACTACCCCTATTTCAGGCCACCAATCGAGTTACCCACAGTAGGCTACATGATGGCGACGATCCGCCACTGGCTCCCTAGGTTAAAGCATATGAATGATATTGCCGCGCACATGACTGTCAAAATCTTTGACATGATGCAAATGATCTTTAAAGTCTTCCGACGCATCAAGGCTCCCCATGTAAACACCCCGGGCTTCGAGCATGGCAACTTTGATTTAGTCTATGACATGAGCACAACGCCATCGCTACGGGTGTGTTATGCCTGGCACTGCAGAATCAAATACCTGCCGGCATGCTACAAACAGACATTCGAAGAAATGTTCACCACCGGCTTTTGGGAGTACCATTCAGAGGTATTTATAAGCAGGCCCACACACTTATTGCAATTATTCGCCTGTGAACGAATGGTGTACTCCACACATTATCAGCTCCCACCACCAGACGAGCCGCAACCTATTGACTGGGAGAAACTCGAGGCTGATCTAGCCCGAGGCATTCATATCTCAGAGCACACCCTCGCTCAAGACCTCCTACAGAACTATATCCGGCAGACCTCACAACAAGGTTCTGTCAGGGACGACAGAAGCGAGAGGGAGGGGGGTGTTGGAAGCAGCCAGAGGCACAGACGCCACGGAAGCATGTAAAGAAGGAGCAGGGAGCCAGGCGGATCAATTTTTCAAACAAATATATTTCTTATTAATTCTCCAAACATTCAACAGTGATTATTATCACTAATTGTAACATATGTATCATAGAAAACCCCATTTTGTAATCCATAGCTCCATTTTGTGCAAGCCAAGGAGTCCTCGAGCTTGAGGAGCTTAGGTAGAATGCTCGTACCAATTTTCGTTATTTTTAGACATCGTTTACCCTTCCAAATAGCCTCTAGGACCTATTTTTTAACTAGGCCGGTCACTAGATGTGAAACCGGTCAAAACTAGTCTAGAAACTATAAAAAGAGCTAGAGAGCTCATTTTTGAGGTTGGTTCATTTTGGTTAGTGTGAGCATAGAGCTAGTTTGAGCTTGTAAGAGCATTCTTGAGTAATAGAGCTAGTTTCCCACCTTCCATTGTGTCTTGCTTGTCTCTTCCTTGTGTGTGTGTATGTGTGTGTGCATCTTTGTGCTTCTCACCTTCACTCTCACATCATCTCACATTCACGATCTTCATATCACTCCTACCTCTCCCACGGATTGACATTAAGGAGGTGAAGCTTCTTAACGTGGTTCTCACCATCGTGCTAGAGCAACACAAGAGTTATCCTAGAGTAGATTTAGAGATTGAATGGACAAAAATGTGTATGAAAATGGTAGAACTAGCTCACGCTATGATCGAGACTAGTCAAAAGTTCAATCAGACAAACTCAATCAAACTGGATTTGCATTTCCAGGGCATACTAGAGAGATTAGAGCAGTTGGTAAACAAGCCGTAAGTCTCTTTACCTCTTGAGGCTTAACCAATTATTGAAAAAGAAAGCTCACCACCAATGAAAGCTTATGTTCCTAATTCCGCGGACGAGGGAGCACCTCTTTCAATTCAACAGTACTCTCAAGAGTTCTTGCTGGAAATACAAGATAAGAAATGGGCCAAGGAGAAGGGTAATCCCCCTCCTATTCCTGAAATTGATGATCTTCATGATCAATCCCCCCAAGTCATTCCATTTATCTATGGAGACCAAACAGAGCAACAAGAAGATGAAAGAATAGATTTTGAATCTAATTCTTTACAAGAGTTGCCACAATTCATAGGCCCATGGGAATCTGAATCTCTTCATATCAGAGCTCCCACAATACTGGTAAGAAATGAAGACTTAGTGGTTCCAAGGAACACTAATGTAGTGAAGAACACTAAGGTCAGTGTCATCTCACTGTAGAAGAGGTGCTCAAAAAAAAACCTAAGCTACGGAATCATGTGAAGGATCAGTTCCAAAACTTGATTCCAAAATGTCAAAAGCAGGCTCTAAGCAAAAAGTTCCAGAGATACCTCTCGATAAAATAGGGGACATGAGTGAAGGTGAAGAAGCTAATACTTATCTTCCAATCACCTACCTAGGTTAGACAACCAAAGCAATCGTAGATTCAGGTGCTGGTGTTGCTATTGTGACCACCTCCTTGTGGAAGCGATGGGGCAAACCCACATTAGGACCAACTAGAATGAAGCTTCAAATGGCAGACAGTCATTTTGAAAGACCCTTAGGATTGCTCAAAGGGATAACTGTAACCACTTGTGGTGTAGAGTTTGAACACACATTTGCTATATGTGACTTTGAGAGAAATAATGTCTACGAGATGATCCTAGGAAGACCCTTCCTATGACAATTGCAAATAGTACAAGATTGGGGAACCAACTCCTTGTACTTACAGCACTTAGGGGTCACAACCAAGGTCAATTTGAAGGATTACACCTTCAAAGATGTACCACCCCTATAGTGGAATCCTATCCACAAAGTGAAAGAAGATTCTATCTCTGTGCATTCTGGAAGTTCACCTAAACCATCCTGGATGCATGAAGATACTCACTTGTGGATGTGCAAGGTCGCAAAGGAAGAAGAAAAGCGCCTAAAAGCAAGAGAAGAAGGAACTTCTCAAGAAGATAGATCAGTCAAAGACCCAGCCTATACACCAATGATCTTTCCAAATGAGGAATTTGAGCCTCATGGTTGGGTAGAAATCTTAGCTACCATGGACATCCCAGTCAATGAAGAAGAATGGACACCTCATTGTGATGAGGAGGGTTATGATATTTTAGTGTTCATGTGCCAGCCCTTGTTGGAAGAATGTGACCCTAGTGATGTCATAGAAGAAGAAGAAAACGATGATGATCTAGAGTCCATTGTAATGGATAGTGGCTTTGAATCAGAGAAGCACTATCGAGAAGATATAGGAGTATTTAACCAACACGAGGAAGAACCTCTAACTAGCATTAAAATGCTAAATTCAAAGGATGGAAGTGAAGGTAGTAAAAAGAAAAAGAAAAGAAAAGCAGTGAAACAAGAAGAGGAGGAATTATTTTTGGAAGTACCAAAAAATGTCAAGAAATACGAAGTGGAAGATCGAGAAATTTTGGTATGAATGCCTAAGAGAAAGGCCATCATAGGAGAAGCATATGATAACAAAGAAAAGACCAAGAAAATTGTTGTAACCATTGAAGGGAACGAAGAGCGATGTACGTATATAGGAGATGACCTAAGTGCAAAAGAAGAAGCAGAGCTTGTAGCTCTATTAAGGGAATATAGGGATGTGTTTACATGGCACTATAGAGAGTTGAAGGGAGTAGATCCGAAAATTTGTTCTCATACAATCCCCATGACTGCTAATGCCAAGCCCACCAAACAAAAGCCCTACACATATAATGACACCTATGCAGCTAAAATAAAAGAAGAAATTGATAGGTTGATTGAAGCTCGATTTATCTATGAGATTGAGCATACTAAATGGGTGTCCCCCATTGTAGTAGTGCCCAAGAAGAATGGAAAATTGTGAGCGTGTATTAACCTTAAAAAAGTTAATGCTGGTATGATTCGAGATAGTTATCCGCTTCCAATCACCGAACATTTATTGGAGCATGTTGCAGGCAAGGAAGTTTATAGCTTCCTTGATGGATTTTTAGGTTACAACCAAGTAGCCATTGCCCCGAAAGATCAACACAAAATAGTTTTTGCCACAGAGTGGGGAATCTTTGCATTTCGTGTGATGCCATTTGGACTCACAAATGCACCTGCAACATTTCAAAGGTTCATGTGTCATGTCTTCAGAGAGTTCTTGCAAAAGAACTTAGAAGTATATATGGATGATTTATGCGCTCATTCCCAAGAAAGAAGATACCACATCCTTGAGCTCAGACAAATCTTCAACAAGTGTAGAGAATATCAAGTGTGTCTGAACCCAGAGAAGTTTGTGTTCATGGTACGTCAAGGCAAAATATTAGGTCGTATTGTTTTGAAGAACGGAATATCAACAGATGAGGATAAAGTGAGAGCCATAGCTAAGCTTCCAAGGCCAAAGAATGTTATTCACCACTACTCACCACTCCTGATTGGAATAAGCCAGTCCATGTCCACATGGATGCATCCAATTATGCGATAGGATGTGTGTTGTATCAACCAATGGGTGAAGGAAATTTAGATTTTCCTACAGCATATGCTAGCAGGCAATTGAACGCTACTGAATGAAACTATACCACAACCGAGCAAGAAGGTTTAGGCATGGTATATGCTGTGAAGAAGTTTAGATACTTTCTATTGGCCAACAACTTCAATTTTTTCACTGATCATCAAGCTTTATTATATTTGGTCAATAAACCTTGCAATACAAGATGCTTAGTAAGATGGTTTCTCTTACTAATGGAATATGACTTTAAAGTGGTTGTTAGGAAAGGTAGGACCCATCTCCGGGCATATCATCTTTCTCGAATCACTTTAGGAGAGTCACCACAAGGAGTGTCTGATGAATTGCCCGATGCTTATCTGTTTAATTTAGAAGTTGTTCCTAAATGGGCAAATAAGTTAGTACCTGTCTTAACCTTTGGACTTGCAAATAAGAATGTAAAAACAAACAAAGAAGAAATTGTAAGATCACAAACATATCAAAGATTGGCACGAAGCATGTACAAACAAGGTACATAGGGTGTATTAGATTGTTGTGTTGAGGATGATGAACATAGCAGTTGGTTGCAACAAGCCCATGAAGGATTTCTAGGAAATCACTACTCTAAACAACAAACATTGCAGAATCTAAAACATTTAAGAGTGTATTGGCCTAGCATGGACAAAGAAATACATGAGTGGATTAAGAATTGTCTAGTGTGTGAGGAGAGACAACCAGTGGAGCGTGCGACTCTGTATCACGTGTCATTAATTCCAGATTGGAGTGCTCCATTGGTAGAATTTATGAAATCAGGAACACTATCGAACAACGTTAGTCTAGCAAGAAGATGAAGCATGGATCAAGAGGCTCAGGACTATGCCTTAGTGGGAGGAAACATATACCGGAGAGGAAAAGATGGGTACCTAAGATTGTGCATTCATGAATCAGATTATTTGAAAATCTTAGAAACTTCACATAGCGGTGTTGCAAGTGGATACTTTGGGCCTGATAGAGTAATCAAGTCCATTCTATTCTCAGGACTTTGGTGGTTGACTCTTCATATGGATGCCCATACCTATGTGAAGAAATGTGACACATGCCAACACACACTATATCCAATAAGAAAAGATGAGATGCCTTTAAGACCAATGATGGGAGGACGTGCATTTTCAAAGTGGGGTATAGACTTTGTAGGTCCCATTAACCCCCCAACAAGAAACTCCCATGCCGAATACATTATTGTAGCCACAAATTATCTTACAAAGTGGGTAGAAGTAAAAGCCACGACAAAGAATGATGCTCAAATGATGGCTAAGTTCTGATTTGAGAACGTATTCACCAGATATGGGTTACCCATAGAGTTAGTAAATGATAGAGGTACGTACTTCTTGAATGACGTTATTGAAAACCTTCCCCAAGAATTCTTGGTAATACATAAGAAGTCTACCCCTATCATCCACAAGCTAACGGACAAGCCGAGAGCACAAATAAGATCCTATGCAATGTATTGATAGAACTGGTAAATAATAAATGCTCTGATTGGGACAAACAGCTTCATCATGCTATTTGGGCTTATCGAGTTGCCTACAAAACGGTACTCAATGCCACCCCATTTCAAATGGTCTTCAAACAGAATGTTGTGCTACCATTGGACTTCCTAATCCCAGCCTTGAAAGTAGCACAAGAATATGAGTGGAATGGACATGCGTTGTCCTCTAGGATCTTTGATCTAGAACGTTAAGGTGAGATGAGGCTACGAGTGGCAGTAGGCATTTATGCTACAAAGAAAAGGAAAAAGGCATACTTTGATGCCCATATAAAGGATAAAGGATTGAAAGAAGGCGATCTAGTGCTAGTTTATATGCTAAAGCAACATGCCCGCAAATTGGAGAAACGAGGATATGGACCCATGATCATTAATAGAATCTCCACTAGTGGTACATTTCAATTGGCCACTTTAGAAGGTGATATCTTGCCAAACTATATAAGTGGTTATCAAGTCAAGTTATATCAAGAACCTCTCACAAAGGATATGCTCATGAGACTCAACACTGCTAAGAAGCGAAAAGAAGAGGAGTTAAGGATTAGAGAAGAAGCACAAGCAGAGGCTAGAGAGAGCATAAGGCAAAATAAGTTAAGATGACTAGGCCAAGATGTCAACCCAAAAGCCCCCAAATATCACATGGACATGTGCCAAAAATCGGGCATAATTACTTCTCGCATAATCGATTGACATCCCTTTGTGACGGTAGAGGTAGGACGAGGAAAGAGTGTAAGGACTGTGAGAGCCTTGGTTGACTCAGGTGCTGCAACTAGTGCAGTTAGACTTTCATACTGCCAAGACCTACAATTGAACATCAAGCCCATAGAAGCCTATCTCATAGGTCTGGGAGGTGTGGAAACCCCTTGTTTGGCTGAGCTGGAACTTCCCATCTACCTTCAAGATGTTCCAACGAAAGTCAAAATTCTAGTGTGTCACGATGAGGACCTTACAGAGCCACTTATCTTGGGTCAAGATTGGCCACGCAGTCAACTTGAACCTAAGAAAACTTCTTCAAGTTTGGGTACAGGAACAATGCATTACTTTAGAATTGGAGAATTATATGCTCACAAATCTAAATGTCATACATTCTCTTAGTTCTTCTAGGACTCATCTTAGCAGAAAAGATGTTGTATGTGTCAAAAGCTCTATGTTCCAGAAGAATCCAAAATCATGGAAGAACAGGCTCAAAGACAAGCGGACTCCTCCTCTTGTACAAGGACTAAGGCCACCACCACAACTCAACCAAAAAGGCAAGCAAAACAGTACATGACAACCACTATATCAAGTAGACATAGAGAGTGCAAGAAGAAAGTAGTTCCGGGCATGAAGCATATTTGGGTACGAAAAGGAGAGCAACCGCCAGCCTTTCCAACACAAGTCCCACTTAGGCAAGCCAACCATGTGAAGACAAGAACCAATCAACCAGGACGAGCTCAACCAGAAGGTATCCGACATATTTGGGCACCAAAAAAATTAGCAGAAGCTCATCAAGGGCGATTACATATGTGGGTTCCCAAGGCACTCTTACATGGACAAAGGCCTATGCTCTCCACCATGCAAAAGGTCTCAACAAAGACGACAGGGAGAGAAAAGGGTACGAACCGAGCACAAAGAACAAAAGAAGATAAACTCAACCCTTTGGCAAAAGTAAGAAGACAATCATCAAGGATATGGGTTTGGAAGCCTAAGGTACCAGTAGCATCCACAGCACCAAAGAACCAACCACTCCGGATAAAAAATTTAAGCAACCAACCAAAGATGAAGAAGTCAACAAGGACTTGTATGCAGCTCAATACTATTCTGAAATGGATCCCTATAAGGAGGATTACATCATTGCAAAATTCAATGGACACCTCCAAACAAAGATTGCATCAAGTCTACAAGTAACATCAAAAGCCTCGACGAGGAACAACCATGTGCCTTTGGCATAACCTTGTCTTTTGCAGCATCCACGTCATGCATTTCCAAAGTATGCATCAATATAGGGCCACATTACACGGTCGTGCATAGACACCATTGAGAAATCCCAAGCACGTTAGACACATATGACATATGTAAAATATTTTGTTGATACTAACCTCTTTCTTCTTGTTTTGTGATATTGTTCTAAAATAAAATGAAGAGGACTGTGTGCTTGAAGCAGCTCAACAGCGAACCATCAGCCATGACATCCATCAACAAAAAAGACAAGCCAATGGTCAAACACCATGATGGAAAGTACAACACAAAGAGATGAAGATCGATGGACCTTTCACCATGGTAAGAAGTGTATGCTTCAATAAGACTATAACCATGATAGATTAGGAAACCTCTTGGTCAGCATACCCTTCAGCACTTAGTTAAAGACCCAACTTCTTGCACCATAATTCTTCCAATGCATTTCCCAAGTATGCATGCATAGGGCTACATTACAAAGCCGTGCACAAGGCACATTCTTCTTCCAAGCCATGCACTAATGCACTTACCCATCAATCATTATGGGTCACAAGTACTTGGCATAAAAAATAGGGGAGCCATATTTGAAATCCAGAGGACATCAAGGTGACAACAGCAAGAGCAAGGAAGCAATCCACCGCTGAGAGCTACTCACAATCAACTGTGATAAACTCTTTTGAGCAGCTCACAATCTGAAAGCTCAACAATACACTCTCATGTTGGCATCAAGGATGAAGAACATGAAGATGGGACAAGCGATCCTGCTACAAGTGGAAGACAGACCGCTCTGGTGGAGACATGAGGAACTCTACCTCTCAAAGTACTACATGGAACAACCACTACAACAAGGGTCTGTCAGGGATGACAGACTCTAGAGGGGGGGAGTCTTGACACTCGAGATTAAGGACAAAGCATGGAAGTGCATCAAAGAAGTGGACACACAAGAAGGAGCATGTAGGGAGCTCCAAGAAGCACATGTCAAATTTTCAAAACAAATCCCCATAATAATAGTGATTTTTATCACTAAAAATCATTGTAAATACCATTTTTCATTTTTGCAACTCCATTTTGTTCAAGCCGAGGATTCCTTGAGCTTGAGGAGTATTAGAACTATCATCCTACCAATTTTCATAATTACGTTTAGACTCCGTTTGAGCCCCCAAATAAGCCTTGGAACCTAATTTTTAACTAGGCCAGACACTAGGTCTGGACAGGGCCAAAACCATTCAAAAAACTATAAAAAGGGTTGGAGAGATCATTTTTGAGGTTAGCTTGTTGTAGATTTGAGCTTTGTAAGAGAGTTGTGGTTTCACTCACATAGATGTGCCATCACTTGCTCATAGTCTTCATACTCATCCTCACGTCTCCGCGGATTGATATTTATGAGGTGA
The DNA here is from genome assembly GCA_020310875.1 of Ceratopteris richardii. Classification (NCBI taxonomy): domain Eukaryota; kingdom Viridiplantae; phylum Streptophyta; class Polypodiopsida; order Polypodiales; family Pteridaceae; genus Ceratopteris; species Ceratopteris richardii. The sequence goes on from CM035424.1 coordinate 40,249,321, forward strand.
ATCTCCTCACGTTGGTACTTACCATTGTGCTAGAGTGACATGTGTGCTAAAATAAATTACTGTTAACGAAAGTACTCAATTAATATAAATAATAAATAAAGTAAACAAAAATTTAAATCCACACATACACATACACATATAAATAGATAGACATGCATATATACGTACACACACAATCATACACATTTAATACACACATAGGTACATATACACATGCATATATACAAACAAACACTCATATGTATTCATATATACACACCACAATAAAATGGCACTGTCAAATGCAAAAATAGACATATTGCAGAAATAGCAAGAGCCTTGATGGCTGAGAAGAATATGCCTCATTGTTATTGGGTAGAAGCTATGCACAAACTGTATACATCATGAATACAACTCCGATTGCTATTGTACATCAAGTTACACCTGAAGAAAGGAAAAATCCAAACTTATCACATATGAGAGTTTTTTGTTGTATTGCATATGCACATGTTCCAGATAACTTGAGAACAAAGCTTGATCCAAAAGCAAAAAAATGAATCTTCATTGAGGAAAAGGAATATAGATGTTATAACCCACAGATGTGGTGTTTGACGAAATGTCAAGCATCTATGTAGATTCCAAAGGACTTCACCTTGACTCAAATGAAAAAGAAATCAGTGAAAAATAAAGTGCATAATCTCAAGTTTTGAGTGGAATAGATGTATCACCAAGAAATAGTTCCAACTCACATCCATGGAGTGGAAGATTGCATGGAAATTTGAGTCCAACAAATTCATAAAATACATCCAAGAAAGGTAAAGAAAAGCTTTGTGCTAGTAGTAAAACATCTATAGGTTTTGAAGACATTGATGGAGATTCAAGCAGTTTAGAAAAGAGTCTTGATGAGGAACTTAGATTTCCCTTTGTGAAGACTCCAAGACTAAGAAAGACACATGAAGATGATACAAGGAGAAGTGACCTAGGACCAAGAGGATTTCAAAGGATGTAAAATTCAATGCAACAATTGACATATGATAGTTACATGCATCGTCATTGTGCCTACATGACAAAGGTAACACAAGATGTTGAACTCTCTTGTTTTGAAGATGCAATTGGAAATGCAAATTCGAAAAAAGCTATGGATGATGAGGTGGCTGCTTTTTTATGGAAACGATACATGGAAGCTAGTTCCATTGCCGCAAGGGAATAAAACCATAGGCTATAAGTGGGTTTACAAGGTAAAGCACAATGTTGATTGTAGCATAAGCAAGTACAAAGCACCATCGATAGCCAAAGGATATGCACAAACATATGGCATTGATTATGAGGAAACATCTAGCCCTATAGCTAAAATGTCTACTATCATAACACTTTTTGGAGTAGCTACAACAAAAGGATAGACTTTGCATCAAATGGATGTGAAGAATGCTTTCCTACATGGTGAGTTATAGGAAGAAGTATACATGGACAAGCCACAAGGATATGAAGATTCAAAGCACCCAAAATATGTTTCCAGGTTGCAAAAGGCTTTCTATGGACTGAAAGAAGCCCCTCCTGCTTGGCATGGAAGGATTGCTAATTATTTGACCACCATCGGATTTTCTATGTGTGATGCAGATCATTCATTATATGCAAGGAGGGGTGATGATGGCATCATGATTGTGGCTATTTATGTTGACGAATTGATTTTAGGAGGTGACAATGAAGCAAGCATGAAAGAGGTAAAGAAACTCCTTATGCAAGAATTCGACATAAAAGATCTTGATGTGTTGCGCTACTTCTTGGGCATTGGGTTTATACATACAGAATATGTATATGGATGTCGCAAAGGCAATATGCCTTGATTATGCTGCAAAAGTATGGTATGGGTGATTGTAAGCTAATGTCTATGCCATTAGATCAGAATTTGAAGTTTGATACTAAATCAGGTGAAGCATTGGAAAATGCTACCATGTACAAGAAATTTGTGGGAAGTTTGATATATCTCATAATTACAAGGCGTGATCTAAGTCACATTGTTGGACTTGAAAGTCAATTTATGCAAGTTCTCAAGAATCTGCATCTAGATGCTTTGAGGTGCACTCTATGTTATGTGAGTGCTACTTTGGATTATGCATTGTTTAGGTTCATGGATGCACCGATGCAGATTGGGCTAGTAGTATTCCAGATACAAGATCTACTAGTGGCTTTCTATTCTCAATTGGAAGTGCAGTTATTAAATGGAGTAGCAAGAAGCAACCCATTGTTGCTTTGTTGAGTACAAATGTTGAGTATAAAGATGCTGGAATGGAAGCATGTGAAGCATCTTGGTTAGAGATCCTATTTGCAGATTTAGTTGTGGAAGTGAAAAATCCTATCACCATCTATTGTGATAATCTTAGTAGCACACAGTTAGCATGGAACCATGTTTTTCATGCTAGAAAAAAGCATATTGAGGTACACTATCATTTCATCATGGAAAAGGTATTAGTAGGTGATATTGACCTTGTTTATGTGAGGACAGATGAGTAGGTTGTGGATATCTTCACTAAAGAACTTGGAGCACAAAAGTTCAAGAAGTTTTGAAAGATTCTTGGATTACAAGACATGACATTGAGCTTGAGGGAGAGTGTTGAGATATCAAGCTCAACATGTGATGATCCAGGATGACATGTATCGCTTTACATGTATAGTGGTCATTGCAGTATATGTCAGAGATACTTCATTGAGCTTTACAAGATTTATCTACCAAGAGTGATGGAGTTTCTTGTCAGCTCACTCATTTGCAGACATTAGGATTTTCCTTATGTACTTTTCTTTATATATTTCAGTTTTTGTACTGTTGTTTTAGGCCATTCTTGTACATTCCTTTCATGTAGTAGTAGTAGTAGTAGTAGAAGACGAAGATTATTCTTCCTTGCCTCAATCACTGTGTGTGCTCCTCTTTGATTGTGAGAGTATGTGTGTGTGTGTGAGCTCCCTTCCCTATCTCCTTTGCCATGACATCCTATGCCGCTAACACCTCCGCCCCTCTCACATATGTCATCCTTGATAGACCCTTGTGGTGGATGGTGTGTGATATAGAATTATGCTACATGGGATGCCCCTTCTTTTCCTTTCAATCTGAGATCACTAGCCAAATCTATCATTAATTAGTCCCAATCTACTAGTCTTGGAACCTCTAGATGTGTCATACACAATTTTTCAGCATGAAGAGCTTGTTCCACTATAAAGAGATTTAAAAGATGTGTTGGTCATGTGATGAAGTTTTCATAATGATATTGCAAGAATCCTATAGAAAACATCTCTTCTAAAATTTCTTTGTAGTAGTCAGACCTGTATTTGATTTGTGTGTTCCAAGCGTAGATAGTGTTGATTGAAGGTGGTTTGCTTATGCTGTAGATGAGGTCAAAATTTCACTCATTAAATCTATGAGTTGAAATGTATGGAGCTTTGACATTTCAGAATGTCTTAAAGACCATTGTCATAAGTCTGAATATGTCATACACATCTTGGCTACGATGTCAGGTACATTCTTCAGCCTAGGGGCCCGATGTCATATGGTAGACACCATGTATACTATGGTGTGGGACCTGCATCGTGGAGCAAAGTATGGATAGTTTATCTAATCAAAACATTCAAGGCAATTTCTAACTTTGATAGCAAACTCTAGCCATGGGCAAGGATTAGGTCTCAAAGCATAACAAAGGTTATATTTGATGTAAAATGGAGCATTATACCAAGTCCACATCATCTCAGGGTAGGTCTCTAGAAGCATGCTCACCAGTTAGGTTGAAAGATTGTTCCTTTCTTAGGTTGCTCTAGGCGATTGGTGGGTTGAAACTGTGTGGCGAATGTGGGTTCTACTTCGATTACCCTCTTACTTTCTGCATTGTAGTTAGCTAGAATCATGGAGTATGGCCTGTATTGCATTTTTGAAGTGGTAATGAGTCATTGATGGGATATGTTCTAAAAATATTTGGATTTAAGCACCATCTCTTCCAAGTTAGACATATACTATATTTGTATTGTCACTCGATCATGGTGAGTGCACCCAATTTCTTCGACTTGTTTTAGCCACTGAGGGATGGAGGCTTCATTTCCTTCATTAGTGACTTGATAGTTGGGTACTAGTTATGGCTAATAAGCATCTTCAAATGTCTCTCCCATTGAAATTTCTACCAATTCTTCTAGTTCTGGCACTACATGTTCCTTTCATATAGTGATAGCTTTGCTTGTAGCTCTTCTATCTGTTTTTGAAGTGCTTGGATCTCCTGTGTGTTTTTTAGGAGTGGTATGGATGTGAGAACTTAACTGGTGGTTGAGGGTTGCTACTTGCATAGCTCATTGAGTTCTTCTTCTACCCACCCATGGGAGTCTAGGAAATTTTCATGTTCTTCCAATAGAATGCGGATGTGCTTCGAAGGTACAACTTGAAATTTAGTGGGACTAATGCTTGCTCTTGGTATTCTTTCCATAGAGGCCTCTAGATTGTCTTGGTTCTACTATTGTGGGCACATATTTTCCTCCATTGCAGCTACCATATGTCTTTTGAGGAGAGCCATGTTTCTTTGAAGCTTAGCGTTTCGCTCCATCTACCCCTACAACATGATGTCTCTAAAAATGTTTTTGTTGTTGATGTCACATCTGATTAACTAGTGATTAGCCTATGTGGAAAAAAAGTCTGTCACTTTCTTGTACACTCAAGTTAGTGTCATATAGCCTTTGAAGTTGCACACTATAAGCAAGGGAACCACGAGCTTCTTCATCTTCTAGGTCCTCATCCTCTTCTTCCTCCTCTTGTTCATGTTCTTGATGTTGCTCTTCACAATGCTCCTCTTCTTGTTGGTGTTATGTACATGAAAGTAATGGATGAATGAAGTCTTCTGCAAAAACAACATAACGGCTAGCAAAGATGTGCTTAGTTTGTGGATGATATACATGATAGCATTTGCTTTTAGAACTATACCAAATAACAATGCATTTCACTACTTTATCATCCAATTTTGTGTGTTGTTGTTTAGGCACTAATGCATATGCCAGATAACCAAAAATATGCAGATGAGCAAAAGATGGCTTGTGATCATGCCAAGCCTCATATGGAGTGATAGACAACAATGCTTTGGTGGGACACATGTTAAGTACATATACTGTACACATTATAGCCTCAAGCCAGAAGCTATACAATAAAGCCTCACTTTTGACCATGCACCTCACCATCTCCATGAGAGACCTATTCTTTCATTTAGCAGCTTCATTCTATTGAGGCCTATATGGCACTGTACACTAATGTTTTATCCCACGTTTAACTAGAAACACATTATAATCAGAAGACATGTGTTTCCCCCTTGATCAAAACGAAGGGTGCTCATTTTACATGCTAACTCATTTCGAGCCAAAACGAGATACTCTTTGAAGTACATAGACATCTTAGACTTTGCTTTGAGTGGATACAATCATGCATTCCTTGAAAAATAGTCAATAAAAGTCATGAAGTAAAGGTAGTTCCCTAAAGAGTGTGTCTACATAGGACCATAGACATCACTATGAACAAGCTGCAATTTTTGCATAGCCGGAAGAGAACCATCTTTTGGGAATTATAAACATTGCATTTTACCCAAAATATAGCCTTCATAAACATGTTTACCATGTGCCTCAAGTTTGGGTAGAGAGTACACCATTTCAAATTTTTGTAGGCATAGAAACTAGCAAAATTTAGATGACAACGTGCATGCCAAAGCTTTGCATTTGAGATAGCTTGAGAATCATGTATTGCACATGTTAAATCATTCATAGACTTTTCATAGTATATGGGCTCATACAACCCACAACATAAAATGCCAAAATTAATAATAACATCACCATTTGAGAGATCATGGACAATACATCTGTCATCAACAAATTTGAGAATCAAGGCAATCTTTGCTAATGTGGAAACTAAAAAAAGATTTCTTGATACTTGGTATGCTTACCAATTTTTGTGTGGTTTTAAGACTATTACCAGAAGGGTGTCAATGATGCCCTACATGAAGCGGTGACCTGCATTGATACCAATTTTTTGAGTTTGAGGTCTACGAAAACATGCAAACATCACAAGGAAGAAGAAGAAGCTTGGAGCACAACACACAATAATGAATGTCTTACCAAGAGAATGTACAAAATTTAGTGACCCATAAGGGTTATATGCATATATACAATCCAAGGTTATATGCATATAAAATATAGATTAAGTGTTCTTTATGGTAGAAAAATTGCTACGACTCCCCTAAACCCAATGTACTACTAGTACATGATCATCTGTGTGTGTTGTTTCCTCACATTCTTGAGAAGCCTCATAATAGGTCATCTCAAGGGTGGTAAAACATCAATGCCAATTATCCCCCAATAGACTTAACTTCCAAACTATCATGTCTATAACATCTATTATCATCAAAGTGACCTAATTCCTGAAAGCAAAGTGTAGAGTGACAATCTATATAGGCTTGATCATACATAGTGCATATAATAAACAATGTGAAGACCTAGAAAATAAAACAAAATCCCATAAGAGGATGATTCCAAAGCCCTCAACAAGTAAAATGATAGAATTAGTCTTATGCCACTCTACATACTCCTAACCTTGAGTGTACTCACATGCAATAATTTTTTATCTAAACTATGCTTGTGCCTTATAGAATTCCATCATACTATTGCATAAATAAGAATTTTGTAGGTAGCATATGAAATCTCTACATACCGCTAACCAAGAATTTTGTTTTTCATCCATATGATTTGGACTAGATTCTATTTGACGAATGTCTAATCGCACCTTGCAACCTTTAATAATTTCCCTTGCCCTTCGTTTGCCATATGAATGCAAAATCATTCCTTCGTGAGATTCAAATATTCCATAAGTATCAATCATCCTCAAGGGTGCTCAATCATCATCCTTATCACAAAACATCAACCAAGAGGTTGATGTTTCAATGGTTCAGATTTATCATATCTGCATGCATGTCATGCATCCATACAGAATCATACTATTTCGCTATCTTTTTAAAAGATATAAACATGCATGTCCACAAACTTGAGTGCATCAAATATATATATTTTTTCAAACAAGAAAGAAGCATTTCCTGCATGAGATCATCCTTTTGGAAACAGAGATGCACAAACAATCATTTATTTATGTGCATGAACTCGTGTTTCCATGTTATGGAACAAGTGTTTCTAATGCTTCTCATGCTTGAAATGATACACTAGTTTTATCACTTTGAAATAGATTTAAACTTAATCTATGAAAGTCTTTGCCCCATTTCAACTTCTCTTAAGATGAAGTGTAAGTCAATGAAAAGAAGACCAAGCATGAATCAAAAACAACCATCAATTGGAAAATACTTATCTCCAATATTGGAGCTACGTCCTTCCATTGTCCATGAGGAGAGGCATTTTCCATCTTTGTTATCTTCAATCTGCTTTTGGATAGTTGAAAAGGTTGAAAAAGCAAGACCTTTAATACATCATATGATCCTTCCGAGAGAGACCATGTAATAGTACACATTCTAATTGCAGAGAAAAGTAACAACATGAGTTGGTGGCTTGTTGGGTAGCCCAAAGTATGATTGTTCTAATCCTTGTCATCTAAAGGATGCGGGTTCAATCCATCCTCAGTACACAGAAGCAAATCTTTATTAATATAACTCAGTCGCGACGTCTCAAGATTGATCCCGCTCCTCTTCATGCGTTAACGCTGAGCTGCACAAGTCACAATATGAGGTGACTAGCGTGGATAGCAAAGTTGCAGCTGGAGAACAGAGAATACACGAGTGCATATTTTATTTGGTTAACTAATTCACCAAAATAGTATTACAATATATCTGCACCCAAAGGTTAATTCGTTGTGAGCACATGTGTAGGCTACCTGGATAAGGTGTGTACAACAATTCTGAGATGTTTTGGGCTCGAATCTTGCCTTTGATTATAGGTTTAGCCTCACTATTTCAAGCCGGGTGCACATATAATAATATGGGCTCAGCCGAATAACGAACAAACCAGAGATTCGAGAAAAGAAAACACATACCCATGGAGCAAGAATCAGTTAGATCACTAGGAATCCTTCAAGCTTAAGGTTACTGTAGCTCAAGCATAAGCACCACCTCCTTTACTTGTCAATCCGCGGAGACGTGAGGACCGGTATGAAGACCACGAGCAAGTGGAGGCACAAGTGTGTGAGTGAAAGCACACAAACGTGCACACACATACACACACGCGCACAAGGTAAGATCAAAGAGAGGAACAATGGAAAGCTTCGATTGCAAATGAGTTATCTTACAAAAGCTCTATTTTCTAACAAGCTAACCTCAAAAATGAGCTCTCTAGCTCTTTTTATAGTTTTTTTACTAGTTTTGTAAGAGCGAATGTGAGGAATAATGGCACGTTTGATAGACAAAGCTATCAATGCATGTGCCTAGGCATCTTTGCCATCCCAGCGAATCTGCTCTGCAGTAGGTGCAGCAGACACAGCAGCACGGACAAGAATCCGTGGAATATCATCTTCGACACCATCTTCATCAGCTCTAGCACCTGTATTTGCAGTACCTGTAGTCAGAGGTGTAACAGGACGTCTTTCAACACCCTGCACAATGTTCCACAATCCTTTTGCAACCAATACATGTCGCATCATATAAGCCCATAATGGGTAGTTGGTACCATCCAGTTTATCCTCAACAACCAACATACGGAATACATCACTACTTTCAGCCATGGCCGGTGACTAAAATACCTTGATGCAGAAAATTGACTGTATCTCAAAAAGTTGAACAGAACTGTCCCGATGAATTCTGCTAGACCTGTAGCAGACTTCGAGATGCTTATATTGGCGAACAGAAACTCGTATATACCTTTGAAACAAAAAGATGAAATAGCCTGCACAAGCACTGTGATAATGCATTCGGAGGCCGAAACGAGCTCAGATCGCGATTTCGGCACCACATAGCAAAGCTGTTTTGATCTCTAAAACACCCTGAGTATGCTCACCAAATTTCGTGCGAATCAGAGACTGTAAACAGAGGAGTGTCGATGGCGCCCTATGTTGGAACAAACCAATCACAAATTGGTGATTGTAAAGATTTTGGAGCAAGTTTATAATCAGGTTAAAGTGGAAGAAGATACTTGAGAAAGTGAAGAGATCTCACAAGTGAAGTTTGTATACATATGTACATTACAGTTGGAAATTCTTGTAATCTGAGTAGAGATAATCCTTAGGATGATAAGGAGTAATGTAATAGATTCGGGATAAGTCTAAAACCATATGTATATAAGTCAATAATGTAAAGAATTATGAGAGAGTCATTTGAAGACAAGTGTCATAGAGATAGATGTGTAGAGAGTCTTTCTCAAGAAATTAGCGACGAATTTTTCTCTGAGTTCTCTCAGTCTGATCATGTGGATCAGAAATCCTTTTGTACACATCTAACCTGGAAGCTAATGAAACTATATTCAAAGTTTCATGGTCTAATTCCTTTCATGCTATGAGTATGATCAATAGGAACATGTGTGTGTAAAGTCTGCAGGTAGACCTTTCAGAGTCATGCATTTTTTCATGTCAATGTTTTGCTTAGATCTCAGTGCACAGTGTAAAGTTTTTAATGAGTGAGCATTCAAAATCTAAGTTAGAAGGCAAGGAAGCTATGGCTAAAAGCATTTAGCAAAACGGGATCTGTGTTGTGAGAAATCAACCTTAGGAGTTACCTATGTCAAAGTCGCTTATTCAGGAAGACAATTTCTGACATACTTTTGATCTTAAGGATCAAATTGACATTTTAATGATTCTTTTGAAGGACTAATGGTTGATATGATTGCACAAAGGTAGCTTGGAGGTATGTATATCATTAGATTGAAGAAATCTGAAGCTATGTGCAGGTAATGAAGTCAATCTTTCAAGCAGACTTCTTAAAGAAGGAAAATTCTCACTCAAAGAATTGTTCATGAATGATTTGGTAAATTTGTGTAAAGTTTGGTCTATAACTGATATAGAGGTGCTCTTAGATCAGTATAGATCAAGCCTTTTGAGATTAAGAGGTCTCCAACAGTGGTGTCAGAGCTGAAGGTGCAATACAAGTGAAGTAAAGGCATTGGAAGTCCCGACTGCTGCAGATATTGAAGTTCCTTCTAATTGAAGGAGGATAAGAACAAATTCTTGAAGATAACTTGCAGAAGTACAAAGTACGAGTTCAAAGGATAAAAAGGGATTGAAGCTTCATATCAAAGGTACACTTTATTATCATAAATCATAATAATTGCGGACATAGAAGATCAAAGATGGGAGAAAGCTTGCAGATTGATAAGCTAGATAGGGAGAACTATCCAACTTGGTCCATGAGGATGGAGGCACACCTCATGAGTAAAGATTTGATGGCATTCATTACAGGAGAAGAAGAAAAGCCTAAGTTTGCAGATCCTAGTATTCCAACTAGGGAAGAGCTTGCATATTTGAAGACTTGGATGAGAAAGGATGCTCAAGCAAGGAGCATCATTTACATGGCTGTAAATGATTATCTTCTACCTCACATTAGAGGACTAGAAAGTGCAATAGATGTGTGGAATGCTTTGGAAGAGCATTTCCAAAACACAACCAAGTCAAGGAAGTCCTCACTTTGGGCTGAGTTCACAACTTTCAAGAAGAAGAGCTCACAATCAATTTCTGATTATGTGGCAAGAATGAAGGATATTGCAGATAGCTTGGGAGCTGTAGATGAAGAAGTTGAAGAGGATAAGTTGGTAAGGCAAATACTTACAGGTCTGAGAGGAGCTGAGAAGTGGAAGCCCTTCATATTGTCCATAGAATTGTCACTTGATCATTTTACTCCTGATCTTAATCAATTGCTAGGACACATGCTAACTTTTGAGCAGGACATTAAGGGAGACAATGATAGGAGTGCAAGTCAAGCTATGTACTCCATGTACAAGAAAAAGAATGGCAAAGGGAAGCAGTCAACTGATAATGAAGGAACCTCAAGTCAAGCTAACTTTACAAAAGGAAAGATGAACTTCAGAGGTAAACAAAGAGGAGGTAAGAATAAAGATAATACTAAAGCTTGTTGGATTTGTGGCAGAACCAATCATTTGGCAAATAATTGTTGGTATAACAATCAAAATGGAGGAAATAGTAATCAAAGTTTTAATCAAAGACGTGATCCAGAATCAAATGTGGCTGAGACTTCAAGAAGTGCAGAGGTCAGAAGATCCTCAAGGGAAAGGAAAGAGCCTATCAGATATAGCTATGACAAATCTTTCTTAACAACAAAAGATTATGCTTATATTGTGAAGACAGAAGAGGATCCAATCACATATGAAGAAGCTAAAGGAAAAAAGAATTGGGAGAAGGCAATGCAAGAAGAGTATGATGCTCTACTTGAAAATGAAACAGGGGAGTTAGTGCCAAGACCAAAGAATCAGAAGGTCACTGGATGTAAGTGGGTGTATAAAACAAAAAGGTTTGCAGATGGTAAGGTGTCTAGATACAAGGCTAGACTTGTGGTCAAAGTTTATGCCCAAACTTATGGGGTAGATTATGATGAAACCTTTAGTCCTATTGCTTAGATGTCTACAATTAGATCATTGATTGCTATTGCTGCTTGTAAAGGATGGAAGTTATCACAATTAGATGTGAAGAATGCATTTCTGAATGGAAACATTGCAGATGAAGCGTACATGGAGCAACCAGAAGGCTTCATAGATTCAATTGGATCAGATTATGTGTGTAAGCTCAAGAGAGCTTTGTATGGGTTGAAGCAGGCTCCAAGAGCATGGAATTATAGGCTTGTTAAGTTCTTGAATGAATGTGGATTTCAAGCATCAAAGGCAGATAGTAGCTTGCTAGTGAAGGCAAGTGAAAATGGATACATATATATGTGTATTTATGTTGATGATATCATTTTCACAGGTAGAGATGCTCAAGGAATCAATGAGCTTAAGAAACAAATAGAGAAGGAATTTAAGATAGGTGATTTGTGAAACTTATCTTATTTCTTAGGAATGCAGATTTTGTATACTCAACATGGAGTATATGTTACACAAGAGAGATACTTGAAGAATCTTCTGGTTAAATTTAACATGGAAGATTGCAGGCCTTCAAGCACACCATTGGAGGTAAATCATAAGTTAAGCAGGTATGAAGGTGAAGAATTCAATGACATGAAGAAATATCAGAGTTTGGTAGGTAATTTAATCTATGCTACCTTGACAAGGCCAGATTCATCATATGCAGTAGGTGTGTTATCACAATTTATGCATTGTCCAAAGAAGACTCATTGGATTGCAGCTCAAAGGGTACTCAGATATATCAAAGGAAACCTAAATGAAGGCTTGTATTATGGATTTACTTCTGATACAAGAATGAAAGTGTTTAGTGATGCATATTGGGCAGGTGATTTAGATGATAGAAGGTCTACTCATGGGTATCTTTGTTATATTGGAGATAAGTTAGTTTCTTGGTGCTCAAAGAAGCAACATACAGTTGCTTTGTCATCCACAAAAGCTGAGTATAAAGGAATGGTAGAGGTTGCAAAGGAAGTAATATGGTTAAAGACCTTGTTGAAGACTTTTGGAACTGATCAGAGTACTCCAATTATTTTTGGAGACAATATGAGTTCATTATATTTGGCAGCTAATCCTATTTTTCATGCCAGGACTAAGCATATAGAGATTCACTATCATTTCTTGATGGAAAAGGTACTTGAAAAAGAGATTGAAGTGATGTATACTCCAACAAAAGAACAAGTTGCAGATATGATGACAAAAAGCTTGGATGGACCTAAGCTACAGAGATTCAAAGAGATGACAGGAGTGAAGAAGAATGGAAAAATTACAATTAGTGATTGAGGGGGAGCTGTTGGAACAAACCAATCACAAATTGGTGATTATAAAGATTTTGGAGCAAGTTTATGATCAAATTAAAGTGGAAGAAGATACTTGAGAAAGTGAAGAGATCTCAGAAGTGAAGTTTGTATACATATGTACATTACAGTTGGAAATTCTTGTAATCTGAGTAAAGATAATCCTTAGGATGATAAGGAGTAATGTAATAGACGTGAGATAAGTCTAAAACGATATGTATATAAGTCAATAATGTAAAGAATTATGAGAGAGAGTCATTTGAAGACAAGTGTCATAGAGATAGATGTGCAGAGAGTCTTTCTGAGGAAATTAGCGACGAGTTTTTCTCTGAGTTCTCTCAGTCTGATCATGTGGATCAGAAATCCTTTTGTACACATCTAACCTGGAAGCTAATGAAGCTATGTTCAAAGTTTCATGGTCTAATTCCTTTCATGCTATGAGTATGATCAATAGGAACATGTGTGTGTAAAGTCTGCAGGTAGACCTCTCAGAGTCGTGCATTTTTTCGTGTCAATGTTTTGCTTAGATCTCAGTGCACAGTGTAAAGTTTTTACTGAGTGAGCATTCAAAATCTAAGTTAGAAGGCAAGGAAGCTATGGCTAAAAGCATTTAGCAAAATGGGATCTCTGCTGTGAGAAATCAACCTTAGAAGTTACCTATGTCAAAGTCGCTTATTCAGGAAGACAGTTTCTGACATACTTTTGATCTTAAGGATCAAAGTGAAGTTTTAATGATTCTTTTGAAGGACTAATTGTTGATATGATTGCGCAAAGGTAGCTTGGTGGTATGTATATCATTAGATTGAAGAAATCTGAAGCTATGTGCAGGTAATGAAGTCAATCGTTCAAACAGACTTCTTAAAGAAGGAAAATTCTCACTTAGAGAATAGTTCATGAATGATTTGGTAAATTTGTGTAAATTTTGGTGTATAACTGATATAGAGGTTCTTTAGATCAGTATAGATCAAGCCTTTGGAGATTAAGAGGTCTCCAACACCCTAGATAAAGCGATGACCTGCTCTGATACCAATTGTTGGAGTTAGACGTCTGTGGAAGCACGTGAAAAGGACAAGGAAGAAGAAGAAGCTTGGAGCACAAACACACAATACTAAATGTATTACTAGAGAATGTACAAAGATAAGTAGCCCATTAGGGCAATAGGCGTATATACAAGTCGGGGGAGAAAAACATCCTAAAGAGGGAAAAAAGTGCCCCGGTGGTCCTAGTGTGTTCACACACATCACTACCTGAATATATCAACAATTAAATCTCCGAATGGAAATGTATGGAGCTTTGACATTTCAAAATGTCTTAAAGACCATTGTCATGAGTTTGTACACATCTTGGCTATGATGTCACGTATATTCTTCAGCCTAAGGGCCCGATTTCATATGGTAGACACCATGTATGCTGTGGTTGGGGACCTGCATGGTGGAGCAAAGTATGGATAGTTTATCTAATCGAAACATTCAAGGCAATTTCTAACTTTGTTGGCAAACTCTAGCCATGGGCAAGGATTAAATCTCATAGCATAACAAGGGTTATATTTGATGTAAAATGGAGCATTAGACCAAGTCCACATTATCTTAGGGTAGGTCTCTAGCAAGCATGCTCACCAGTTAGGTTGAAAGATTATTCCTTTCTTAGGGTGCTCTAGAAGATTGGTGGGTTGAAACTGTGTGGTGAATGTAGGTTCTGCTTCAACTACTCTCTTAATTTCTGCATTGTAGTTAGTTAGAATCATGAATTATGGCATGTATTGCATTTTTGAAGTGGTAATGAGTCATTGATGGGATAGGTTCTAAAAATACTTGGATTTAAGCACCATGTCTTCGAAGTTAGACATAGAATATATTTGTATTGTCACTCGATCGTGGTGAGTGCACCCAATTTCTTCCACTTGTTTTAGCCATTGAGGGATGGATGCTTCATGCATTTCCTATCCTTCATCAGTAACTCGATTGTTGGGTACTAGTTATGTCTAATAAGCATCTTTAAATGTATGTCCCATTGAAATTTCTACCAATTCTTCTAGTTCTGGCACTACCTGTGCCTTTCATATAGTGATAGCTTTGCTTGTAGCTCTTCTATCTATTTTTGAAGTGCTTGGATCTCTTGTGTGTTGGTCAAGAGTGGTATGGCCATGGGAACTTAGCTGGTGGTTGAGGGTTGCTACTTGCATAGCTCATTGAGTTCTTCTTCTACCCACCTATGGGAGTCTAGGAAATTTTCATAGAAGAGCTACAACTTCAAGTTGAACAACACACAAGATATCCAAGCACTTCAAAAATAGATAGAAGAGCTACACACAAAGGTACAACTTGAAGAGATACACACAAAGGTACAACTTGAAGGGATCCAAACACTTCTATCTAGATTGTCTGGTTCTACTACTCTAGGCACATATTTTCCTCCATTGCAGCTACCATATGTCTTTTGAGGAGAGCCATGTTTCTTTGAAGCTTAGCATTTCGCTCCATCTGCCCCTGCAACATGATGTCTCTACAAATGTTTTTGTTGTTGATGTTGCATCTGATTAACTAGTAATTGGCCTATGTGGAGAAAAATTCTCTGGCTTTCCTGTACACTCAAGTTAGTGTCATATAGCCTTTGAAGTTGCACTTTGTAAGCAAGGGAACCACGAGCTTCTTCATCTTCTGGGTCCTCATCGTCTTCTTCCTCCTCTTGGTCATGTTCTTGATGTTGCTCTTCACAATGCTCCTCTTCTTGTTGGTGTTGTTGATGGTCACTTGGTGCCTCTTCTTCTTCAGAACCTACCTCCATGTCTTAGAGGAGTTCTTCAAAGTTGATAGTTCCTAATTACATTTACAAATGGTTCATAGTTACTTTCATAAATGGCTCCTTTTAGTAATCTAGAAAATTAATCAAATATTATCTCTTTTTTAGGACACTAAAGTGTCCAAGTAAAACGCTAGTTTAAAAATACACTAATCTAGATAAAAGCAGATGAATCCATAATCATTTTTGAGAAGAAAGCCCTTATTTGAATCCCCATGCCACACTAAAATCCATTGCTTCATAGTTACCTCAAATATCCATTCCTTCAAAAAATCATCGACCATTACATGGTAAAGAAGCTTTTCTATGTATAGGCTGATGCAGAGGGATAAAAACAATAATTCATAGTTGGGAGGATAAATAACTGCAGTGTTTTGTGTGAGTTTGCAAGTTGTGGAGTATACTCACAACTAATAGGTTTGGCTTAAAATATCCTTGTGTCTTATGCAAATCCATCATCCACGCAAAAGACTGACAATTACAATCACCATGTGCTATAGAGATGACTCTCCTCCCAACCTTGTGTGTGTATACATAGCTGCTCAAATCAACAAGGACCAGCAATGCAACCGGAGTCCACAAGAGAATGTGCAATCTCCCCCACTCCTTTAGTACCTTCCACTAGATTCAACTAATGGTAGGTGTATTAGCCACTTGAGGTAAGGCTACCTAGACTCAAGTTAACTCACATTAACTTTCATTAGAAGGCTCTTTGGGCAAAACTCTCTCCCCATGCTCCCCATGGGGTTTTAACCCAAAACCTCCTCCTTCACAACCTTGAGTCTTAACCAGTAGGCCAAGTGGATTACTTGTTTAAGAGAGCACATGAACTTATGCTTAAGTCTAGTCTTGAGATCTTTGGCCATACACATGAGTGACCAAACAATGCCCGATTTCAGATCTCTCTGAACTGGTCCGCCCCTTAAATCATAAACTTACTTTATTACAGTAAACATAGCTCAAGCTCTTGGGTTTGAAGACTTATCATGTCCTAAATATGTATGTAGGTTAAGAAAAAATTTAAATGGTCTAAAGCAAGCCCCTAGGGCTTCAAATCATAGGCTTGTCACCTATTTGCAAGACAAAGATTCAATGTGAGCAAGGGAGATCTTTCCCTCTTCATTCGGATGAACCAATCAACATTCATATACCTATGTGTATATGTTGATGACATTATCACTACAAGTAATGATGCTAAAGGAACTTAGAAATATCAAACTTCAAATGAAAGAGCAGTTTAAAATCATTGATCTAACCTTACTCACATACTTCCTAGCATTGGAAGTAGTATATACAAAAAGAGGTATGCATTTAACTCAGAGGAAGTACATCAAGGACATGTTTCCAAAATTCAAAATGGAGAATTCAAAGATTTAAGGTACTCAATGATGAGAAATGATTTTTAAAATAGATGCTCCAAAGTGAGGGTTAGATCCTTGGTACAATACAAAATAACCCCTTTAATGATCACAATGAGGAGTGCCAAACGCATTCTCAAAATTAAGGATAAGTATCTTTGCAAAGTACAAAATGAATAGCTTAAATATTGGTAGCACTTATCGATCTAGTTATAAGGAGTGGGCACTCTATTGTGAAATGTTGCCAATTTGGTGCTTGAACTATGAGAGTGAGGCTCAACAAGAGAAAAGAGAGAGGATTCAAATCTCAAGAAAATATTTTCAATGCTATGGAAAACTACCCCCCCTTTTCTTTATAAAAAAAGACAAGTTAATGGAGGTCAAAATTTAACTTGGCAGATTATATGAGTGTGCTCAAATTACATGCAGTGTGAGAGAGTACATCCTTCACATATTTCCCATATGCATGTAAGATCCACCGTCAAATTTTACAAATGGTCTTTGGATTATTTCAATCATGCTCGAGTCTCTCAATTTAGCGATTGATCTATTGAGCCCATCTTGGTATATGAGCACTCCTTGCATATTGGTGGATACATATTGCAGGGAAGTGCTTTATTCTACCTAAATCATGGACATGGCTTGAATGGTGAATGTAGAGGCATGCATGTCTTATGAAGCAGCCATACCATCACACTTCGAATCACTAGAGGTCTCACAAAAAGTTGAATGTAGTCTTCTATGTGTCACACTCTCAACTAAGGAAATAATACTTCTTCTACTTCCTAAGACACATTCTGGCCTCATGTTCATTCACACGTGTGTTCTTGTTTCTAATTTTCCTAATTCTTAGGCTCTTAGTGTTTTCATGTTTTGGTTGTTAAAGGTTTGGAGTTAAAAAAATGATGATTTCTTATCGATTCTTCAAGTATCGTTTTGTGGTTTACACGTGACTTGATCCCAAAAAATCACGATATATGATACTTGGAAATTTAGATAATACATGATACCTAGGACCACGACATGATATCTATGCTAGACGATACACGATACTCAACCTCACATGATACATGATACTCAAGTTTGCTTGTTACATGATACTTGGTGTTGAACGATATGTGATACCTAAGTACCAAGACACAAACAATTTGAGGGAAGTGTCGATGATACATGGTACTTGTGTAAGGCTATACATGAAACCTGACCACAACATGACACAACATTAGGGCTTACAAGACACTCAACACACGGTTTGATGATACATGATACTTAAGGAGGTATCGATTATACATGATAGTTTCCCCAAGACAACACATGATACTCCATGCATGGTGAAGTGATTCGATGGCGATACACCACAGTGCGCTCTCCTTCTTGAGAGCTCCACGATGATATGCTCGGAGTAGAAAACCGAGCACCTGAGGCCGCACACAGTACTCTGCACAGAGGCTGTAGAATACGCAGAAAACACAGTACACAGGGAGCACGAAAACAGACTTCTTAGGTCTTACAAATGCGGTCGAACTTACAGTCTGTGACTGACCAGGTCACTATATGTTTTATTAAAGAACATAGACAAAGAAGTGTCCGGTGGCCATTTGGCCTTTCACATGGACACTAACGGTAACGATCTCCCACTAAAGGCCAATATGGCCAGAGTAACTATGGGAGAAAAAATAAAGGATGATAAAGAATACCTGAGTGTAAGTATACAAACTATACCTCCCACCTGATGGGCATGTTACACAGTATACAAATGACTACGTAAGATCAAGAATCAAGTAACCCCCATCAAGTGACAACAGTGTCGAAAGCTATCATGTGGTAGAGCTTTAGTCAAAGCATCTGCAACATTATCTCGAGTGTGAACCTTCTCAAGAATAATGCTCTCAGTGGCTAAGCAATCTCTAATGAAGTGATACCTCACCTCAATGTGCTTGGTCTTTGCATGATAGACCGGATTCTTAGCCAAAGCAATGGCACTCTGACTATCACTGAGCAAGTGAGGTACATGCTGAGGTAAACCCATATCACAAGCAAGAGGAGAAAGCCACAATGCTTCCTTACATGCCTCACTTGCTGCAACATACTCTGCTTCTGTGGTGGAAACAATTGTACATTCTTGAAGACGAGATCTCCAAGAGATAGCACCACCAACAAAATGAAAAATGTACCCTAATGTAGACTTACGATTGTCTACACAACCAGCATAGTCAGAATCTGTGTAACCAATAATGGATGCTTTCCCTCTACCTAAGCATAGACACTTGTCCTTAGTGCCACTCAGATATCTCAAAATCATTTTGACCGCTTCCCAATGTTTCTTGCCAGGATTAGAAGTATATCTGCTCACAACTCCCACTGCAAATGCAATGTCTGGTCTCGTAGCTCCCATAGCATACATGAGACTACCAACAGCAGACTGATAGGGAATTTTGGTCATGAATTCCTTTTCCTCATCTGATTTGGGGCAATCATCCTTGCTCAATTTCACATATGTGGGTAAAGGTGTACTCAATGCCTTTCCACCCTGCATATTGAATCGGTGAAGTACTTTGGATATGTACTCACTTTGAGACAAGTATATGCATCTTTTACTCCTATCACGAGTAATGCACATGCCAAGAATATGTTTGGCATCCCCCAAATCCTTCATATCAAATGTCTGACTCAACTTCTTTTTGACAAGTGACAAATCATAAAAGGACTTCCCGACAATCAACATATCATCGACGTAAAGTATCAAGCATATCAAGCTGCCACTGCTTAAAACCCTTTGCAACAAGTCGTGCTTTATATTTTGGAGAAGCACTATCTGATGTGAATTTCAGCTTATATACCCATTTACATGGTAAAGCTTTCCTGCCCTTTGGCAAAGGTACTAAGTCCCAAGTACCATTCTTGTGAATAGAATCCAACTCACTCTTCATGGCACGCTCCCACTTGACATGATCCTCTGTCTGCATAGCCTCTTTGTAGCAAGAAGGCTCACCGACATCTGTTAGCATAACAAAATCTAAACCTGGAACATATCTATCAGGTGGATATGAGACATGTGCAAAACGTCTCAATGTTGCTGAACAGGAACATGTGCAGACTGATCTAAATGGACATTCTCTTGAACATCCCTATGTGCAGCATTTTTATGCATGTTAACCGGAGGACTAGTATCCTCAAACACCACTCTTCTCACTTCAACCTCGTTAATGGGCTGTTTATGCATCTTAGACTCATTAAAAATGACATCACTACTTCTGATCACTGATCGTGTTTCAGGATCCCATAAGCGATATCCAAATTGTCCTTCTTGACCATATCCAAGAAAAATGCATTTCTTTGACTTATGGTCCAACTTTTGTCTAAGATTCTTGGGTATATGAACATATGCTTCACACCCAAAAACTCAAAGATGATCATAATATGGTGGTTTCCCTGTCCATAACTCTTGTGCCACTTTCAGACCTTTGGTAGTACTAGGTGAAAGGTTAATCACATGAACTGCAGTCAATACTGCTTCTGCCTAAAAACCTTGTGAGAGGTTTGCATGATGCAACATAGAGACTACTCTATCTTGAATAGTTCTATTCATCCTCTCAGCTACACCATTCTATACTGGGGTATAAGGAGCTGTAAACTCTCTACAAATCCCTCTAGACTGACAGAAAAGGCTGAATTCATGTGAGGTATACTCACCCCCATTATCTGAACGTAAAGCCTTAAGCTTAGTTCCTTTTTCAGTCTCAACTGAAGCAAGCCATTTTCTGAAAGTAGGAAATACATCATCCTTTGATTTGATAGGATATACCCAGACTTTTCTAGTAGCATCATCTATGAAAGTGACAAAGTAAAGAGAACCACCTAAGGACCTAGTGGGCATAGGACCACACACATCTGTATGAACGAGATCTAAAGGCTGAATTGAAGAGTCAATGTGCGTTCTATGCACATTTCTGGTTTGCTTTCCATATTGACAATGCTCACAAAATGAAAAATCAGAGAAAGATAACAGAGGTAAGTAGCCAGAACGAGAAAGATTTTCCATTCCACTACGAGATATATGGCCCAAACGACCATGCCAAATACAAGCCATAGGCTGTTCAGTAACAGCTAACAAGTGTTCTTTTTGTGATAGAAATAAAGGATAAAGTGAGCCAACTTTGCTTCCTTTTGCAATAACCATATTGCCCTTTGATATACGAAAGGACTGAGCATAGAAGACCACCTTGTAACCAAGTTCATCAAGTTGACCAACTGACATCAAACTGCGTGATAACTAAGGTACATGGCGTACATTATGCATAGTAAATTTTGAACCATCAATGAACTGCACAACCACATCTCCAATCCCCACAACATCACACTAGTAAGAGTCACCAAGTCTCACGGTACCAAGAGACTTTGCTGCATAATTAGAGAACCAATCTCTATGTGGTGTCACATGGAAAGAAGCACCAGAATCTAGCAGCCAGGTGTGGGAAAGAGAATCAGCCATAAGTGCCTCAGATGGCACAGTACTATCAAGTGTCCACACATCAACATCATCAGAAATAGCATTAATTTCTTCAATCTTCACAGTCGAAGTAGATGGTGCAGGTAACTGTTTAACATGCCCATCAACATTCTGTCCTTTACCTTTAGCATTCTTTAATGTATAACAGTCTTTCTTCATGTGTCCTTTCTTATGACAATAATGGCATTCGATATCCCTCTTCCTTGATTTACTTCTACTCTTATTCCGTTGACCATTCTTTTCCTTGTTCTTGCTCCTGCCACGTTGTTGATTCTTTCCTTGGTAAGAAACACGAACATTATATGCATCTCCACTCTGAGTGCCAACCATAGATTTTCTACGAATCTCCTCACTCAAGAGTGCTCCACATATGTCATCATAGACGAGTTTACCACCAGGTGCACTGTTGCTAATAGCTGTGCAAAACATATCCCATGATGATGGCAGGGTGCATAACAACAATACTGCTTTCATTTCATTATCCATATCCATTTTCTGAGCCTGTAACTGGGAGAATATAGCATCAAACTCATTTAGATGAGCAACAACACTATCTGTGTCCATGCGAAGGTCATATAATTTTCTCATCAGATACACTTTATTTGATGCCGTCTCTTTTTCATATGTATTGCATAACTTCTTCCAAAGCTCCTCTGCACTTTCACAGTCTAATACTGTAGAGTAAACATTATCTACCAGGTGCAAGCGAATGGTAGACCTGGCCATTTCATCTAATTCATCCCAATCATCTTCATCCATGTCAGCAGGCTTCTTTGAAATCCCATTTACTGGCTTCCATTGCCTCCTTTGAATCAGCACATCTTTAATCTGATTCTTCCATAGAGCAAAGTTTGTGCCATCAAATTTTCGGATCTCAAAATGGTCTTTGCCCTGCAAGTTATAGCTCCTCCTCGGAACACTAGCACTAGACCCTGATCCACCGGATGTGCCTGAGACCTCTGATGCCATGATCGTAGAGAACTGAATAGAATGATAATGGAGCTAGAAGAGTCCAAACACCAACAAATAAGTGTATCAAGGAGTAAATCGACCACTGTATAGTTGACTAAAGCAGAAATCTGGAAAAACTTTGCCAGAGTATCCTGTGCAAAATTAGCATATGACCAGTGTCAAAGTATCATAAAACTGCAAGTACTGACATGTCTACCTGCCTAATGAATCACTGACTCCACTGCATATAATCAGTTACCCAATAGAAGCCAACTAGGCTTATCGAGCACCTATGAACAACTATCATACATCTCCTATGGCGAGGCTAGGTAAGTCTTCCACCTGCATCACCGAAGAGACCCCGACATCTGGGTGTCTCCCAGTTAAGAAAACCTCACCACGACCCTCTTTATCAAACCTAAAAGGCTTTATGCAAAGAGCGTAACCGCTATATCAATGACCACATGGACGTACATAAGCGGTATCCACAAAAGCGTACAGGGTGTGTATGTGCTCAATATATGCAATAAAATGACACTAAAAGGCTGAATACACAACCCAAGAACTAGCCAATAACACCTGCAAGTGTCTGTCAACTCTGATGTTTTAGGCTTTAAAAACCTGCATAAATTTGCAGCGACTGCTCCCACCAAAACTGAAAACCCCTCGAGAAACCTGTAGTTTTACAAGTGTGGCTGAAAATACAACCCCAAAGGTTGATATTTATTGTCTCAGAAGTACAAGGAACACTCTTCTTGATGTTATTGGACCTGTGCAAAGAGAACTATGTGCGAAAGTACTCCGAAATGGCTCCAAAAACACCCCAAAATTGCTTCAGAAATAGGCTTTGAAAGCAAAAATGAAGCTTTGAGGGACCAAAACTTGTTCAAGGTAATGTTAACCTTAGTCTTTCCCCTTCTTCAAACACCACAAGAGTGTAGCTTAGTGGCAAGAGATTGCCACAGTTAAGCGAGCTCTGGGGGGAACAGTATTGGGATGGGTGACCTCCCGGGAAGTACCGGGAACTTCTATATTCCTTGATCGTTGAGGTCCTCCCTCGTGCGCAGCCAACGGCGCCAACGGTGACTTCGGTGACTTGGATGACAAGGTATGCCAAGGTCTGCACAAAAGGAACAAAGCTTTTGCCTCGAACTGCTCTGATACCAGTGAAGTGATTCGATGGTGATACACCACAGTGTGCTCTCCTTCTTGAGAGCTCCACGACGATATGCTCGGAGTAGAAAACTGAGCACCTGAGGCCGCACACAGTACTCCGCATAGAGGCTCTAGAATACGCAGAAAACACAGTACACAGGGAGCACAAAAACAGACTTCTTAGGTCTTACAAATGCGGTCGAACTTACAGTCTGTGACTGACCAGGCCACTATATGTTTTATTAAAGAACATATACAAAGAAGTGTCCGGTGGCCATTTGGCCTTTCACATGGACACTAACGGTAACACATGGGAATCACATGAAGAGACTCAATCGATCACAACACACAATACCTAGGTATCCATGACACACGACTCAAATCAAGGCATCTGTGATACATGAAACTTGCTAGGTATCTGTGAAACATGGGAATCTAGTATTGATGCCTCACTCAACTAATGTCCCGATACTTAGATGTTTACTTAATTACTTTTTTTTTTAACTTTATGCATGTGTTCTTCCTCTATCTCCCTAGGTGTCTTGATTACAAAAATTTACACTCTATAGGCTAGAACATGTCTCATGATACTTGGGAGGTGTTATTTCTACCAACGTGCATGTATGTTTGCAGAAATAAGGAGATCATTGTGTTGGGCTCACCTCAATAATCCTTCGCACATGTTTTCAAGCTTGGATACTATGTGCACTTGTGGTTTCATAAGTTTGCAATCTCTGTGATACTAGTCATCAGTGAGTAGTCCCATGATAGTTGTAGTACAAATGATTCTCTTATGTGTTTTTTGGTATTTTGAACTTGACCAACCTTCACCTAGCGGCTCTTACACTTCTTACAAGCTCACAAAGAAGGAGATAAGAGGGAAAGAATGGAGAGTTACAAGATTGCTCCTTCAATTAAGTCCTCTATTACAAATGGCAAAAAATATTTTCAAAAGATTCACCAAGTGACTTATATACATGTGCCCTTATTTGGTCCTTTCACATGAGTAGACCGGTACTTGGAGAAAATCTTAAAGAAAACTAATATTTTACAAAGACATGATACACTTTTGGGGGTAGTGCAACTAGAGCATGCCTTTAGTGCATTTACAAGGCTTTAATACATCTAGTGGCTTTGTGTAAAAAAGAAATGGAAGTTTTTTTTGAAAACTTTTGTGTGCCCTTGCTTTGCTTGTCTTCTTTTCTTCAGTCCTTCTTTCCTTTCTCTTCTTTGACCTTTTGAATCATTGAGTCTCTGCAACACTTCTAAATAGGTGTCAGGAAGTTCATTTGACACTCCTTGTAGTAATTCTTGTGAAATAAATCATGAGATCTGGTGGTATCATGGATGGGTTTTTCCTTTTGTCACCACTGCCTCAAAATCATATTTCATTAGTAAGAGAAACCATCTTACTAATCATCCTATATCTCAAGGTTTTTTAACCAAATATAATAGGGCTTGATGATGTATAAAGAACTCAAACTTATTGGCAAAGAGGTATTATCAATTTCTTTTAGAAAACCATGCCTAATGCTTCAAGCTCTCTTATAGTGTAATATTTCCTATTGCATTCAAGTGTCTACTAGCATAACCTATGTCTATGTTCCTTTCATCTATTGCCTATGCCAAAAAACATCCAATAGCAAAATTGGAGGCATCAACATTATTGAGCCAGTCAAAGTGGTGCACAGGTGGTGCATAGGTGACCAAGGAAATGGGTGCACAAGTAGTGCACAAGTGGGTTCTCGATAGTTATTTTGTAGGAAACATTGAATGCAAGTTGCAAAAATGTCTTTTTGAAGGGTTTTAAGGCTTTTAAAGTTTTATGGATGGTCTATACTAAACGATCCCTTATGCGCAAATCTTGGAGAAACCAAGGCCAAAAGTGGAAAAGAGGTTCAAGAGCTTATATGTGGCCTCCAATTGAATTTTCTGTTTTCCATAAATTCACTACAAGAAAAAATAGGATTCATTGGTCTTTACATTATAAGGTTCTTGGCACAACAAAGTAAGCATCAAGATGGGAAAGTAGCTGGGAAGTGAAGCGACATATGTAAGTGTCCGAGGATTCTTGTGCAAAAGGGGGCTTGAGTGTTTGTAGGAGAAGAAGAAGGGTAAGAAGAAAGATACAGACACCGAAAACTTTTGTAGATTGATTATAAAGAGGGAAGTACAATAATGATGTACACCACAATCCAAATACTCTTTGTGCAAAATCCCAAAGAGTGCACAATCAACAAAGTTACAAAATACCCAAGGTTCTTTCTCTCACCGACCTTCTCAGCACCAGACCTCCACCTTTTCCAAGAGCTTGCACTTGTGCAAACCTTGCACTCAAGCTTCCAATAGGCGGAGGGATGGACACCTTCTGTCGATGCACACAAAGCTTCAATGGGACCTTGTGACCTTTGTTTACATTGCTTAGCACTCCTCGGCACACACCTAAGTCACACTTCTTGCATACTTTGCACTTGCTTCTCTGCATCGCACACTCACTGTATGTCTCTTGCTCTTCTCTCTCCTAGTGTAGACTATGCCCACCTTGCTTAGTCTAAATAAGAATAATGCATGCCTTGAGTTGAGTGTCGGTTCACATATGCTCCTAACTGATAGAGTATATTGGTTCTCACTTTGATGTCCCAAGATTGTCTCCAAATGTGTGCAGCCAACAAATCCCTGTTTTGTCTTGTAATGACTTTAGACTAAAACAAAAAATTTAATTGGCGGACCATACTTTCACTTTTGTATATGCTTCTGCTTCACATACCTTCACTTTTGCCTTCAATTCTTTAATATGTGTACCTAAGGGAGGGCTCACTTGAACCTTCCAAATAGTTTAAGAACTCTTTAAACCTTAGAGAAACTACAGAGAGACCATTTCCAACCTTCATCCAACTTTCTGCAAAACATAACCATTGTGAACAGATTGATTGTGCACTACCTATGCACCTTGACAATTGAACTTTGAACCCTTTGACTTTGGCCATGTTGACCCATGAAACTTTGAATTCGACCCTTTCACTTTGATCGCATTGACTTTGACCCTTATGACTTTGATGGGCTCAACAGTTGCCCACCACCTAATGGGCTCTCCGTCCCAGAGAGCTAACAGCCAAAACTCTCAACAGAGATATTACCATGATTCTTCATCTACAAAATCTTTGAAAGGATACTTGAACAGCTATCAAGTCCACTAGGAGTAGTAAATAACAAGCACCAGTGAAGGCCCAAAAGTGGGGACTATGCATTGAAGAGCAGATGATGGAGAATGGAGGGTAGGTGGGAAAGGGAAGGGTGGGCTGCGGGGGCATGAGAGGGATAGGGTATGGAGGGGTAAGGATGGTGGTGGGTAGAAGGCTAAAGGGAGGGCATGGAGTAGGATTAGGGGTTCTAAAGAGCGCTAAAATGATAAAACAACAAAGCTACAGATGGTGTATAGGTAAAAATGTGAAAGATATGGTAAAATAAGGTGAGAAGAGACCATGTGCAGACACATGAAAAATGTGCATAAAACATGTGGATGTGGGCCAAAAAGAGAATCAAAGTGTGAATTTTCGAAAAAATAATGCAAAAATTAAGTCGACCTGTGTCAAGAAACATGAAAATGACCCAAAATTTGAAGAAAACAGCCATCCAAGGTGCAATCTAGAGCCAAAAGTATTTTTCAAGAAAAAAAAAAAGGATAACCACTATAGGATAAATTTTTTCCTATGGTGGGTGGGTGGGGGGGGGATGGGAGTGCGCCGGGCTGAGGGGGTAGGGGGTGGGGAGGGGGGGTGAGAGCATGCCGGGGTGTTGGGTTGGGGAGTGGGGGGGAGTGTACCGGGGTGGGGGGGCAGGAGGGAGGGGAGAGCGCGCGGGGTGGGGGGATGAGAGTGTGCCGGGGTGTGGGGGTGTGGGAGGGAAGTTTTTTTTTTGGAATAGACAAGAAGAAGAAAGTCTCCCCCCTATGGTTTTTTTTTTAGAAAATACAAAAAAATAGAAAAAATACAAAATAAAATCAGAAAAAAATCTCCAAAATTTCCAAAATAGGCCACTTATCCCACTCAAAATCATAGAGATCTTCCTTTTTCCTCCATTTTATAAAGAAAATGACATTTGGAAAAAAAGATAAAAAATTCTAAAAAGTCTTTCAAAAATTCCTAAAAGATTTCAAAAAATTTGTTCATGCAAAGGGCTAGCTTATAATATGCATAAAAACATAAAGAAAAAGCACGAAAATGGATAAAGATTAATAAAACTTAAGTAAAAAAATATGGTACGTGTTTGTTATTGATCTTTGGAGTTGTCCTCTCCAATCATTTAGCATAAAGAATTAACAACACATCTTTATTTTGTCAATCGTGGAAGTATTCAAGAGACCACAACCCCTTCTAGATGATAGAATCCAAGAAATAAGAGAATAATGGCTGGATTTCTGAGAATAGTGAAAATGAAGAGGAATTTCTAGGGTTTGGATTTTCTTGAGCAAATCTCCACCATTTTCCACAATCTTGGTGTCTAATACATGCTATTTCATCAGCAGAACACAATTATGAAGTCAAAACTCAAAAATATTACATGTACCATACA
Organism: Ceratopteris richardii; assembly: GCA_020310875.1. NCBI lineage: Eukaryota > Viridiplantae > Streptophyta > Polypodiopsida > Polypodiales > Pteridaceae > Ceratopteris > Ceratopteris richardii. Next base: position 40,277,499 of record CM035424.1, read on the forward strand.
GACGAGACAATCGCGATTCTGTGAAAACATACGGTTTTCATCTCCAGCACCTTTCTTCATCAACTTATCACTCAACACATCAGTATTCAGCTCTCTTAATACACATTCAACAGAATTACACACTAGAAGCTCACAAATCTCCATAGATACACAAGAATTGGACTCACAAATCAAAGAAACCACACAAAGAGGAGAAAACACGATTTTCAGCAGGAAACTCTTTCTCTATTCACTTGGATAGCATGTAAACAAATGATTAACCAACCCCCTCATAATAGAGGAAATTATCTTATATACATTTTCAAGTGTCCCTCTTCACACTTGAATTTTGGTCCTTTCCTCTATTATTCTAAAAATATGCTATCTAGGAGTTTCCAAAAATTCTAGAAAAATTACATAAGATTCTATCCTACATAAGGAAGACTCTTCCTTTTTTTTACATCAGTTGCATAAATATTTTTACAAGTTTTTGTCATTTTACAATTATTTTTCATCCACAAGGCTTCAAAAAATACATCTTCTAACATCATTCCCCTCCTAAACCTTTTGGCTCCTGACAAAAGACTTTCCTGCTCTTCTGTGCTGATTGCTTTTCTTCACTTTTTCTTTCTTTGATAGACTTGTGACAGCAAGTCATGACTTTTCCTTTCTGTAATGTTTAGGTTATTGACCATTTCAAACAATGCCTTTCTCCACTGTACTACAGCTTCTGGTTTATCAATGACGTCCTTTTTCAAGTACTCTATATAGGCGGCTTCATATGCTGTGAGTGGACTTAGTAACAACTGACAAATTTCCAAAAATCTCAGATTCTCTTTCAAAAAACCCGTAATCAAATGCATCTTCAAAAATTTGTAAGTAATGACTGCCCAAAAATATTACTCTGCTGTAATATGCCATTAAACAGATTCTATCAGGTGTTTCGCTAAGATCAAACAATAATGCATCTGTTGGAGAATTGAAGCCAATATAATATAATGTCCTAATATCTGTATCGGTGTATGTTTCTATACAGGCCAAAATCAATCTCATTACTCTGATCAGTAAAAAATGCATGCAGGGTCGTTTACATCTTTGTATGTAGCTATAACGGACTCAGCTGTATTCACCATGTAGCTTTTTGTAGGCCATGTGCCTGCCTTTGGACCGGCTATTTTGTTGGAAGTGAGGTAGGCCCTTAGCTCATGTCATATGTCCATGGTTCCATAGGTCCAGTATATATACAACATTAATTCTAGCAATCTTCCATATTGACAAAACATGAACATACAACAACTTAATCATACAAATGATGAGACAAAGATAGAGAAAGAATAGACAACATGTGTAAGGTGTTTACGTAAGCCATCGCTTACTCATAGTACCATATATACCAATGTTCAATGTACAATGTGGGAGCAAAATTCTCAACCACTCTATGTGATGAGAAATAGATGAATGAGTGAATGTACAATGTAACAAACATATTCAGATGTGTGGGCAGTAATCTGAATATACATGAGATGTGTGACCTTCTTAAACACCTCATAAAATATGCATAAAGCATATACGTACTGATTCTCTTGTACCTATGCCGAATAGGACTCCTCCTGATATGAACGCCACAGCCTCCATAAACTTCAAGTAGTACCTGTGTGCATAAAGAGAATATGTACCTGAATACTTTAACATAAGATGTGAATCTTATGTTAAACTCCATCCAATGTCTTTGAAGTAGCCAGATATCTTCTTGTAGAAGACAATCTTCAACCTAACATCTTCTTGTAGAAGATGATCTTCAAATACGCCATGTAGATGGTCCCATCCAATGTCTTTGAAGTAGCCAGACATCTTCTTGTAGAAGATAATCTTCAACCTAATATCTTCCTGTAGAAGACAATCTTCAAATACATCATGTAGATAGGCGATCCTCACCATCAAGCTGCTAATGACCAAGTCTTCTTGCCATGAACAAGAGATAACCTCCTCTCCATGAGGTAGAGTGTGAGCACACCCTTCATCTTCTCCAAGAAGAATCACCAAGAAGAACTCCATAGCTGCTCCTCAACATGCTTCAAGTTAGCACCATGGCTGCCCCATGTGCTAGAAGAAACACCACCTCTACTGAGGTCCAAGCTCTAGAAAGCTTGTGTTGATCTTAGGTGAAGGATGATTAGAAGTGAACCCAGCTTGTGTTTATATAGTGTTTGTATAGCTTTGAAAAGCTCCTCAAAAAGCTTTCGTTGGTTTAAACGATCCACGATCGCTACGCAAACACATAAAGCAAAAATCTCTTTCGTCCGCCACTTTACTTTTAATAAAAAGCATGATATATTTGCGAACGCGTTTCACGGGATTTGAACCCGCGTCGGCAGCTTAAGAGGTTAATACCTTATCCAATATTCCCACGCTGTTGGCTTGTACAAGGACTAGAAAAGAGTCCTACATAGGCTGGTTTCCGCCTGTCAGCTTGAGCTAGTATAAAAGCTTGTAGATAAAGTCTTTAGAGATTCTATTCTTGCTATATTTTCTGAGCAAGATTGACAAGCTTTGACCACTTTCCAACCAATGAGACATTGTTTTCCAACAATCCCCCCTGCAATGTCATATTGGTAGAATCTGAACTGGATCTGCAAACTATCAAAGTTGCAAACAACCACAAGTTTCAAGCTTGTACTCCCGCACTTCAAAACTTGTTCTTCAAAAGTCTTCTTCAAAACTGAAATTGACTTTTCTTTAAAAAACCTGAACTTGCTGAATATGAACCATAATACTTGAGAAAATATGCAAAATAGATATCCAATAGTGATCTTATCAAGCAATCACTGCTTGACAACAAATGTAGCATGTACTGACTCTGAACCTGCTATCTCCTGTCTTCAAAAACTTGAAAACATACACTAGGATTCACAAATTTGCATTTACCTTCCAAAAAGGTTTCTCAACGTACTTCTGCTGCGTCATGTAAATACACTAAACAAAATCAGGAACTGAATCCTGGAACCTGTGACTGAAAACTCACAACTTAGTGTATTATGAACACTGCTGGTTCATCTCTGATTGTACTCAACTCAATATGAGTCAAAAAATCTATGATGTCATCATGTCTTCATCCTTTAAATCCTTCATACCTCTTTCCTTCAGAACTTGGTATAAACATATATGTGCGCACGTCTGAAATATACCTTTCTGAAATATCAAGCTTCTCTTCAATAGAACTCTGGAACCTTCTCCTGAACAGGAACATCCTAACAGGAACTTTCTCCAAACATTCTTCTTCTTCCTTCTTTTTACAAAGCTGGAACATAAAGAGAACCTGACAAAGGAAATATAGGAATACCTGTAGGTATGAATCTGCATTCTTTCACATATGGCTTGAAAATAAATCTTCATGTTTCATCACCCCCTGGATGACTTAACACTAGTATCCAGTATTCTTCAAATATATCAGACTTTATGAAATGTGGAACGTCTTCCTTCTTTCAATAAATCTGATCTTTAGTGATCAATACTTGTATCTGAAACAAAAGTTTTAGGATCCATATTTTTCTGTAACATAACAAGTATCTTCTTTTTCTCTGCAACACAAATCTGATAGAATCTGAATCTTTGACTTACTTCTTCTAATGCTAAGAACCTTATCAAACAAAGGATAGACAATTGAATCATAAATACTCAAGATCATACAAGATCTATCCAAGATCAATGATCTCTCCTGTGTAGAATCTGCTCTTATCAAACCTTCATGTCTGAATGTTTGATTTGCTACCTGAATGTCTCCAAGTGTCCATGCTTCTCAAAAAGTTGTAAAACTTTTCTTCAAACAAATCCTTTAAGGAATCTGAAATTCCTACTTGAACCATAAGTGGAAAAACTTCTCACCTTGAGAACTCCAAAAGCTGCAAGTTGATACTTCATAACTTTCATATTTTACCCGGGTGAAATGTGATAGTACCTGCTTGACTTTCTTTTGGCTAACTCCACTTCTCAATCAAGTGATAGGATATGATGGAACACCTTTTGGAATACAAACATGTATCCAAAAATCTAGACAATCATAAAAAGTAGATTCTTCAACTGACTGGTACATCAACAAGTCTGAATTTTCTGAAGTTTTCTGAAAATATTGAATATGAGGTAACCTTTTCCAAACATAAAACCTCAATGCAAGTCTTCAACATCTGCTACAAAAAACTCTTTTACCTCAAGAGTTAGATAAAGAAGAAATATACTTCTCTGCAACTTGTCATATATCAAGTAGCTCTGTAATGACATTCCAAGAATTCTTTGAGGGAACATATAAGCTGCCTGCTTAAAAGCTTCATAACTCATATACATATGAGTCAAAACATATATCTGCTGCTTTTCTTTCTCTCAATGCAATTCTTTGTCAAATCTACTAAATCATGACCAAGTGTAATGCAAAACAAGAAACTGCTTCTTCTTTAAACAAGATGTTCTCGTAGACTTGTCTTTGGGTGTAGAGGATAATATAGGAAAAGTATATGAAAAATATATGAGAAAAGGAAGTCTTACTTTTCTTTTGGAAATGATGGACTTTCTTCTTCTGCATCTTTCTTCCACCTGATGATGTCAACATCTTCAAACTTCTCTTCCATACCTTTTGTTCTCTTCATCTTGAAGTAGCAAACACTCTTGACTTCTTCAAATGACTTTTCTCTTCCTCTAATGTAAGAGTAAGAGATAAAACAAATATAGTATACAAATGGAAGTGAATATAGAATCATGTTTTATCATCTCCTCATATCAAAATTCTGCTTCAAATGTCTGAAACGACTAAATTCACCAATCGTTTGTCTGAATGATGAATTGCCCTTCTAGAGTTACCTTCTCTAGATACATTTGTACCTTGATATCCAACCAACTTACAACAGAAAATTGGCTGAAAAAACTTATCTCATCTCTGCACTTGTCTTCTTAGATGAACTTTCTTGCCATGAAAGAGATCTCCCAAAACTTTTTAGAAAAACCTCTAGATACCTGTTTTGATGTAGCCTTTAACTTTCAAATGATGAAAGCGTATAAAAGCACTCCTTGAATTTCTTCAAATCTCTTCATAACTGCTCTTCTAAGATATGACCTGCAAATGATAATCTGATAGTAGAAAGTGATACCTGTGATTTGATGTTGATCTGATTTCTTCATCTTCTCTAAACCATTGTTCTTCCTTGAATTTGAAGTAGTCTTCTCTTCATCAATTCTGGGTCTTCAAACAATACTTTTGTAAAGTATTTGCATACTCTTCAAAAATATTCTGCTGCTAACAGATCATCAACTTCATACTCCACACTGATAAATACACATGTGACTGAATTGTCTAATTCTCAAATCTCTACTCATCTAGATTAAGTGTGTATGTCAAATGTCAAATGTTAGAAGATGCTTTCAAATCATATGTTGTAAATCTGGAAGTCTAGGAACCTGGGATTATGAATGAGCCTTAATGCATTGATGCCAAAGATCTAAAGTTCTGTAACCAAAACCTTAGTGCTCTGATACCAAATGTTGGAAGTGAGGTAGGCCCTTAGCTCATGTCATATGTCCATGGTTCCATAGGTCCAGTATATATACAACATTAATTCTAGCAATCTTCCATATTGACAAAACATGAACATACAACAACTTAATCATACAAATGATGAGACAAAGATAGAGAAAGAATAGACAACATGTGTAAGGTGTTTACGTAAGCCATCGCTTACTCATAGTACCATATATACCAATGTTCAATGTACAATGTGGGAGCAAAATTCTCAACCACTCTATGTGATGAGAAATAGATGAATGAGTGAATGTACAATGTAACAAACATATTCAGATGTGTGGGCAGTAATCTGAATATACATGAGATGTGTGACCTTCTTAAACACCTCATAAAATATGCATAAAGCATATACGTACTGATTCTCTTGTACCTATGCCGAATAGGACTCCTCCTGATATGAACGCCACAGCCTCCATAAACTTCAAGTAGTACCTGTGTGCATAAAGAGAATATGTACCTGAATACTTTAACATAAGATGTGAATCTTATGTTAAACTCCATCCAATGTCTTTGAAGTAGCCAGATATCTTCTTGTAGAAGACAATCTTCAACCTAACATCTTCTTGTAGAAGATGATCTTCAAATACGGCATGTAGATGGTCCCATCCAATGTCTTTGAAGTAGCCAGACATCTTCTTGTAGAAGATAATCTTCAACCTAATATCTTCCTGTAGAAGACAATCTTCAAATACATCATGTAGATAGGCGATCCTCACCATCAAGCTGCTAATGACCAAGTCTTCTTGCCATGAACAAGAGATAACCTCCTCTCCATGAGGTAGAGTGTGAGCACACCCTTCATCTTCTCCAAGAAGAATCACCAAGAAGAACTCCATAGCTGCTCCTCAACATGCTTCAAGTTAGCACCATGGCTGCCCCATGTGCTAGAAGAAACACCACCTCTACTGAGGTCCAAGCTCTAGAAAGCTTGTGTTGATCTTAGGTGAAGGATGATTAGAAGTGAACCCAGCTTGTGTTTATATAGTGTTTGTATAGCTTTGAAAAGCTCCTCAAAAAGCTTTCGTTGGTTTAAACGATCCACGATCGCTACGCAAACACATAAAGCAAAAATCTCTTTCGTCCGCCACTTTACTTTTAATGAAAAGCATGATATATTTGCGAACGCGTTTCACGGGATTTGAACCCGCGTCGGCAGCTTAAGAGGTTAATACCTTATCCAATATTCCCACGCTGTTGGCTTGTACAAGGACTAGAAAAGAGTCCTACATAGGCTGGTTTCCGCCTGTCAGCTTGAGCTAGTATAAAAGCTTGTAGATAAAGTCTTTAGAGATTCTATTCTTGCTATATTTTCTGAGCAAGATTGACAAGCTTTGACCACTTTCCAACCAATGAGACATTGTTTTCCAACATATTTTTGGGAAATTCAACCATTTAGGTGGGATTTGACCTTCTCTCCGTCTTTCCCAAAAAATTGTCCATTCTCTTCTTCTTGCCACTAGACAGTAAGCTGGATTAATTTTTAAGTGAAGAGGTGCCTCCTTCCAAATTTTCCTACATTCTTATTTGCATCCAACCATTTGTTCCTCCACTTTGGATTGGCTCTTTCAAATAATCTTTAGTCACATTGATATCCTCTTCATTCTCAAGATATTTATTTGGAGGTAGCCCAACTCTGGCCAACTGATAGTTCTTGATACTCTCCATGATCATACACAATGGTATCCAATCCATCTGCGGCCCAATGATGCTGGTCTGGATTAGTCCCCTTATTCAATGCAAATGTGACAATTTGATCTTCATATTCATCATGCATTTTCCTGATAAACTCCATTCTGGAATCTCTATTTGTCAGTAATTTTTTTACAAATTCTTCTCAATATTCTCCCTCTGGTCTTTTATTTGCTGGTTCACTGCCATGTTGTATTCCATCATTATTTTCTACCTCATATTCTTCTGTATATGTGGTTTCTACAGGTGTTTCTTCGTGAACTTGTGGCTTATCCAGCTTTTTCTGTAATTCCTCTATTGTCATCATCAGACTTCCATTATGTTTTGCCCGTAACTCTCTTTCTTTTATCCATTCATTCTTTTCCTTTTCCCTCCGTGTCTGCCAATCACTTCTTCCTTTTTCCATATCCATGTGCAACTTATTATATCCTCTCATTGATGTAGCAGCATGTATACTAGCCTGCTTCTCTAGTTCCTTGGCTTCTTTCAATTCTATTTGTAATCTCTTAATCTCCTTGTGTAATTCTTCCTTTTCTTCCTCTGTCATCTGAGTTGTCTGACTTTCCTCCTTTAACTGACCTTCCTTCAATAATAACTTGTTGATTTCTTCATTTGCTTTGGTCAAAATCTGATAAGAAGTCTGCAAGGTTATATATCTTCCTTCAATTTTTCTCAGCTCCATTTCCAGTTTATTATTCTGCTTTGTTAGTTTTACACTCTTTTCTTCTAGATATTGAATCTTATTTTGTTTCTCCACTTCTAACTCTTCCAAAGCAGTTATTCTGTTTATAAATTCCTCATTTTTCTCTTGCACCTTCCTCAGTTGTTTTGACATTTGTTCTTTCTCCCTTTTGTGCTCTTTAATAATCATATTGCCTTTCTCAAATTCAGACTCTGCTACCATTCCTGAAATGATCATGTTCCTGCTTGAAGGTCTGAACTGTTCAATGTTATTCATAATAATCTGACAAGCTGATCTTATATTCTTGGGTATTCTTTCCAATCCCCCTTCCATTTCCATTTGTTTAGCTTCTATTTGTTTGTCTTCTTTGCATTCAACCTCCTCTTCCTCTTCTTCTTCATATTCTACATCCTTGGCCTGGTGTTCCTCATTGCTTGGATGAGTCTCCAATGTTTCTGGATCTGCCATGTCTTCTTCATGTTCCAAAATCTTTTTGTTCTCCATCACCTGTTGCTTCTCTTCAGAGAGGTGTCCTTCCTTTATTTGTACCTCCTTTTCCTGGATTAGGGTTTCCTGAACCAGAGTATATTCAATTTCCTCAACAGAGTTTACTTGACCTTTACCTGTTTGCTCTTCCTGTCCTTCCTTTTCTTGTACTAGAACTGATTCAGTCTCCTCAAAAATTTTGACCTGATCATTACTTTTTTGTTCTTTGTGTTCTTCTTCCTGCTCATCAATGTCCATGAGATCCATTGCTCCCTCTTGTTCTTGATCTCCATTGGTTGTAAATTCTTCATTATTCCTCAAATCATGAAGTACATCTTTTATACTTTGGATAATTTCTTTTTCCACTACTCCTCTTGTGACTTCTTGAATATTGTTTTTCACTACTATTTCCTCTTCTTCCTGGATTTGATCTTGATCTGCACCTTTTTTATTTATAATTGGACTGCTTATCTGTGCTTTTTTGGCTATTTCTGCTATGCTCTCATCTAATTTGAAGTAGGTTTGTGAGGGTTTTGTCCATATTGATTTTATTCCTATATGCACCAGCCCACAACTGACTTCTTCTCTTATTTCACTTTCTTGTTCTATCATAACTGCTTTTCCTTTCATCAACCTTCTTTCATCTTCAGAACTGAGCTGTTTCACTTCCTGTTCCTGCATCTGCTTCTCCTGAGACTTCTTCTTCAAATCTTCGGGTGTTTTCTGTTTCTCAGGGGCCTGTGTAATCACATTAGGAGTATTTGGTATTGATAGATTCAGACTCTTTAATAAAAAGCTCTCAATATCACTTTCAGAATCAGAGGAAAAATGTGAAGGTCCTCCTCTTTCTGGTTCTTTGAGTCTTGATGCTTCTACCACAGTGGATGGCTTCTGTGTTTCTTCCACTATCACTTCCTCCATTTCTTTTGTGATTATAGTTTCAACCACTGATTTTCCTTTTCCCTTCTTGGTCAACTTCTTCTTTTGCACTGGTTTCTTTGGAACCTTCTTTTTTACAACAATAGTGGTTCTGGTTTCTGGAGGTCCTTGCAATTCTTTGAAGTAAGCTAGCAACTCAACTTCCTTTCTAACAAACACCTCTTCTATTTCAGCTTTCATCATCTGATCATGAAGTGCTTCATAATGCTCTACCTCCTCTTGAACCCAATATGTAGCCTTGCATGAATAATCTTCTAGCATCTTCTGATATTGTGCCTCATACATTGCTCTTTTGTTATTTCCTTGAATTAGATAAGTGTATAATTGTTCTTTGCTTGTTTGGGGTGGATGAGGATCACTAGAGGATTGGACCTGCTTCTGCACCTCTTCATGTTCTTCTTTTGTAGCTTCATCCAACTCTAGTTCAACCTTTCTTGGGTCCAACCTCCTTTTCTTTACAGGAATTACTTCTTTAGATATTACCTTTCTTTTCATTCCTGTTCCCCTCATACAGTTTTGTCCTTCTATTTCCCTCACAGCCATTTTCCTTGGAGGACTCTTGATTCCTGACATAAGATTTCTAAAATATTGTGCCTCTGGAGCCAGTTTCAATTGATCTTCCATTCCTAGGACATGATAAATGATCCTAGTTAAAAACTGGGCTCCATTCATGAATTTCTTCTGTTCCTAGTGTTTTGCTGCTTCTTTCAGCTGTTCATGGATGTATGGTGTCACATCCATTACTCCAAAGGGTTTGGTTCTGTCCTTGTTGTTGAACATCAACAATGTAACAGACTTATGTGGCATGGTATACCTTGGTAGCTTTGGGAAGCAGAAATATTGTAAGAACATCCTTGTGGCATATTCTTCATTCTCTCTTCCTTTAAAGTCAGTGAATTTTGCATACCCTGTATAGGTTTCCTTATTCTTCTTTACAAAGCTGGGATCAAGCTTGGTTCCCATAGGGTAGAATTGTAAAGCTGCTCTGATGTGTTCTGCTTTGATAGTGATACCCACCTCCTGATTATCCTTGTTCTTGACTTTGCACCTGAAATAAGCATCATTCCCTTTTCCTATTTCCATCAAACTGCTCATTACTTGTGCCACTCTCTCGAAATCAATGAAGAAGATGGGCTCTTCCAATAATTTGTGCAACCCTACTGCCTTCCATCTTTTCATATTGACAACAACTCTTTGGAACCTGTAGAACTCCTAACACAACATTGTATATTTATATCCTCCTACTCCCACTGTGAATATGTGCTGACTAATTATGCTTAAGGTCTCCTTGAGTTCCTTCACCACCTTTTCAGCTTCTGGAATTTCTGGCTCTTCATCTGACTCTAGGTCCACGTGTTCTTCCACAGCTTCACTATCTAGGAACCAATGTCCTCTTGATAGAGTGACTGATTCTGCCTTGAAGTCATGAATTGCTAACTGCTTTGCATTCACCATTCTGAGAAAAATAAAATGCACAAAGAAAAACTCCACCCACATAAGTCACAAGAAATCAAAGAGTAATATTTATTTTGAGATGTCATGACATAAGAATGAAAATAAAATCCAAAATAAATTCTGTTTCTTCAGAAAGACTCAAAAAGTGATCATTACAGGTGTAGCAAGATGTCTAGTGCAGTCCCTTTTCCTAACAACTCTTTTGGAGAAAAACAAAACATTTATCAATGATAGAGAAAAAAAAATAACAAAAAATAAATAGAACTCTTCTACCTAGATCTTGCTTTGTGCTATATAATTTTTGTAAAAAAGAAGGAAAAATAAACAATTTTTCTCAACTTTTCTTTCTCTCCTCTTTTTCTTTTTCTCTCTTTTTTTTAATAATAATAATATTTTTTTTTTATCTCTTTTCTTCCCCTCCTAATTCTCTTTTTTAGAAAAGAGAATCAAGTCAAATATTTTTGTCATAATTTTTCAACATATGATTTTCTAAATACAGATCAAATATGGATGATCTTTTTTCCATTGGAACAACTCTAATTTTTTGACCCAATAATTCCTGACTCTAATTGTTCTGGTTTCAGGAAAACAACCATTCCCTTCGGATAAGCATTTTGTAGGATTTTTTGGTCTCCATATCCATTTTGTCCTCGATTTCTGTTTTGATGAGCACACCTCCTATAGACTTTGATTCCATGGGCTTCTTGTTCTGATGTTTTGATGCTTTAGACAATGCCATGATTGCCACTTTCCTCCTATCTCTCCACCCTTCTTTGTTCTTCCAATCTTTTGCTGATTTTGGTTATATGAAGCTTGATCATTTAACATTTGTATTGGTAATGTCTGTGTATCTTCAAATGCAAAAGTGAATCCTTCCAAGTGTATATCATGAACATCTGATTGAATTTCTTGTTCTTCATTACTCAATAAAAATATTAACAACCTTTTGTCATTTATGTTCAATTTAAGCTTCATTTTTCAAAATCCAAAATCACTTTACCTTGTTGGAGCCATGGTTGACCTAAAATCACTTTTTCAGACATCAAATGATCTGGCCATTCTTCACAGTCTATTTTCATATATTCTTCATTGAACTTAACTTCAATAGACAGTGAAGACATGCTCTGTACTATTTGACCTTCCAAAGTTTTGATTAAGGTTCTACTTTTAGTTCTTTTTATGTTAAATTTACTTACCAAAGCTGAACTATTCAGATTTACTTGTGCTCCAGAATCTATCAAATCCCTAATGCTTTCATTTTGAAAATCCATTGTCATCACAGGCACATGTTCTTTTGGTTTTAGAGGAGTTTCACACAGACAAACTTCCCTAAGCTCTTTGATTTTTCTTATTCTTTCCATAGCTTCCTGTTGAGCCTCTTTTCTAATGTCTTCCTCTTCTCTTTTCCTGTTTTGAGCTTGTTGCAACCTTCTCCATTCATCAACAGTTAATGGGCAATCATATCTCTTAACTCTACATCCACTTATGAAGTTTGGCATGATTTCTTTGTCTATGTTAGCTAATTGAATGGCTCCACTGTTGCTTATCTGATGTATAATATACGGTCCATGTCCTTTTTTCTGAAACTTTTTCTGATGTTCTCTGACTGTGTAAGCCAAAACTAGATCTCCTTCCTGTAGATCTTTTTCTTTTATGTGAACATCATGATAAGCTTTTTGCCTTTTCTTGTCCACATATATACTCATAATGGCTTGGAGTCTAGATGCTCCCAATTTTTCCAATTCTATTACTCTCTCTGATAGTTCATGTCCAGTCCAATTGTAGTGACTTCCTACTTTTAATGTTGGAATAAGGAATTCCATAGGTAAAACTGCATTTTGTCCATATACTAAATTGAATGGTGTGTTTCCTATTGCAGTTTTATAAGCCACTCTATAAGCCCATAGGACATGATTAAGTTGTAAATCCCAATCATTCCTGTTTGTGTTTACTAGTTTTGATAGTACAGTACAAAGTACTTTATTAGTACTTTCTGCTAACCCATTGGCTTGTGGGTGATATGGGGCTGACTTTCTATGACTGATCAAGAAATATTCAGTTATGTTTTCTAAGATTTGGTTCACAAAATGGGTCCCCCTATCACTTACTAGTTCAATTGGAAGTCCAAATCTGGTAATAATGTTTTCATATAGGAATCTGGCAGTAGTATGAGCATCATTCCTTCTTGTGGCTTTGGCCTCAGCCCACTTTGTCAGGTAGTCTGTAGCCACTATGATGTATTCAACATGGGATTGTTTTGCTAGAGGATGTATAGGTCCAATGAAATCCAACCCCCATGTACTAAAGGCTCTAGCTAAAATTAATGGAACTAATGGCATATCATTTCTTTTATTTGGTTGACTCACCCTCTGACAAACATCACACCTTTTTACATAGGTTCTTGCATCCGGAAATAGCGTTGGCCACCAAAATCCAGAATATAAAATGAGTTTAGCAGTTCTGTCACTTGAGAAGTGTCCTCCTGCCACTCCAGAATGTGCCATTTCCAACATTTCTAGATATTTATTCTTAGGAACACAAATTCTTAGGTATCCATCCATTCCTCTCTTATACAACTGTTCTCCTATCAATTGATATTCTTCAGAGATTACTTGTAGATTTTTTGAATCTATACCAGCTATCACTTGTTTTCCTTTCTTCTTCCTTTTCAATTCCTCAATGATATTTTCAGGCCAATCTGGATTTTTCTGGAACCAATATAGAGTTATAAATTCTGCATCTTGCAATATTTGGCACTTCCCGCAATTAGCAATGTATTTTGTTACATCTTGAATCTTATTAGGCCAATGTACCCCCATCCTATTGAGATTACTTAGGGTGACTACCCTAGAATCATGAGTCCAAGGGTTCCAATGATGAGCTATCCTCAGATATTCTTGTTGCTCCTCCTCAGGAGTGCAATATTCCAATATGCCTGTGTGGTTGAGATGGTACAAATGCCCAGCTAGTAATATAAAGTTTCTGCTTTGTGACACTAAGTGTGCATTGTTCCCAATTGCTCTGCAAGGTCCCATGGTTAATAATGGTACTAAAGTCATGGCCCACTCAGGAACAATCTCTACTTTGAACAAATAAGTGTCTGGCAAGTTGTCATCTAAAGGTGAATTGGGTTCTTTAGACTGAATTCGAGATAAATGATCTGCTCTCAAGTGTGTTTTCCCTTGTCTGACCACCACTTCAAACTCAAATTCCATTAGCAAAAGAAACCATCTGACTATTCTCCCAGTGTGACAAGGTTTATTTACCAAATATAATAAAGCTTGATGGTCTACAAAGAACTTAAACTTGTTGGCCAAAAGGTAATGTCTATATTTGTTTATAGCAAATACCATGCCCAATCCCTCTCTTTCAGTGGTTGTGTAATTTTTTTCTGCTATATTCAATTGCCTACTAGCATAGGCCACTGGAAAATCTAACTTGCTTCCTTCTATTGGTTGTGCTAACACACATCCTAAAACATAATTTGAAGCATCCACATGGACATGAAAAATTTTATCCCATTGAGGTGTTTTCAGAATTGGGGCTATTACCAAACAAGTTTTTAGAGTTTCAAAGGCTTGGTCACACTCCTTAGTCCACTCAAACTTTGTAATTAGGGCATATAAGGGTTTGGCTATGTCAGCAAATTTGTGTACAAATTTCCTATAGTACCCACAATGTCCCATGAAAGTTTGAAGTTCCTTTACACTTGTTGGTCTTGGAAGCTCTAATATGGCCTTTATTTTCTTCTCATCAGTTGAAATTCCATTTTTAGAGACTATGTGACCTAACATTCTTCCTTGTCTTACAAAGAATACACATTTTTCTGGATTTAAACATACTCTGTAGGTTCTGCATTTCCTGAATATATTTTCTAAATCCTGCAAGTGATCTTGTCTTTTTAATGAAAAAGTACAAAGGTCATCTACATAGATTTCCATTATATTCCTCAGGAACTCTTTGAAGATATGACACATCAACCTCTGAAAAGTTGCTGGAGCATTGGTTCACCCAAAGGGCATAACCCTAAAAGCATAAATTCCCCATTCTGTGGAGAAGGCAGTTTTATGTTGGTCTTCCAATGCTATGGGAACCTGGTTGTATCCTGAAAAACCATCTAAAAAACTATAAACCTCCTTCCCTGCGACTCTTTCTAGAAGATGATCTGTTATAGGCAGTGGATAATTATCTCTTATCGTTGCTGCATTTACCTTTTTCAAGTTAATGCATACCCTAAGTTTCCCATTCTTTTTTGGTACCACAACTATAGGAGATATCCATTCTGTATACTCAATTTCATAGATGAAATTGGCAGCTAATAGCTTGTCAATTTCTTCCTTTATTTTAGCAGAGTATTTATCATTGAATGTGTAATGTCTCTGTTTGCTAGGTTTTGCCTCAGGTGTAATAGGAATCTTATGCTCACAGATTTTAGGATCAATTCCTTTCAAATCCTTATAGCTATAAGCAAACACATCCCTATAGTTTCTTGCCAAGTTTCTTAGTGCCTCCTCTTCTTGAGATATCATGTCATCAGCCACTACAATATGTCTTTCTTCTCCCTCTTCCTGAGTGATCATGATTTTTTTAGTTTGTTCGTCATTATCATAAGCCTCCTCTTTCTTTTTTTCCCTCTTTGCTTTCCTCTTGCGAATTAGTATGTTCTCTACTTCATAAGTCTTGAAATTTGCTGGTGTATCAAACTGTTGATTTTTGTTTGTTTCCCTTGTCTTCTTCTCATCCCCCTGATTTTCTTTGATTTCCTTGTGCATGTTCCTCTTATACTTGCTTGAAATTTTATCTTTAATAGCATCTTCAGCTTTTACTTCTTCCAAAAATTGAGTCTTCCCTTTTTCTAATATCATTTCTTCTTCTTTGTCCTCTTCTGTTCTGGATACCTTTATCATTTGAATTCCAATGTGAAAGACATCATATCCTTCTTCATTTTGAAATTGCACTCCCACATATTCACCACTGGCTAGATCCATGGTAGCCAAAAACAATAGTGCCCATTTCTTAGATTTACTTTGGTTATTCTTCCTTTGTTCTGCAGGTATAAGCAATCATTACCCCAATCTTGCACAATTTGCATTTGTCTCATAAATGGTCTTCCTAGGATAATTTCATATGAAGTGGATTGTGGGAATTCAACTATAGCAAAGGTATGTTCTATCTCTATTCCACATATGTCCACAATCACTTTTTCCCATATTCCTAGGGGTTTTTCTATGTGTCCATCAGCAAGTTGCAATCTCATTTTGGTGGGTAATAATTCATTTTTTCCCCATTTCTCCCAAGTTTTTTTAGTCATGATGGCCACTCCTGATCCACTATCCAGAATAGCTTTGGCCTGGTTTTTACCAAATTGTATTTTTAAGGTTGAGTTTCCCTCTTCTCCTTCACAATATCCTCCTATCTTATTAATGGGAATATACCATAACTCCTCCATTTCCTGTAGTTGTGGGTGAAGATTTTCTGGTGTTGTTTCCCATTTTTTCATTTGGTTCTGTAAGTGAGGATTTTGTTTCATTAACTCTTCCCATGTGGTATGATAAAGAATTGTGCATTGTTTATCTATATTCACCTGGAATGTTACTTGTGGGTTTTCTTCCTTGATATTATTTCCTCTTGTTTTTGTTGTCTCATATTCCTCAACTGTTTTTTGAGAATTGTCTTCTTCCCCCATTTTGAGTTGCACTTCTCGTATGATTTGTTTACACTTTTGCATCCTTTCATGTTCTAAGTCTCGCATAGGATAAGCCATTGTATAATCAGTAGGGCTTGGTCCCTCGTGAATTCTTCCCTTGTATGCTTTTATTAGAGTGTCTAGACTTTGTGAATTTCCTATCTCCAACTGGGTTTGTGTCTTCTGAGGAGAAGTACTGTTTGATTGTTCCCTATTTTCTTCTTCCAAATTTTTACCCATTCTTTGTTTCCTTTCCCATTTCCCTTTTTGTCTATTTTTCTTCACCTTTGAGATTGAACCTTCATTTTGTTCCTTAGTTGTTCTTTGTTGTTTTCTTTGTGACCTTGTTATAGCATTTACATTCACTTGGTCAATGTCACTCAATTCTTCTTGTTCCATGATATTGACTGCTTTTAGTGGTATGTTATTAGGTGTGTTTTGTAGTTTTTGAGGATTTTTTGGGCAATCCTTTATCAAATGCTCCCTACCACAATCCTTGCAATAAGATCCTTCTATTCTTAATGTAGGAGGTTGTGGACACTCTCTAATGAAATGTTCTCCCCCACACCTATAACAAGTTATCTTTGGTCCCCCTTTGAATTGAGGTTTTTGGTTGGACATATAATTATTGGTTATATACATGAAAGTGGCAGTGTCCATCTCAATTCTTCCATTTCCCAAGTCTAGGGCTTGTAATTTTGGTTCTCTTAATTCATAACCTTCCCATTCTTCTTGATATCCTTCATTCCATTGATAATCTTCCCTGTATGGTGACTTTGTTCTTGAGTTTCCCTCCTCTATTGGTGTGTATTTGATAGGTACCACATTTGTTGTGTTGGTGCAGACCAATCACCAATTGAAGATTTGAAGGACAAAGGATGGAGATGAGATCAAATTTTGAAGCAAAGAAGATGGCTACATTCACAGGATGAATGATATGTACACATATGTACATTAATGAGGACATAGATCACTTATACTTTTGTGTAGTCATAAACTTGTACATATTTGTCTATAAATACTTTGGAGAAATGTCGGGGCATAGGAGGAGACAATAGGAGATCATGAGAATAGTGTATTGAGGAGTTGTAAGAGTCATTAAGTCTCTTAGAAGTGAGTTGAATTGTCTATCCTCACTCAGTTGTAACTTTCTGAGAAATCGAAAAATCTTGCGCCCGATGTTTTGCTGTCTGCTCCTTCTGTGTTTAATCTTTTGAGAAATCCTTCTGCACGTATCTAAGTCCATAGCTAATCTATCTATGGCTAGAATTTGGGAGACTAATTGTGATCAGGTTGAGAGAATTTAGTTTAGGAACATTCATATATGAAGATGTTCTGAGAGTCGTCAAAACTGGAGCATATTTCATGTTCAGAGAAATGATCATTACTCAGTCCACAATGTAAAGTTTTACACAAGTGAGGGCTCAAAATCTAAGTTGGAAGGTAAGCCATCTATGGCTAAAAGATCTTGATCAAACGGGTTCGACATTGTGAGAACTGTAGCTAAGAAGTTGCAGGTGTCAAAGTCGCTAAACAAGCAGGTGGTTAGTATTTTGGAGTCACGGATAAGAAACCTTATCAAGAAGCAAGTGATTAAAGATTTCACAAAAAAGTTACAAGATATTATCACTCCTAGAGATGTGTAGATGGTATGTGATGAAGTACGAATTAGTACTAAAGGATATAGTGCATTGTACAACCTTTTGAAGCATTCATTAGAAAGAGAAGGTATTTTGCAGAATATGTTTCCATCTCCTTACAAGGTATCGCTAAAGAAGTCAATGTCCAATGAAGATATAACTAGTATTCTTGGAAACTACTTAAATATAGAGGATATTATGCCTATGTCTATTTATCATTTATCTACATCCAAAAAAGAGTTGAAAAGTGCAGTTGGAAATGGATTTCCTTAACAAGTACAACAACATATTCGTGGATTTGGAGAGGCTTCAACAGGCAATGGTTCGATTTTACAAATCTACTATACCAGGTATGTGCACTATTGTTACCTTGATATACATTGTATTTTGATGTTATAAAAATTTTGCTAATTTATGCAGATTGTAATACCAAATTACAGTTTATATTGAAGTTAGATGAATGCCAGATCATAAAGGGACGACGAATGGAGAGATTGAGTTTGACACTCATGAATGAAGCTATGAGAAATGCCATATCTGATGAAAGTAGTAACTCTAGCTCTAAGTCTACATATAGTGTTCAATCCGAGAAAGAAATATGGTGGTTAGGTGCTATTGAAGTACTTAAAGGATCCAATGATGTTCTTTCATGGATTTTTAGTAGGACCCCATGGATCACTAAAGTAATAGTTTCTCAAATTCATGGTGCAAACCTCCACATAGAAAACTTCAGTGATTTTGAGATAGATTGGCACTTGGGTGGGGATTTAAAAACTATCAAATGCATGTTAGGTTGCAAGCAAGGTGCATCTGCTCGTTATCCATGTCCATTTTGTACTCGAGGCTACAAAGTAACAAAGGGACAACAAAAAGTACTATCTAGCTTAGATGAATACATAGATGCACCTACTTTCCATGGAATGGGATAGACCTTTGTTAAGGTGTCCAATGTTAGAAATACCTAACCGTGACACATTAGATAAAGATTGGAATCCCATTATTCCATTTCCATTAGTTAATGTTCACTTTTGCACATTGCATGCTTTCATGAGAATATTTGATAGATTATTGAAGCTCCACATAGAATATGCATTTTCCATGAAGCCAATTGATAAATCTGTACAAGCAATCAAAAAATTGGAAGAGTTGCTTAATTCGATTGGTTGTCATGGTGGTAATGTAACTCTAGTTGTCAAAAAACCTGGTGAATCGCAAAATAGTTTGCAACAAGTGTCAATGATAGGGAAGAAGGCAAGAAAATTTTTCAGAAGAGGTGTAAGCCCTAAGAAAAATGAATGCAAGGAGCTATGGAAAGACTTGTGCATGATCACCACTGATAATGATTCTCAAATTGACCTTAGTAATAGGCGAAAGAAGGTTTGGTCATGCTTAGATAAGTTGGTAGGCTTAATGAGTCTTAATAGCTCCAACAAAAATGACCGTCAGTTGTTTCAAGATACATTAATGGAGTTTGCAAAGTGTTTCATCCTATCTTGGGGAGAGATCAATATTACACATTACATTGTAAGTTTTCTTATTTTTTCAATTTTCTTGTTGATAAGATTGTGTTATATGTACTTATATCATTTCAGCATATTTTATTTGCACATGGAGCATTTTTTATGCATCGATATGGTTCATTGGAGATTTTTAGTACACAAGGAATGGAGAAGTCACATTACAAGGCTAGAGGTGTTTACTTCAAGAACACACGACATGGTGGTGGTGCAATGCAATCAAAATATATGGAGGAGATGTTTAATTGGTTTTATTGTACTGCATTTTCAAGACATATGCAATGGAACGAGCCAAGGAGTCGAAAGTTGCAAAACTTGCAAGATTTAATCAACACAACTTAGCTAGTGAAAAAGGGAAGTCATCATTGGGACCTTTACGTCATGCTCAATGGCGGGCTACAAGAACACGACAGGGTTCATCATGGAAGTGAAGTCATTTAATACATTCATGACATTTTCTGAATAATTCATAAGGTTTGCTACACACTAATCTCTTGTTTCGAACAAAGCAAACTCCAAGGAAGGATCCCATTAACTTTCATACCTATGTGCAAGGCACTCAGAAGCCACCATGGATGAATCACCACAAAAGGCGACGTAGTGTCTCGCGCTCTGCATCCCATCACGAAACAGATGGTGGCCATACCTCTGGGAGTGAACAGTTGCATGAACAAGTGGAACATGGGCAATCCAGGTAAGAGGCCGTAAATCAACCCCAATCACCACCATCATCATATGATGAGCCTCCATCACCAAAGAGACCAACAAAGACAAGGGTGAAGGAGCGTGCTCACAGACAGGTAGTTTCTGATGATGATTTTGATGAATTGCATGAGGATGTGTCTCAACAACATTCACAATCAAGTGATGAGAGTCAAACATTGCCACCATGGGGTAACGAAGAAATACCTACAAATCATAGGGTTACTGTAGTGGGAAAGACACTACCATCAAATCAGGGGGCCATACCCAATGATCAAGAGAGGGAGCAAAGCCAACAACAACATCCTGAACAAGGAGAAAGCTCAAGATGCGTGCATCGGAAGAAGAAAGTCTTTCAACCTCGTCGTAGACAACCCCAACCAAGACCACAAGAAAATGTCCAACGAAGACCACCACCACAAGCTAGAGCACCACAACGAAGAAGAAGATATACGAAGGCATTTGCAGAGATAAGGCACTATCAAAAGACAGCTGAGCTTCTCATACCTAGAAGACCCTTTGCAAGGGTGGTCAAAGAAGAGTTACAAAGGTATTGTGCAGGGTTAAGGATCCAAGCTCTAGCTTTAGAAGCTTTACAAGAGGCAGCTGAAGCATTTTTTATATCAATGCTAGAGGATTCCAACCTGTGCGCCATCCATGCTAAGCGAGTCACTATACAATCGAAGGACATACAGTTAGCTATGAGAATTAGGGGTGATCGTAGCTAAGTTTTGTAACTGATCTCTACAGACAAGAGATTTTTTGTAAATATTTCCATTTTCAATGAAACATTAGCACTTTTCCTCTATTCCCTTTATAATCTCATTATTTAGAATGAAACATGAGCAGTCATTTTACATTTCCATGTGTTTTCTTGTGATAATCTCTCATATATTAGTGATTGTTTTCTTATCTTGTCATTTGATCTAGTGACAATATCCATCTAGTGAAATTTCTTTCTCATTTAAGGTCATGTAGGGCATGTAGGGTATTGGGAGGCCAAATAAAGCCCTGCCACAGAAACGCGGAAGAAGGCCCTACAAAACGTTTGCAGGGCCTTCTCCCGCGTTTCTGTGGCAGGGCTTTATTTGGCCTCCCAATGCCCTACAAGACCTTTGAAATATGAAAGAAGGATCATGAGTAGTAAAGCTAGTTCATGAGTAGTTAATATGAACAAATTTTGACCCCCCTATACCTTTGAAACATATGAGCAGAGTATTTTGAAACTTAGAACATTTGCATTCTTGAAAATATCCATCTGGTGAAGTTTCACTCTCATGTAAGGTGACCTAGGGCATTTGCATTCTTGATAATATCCATCTAGTAAAATTTCTCTCATTTAAGGTCATGTAGGGCATTGGGAGGCCAAATAAAGCCCTGCCACAAAACACGGGAGAAGGCCCTGCAAACGTTTTGCAGGGCCTTCTCCCGCGTTTTTGTGGCAGGGCTTTATTTGGCCTCCCAATGCCCTACAAGACCTTAAATGAGAGAAAGAAGGTCCAAAAGAATGAAAGTAAAGATCCTCCCAATGCCCTACATGACGTCAATACATCACATGCAAGTCCAAAAGAATTTTAGATAATATACTCAAAAAGAAATATTTGAGACAATTGTAAATAAAGCAAACTGAAAATTTGATATTAATTCAATTGTTTACATTGATTGGCTTTGAGTTTCTCAATGACTCTCTTTCGACGCTCCAAAGCCATGGGTAGGGTGTAAGTCAAAATTGAGTTTGCTATTTCATCAACATTTCTAACTCCTAGACCTAGAGATATACCTATTTGACCTAAGACCTTTCCACGGAAGTTGGAACCTAAGGTTGTAGTTACAAGGGATTTCTTAACTAAAAAGATACAATTACTCCCCTGTGTAATGGTTGATAAACAAAGAAATTTACTTAAGGCCTTTAGACACCATGTCATGAAGTGGCCCTGAGGACTGAACTCTTTATGGATAATTACAAAATGTTCTTTGGGAAGTTTCCCAATGTAGTTTGCAAGGGATGAGCCACCTCCATGAGCCACTCGATCACCTCCACTCCTTGCTGCAAACTTGTCGACTTCAATTACCTCTTGCACAAAGTTTTATGATTAGTAGGTGCATGTGTTTGTAAGAATGAATGACATGAATTGAAGATACTTACATCTTGAACTCTATCTTCTTCTTCTCCTCTCTCTTGAAGATGTAAATTAATGCTGGAGTGGGACATCCCACTCTGCTCGATTACTGGTGAGGCGGGAACTTTTGATTCCAATATCCTTTCTTGTGCATTACTAAATTGTTCTTCTGTGATATGTTGATGTTCACTTATGAGTATGTCATTGCAAACCAATTTTATTGTGTCGGCCACTGAGTCACCAAATGGCAAACACTTTTTCTCCAACAAGTCACAGGTACTATCCAAAGGACACTGTGACAAAGTACAAAACAAACTTAGGCATTCATCCAGCCATAGCCCAAATGCCTTCTCTACATCATGTAAAAGAAAATATTCTTGTCCCTCGACAAGAACCACTGAAAAAGTTTCAATCTCCACCTCTGGAATAGTTGCTTCTGGCTCCGAAGAGGTGGATGGCTTAGGCACTTCTTTCAACTTATCATCCACACCAAGAGGATACATTTTATCAATAGCTTCTCTCTCTAATAGGAGATTCAAGGGTTCTTGATGTGGTTCCTTTTTATCCTCGACAAAACCACCTATAAGAAGATGAGGGATCTCATGAGGAATTGGTTCTGGTTCCTCATTCACAAAGAATATTGTGGTAGCAATGAATGAAAGATATTTTGCACCCATCTTGCGTTTCCTATTCAATCTCCTTATAAGTGGCACAGTTTCATCAAGAAGGTGCCCTGCTTCCTCTGCAATTACCTGGAACCGTTTCAATCGTTTTGCAAATGCTTCATCACCTTTGTGAATGTAGCTGAGAAGGTCACATGGAACCCAAGTTCCATCATATGGTGGTATTTCGATGGAGAAATGCAATATATGAACTTGCATATATTGAAGTAGCTCCTCCAAAGCATCGGCATTCATTTGCACGGTTCCATGGAGGTCAGGAACCTTGGAGAAAAGATCATATAGGTCATGTTGACCTTTATAATCTGAATCCTCCAAAAATTCTAGAAACTTGTGGCGTGCACTCTTAGTAGGTACAGAGGTGGAAGCCATAGCTTGCAAATGCAGACTGCTCTAACACTCAATGTAGTTGCAAAAGTGAGAAATGAGGAGAGAGGACTCCTATTTATAACTTTTCTAGAATTTTTAAGTGATGGGTCCCACTTTTTCATAGAAGTGACTTTTCCTTAAATTAAAACATAAGAGTCTTGGAAAGGAAAACTTTGACATTTGAGATCACATCAAAGAAAATAAACAATAAGAATGCTCTTTCAAGAAAAACCTTGAGAATGTACAGATACAAGTAGAATGTGGCCAAAATATCCTTGAAGCAAATGTGAAAAATTTTTTATTGCAAAAATAGGTTTGTTTACAGGTTTCACAGTATCTTTACAAAAAAGAGTTATGACAATGAAATTTCAGTTCCATCCATGCTCCAATCTGCAAGAACCTTGATTTTGTCTTCCAATCTCTTTCCAATCTGTGGACAATTCATAAAAGAGTAAAACATTTTCAAATCATGAACAATAGTGATAGAATAAGATATATATATATATCTATATGTATATATGGAATACAACTCTTACCTTGTTCCCTCGTATTCGAAATTTGAAATCATGAAGATCATCATATCCCATGATAAGTAAGTGCTCTCTCAAGTTGGCCAAGTTCCAATGTTGATTAACTAAAACCACCTCCATATCATTGTTTGGTAACTTCACATGAATTTCAAATGAAGCTAAAGATCCCTCTGAGCTTTGCAAAGGTATCCACTCTCCTAGTTTACACATCCAATGATCATAATAAAATCTGATGTACAATGAGGTGTGATGTTTTAAATAGCGAAACCCTATACCTGTGTCACCAATTCTACAACGATATCTATCCCCTTTTGACAATCCTTCTACATAACCCTAGTTTTCCCCTAACAATCCTTCTACTGCTTCGTATGTAATATCTTTACATAGGAACATTGTAGGAGTTTCTACAAAAGGAATGCCTTGAAATATGAAAACAAAGCAATGGATTGGTAGAGTCCAATGAAGACCTATTGATCTAGCCACTCGTGTGAATTTCAAAGAGTTATGTATGTCCATCACCATCTTACGCTTGAAAGATGATATGGACCAAGAATCAGGTTTTGTCCACTCTAAACTAAGAAGAGAGTCAACTTTGATAATCTCCAACCTTCCATATTCACCATCTATGGAAGGAACAATGTACTTGTGAGTGTAAAAGAAGATCCTTTCATGAATAAGTTTAGCAGGAGGTACATCTGGAAACACTAATGCCCCAATGTCTGCATGTAATGCTTTGAAAGTTCCTGTAAGACTATGAAGTGGTTGCTCTTCCACAAAACTAGAAGGAAATATGACTGTAGCAATGAAAAACATATGAGATGAGTAATTAAAACATTTAACACCATGAAGCATTGAAAAAATAGAAATACACACAATGGATTGGATATCTAATTCTATTGGAGTTTTCTAACTTCATGGTTGAAACTATGAAGACATGTTGTACAATAGCAACCATCCCACCATGTGTTTGCTGCTTGAAGCCTAACAGCTTACCTTTCCAATGAAGATCCAAATTTCCACGATCTCGAACACGATGAGGACCAAGTCCAGATGCCTGCATGTACACCCATGCACCTTTGCAAAACTCTTGTGGTAGCCAACTTCCTTCCATTGTTTTGATGTTGTGGCACGTCATTGTGTGAACTTTGTTAAACGATAATACTTTCTATCCAACTTTCAGAAGAGTATTATCGGGTCCTCGGGTTCTTGGGAGTGGTAGGGGTCTGTTAGACAGAGGCCCTGTACTATTTTCCCAACTTTTCACACACTCATAGATACTCCATCACGTCTTAGCACAGTGGCTGATTCTGACTACTGACAACTATTCGGTATGCTGAATATTAGGACTTCTGGACTGAATCTGCTATAGTAATGGAGCAGAGGTCCTGTTCTGACTTACAACTAACAGAATATTCACTTTTCACTAATTGAATAATACTCAATATGCTGATTCCATGTGACAGGTAAGTATACCGAACAATAATACACAGACCACTATAATCGAGATTACGCCAAACTTATCGTATACCGACTCAAGTCACAAGTTCCTACCACAATTGACAAACTTACCAATGCTTCTGTTCACGTACAAATCTTTACCGATATAAATTCTTCATAAGATAGGAATTCTCAGTGAACACAGACTATTGTATCGAATCTGGTCACTTAACCGAAAAGATACTAAACGCAAATGATTAACTTCGACCTTACACAGTCTCTCGCAGGATGACAAACCCACTATTTCATGACGGAAAAGATCCAGAACCGTATATAACCAATCACCAAACAGACGCACAACGCAATACTACCGAATGGAAATCAGCACGACAAGGAGAATAGTAGAATAGTTAGATGCGAATAGAATAGACAGAACTCAATGTACTCATCAATACCTCATACATATTCTCAAATATGATGCTCGCAATTTCCAAAATTGGATCAATATAACAGACAGACCGAACACAATACTATACTGCAAATCCCAAACACCTCGGTTCTAGACGTGATCAACCCACTCGCTACAATGCCCAACAGAACAGAGGTTCTTTTCGAAAACTACCGATCTTTACCGCTTTCCTTTGTGCGCTTTAAATAGAAGTCTGCTACAATGTTTCTGCGAATCCACTTTTTACGGCACCTATCCGGGTTCATCCGTCCTAGTTCGGCGGCCCTCTAACACTGGCACGCACGGTGGACTCGAACCCGCAGGTGCAGTACAGTTGGCAATATCCTTTTGCACTGCCTGTCGGTCCATACCAGGGTTTGACTCCCCAATCCTTTCTGACCGCACTTGTTCTAGTGGCGGAACAAGTATAGCCAACCATCTCCTGCGAAAAAGTGTCCAGCTATTTTGAACACGGCTATCCAACTGTTGTTTTATTAGATCTATGTCCACATTTGTCATCAATGTGGCATTTAGTTCTACACCCTCATCCTTTAATATCTGCTTTTCGAACTCCTGCAATACTTGTATCCTTGACTGCAAAAGTTCATTTTCGGCTTGCAGGTGAGCATTCAGGGTAGAAAAACTGGACATTTCGGTTTGAATTTGTGTTTGGATAGTTTGCTGCCACTGATTAAAATCTTGGACACACTTTTTTGCGGTGATCAATTCTGCCATAAGATGTTGGTTGTTTTTCTGTAACACCTGTATTAACGCTTCTTTGTCATCCAATTCTTTTTGCATCTGTGTCATTACTGAATTGGACTTAGTCATTGTGGCTAATAATAACTCGTTTTTGTGCTGAATCGCTTGTTCTTGTTGCCGTAAATATTGAGAAACCTCTTGGAGTTGGTTTTGCATCCTTATGACAAAATCGGGTTGGGGGTCATCCGGTGCTTGCTCTGAACTGGCAGTTGGCAAGTTGTCTGCCATTCGTCTTCTAATGGACAGCCGAAATGGCGTCCCTACTGTCTGATTCTGTGCGCTATTACCTGTGTGGAATAAAGATGCAGACGAAGTGGAGGGTTGGGCTGTTTTCTCAGGTTCTGTGTGGTGTTCTGAATTTATTTGATCATGTTCACCGGGATAAAAAGGGGGGAACCAGTGTAACTGCTTATCCTTTACAGATTGGACAAAATTAAATATAGCAGCTAAATAGGCTGCTAGTCTGCTATTGGTGTGCGATCTTCTCTTATCCCCAACAATGATTTGTGCGTATAGGTGGTCATAGAGCCAATGTGTCCAGCTAACCGGACTTCCTTCTTCGGCATGCAATAGGGGGGAAAAATTTTCTTTCGACATTAAGTCGAATTTTACTAGTAAACAAAGCTTTTCTAAATACCATTTAAATTGTTCTGGTCGGTGATAGGTGGCGTTTTTCAACATGTAATACCGTCGGGGGCCTTCACAGTCGCCAAATTCCTTCTTCAGGTCCTCATTTGAACATTTAAGATATCGGGCACCGTCATAGAGTGGTAGTTTAAATACGGATGAGACGAGCTGGGGCGAAAACCGTACCTGATTGAGAATGAAGCCGCTGGTTTGTCGCATACTATGTAATTGGTCCTCTGCATCGTCATTAGCAATCCACTGTTTCCACGGTAATTGGGCAAACTGGAGGAGCCCTATCTTCTGTAGCCAATCTTCATTCTTTTGTGATTTGATGTCGAGCTCGATTTTGAATTCGGTGGAGAATTTATGCTGAGTCTTTTCTGATGCAGAAGTTACTA
Source organism: Ceratopteris richardii (assembly GCA_020310875.1). Taxonomy (NCBI): domain Eukaryota; kingdom Viridiplantae; phylum Streptophyta; class Polypodiopsida; order Polypodiales; family Pteridaceae; genus Ceratopteris; species Ceratopteris richardii. Next base: position 40,305,211 of record CM035424.1, read on the forward strand.
CGTCATCTGCTTCATCTTGTAGGGTGGTATCTGTTGTTGTTACCACATAGGTCTGCGTATGGGCGCGCTTTCTGAATTGCCAGCGGAGAATGTCAGATTCCGACATGCTTGGTTAAGGTTTGCTGAGAAAATATGCTAGAAGTTGCTAACAGGTGCTGAATCTCGAAGAATGCTAATTTAGAAAGTTATACTCTGTAAACGCATTTTATAAACACCGGTGCTTGAACGGCCATTTGCTCTACTGATTGTATGTCAGTAAGACATGACTCTTCATACTTTTTACCGAAATTGTAGCATCAAAAATCATCATTCTGTATTTTATCTCGTAGATCGATGCTGGACTTAGAACGTCTTTTACATGTGCGAAGAGTATTATGCACCAAAAAATCGTGACTTTTAATAAAAATCATCAGTACAATACAGGATTTGTAGGACCGAATTTTACAATTCTGCTGCGAGACCTTCTAAATACATACTTCTAGCTGATCGAAAGATACGGGCAATCTTTTTCTTAAGAGTTTCTAATACATTTTTCAGGGTGTCGGGTTCTAATAATTGGGCATCTGTACGCACCGAACTAAGCACAATAGCTTTCGAAAGTAAATTTTCAGCCTCGGTTTGTAAGAATGCTTCCTGTAAATAAAATTCATTGGCCAATGCTGCATCTCTGGCTGTCTTCATGTCTGTTACTTGTTGCTGCATTCGATGGATGTAATCATTTTGGTTGCGTACTTGATTGTCGAGCCTTTCTAACTGTTGGTTGAGGAACTGGATCGTTTTATGATATGCATCTCTTTCCCTTTTCGTATCTGCTAATCTTTTCTGTTTCTGAGGCTCTTCAACGAGATACTTATGCAGTATGTCGTTAACTGTTGATAAACTGTCTTTTGTAGTATTCAACTCGAATTCTGTTTGCTTCAGTTCTCTTTGCTATTTTTGGTTTTGTTGATCTTTTTGGGCCAGCTGTAATCTAGTTTCTTCCAGTAAGTTGCCTAATGCTACTCTAACATCTTCTGCATCTTTGAAGTTCTGTGTTAACTTATTGATTTCTGCATTGGCTACTATCAACAATTCTTTTTGATTGTTCATTGTCTTCAGAGCTTCATCCCGTTGTTTTGTTATGTCTTCTTGGTCACTGAGTCGTTTTTGCAGCTGCTTCACCTGTTCGTGTAGGGCCTGATTTTCTGCCTTTACTATGTATAATTCTTCTTGAAGAGGAGTAATATCGGCTTCCAGTAATTCTACTTTATGCTGCAACTCCTTGTAGATGTTGTCTGTATCAGCTCTTATCTGAGCAGGTAATTGCTGGGAGAGATTAATAAGAAACTGTCCGATCGATGCTAATTCAGAAAATACCTGAACAGATTGTGTTTGCAGAAATTGTCGTGGTTGGGCAAACGTATCAGTGCGTAATTGTTTGGAATTCGGTGGCGAGTAGTTAGGGGAAGATGATGATGAATCATCGGGGTGGTCTTGGATGGGATGTACTTCATTTTCCAGTGGTAAAATGGGACGAGCTGCGTTAGAGCTTGTTACCTTATTTGCATCCTGTTGTTCATTCGCTGCGGTGCCGGCATCTGTTGCTTCTGCTGCCTTCAGGAGCTTATCCAGTGCATCATTAGTAGGTTGTTGTTCATGGATTTGTTGGTTCTTTTGATGCTGCTGCTGACAGACTTTATCAGTTGAAATTGCTTCAGTTTCAGTTTGCTTCTGCGTTTGTTGGTTCTCAGACGCTAATGAATACGCTGATGATTCTTGGTGCATAGATGTATTTGTATCATGGAACCTCTCTTCATCTTGATACTTGGCCTTTGTTTCTACTTCCTTGTCTTGCTGATCAACTTCATTCTCTACTGCTTTGTCTTGTTTACTGGCTTTCCCTTCTTTATTTTTGTGTTGTTGTTCTGTATCGTGTTGTACTTCTTGCTGTTGTTTGGCTTCCTTTTGTATTGCTTCACCTGGATGCTGATCGACCTCCTGTTGTACTTCTTCGTCTTGTCCAACTGAACCTGCAATCTTACTTTCAGAAGAACTGATTCTGATTCGTTTACTTCTGAATAACTGATTAATCTCTTCTTCATCTTCTTCGTCTTCATCTAAAGGTTGCGCTGATTCTTCAATCTGCAATACTGGTCCTCTTGGTGGTGGTTGTGCTTGCATTATAGTTGGAAACAGGAATGACAGAATGTGCGGAAGTCGAGACCTCGGAGTTTTGCCTTTGTTAACTTGCTTCATGATTGAGACGCACTCCTTATGAATACGTTGAAAGAAAAACGACGCGAAGTTAACAGGTTCTCGGGCAGCTATATCGATGGCAGAATAAAATGGTCGAGAGATACCATAAGTTCGTTTCTGAAAATTGAGTATAGCAACTAGGAATTGTAATGCAGTTCTTTCGGGTTCTGGTCTGCAGAGAATGGCGTATTCATTAGATGAATATCGAGGGAACAATTCTGCCATTCGGGTTACAGAAATCATGGGGAGATTCTTGCGGCCATGTGGAGTCAAATGGTATACTTCAGCAAAAGCTTGGAATGTGATTACAGTTCTGGAAGGTAAGGAGAGGAAAACCCATTGTTTTTCTGTGGGAGATACTCGGGCGATAGCAGAAATGATCTGTGCGAAGAAGGGGTGAGCTTCTACTGAGTGCCAGGGCAGCTCGGCGAAACTACCCAATCCTCGTACACACAGGTAATTTCCTACTTCAGTAGGGATACCATCAACAAAAGCTGTATAGTTTGCTAGGGATTCCATTACGCACAGATACAAGACACAAAACACGAATATTCAGAAAATACAGCCGTGATCGCAAGATACTAAATTACCTATCCGGCGAGTTTAAGCGAGTTATATAAGAGATTTATACAAAGAATATTTTAAACGGTACTAATTACACAAAACGGGCAGTAATGTCTATATCTGGTATGCATGCATGCAAAGAGAGAAAAAGGGAGCGGGCGGCTTGACATAAATAGATATTAAAATACAGCGATTACACTTACTTTAGTGATTATACCAAATTAAAACAAAAAGGAACTAAAAGACAGAAAGAAAATTAAGAATTTGCGGTACCCTGTGTACCCTTGTTATCGCAGCTGTGACGTTACTTGATACGGCCGTAGCTTAGAACCGTTTATCACTTTTGGAAGTGGTTGTCCAGTCAATGTAGTCAATCGAAAAGTAGCCGGACCAACTTGTTCTGAAATCTTGAATGGACCGAACCAACGTAACTTGAATTTTCCTGCTGATCTGTTGGACTTCGCATTGTAAAAAAGAACAAGCTGTCCTACCGAAAATACTGGAGTCTTTAAATTACGGTCATGTATCCTGGCCTGTCTTAGTTGGATTTCTTTCATAGTTAAGAAACTGAGCCATCGGTGCTCATCTAATTCTCTAAGTGTTTCCAACCGAAATACCAATGACTCTTCGGGTAGAAGCTTTTGAGAAATTGCTACTCTTAAACTTGGTATTACAATTTCCATCGGGGCTATTGCTTCTAGTCCATAGGCTAATTTGAATGGTGTCAAGCCGGTGGTTACCTTATATGTTGTGCGATAGGCCCATAAGACTGCAGGTAGCAACTGATCCCATCTTTCCAGTGTTTCTCTAGTCAATTTCTGAAGCATGTTCAGTAAAGATTTGTTGGTACTTTCTGCCAATCCATTTGCACGAGGATAATATGGTGAGCTGAATTTATGACTGATCTGGAACGACTGTGTTAATGCTTTCATCAAATTGTTCATAAAATGGGTGCCCTGATCTGAAACAAGCTCTAGTGGCAATCCAAATCTTGGAAAGACATCTGATAATAGACATTTTGCTACTTCAACTGCTGTAGCCGAACGTAAGGGCCATGCTTCTGCCCACCTGGTTGCGTAGTCTGTGCACGTCAATATATAGCGGTTATTACTGAATACCGCGGGAGGTGTGATTGGACCAATAAAATCTAGACCCCACTTCTGAAATGGTTCTAAAGGAAGTACTGGATGAAGTGGAAAGTAATGGCGTTGTAGTGGTTGTCCAGTTCTTTGACAGCTATCACAAGTTTTGATAAATTCCACTACATCTTTGTACATAGTTGGCCACCAAAGTCCACTTTGCAGAATTTTTCGGTGAGTAAGATCTGCTGCAAAATGTCCTCCTGTTGGACTTGAATGAGCTAGATTGATGACTGAATTTACTTCATGTGTAGGGATACATCGGAGTAAGGTTCCTGTATGATCTGCATAATAAAGTTCTCCAGCAACTAACCGAAATCTTCGACTAAAAACTGCAATTTTTCGGCGTGTAGCTGTAGGGACTTCAGAAGGTAGACATCCATCCGAAAGGAAGGTCAATAACTGATCATAATACGTAGTTGGTACTGGTTGGTTCGACAATTCCTCAGTAGTTGGTTCTGAAGTAAAGATGGCTGGCATTGTATCATTTATGCCAACCGGAGGTTCACCTGAATCTAAGCGTGACAAAAAGTCTGCTACAGCATGCGAACTACCTGGCCGATGAATGACATCATAGTCGAATTCCTGCAATAGTAGAACCCATCGTGCTAGGCGGCCACCTATATGTTGCTGCCGAACCAAGTAAACAAGTGCAGCGTGATCGACATGAAATGTAAATTTTCGGCCCAGCAAGTAATGTCTGAATTTTTTTACCGAATACACTAGTCCTAAGCATTCCCTCTCTGTTACCGAGTAGTTCTTCTCTGCAGGTGCTAATCTTCTGCTAGCATAGTATACTGGTCTAAACCATTTATCGGTTTGTTGCATCAGTACACTTCCTATTGCTATATCAGATGCATCAACGAATACGTGAAATGGGTGATCCCAATCTTGTGGCTGTAAAATGGGAACCTGTGTTAATAACTGTTTCAGTCGATCAAATGCTATCTGACATTCCTGAGTCCATTCGAATTGCCGTGGAGTCTTGGAAATTAATTTGTTCAGTGGTATTGCCACATGAGCAAGCCACCGTAAATGTCTTCCATGCCATCTCACTTGACCCATAAACCGCATTACTTCTTTAGGTGTATTAGGCACCGGAGCTTCTAATACTGCTGAAATTTTATCAGGATCGACTTGAATACCCTGTCCCGATATGATGTGACCAAGTAACTTACCACATGAAACCGCAAACACAGATTTGTTTGGGTTTAAACACAATCTATATTCTCTACATCTCTGGAAGCAACATCGTAAATGTACCAGATGTGCGATCGTCTTACCAAAAATTGAAAAATCGTCAAGGTATACTTGCATAAATGAGGTGAGATAAGGAGAAAATATCTCCTGCATACATCTTTGAAATGTGCTTGGTGCATTCCTCAATCCAAACCACATTACTGTACAAGCAAAGACACCCCAATTTGTAATAAATGCAGTTTTTGGTATATCCTCTTCAGCCATTCTTACTTGGTTATATCCACTGTATCCATCTAGAAATGAATACATCTCATGACCTGCTACTTTGTCAAGCATAGTATCCAAAAAGGGAATCGGAAAAGGATCTGGTACTGTTGCAGCATTTAATTTCCGATAGTCTACGCAGATTCTCAATTGCTTGTTTTTCTTCGGTACAATCACAATCGGTGAAATCCATTCCGCATGTTCTATTGGTACTATGAATCCAACTTTTAATAACCTATCAAGTTCAGCCTTTACCTGTGATGCATAATGTGGGTTCATCCGGTAGCTGGTTTGCTTTATCGGTTTCGCTTCTGGTTTTAGCATAACTCTGTGTTGATAAATACGAGGATCCAAACCCTTCATGTCTTTGTAATCCCATGCAAAGACGTCAGTAAATTCTTGGAGTAACTGAATTAAATCTGCTTGAAATGCTTCCGGTAAGTTTTGCTTTATTTTTACAGGACGAGGGTGATCTTCATCTCCAAGATTATAAGTAATTAACTAGTCTTCTGGAACATAAAATTGTTGATATTTCTCTGTATTAGCTGATGGTTCGAGAAGTTGCTGTAGTTCATTATCGTGAATCGAAATGGTATCTTCCTCCTTAGTTTTTTCGGCAATGGGTATTACTGTACATACTGAAGCATTCCAGGTATCTACAACAGACTGTAGATCAATAGTTCCTAATGTCATTAAATCAACATTATTCTTCAGAAATTCTTCTTCTTCGTCATCTGACAACCCATCTAACATATGGACTGGTTCGGCAAAATATGGTCGAGCATGTAACTCACAGGGTTGTATCGCATCTAACTTTACAACACATTTGCGATTTTTATCTTTGAACGTAAGTTCCTGGGCTGACCAGTCTTGAATTACCTTGGCTTGTTTCAACCAAGGACGGCCGAAAAGTAGATTGTAATCTAGGGTGGATTCTGGTAATTCTAGAACAATGAAGGTCATCTTGAATGTTGTGTCTTGCACAGTTATGGGTATATCTCGAACAAGTCCTACGGGATGGACTCTAGATTGATCAGCCATCCTAACAAAGAATTGAACTGGTTCTATCTTAGTCCAACCCAACTTCTTACAAAGTGATGCAGTGGCAATATTCACGCCAGACCCCCCATCAATTAAAACTTGTGTGATTTGATGTTTATTAAACCATACCGTAATCAGAGGAACTGAGTGATCTACCGTAGAGTCTGGATCTGGTTGTACTGTTGCGGTAGCCGGAATGCAAGCAGATTTTGTAGTAAACTGCTGTTGAAATTGTTGGCGTATTCCTGGTACTAATGCCAGTAATTGCCCGAAAGGCAGTGTGATGGATGCTTTTGACAATATATCCCATGCTGGTTGCAATTGATTTGCATCTTCCTTAACTGTTGAAGATGAAGCTTCGTCTGAAGATGGTAATTCTGCTGCAGATGATGTACCTGCTTCTGTATTGTCAGCACGAGCTTGTGTCGTATCCGGGGATTGGATTACTGGAGTAGGTTCTGGAAAAACAGGTGGTTCTACGGTGGTCCATTGACTAGCTTTATTATACATTCTGTGTTGTTCACGTATCCCTGGTTCAAATAATTCTGCTGCTGGTTGCAATTGTTTACCGGAACGAGTTTGAACTACTGCTGCCTGCGTCTCTACAGGTGTGATTGTTACCACATTGGCCATTGGGTTTTGACGTTCCTTTTTCCTTTGGTCATATTCCGCTGCATCTCTACAGAATCTTCTAATATGGCCCAATTGTCCACAGAAATGACATCGTGGTGGTGGTAAATTATGATTTTCCGGTGGTGGTCCATTCTGCCAGCGCGGTGTATTGTAGTTATTATTCCTCTGTCCTCGATAATGTCGATAACCTTGTTGTTGATTGTTCCTCAAATGTGGGGGTACATATTGATTAGCTGGCTGTCCTTGTTCCTGAATAATTGCATTAACTGTTGCTGTTCCTTGTCTTCTGGCATTGTATGCACAATTCTCAGTGGTATGTCCAACAATGTTACAGATGGCACAATAGGTCTGATTTAACGCACACTGGGCACTAGTATGTCCTGAATTCTTGCATGTGGTGCAATATACTTGCTTAGTTATATCTTCAGCCACATGTTTGTTTGTTTTTATCCATTCCAAATCCTCTGAAAATCCACCAACTTTGTTTTCCAGCTGAAGGGTCATTGCGATCACTGCATCGAGGGTCATGGCTCCTACACATCTTATAATCATGATTTGCCTAAGTTGAGGAAGTAAGCCATTGATAAACCACTGTGTAATAACATCGTCTAGTAAATTAGCATGAGCCTGGGGTAACTGTCTTAAATGTGTTCTGAAAAGGGTAGCATACTCTTGTACAGTTTGATTTGGTTTCTGTCTGTTGTTCTGTAAATACTCAAAGATCTCTGCAGGATTCTTTTTCAGCCTGAATCGCTGCAAAAAAGCGTCTCGTACTGCTTCATAAGTACCAAAATGATTAATATCGTATTCAGTAAGCCATCTTGCTGCTTCATTCACTAGTGTAGATTGAAAAACAAATGCTTTGTATGCCGGGTCCGGTGGATGGTTGAGGACAGCGTAACTGATTTCAAAGGTGCGTACGTGAGCATCTGGATCATCTCCTGGAAATCCACTAAACTTTGTGTATGTTACTCCCGTTGGAGCCGATCTGGGTTGACCTAACTGTCGTTGCGGTTGTTCGTTCATCATGAATGTATTATACACTCCTTCTGTATTTCTGTTTTGAGTTTCTGAACTACCGGAATTTGTTTCACCAAATGGCACACTTTCCGGTGCAATTAGCTTACTTACTATATTGCGAATTTCTGTTTCAAATAGTCTTCCTTCCTCCTTGATATCCAGATTAGGAGGACTTGCTTCCAAACGTTGTAGTTGAGCGGAAGATTCAGCCGAAACTGCTGAGTCGTCACCGAAAAAATGTGATTTTCTTACCGAAATTCCACCGGAAGGATTCGAAATTGTGACTGGATACGGTGTTGATTCGCCTGTGTTAATTTCCTTCCCTAAAGTGTTTCTAATCGTATCTGAATCTATTCCGAAAACTTTTAGACTAGATTCCAACTGCGTCTTGGTAGGTTCCAAAATTGCTGTATTTTCGACAGTCTGCACCGTAGTAATACCAGACAGTTCTAGAGATGTACTACGTTCTACCATGATTTCACTGGAATCAATTTTATCGTTCGTCACTTTTTCGACAACTGGGTCAGGTCTAATTGCACTAGTACCTCCCAGAGTTGTTCTTAATACCCCTAACTGGTGATTCTTGGGATACTTTTCACTTGATCGAGTAATCGGCATGTAGCATTTCCGTACTGATCATATAGTATTACGAACAGAACAGTCTTGCAACAATCTGATTCTGTTGCTACTGTCCTTCCAACAAAATTTAATTCGAACAAAATACCAGACAATCTTAATGCCACATCAACAGCAGGATCGCCAATGTTAAACGATAATACTTTCTATCCAACTTTCGGAAGAGTATTATCGGGTCCTCGGGTTCTTGGGAGTGGTAGGGGTCCGTTAGACAGAGGCCCTGTACTATTTTCCCAACTTTTCACACACTCATAGATACTCCATCACGTCTTAGCACAGTGGCTGATTCTGACTACTGACAACTATTCGGTATGCTGAATATTAGGACTTCTGGACTGAATCTGCTATAGTAATGGAGCAGAGGTCCTGTTCTGACTTACAACTAACATAATATTCACTTTTCACTAATTGAATAATACTCAATATGCTGATTCCATGTGACAGGTAAGTATACCGAACAATAATACACAGACCACTATAATCGAGATTACGCCAAACTTATCGTATACCGACTCAAGTCACAAGTTCCTACCACAATTGACAAACTTACCAATGCTTCTGTTCACGTACAAATCTTTACCGATATAAATTCTTCATAAGATAGGAATTCTCAGTGAACACAGACTATTGTATCGAATCTGGTCACTTAACCGAAAAGATACTAAACACAAATGATTAACTTCGACCTTACACAGTCTCTCGCAGGATGACAAACCCACTATTTCATGACGGAAAAGATCCAGAACCGTATATAACCAATCACCAAACAGACGCACAACGCAATACTACCGAATGGAAATCGGCACGACAAGGAGAATAGTAGAATAGTTAGATGCGAATAGAATAGACAGAACTCAATGTACTCATCAATACCTCATACATATTCTCAAATATGATGCTCGCAATTTCCAAAATTGGATCAATATAACAGACAGACCGAACACAATACTATACTGCAAATCCCAAACACCTCGGTTCTAGACGTGATCAACCCACTCGCTACAATGCCCAACAGAACAGAGGTTCTTTTCGAAAACTACCGATCTTTACCGCTTTCCTTTGTGCGCTTTAAATAGAAGTCTGCTACAATGTTTCCGCGAATCCACTTTTTACGGCACCTATCCGGGTTCATCCGTCCTGGTTCGGCGGCCCTCTAACAACTTCATCTTTTGGTCTCCTACGAGCTCTGGAGCTTTCCATGGGAGTAAGAGTTGTTGTGATTGCTGCAGAAGATGGGAGAATGGTAGGAGGAGAAACAACGCTTCTGTTGTATGTTATGGAGGGAATAGAGGTGAAAAATATGACTTTTTGGGTTTTGGGTATGAAAATGGGAGTTTGAAGAGGGAAAATAGAGTTTTTTGAGTTATTTTGAAAAAAGTCACTTTTTTAGTTCAAAAACATGCACGGATTTTGAATTATAAGTAAAAAATAGCACTTTTGACCCTGAAAAGTGATATGGAGGTCATTTAATGGTATTATGATGAGTTTTACAGCTTTTAAAAAATTTTGAATTTTTGGGCCCAGCTTGATTACAAGATTTCTTCTCTCTCTAGAAGACAACCCTGAACATAGAGGAATCTTGTCCCCTCTTCCCCCTTCAGCCTAGTATTTTATAGGGCATAGACTGTGGCCACCACCCTCTTCTGATTGGTCCATCACTAATCACTCCTTAAGCTAAAAGGTCCATCCAGGGTTCACCTTTTTTCCTAATGCTTTGATTCCTTCACATGATCATTTCATGATCTTGTGCTTTTACCTTGAAATCCTTTGAATGGAACACCCATCCTTCTCTGCTAAGGTTTTCAAAAGGAAAACAATTTAGAATTCCAAGTCCCTTAACTTTTTTTAATTCAAGTCCTATTGGTTATACTTGACCAATTTATAGCAGCAAGAGTTGTTTACTTCTAGTCTTTAGATTCCTTTCTAACTAAAGCTTTAAGAAGCTTCCTCGAGGATTTTTTAGGAACCTCTCTATTGATTAATTCTAAGAATTCATTCATGCGTTTTGGATTTTATCAAAATCCTTCTAAGGATAGCTAAACATTATGTTTTACCTTCCACAGACTTAATTACCATCATCACGGTTAGAGACTACATACTTGGAACTTTTTACTCAATTCAGACTTGGAGAAACTTCCTCTTTTCACACTTTCCATTGGATAAATGGAACTTGAGTGATAATTTCCCAAAAGGAGTTTGATTTTCAATACTTGGGAGAACTTCAAAGTAGTTTCAATTGCAATTTCTTGGAAAATAACAGTGCCAAGATTGGTCAAGTCTTGTTGACTTTGTGTCAACAATGAAGACTTAGTCTTTACTGTTAAGATATCTTGAACTATCGAAAGCTTCTTTGCTTACCCGTGGGATTTTAGAGGCCTTTCATTCAACTCAAGTCCAAGCATATGCTAATGCATTTTAGATTCTAAAGCTAAGAATATCATTAAGATTGGTACACTACTAGGTTACATCAACCATTGGACTTTAATTATCACTATTAGTGGTTTGCGACTTCATAGCTAGAGTTTGGGATGCCAAAATGTTATTTTGTAGATACTTTTCTTGGATAAACATCTATATCTTGAAGATGTTTACTAACTTTAACCTGTAGTTAGGTTTAATAACTTTGTCTCTTTGTATGCCCTAATCTTAATTCAAGTAGTTCTTGACCTTGCTATGCATGCATGTCATGCATCCATACACAATCATACTATTTTGCTATCTTTTTAAAAGATATAAATATGCATGTCCACAAACTTGAGTGCATCAAATATATATTTTTTTCAAACAAGAAAGAATCATGTCTTGCATGAGCTCATCCTTTTGGAAACAGAGATGCACAAACAGTCATTTATTTATGTGCATGAACTTGTGTTTCTGTGTTATGGAACAAGTGTTTCTAATGCTTCTCATGCTTGAAATGATACACTAGTTTTATCACTTTGAAATAGATTTAAACTTAATCTATGAAAGTCTTTGCCCCATTTCAACTTCTCTTAAGATGAAGTGTAAGGCAATGAAAACAAGATCAAGCATGAATAAAAAACAATCATCAATTGGAAAATACTTATCTCCAATATTGGAGCTACGTCCTTCCATTGTCCATGAGGAGAGACATTTTCCATGTTTGTTATCTTCAATCTGCTTTTGGATAGTTGAAAAGGTCGAGAAAGCAAGACCTTTAATACGTCATTTGATCCTTCCGAGAGAGACCATGTAATAGTACACATTCTACCTGTAGAGTGAAAGTAACAACATGCGTTGGTGGCTTGTTGCGTAGCCCAAAGCATGATTGTTCTAATCCTTGTCATTTAAAGGATGCGGGTTCAATCCATCCTCAGTACCCAGAAGCAAATCTTTATTAATATAACTCAGTCGCGATGTCTCAAGATTGATCTGCTTAATACGTTTTTGTCACCGGCTCCGTCAGCCATTGATGCCAATGGGTAGCCTGTCATCTAAACATTTAATTTAGATATTGCGATGCACGTGTGAGCAGATGCATGCGAGTAGTAAAACACTCGAGATGTATGCATGCCCGGGTTCGATTCCCAGATATCTCACGCTACATCTTCATTGCTAGAGATTACATGGAAAGAAAATCAATTGTCAGTAGGCCAACTTGCTCCACAATACACGAATGCATATGTTATTTGGTTAACTAATTCACCAAAATAGTATTACAATATATCCACACCAGAGCACATGTGTAGGCTACCTGGATAAGGTGTACAACAGCTCTGAGATGTTTTGGGCTCGAATCTTGCCTTTGATTATAGGTTTAGCCTCACTTTTGCAAGCCGGGTGCACATAGAATAATATGGGCTCAGCCGAATAACGAACAAACCAGAGATTCGAGAAAAGAAAACACATCTCCGTGGAGGAAGAATCAGTTGGAAGAAGATGTAAATCACTAGGAATCCTTCAAGCTTAAGGTTACCATGAATCCTACACAGCTCTGATACCAATGCAAGAGACTGATAGTTACAATCGCCACGTGCTATAGAGATGACTCTCCTCCCAACCTTGTGCCTGTATACATAGCTGCTCAAATCAACAAGGACCACCAATGCAACCGGAGTCCACAAGTGCATGTGCAATCTCCCCCACTCCTTTAGTACCTTCCACTAGAGTCAACTAATGGTAGGTGTACTAGCCACTTGAGGTAAGTCTGCCTAGACTGAAGTTAACTCACATTAACTTTCATTAGAAGGCTCTTTGGGCAAACCTCTCTCCCCATGGGGTTTTAACCCAAAACCTCCTCCTTCAAAACCTTGAGTCTTAACCAGTAGGCCAAGTGGATTCCTTGTTTAAGAGAGCACATGAACGTATGCTTAAGTCTAGTCTTGAGATCTTTGGCCATACACATGAGTGACCAAACAATGCCCGATTTCAGACCCTTAAATCATAAACTTGCTTTATTACAGTAAACATAGCACAAGCTCTTGGGTTTGAAGACTTATCATGTCCTAAATATGTATGAAGGTTAAGAAAAGCTTTAAATGGTCTAAAGCAAGCCCCTAGGGCTTCAAATCATAGGCTTGTCACATATTTGCAAGACAAAGGATTCAATGTGAGCAAGGGAGATCTTTCCCTCTTCATTAGGATGAACCAATCAACATTCATATACCTATGTGTATATGTTGATGGGCATCTGTGATACATGAAACTTGCTAGGTATCTTTGGAACATGGGAATCTAGTATTGGTGATGCCTCACTCAACTAATGTCCCGATATTTAGATGTTTACTTAATTAGTTTTTATTTTAACTTTATGCATGTGTTCTTCCTCTATCTCCCTAGGTGTCTTGATTACAAAAATTCACACTGTATAAGCTAGAACACGTCTCATGATACTTTGGTGGTGTCATTTCTACCAACGTGCATGTATGTTTGCAGAATTAAGGAGATCACTATGTTGGGCTCACCTCAATAATCCTTCCCACATGTTTTCAAGCTTGGATACTATGTGCGCTTGTGGTTTCATAAGTTTGCAATCTCTGTGATACTGGTCATCAATGAGTAGTCCCATGATACTTGTAGTACAAATGATTCTCTGATGTGTTTTTTGGTATTTTGAACTTGACCAACCTTCACCTAGCGACTCTTACACTTCTTACAAGCTCACAAAGAAGGAGATAAGAGGGAAAGAATGGAGAGTTACAAGATTGCTCCTTCAAGTTAGTCCTCTATTACAAATGGCAAAAAGTATTTTCAAAAGATTCACCAAGCGACTTATATATATGTGCCCTTATTTGGTCCTTTCACATTAGTAGACCGGCACTTGGAGAAAATCTTAAAGAAAACTAATATTTTACAAAGACATGATACACTTTTGGGGGTAGTGCAACTAGAGGATGCCTTTAGTGCATTTACAAGGCTTTAATACATCTAGTGGCTCTGTGTAAAAAAGAAATGGGAAGTTTTTTTTTTGAAAAATTTTGTGTGCCCTTGCTTTGCTTGTCTTCTTTTCTTCGGTCCTTATTTCCTTTCTCTTCTTTGTCCTTTTGAATCATTGAGTCTCTACAACACTTCTAAATATGTGTCAGGAAGTTCATTTGACACTCCTTGCAGTGATTCTCCTGAAATAAATTGTGAGAGGTGGTGGTATAATGGGTGGGTTTTTCCTCTTATCACCACTACCTCAAAATCATATTTCATTAGTAAGAGAAACCATCTTACTAATCGTCCTATATCTCAAGGTTTTTTAACCAAATATAATAGGGCTTGATGATGCATAAAGAACTCAAACTTATTGGCAAAGAGTTAATATCAATTTCTTTTAGAAAACCATGCCTAATCCTTCAAGCTCTCTTAGAGTGTAATATTTCCTGTTGCATTCAATTGTCTACTAGCATAGCCTATGGGTATGTCTATGTTCCTTTCATCTATTGCCTATGCCAAAAAACATCCAATAGAAAAATTGGAGGCATCAACATTATTGAGCTAGTCAAAGTGGTGACTTGGCAAAGTGGTGTATAGGTGGCCAAGAAAACGGGTGCATAAGTAGTGCAGAAGTGGGTTCTCGATAGTTATTTTATAGGAAACGTTGAATGCAAGTTGCAAAAATGCCTTTTTGAAGGGTTTTAAGGCTTTTAAAGTGTTATGGAAGGTCTAGACTAAACCATCCCTTATGCGCAAAGTTTGGAGAAACCAAGGCCAAAAGTGGAATAGAGGAAGTGAAGATGATACGCAAGAGATTATGTGTGGCCCCAAATTGAATTTTTTGTTTTCCATAAATTCACTACAAGCAAAAATAAGATTCACTGGTCTTTACATTATAAGGTTCTTGGCACAACAAAGTAAGCATCAAGATGGGAAAGTAGCTAGGATGTGAAGCGACATATGTAAGTGTCCGGGGATTCTTGTGCAAAAAGGGGCTTGAGTGTTTGTAGGAGAAGGAAGAAGGGTAAGAGGAAAGATACAGACACCGAAAACTTTTGTAGATTGACTATAAAGAGAGAAGTACAATAATGATGTACAACACAATCCGAGATTGTCTCCAAATCTATGCAGCCAAAGATTGCCTCCAAATCTATGCAGCCAACAAATCCCTATTTTTTCATGTAGTGACTTTAGACTAAAACAAAAATTTTAATTGGCAGGCCATACTATCACTTTTGTATGCTTCTCCTTCACATACCTTCGCTTTTGCCTTCAATTCTTTAATATATGTACCTAAGGGAGGGTTCACTTGAACCTTCCACACAGTTTAAAAACTCTTTAAACCTTAGAGAAATTATAAAAAGACCATTTACAACCTTCATCCAACTTTTTGCAAAACATAACCATTATGAACCGATTGATTGTGCACTACATGTGCACCTTGACAACTAAACTTTGAACCCTTTGACTTTTTCCATGCTGACTCTTGACCACTTTCACTTTGACCCTTTGACTTTGATTGTGTTGACTCTGACCAAATGACTTTGATGGGCTCAACCGTTGCCCACCACCGAATGGGCTCTCCGTCCTAGAGAGCTAACAGCCAAAACTCTGAGCAGAGATATTACCATGATTCTTGATCTGCAAAATCTTTGAGAGGATACTTGAACAACTACCAACTCCACTAGGAGCAGTAAATAACAAGCACCAGTGAAGGACCAAAAGTGGGGACTATGCATTGAAGAGCAGATGATGGAGAATGGAGGGTAGGTGGGAAAGGGAAGGGAAGGTTGAGGGGGCATGAGAGAGATAGGGTATGGAGGGGTAAGGATGGTGCTAGGTAAAAGGCTAAAGGGAGGGCATGCAGTAGGATTAAGGGCTCTAAAGAGGGCTAAAATGATAAAACAGCAAAGCTACAGCTCGTGTATAGGTAAAAATGTGAAAGATATGGTAAAATAAGGTGAGAAGAGACCATGTGGACCATGTGTCGACACATGAAAATGTGCATAAAACATGTGTATGTGGGCCAAAAAGAGAACCAAAGTGTGGATTTTTTCAAAAATAATGCAATACTTGAGTCCACAAGTGTCGAAAAACTTGAAAATGACCCAAAATTTGAAGAAAATGGCCATCCAAGGTGCAATCTAGAGCCAAACATATGTTTCAAGAAAAAGAAAGGGGTAACCACCATAGGATAAATTTTATCCTATGGTGAGTTGGGGGGGGGGGGGGGGATGAGAGTGCGCTGGGGTTGGGGGGGGAGGGGAGGGGGGGTGAGAGCGTGCTAGGGTGGGGGGGATGAGAGCGTGCTAGGGTGGGGGGGATGAGAGCGTGCTAGGGTGTGGTGATGTGGGAGGGAAGTGGAGAGTTCTTTTTTCTTTTGAAATAGACAAAAGAAAAAGAAAGTTTGCCCCCTAGGGCATTTTGATTTCAGAAAATACAAAAAAATAGGAAAAATTACAAAGAAAATCCAAAAGAATAAATAAATAAATAAATAACAAATCTCCAAAATTTCCCTAAATTTCTAGGCCACTTATCCCACTCAAAATCACAGATATCTTCCATTTTTCCTCCATTTTCTAAAGAAAATGACATTTGAAAAAAGATGAAAAATGCTAAAAAAAATTCTAAAAAATCTTTAAAAAATTCCTAAAAATTTTAAAAAAATAATCGTGCAAAGGGCTATGAAATAGCTTCTAATATGCATAAAAACTCAAAGAACAAGCATGAAAATAGATAAAAATTAATAAAACTTAAGTAAAAAATATGGTACGGGAAGGCTATGTATAACATGGATAGATTTTGCAAGTTCGAGGTGATCCCGAAATCTTCACTTGTGTTGATGACAGGCTTGATCCCTGATATGATGACTAATTGAAATTATTTGCCCTCCATAATCTCCAATTGTACTGCACTTCCTTTAATCTATCTTCCTTATGGGCACACTCATTTGATAGGGCAATCTTGAATCTTTCATTGGAACAATAGCTCCCCATACTCCATCGTTTTGTATCTTCGTTTTAGTTGCTATGTGACTTGATCTGCAAAATTTCATTTTTACTATTCCAACTTCTTCAACCAATGGAATCCTCTGTTTCCAAAGACTTCTAAGTACCCCTTCCACATCCTTGTAAAGCCCTGCACTTACTATCATAAAAATTGACCTAACAGATGATATCCATACCAATATCCATAACAAACTAGCCATTGATGTAGGATTTGAAGTAGCTTCATCACTGCTGCACTTAAGGGCTTCTCTTTTCTTCTCTCTTCTATGGCCTTTGATTGAGACTGTTTCACTCGAATCCGTAACCTGAATGATGTCCTCTTTTTCTTCATAGACTTCCTCTCTACTTGAGTTTGGAAAAATTCCATAGTAGGAAGATGGGTCTTCTGCATGGAGCCAAGCCAACATGTTTTCTTCTTCATATAAATTTTCTTCTTCATATAGATCTTCTTCTCGGTTGTCCAACAATTTAGCTTCCATACAAATACCAATTGTCTACATCATGCTGGTATGTTGTTGGTTGTCTGGACCTTCTTCTAAAAATATCTGGTGCAACTCTTTTCCCTCTTGCTTTACCCACATTGTGTCTTTATCCCAATCATGCAGAACATTGGCATGCCTTAACCAAGGTCTCCCAATCAACAGGGGAAACTTCCTTCTACATGTGGCAACCTTAAGACAAGAAAATCCAAGTTAAAGATGGTACCTTGTATTTCAACTAGGACACTAGGAACCACTCCCATAGGTCATACTATGCTTTGGTCTACCAATTTTACAGTGAAGTTGGCAGGTCTTGAAGGTTGTAGTCCAATCTTCTTCATGGTATGTTCAAGCATCAAGTTAATGCTAGAATCGTCATGTAGTAACTCCTTGAGACTCATGTCTTCTGATAGTAATTGCTAGTCGAGGGCTCTTATAATCTGTGAGGGGGGCTTCCCCTACAATTCTATCTTTATGCATAACAACAGTCTTTGCCACTAAACTTGTTGTAGAAGCCTCATCAATTATCTACAAGAGCTCTGACCTAAATTTCCCATCCATATTTATTAAATAAAAAATAATGCCCTCCTTTTTCATGGACTTGAGTAGTCTTGAAGCTTCCAATTCCTTAAGAGCATGGGCTCTATTTGACTTATCAAACTCCTCATGAGCCTTGCTGAATGCATGTCCAATGGCAACACTAGTACCTATGAGATCTTCTTTTTGCCTTCTATCTACACATGTGTTGGCTTTGTCTTTAGATGTCTCTTTGTCTTTGTTCAATCCATTAACTTGTTCTACAACTTCTTCTTTGCTCACAACAATCATTTGAATGTGTGGCCTAGATGTAGCTGCCTGGTTCTTGGGACAACAATTAGTATAATGGTGTCTCGCCTCTAGGCTAATCCTCCAAGGAGGGGCATTTTTTGGTAGAGTGCACATTGACTTGTTCTACAAATTCTTCTTTGCTCACAACAATCATTTGAATGTGTGGCCCAGATGTAGCTACCTAGTTCTTGGGACAACAGTTAGTATAATGGTGTCTCGCCTCTAGGCAAATCCTACAAGGAGGGGCATTTTTTGGTAGAGTGCACCTACTTTTGTAATGCCCACATTCTGCACATCTGAAATAGATAATTGGCCTCCTTGGCCCATTTTCAAAGTTCTCCTTGATTAGGTGCAACCGCCATCACATTGACTGGTGGTTGGGATCCTCCTTGTGTCCAATATGTTTGTGCAGGCATTCCTCTTGACTGACATTTTTGGGCCTCATGACCATCTTTCCTGCATAGCTGGCAAGGTACATTTAAAAGTGGACACTCACTTACTACCTGACCCTACTTGATGCACATGGTGCACCATAATCCATTTTTTATGACACCTCCCCTAAGTTCCTGCAACTCCTGTTCAAATTGAGCCAGTTCTTCTGCTTGGGCTTCCTCTTCCTTTTGTAGCTTCAATTTCTCGCCTCAAGTGAGTAACTACACTCTCCTCCTCTTTGTGGGGCTTATTCCTTTTTAAGCTCTCAAGCTCTTTCCTTAGCTGAATTATTGGATCCTTAGGTTCTGTAGGATAGGAGAAATTGGAAGAGCTTGTCCCATACTGATGCCTAATTTGCTTCAACATTGTGATTGTATTAATAAATTCTTCTATTCTGGCTATCAGAAACACTATCTCCTTTATTTTACATTGTGTTGACAATGGAAGTGGTTTAGCCAACAAATTCTTTATGAAAAAATCATGGGGAGGATCTGGCAATTTATCCATCAATGCCTTGGCTTTGGTGACAAATTCTAGGAATGTCTCCCTTGGACCAAGTCTTAGATTTTCTAGTTCCTCAACAATGTTTTCAGTTGTTTTCCCTTGTTGGAACTGTGTTCTAAATGCTTCCTTTATCCAGTCCCATGTGGTGAAATGGTTGTCGGTGAACTAACTAAATCATTTTTCTGTTGGCCCTTCGAATGTTGCAAGGAAAAGAATAAAAAATGCATCTTCTCTTCCCATCAAACCCCTTGTCTTACATAAGGCTTAGAATCTGCTAATGTGCTCATCTCGGTCTTCATGTGATAATCCTCTAAAGGATGGAAGTTTGATATTCAACCTAGAAAGTAAGGTTTCCAAAACTACCTGGGCTGCCATATTCTTTATTGATGATGTTGGTGACAATGGACTGGTTCATCTTCGAATAACCTTCCTTATTGTTGCTTTGCAATAGACCCTCAAGCTTTGAGACCAGGTTGCAATCATGAGTTGTTCATACTCCTCTTAGGTTAAGATAGTTCCAATGGAAAAAAGATCAACTCTTAAGCTAGTACAGTACTGCTAGTACCCTTGCACTCTTCTACACTTTGCAATACTGCTTCTCCTATGCTCAAGCCTCCTTGTGGTCCCACCGTGCGTGCCACATTTTGTTGGGGGATTCTTGTGTAGAAAGGGGCTTGAGTGTTTGTAGGAGAAGGAAGAAGGGTAAGAAGAAAGATATAGACATTGAAAACTTCTGTAGATTGATTATAAAGAGAGAAGTACAATAATGATGTACAACACAATCCAAATACTCTCTATGGAAAATTCCCAAGAGTGCACAATCAACAAAGCTACAAAATACCCAAGGTTCTTTCTGCCCTTGACCTTCTTTGGAGCAGTCCTCCACCGACTCCAAGAACTTGCAATTGTGCACACCTTGCACTTAAGCTTTTAGGGGGAGGGATGGACACCTTCTGTCCATGCACACACAGCTTCAATGGGAACTTGTGACCTTTGATTGCATTGCTTAGCACTCCTCTACACACACCTAGGTCACACTTCTTGCACACTTTGCACTTGCTTCTCTGCGCCGCACACTCACTGTATGTCTCTTGCTCTTCTCTCGCCTAGTGTAGACTATGCGCACCTTGCTTAGTCTAACCAAGAATAATACATGAGTGTCGGTTCACATATGCTCCTAAGTGATAGAGTATCTTGGTGCTCACTTTGATGTCCCAAGATTGTCTCCAAATATGTCGAGCCAACAAATCCCTATTTTGTCCTATAGACTAAAGCAAAAATTTTAATTGGGGGGCCATACTTTCACTGTTGTGTATGCTTTCGCTTCACATACCTTCACTTTTGCCTTCAATTCTTTAATATGTGTACCTAAGGGAGGGTTCACCTGAACCTTCCAAACATTGTAAAAACTCTTCAAACCTTAGAGAAATTACAGAAAGACCATGTGCAACCTGCATCCAACTTTCTACAAATATTGTGAACAAATTGATTGTGCACTACCTGTGCACCTTGACAACTAAACTTTGAAAACTTTGACTTTGGCCATGTTGACTCTTGACCACTTTGAATTTGGCCATGTTGACTCTTGACAACTTTCACTTTGACCCTTTGACTTTGACCTTGTTGACTCTAACCAATATGACTTTGATGGGCTCAATAATAAGAAGATTTGACACACCATACATGCATTCTTGGAGCTAGATTAAGGGAGCAAGAGCATACACTACACTATGAGAGCAAGAGGGAGAAAGACACACACACTTGGACAATGTGTAGAGAAACAAAGTGTGTAGAGAGATAAAGACAGAGAGTGAGAGAGAGAGAGAGAACGTATGCAAAAGAAGTTGACAAAGTATGCAAAGAGAGTGTGTAGAGAGCAATTAGAGTGTGACAAAGTATGATACATAAAAAATGTGTTGTAGTCAATGGAAGTGACCAAGCCTTCAACCCTATTAGAAGATTGAGTGCAAGAAGTGCACAAGAGCAAGCTACTAGACAAGGTGAAGGACCGGTGCAAAGGTTGAGTGCACAAGTAAGTGATCTTTTGTGTACGTGTACTTCTTTGGCTTAATTGGCTACATAGAGCAAACATTTTGTCTTATTCTAGACAAAGCATTGTAATATTTTATGCTAATGAAGAGATAAAGGCTTCCAATGCAATTTTCTTTCTTGTTCTTCTCCATTTCTCCTACATACACTCAAGCTCCTTTCAACTAAAGATCCCCAACAAACATGGACATAGAATGGTTTGTTCTGGTCAAGATTCATTAAAATAAGGGCTGAGTGCAATCATCTTTTAAGTTTAGAAAATGACTTTTCACATTCATTGGTCCAGTCAAAGTTGGCTAAAAGGTTGTACATTGGCTTGGCTATTATTGCATACATGTATAAACTCTCTATCATAACTGCAATGGCCCAAAAAGGATTGTATTTCCTTCATTGTTTTAGGTCCCAAAAAGTTTGCAATGGCTCTCACTTTATCTTCATTTGTTCATATATTCTTCATTTAAACTATATGTCCCCAAATCTTCCTTTATTGCACCATGAATACACATTTGTTTTATTTTAGAACACTTGATATTATCTACATCTATGTTAGTTTTGGTATGTTATCATGTCTATGCAAGAATGTGCACATAAAGCATCTACATAGAATTCTAGGTTCCTTCACAAAAACTCCTTAAATACGTGACACATTAGCTGTTAAAAAGTAGTAGGGTGTTGGTGAGTAAAAATGGCATCACATGAAGCCATAGATTTCCCATTCAGTGGAAAAATCCATCTTGTGTTGATCTTCTAGGGTTATGGATACTTGGTTATAGCTTGAAAATCCATCTAGGAAACTATACACTTCATTGCCTGCTAGATGTTCCAATAAATGTTCAATAATAGGAAGTGCATAACTATCTCTGATTGTGGCTACATGAATGTTTTTCAACTTAATCCACATACAAAACTTGCCATTATTTTTTGGCAATACCACAATAGAGACCCATTTGGTGTGCTCAATCTTATAAATGAATCTAGATTCTTTCAATCTATTGACTTCCTCTTTTATTTTAGCAACATAAGTATCATTATAGGTGTAAGGTTTCTATTTCATGGCCTTAGCCTCGAGTGTCATAGGGATCCTATGTGAGAACATTTTTGGATCAGGGTGAAAGCATGTTAATGTTTACAAAAAAGTGATGTCCAGGACATAGTTAATTAGCTGGAAAAACCCAATCCTTCCTAGTTGAACATTGTGCAATGGTTATTGAAAGAGAAGTAAAAGCGAGGTGGTGGGGCGAGAGTAGGCGGCAGTACACAAACAGGAGCATGGAGCATTCATGACGTGCATTTTCTTGCTTGCTCCAGGTTGGAGAGTCCGCTGCAGTACCTCATCTCGTTGGGGAGTTTTTCTGCATAGCTGATTATTGTCTTGGCGCCATACATTCGTTATGGAGCGTGCAAGGTAGAAGTTTTCTTGGCCACTGTTATTTTGATCCTATGTTGTTGTAACGAGCCACGACTGAATCTTTCAGCGATTTTCTTGATGGGTGATGGCAGACGTACGTGTGCAACACAAAATCGAAGGCTTTAATCAACTCTAAAGAATCGGTTCTCGCATTTGCTTCTACTCATTGCGCTTCAGGTTCCCTAACTTTCACACTGCCAAGAATAGGGTCGACCCAGAAGCTGTGTATTGGATATTATTAGCCCAAGTTGAAGTGGAAAATTGACTTTGTTAAGAGCCAGAAAGAGACTTTGGAAGCCACCACCAGCATGTATCCTTGGGACAAAAAAGACATTACAAAGCTTGATGCGATTTCTATGGGTTGCAAAGTAGGATTTCTTTTCCAACTCCTTGCATGGAGCGTTCATGATGTGGGTTTTTCTGCATGCTGCATGTTGGAGAGTACACCACAGTACCTCATCTCGCCTCAGAGTTTTTCTGTGTGCTGCATGTTGAGTGGGGAACAATGAGAGGGACTCCATCACTATAGGCATTTTTTCTACATGCTCCATCTTGTTGATATATTTAGGTAGTGATGTGTGTGAACACACTAGGATCATCGGGGCACTTTTTTCCCTCTTTAGGAGGTTTTTTTTTTCCATCTTGCATATACGCCTATTCCCCTAACGGGATACTTATCTTTGTACATTCTCTAGTCATACTGTTTGCAGTCTTAGAATCGCAAGAATTTTGGTGAGCATACTCAGCGTGTTTTTGAGATCAAAACAACTTTGTTGTGTGCTGCCGAAATCACGATCTACGCTCGTTTTGGCCTCCGAACGCACTATCATAGCGCTTGTGCAGGCTATTTCATCTTTTTGTGCCAAAGGTATATACCAGTTTTTGTTCTCCAATATAAGCATCTCGAAGTTTGCTACAGGTCTAGCTGAATTTGTCTGGGTAGTTTTGTTCAACTTTTTGAGATATAGTCAATTTTTTGCATCAAGGTATTTTAGTCACTGGCCATGTCTGAAAGGAGTGATGCATTCCATATGTTGACTGTTGAGGATAAGTTGGATGGTACCAACTACCCGTTATGGGCTTATATGATGCGACATGTATTGGTTGCAAAAGGATTGTGGAACATTGTGCAGGGTGTTGAAAAATGTCCTATCACACTTGCAACTGTTACAACTATAGGTACAGAAGCTGAGGTAGAAGGTGTCGAAGATGATGATATTCTGCATATTCCTATTCGTGCTGCGGTTTCTATTGCACCTACTGCAGAGCAAATTTGTTTGGATGGCAGAGATGCTTAGGCACATGCATTGATAGCTTTGTCTATCAAACGTGCCATTATTCCTCACATTCGCTCTTACAGAGCAGGTAAGGATGCTTGGGATACACTTACCACATTGTAACAAGCTAGGAATGAGGCTCGTGTTGCATACCTCCGAAAACAGTTGGAGAGTGAGCAAATGAATGAAGGTGATTCCATGGACAACTTTCTAACAAAGATCATAGACTTGAAGGAACAATTGATTTCTGCTAATGAGGTCATACCAGATAGCTCACTTGTGCAAACCGTTCTGAATGGTCTTCCTAATTCATATCATAGTTTTGCTTCTACTCTTCGGTTAATGATGAAAGGCAATCGAAATGCCTTGTCATTTGAGAAGTTAGTCTTTGTTCTGTTGCAGGAAGAACCGTCCAGGCAGAACAGGTCCATTATCCGTGTTGCGATCAAGCTTTCCTGGCTAGTTAGAAGGGTAAAGGTAAATTGGGCTCTTCAACTAGTAAGCAAAAATCTACAAATGCTGCACATTCGAAGAAGGAAGATAAAGATGAGAAGAAATTAGAAAAGTAGAAATTTTTTTGCAAGTAGTGTAAATGGAATGATCATATCATCAAGAACTGTCCAAAATTGGCTGCTAAAGAGGCAAAGAAGAAAGAGGCTGGAATGGTTGTTGCTGAGGCCTCTACACAAAAAACAGAGCCTGCTAATCTTGTGCAGGAAGACGAATGGGTGTTTACTACTATTTGTAGTTTTGACCCATCTTCTCATGAGCAGTGCATGTCTGCAGTAGACTCAGATGTTTGGTATTTTGACAATGGGGCGACCAAACATATTACCTTGCATCATAGTTTCTTCTCTTCACTCGAGCCTACCCCTATAGGGAATAGTGTTACATGCACCAACAACTCCTCTTATCCTGTTATGCAAGTTGGTAAGATCATTTTGACTATTACTGGTGGTAGTTCTTTCACTTTGTTAGATGCTTTATTTGTGCCAGGGATCAAGAAGAACCTGTTATTAGTTTCTACATTAGCCAAGATTGGCTTGGTTTTGAAATTTGTTGATGAGAGGTGTATAGTTCATGATTTGTCAAATGGCGATGTGATTATTGCTTCTGGCATTTTATGTCATGGGCTCTATAAGGTCATAGACTATGAAAGATCTCTGAATGATTCGGCATGTGTAGTACATGATTCTCAGGCTATGTCAGATGTAAAGCTTTGGCATTGTTAGAAGAAGCATTTTTTGAAGAGAAATATTTGTAAAATGTCAAAAAATTGTAGAAATATTTACGCAAATGATGTAAAAATGAGGAAGAGTCGTCTTCATGTAAATTAGAATCATATGTATTTTCTCTAGAATTTTTGGAAGCTCTTTGATAGCATATTTTTAGATTAGAAGGGAAAAGGACCAAAATTCAAGTGTGAAAAGGGACACTTGAAAATGTATAAAAGATAATTTCCTCTATTTTGAGAGGGTTGGTTGTATTATTTTTTCTATCGAAGTAATATGAAGATCTCTCCTGCAGAAAATCATGTTTCTCTCTTTCATGTGATTTTCTTTGATTTTTTGAGTCTATTCTATATGTGATCCATGGAATTTTCAAGCTTCAGTTGTGTATTTGTGATTAATGTGTATGAAGAGAGGTGATTCTTAGAGTATTGAGTGAGAAAGTGCTGAAGAATAGAGCTAGAAATGGAAATCATCAGTTTTCACAGAATCGCGATTGTCTCATCTGAGGGTTACAGGTATCATTTTTGAGATTTGACTTCATAATTGTGATCTCTGAGAAAATAACACACTTTAGGCACCAAGATCATTGAAAATGATGTAATATAGCTCAAGATAATGAAAACCCTAGAAATTTCTCTTCATCCTCACCATTTCTCAGAAAAACTGTCATTTTCCTCTTATTCTTGGATTCCATTAACTTAGAAGGGGTTGTGGTCTTTGTATACTTCCCGGATTGACAAATGTAAGATGTATTGTTGATCCTTTATGCTAAAATGATTGGAGAGGACAACTCCAAAGGGTAACAATAAACAGGCATGCATGCTTTGGTCATCTGAATTTTGCTAGTTTCCTATGCCTCCAGAAATCTGAAATGATGTCCTCTTTGCCCAAACTTGAGGCACCTAGAAAACATGTTTATGAAGGCTGTATTTTGGCAAAATGCAGCGTTCATCCTTTCCAAAAGATGGTATAATTCGGGCTACTCAAAAATTGCAGCTTGTACATAGTGATGTTTGTGATTCTATACAGACACCTTGTTTTGGAAATTATCTTTACTTCATGACTTTCATCGATGATTTTTCCAGGCATGCATGGGTATATCCATTGAAGGCAAAGTCCGAACTATTCATGTGCTTCAAACAGTTTTTGGTTTTGGCTGAAAATTTGTCAGCATGTAAAATGGGCACCCTCCGTTCTGATTGAGGGGGGGAATATATATATCTTCTGATTTTAATGCACTTTTGGTTGAACGTGGGATAAAAAAACCACTGTACAGTGCCATATACACCTCAACAGAATGGAGTTGCTGAACAAAAGAACAGGTCACTCATGGAAATGGCAAGGTGTATGGTCAAGAGTCAGGCTCTACCACATAGTTTCTGGCAGTTGAGGTTGTCATGTATGGAGCGTATGTACTTAATAGGTGTCCCACTAAAGCATTGTAGTCTATCACTCCATATGAGGCTTGGCATGACCGCAAGCCATCTCTTGCTCATCTGCATGTTTTTGGTTGTTTGGCATATGCATTAGTGCCCAAACAACATCGCAGAAAATTGGATGATAAAGCAGTAAAATGTATTTTTGTTGGGTAGAGTTCTGAAAGTAAAGGCCATCGTCTGTATCATCCACAGACTAAATGCATTCTGGTTAGCCATGATGTTTTTGTGGAAGATTCTATTCAACCATTTTTCTTGTACTAAGGATACATCTGTTAGCTCCAAAGACATGTATGATACTTTGCTGCCTCTTTTTATAGGTGGACACTCTAGTGCTGGTCCTAATGAGGGAACTTCTCAGCCTTTACAGGTTTCATGTGATGATGTAGATCATTCCGTTTTAGATGCAAATTTACGTGATGCACTTATTGATGAGAGAGCTGATATTGAGCAAGCAAGAACTATGCCAAAATGGCTGGTGCAGACCTTGCATGAGAACAAATTAGATGCACCTCTATCGTATCGTACTCGATCACGCTCTCATAGTGCCTCTTTTGCATCAGATTGCTATGCTATGGCTGCATCTAGTCTCTGTGATGAGACTGAGCCTGTCTCGTTTGATGAAGCAAAAAATTCAGAAAATTGGATGGCTATTATGCAATCTGAATGTGATGCAATAATGAAAAATGGTACTTGGTCTTTATGTGACTTGCCTCCTGGCAAGAAGGCCATTGGCACTAAGTGGGTATACAAGCTGAAGTGCAAACTTGATGGTACAGTTGACAGTTATGCGCAAGAAAGAGGCATTGATTTTGATGAAACCTTTGCTCCTACTACTTGCCGAATGACTATTGTTTGTAGCATCTGTGCACTTGCAGCTCATCATGGTTGGAATGTACATCAGTTGGACATTAAAATAACATTTTTGAATGGTGACTTGCATGAAGAAGTGTATGTTTTTCAGCCCCATGGCTTTGTGTAGAAAGGGCATGAAAACGAGGTGTGCAGGTTAAAGAAGGCATTATACGGTATAAAGCAAGCACCACGTGATTGGTATGAGAAGATACATGCCTATCTGATTGCACATGGTTTTGAGAACAGTCCAACTGAGAGCACCTTATATGTTAAGCGTGCTAATGATGTGCTTCTGATCATTGTTGTCTATGTTGATGACATGCTGCTCACTAGCCCTATTGAGAAGAATATTGCTGATTTTAAGGCTGATTTGCATGCCTCATTTGAGATGTCTGATTTGGGGCATTTGCATCACTATTTGGGCATTCAATTTATGCAAGTTGATGATGGAATGGATTTGTGTCAAATGAAATATATTGACACATTATTGCAACATTTTGGCCTTGAAGATTGTAAGCCTATTGCCACTCCTATGGAGGCAGGCTTAAAATATTGCATACAGAAGTTCATAAACGTGCTAGATTTATGATTCAAGCATTGGATGAAAGCATTATGGGGAGATCAGCTTGGCATATGTGCCCATGCAGGAGAGAGAGGCACTTCATCACTATACGTATTTTTTCTACATCTTGCATCCTAAATCTGTACAAATAACTATTTTTGTGCATATCTCATATTTTGGTTTGGAGATCATTCCTAAAAAGGTAATCCACTTCTTCATATTTGATGACAAGAAGCATGACACCTTTTTTGTGCAACAGTGTTTCCAATTACATTGGCAATGGTTGAGAGAGCTAAACCTTGACTTAAGCCAACATTGAGTATGGTCAGATGGTGCAGCTTCTCGTTGTAAAGCCTAGTGACATTGATTTTATGGTGATGTGTGGGCTCTTGGCCCCTCCACATTTTGTACAATTCCCTCATTAATCTACTTTTTTCTTGTTCTCTAAAAAAAAGGGAAGTTATATACGAGTAACATCTCAGATTGTGGATGATTGTTGCAGGTTTAAAAGTATGCCTAACAATGTCCACTTAGTTTCATATTGTTCATTCATTATATCTAACATCTGAGGTTTTGGATGATTGTTGTAGATTTAAAAGTGGTATAACAAGTCTACATATGTAAGTAATGGAGCACATAATGATATGAGATGAGCATACTCAATGTAAAGTCAATATAATAAAGAGGATTGGTGAGTGGTAGATGTTATTGTATTTATGGTTTCTTCATCATTTGTAGTGCATTGATGCAGGGAAATCTCGGACAAGCGAACTGATGGAAGTTGATACAATACCAGTAGTGAATAGTGATCAGCAAGCATTAAAATGTTATTGGAAGGAAAAGGAAATATAGAGACACAATAATGTCAAGATCGGGCACTAATGTGAAGGGTAATGCTAATTGCAGTTCAAGCAACTTGGATGCCATTGTGGATAAGATCATCAAGTATTTTAAAAATAAAACTAGACACTTATGTTGCGAAGATAAAATCGAGGCACTAAATAGGATGTTGTAGAGTTCATGTATTGGGCAGCTTTTTAATGCAATGGGCAATAACAGAGATCATGTAATATTGGCCCTTTTCATCAATCTTTGGAATACACTACAAAGTATGAGAAAGAAATCAGATGACCTTGTGTTGAAGAGATCAACATTGATGATGGCTCTAAATAGTGATGCATATTAATCAACAGATTGGACGATTAAGTACCGATTGGACGATTGCATATAAATATTTCAAGACTTTCTAGGGTATTGGGAGTAAGCAAGAAAGTCGTCTATGATATGATTGGACGATTAAGTACAGTTCAATCCGATCATAGTCTTTTGAAGGCAACTAGTAGGGCAACACGTACGACATGTATCACACAAGAGGTCAAGCATCTTATTATCATGTTTTGGACAACATAGAGCAGGGTGTCACCAAATAAGAAGGATATAAGCAAGACCTGACTTGGCAGAAATCAATATTTGGAGCATCATGTTCACCTTCTTGATGTATATTAGGTAATCCTATTTTCAATCATCAGCTCACAATTTTAGCTAATTATACAAGAACCAATAACATATTAACAATCTAATAGTAATAGCTAACTAGTAACAGGCTAATAGTCATAGCTAACTAGTAGCAAGCTATTTAGAAATAGCTTATTACAAACAACTAACTAAGAAACTGGCTTTTAAGTAATAGCCAATTAGTAACAAGCTAATTAGTAATAGCTAATTACTAATAACCATCCAAGAACCAATTTCTTAGTAATAGCTAATTGGTAACAAGATAATTAGTAATAACTAATTACTAACAACTAACCAAGAAGTAGCTACTTAATAATAATGAGCTCTTAACAAGCTATATAGTAATAGCTAATTACTAACAACTAAGAACCAGCTACTTAGTAATAGGTAACTAGTAACAAGCTAATTAGTAATAGCTAGTTACAAACAACTAACTGTTGCAGACAAAAGAGGAGCCCAAAAATTTTCAAATTAATGGGCACAAATTTTCTTCTTCGAAATTCCTAAGAAATTCCCTTGAAGCCATGTAAATGCACTAGAGGAGTCCTCTAGATGCATAAACCACAAACCTTTGTAACATAATTCTTGTCAAATAGTAGGAAAATAGAGATTAGTCAATAAAATGACGATCTCTTGTGTGAAAGGACCATTTTTAGGGCACATGTATATAAGTCACTTTGTGACTCCTTATAAGGACTTTTTGCCATTGTGAAGAAGAGGAGCAGAAATTCGAATTTGCTTCTTTCCTGCTAATTTCCACCTTCTCTATGATCTTTTCTAAGTGTGTGATGCTTCGAATGTGTATGTAGGGCTGTTAGCTATCCCTTCCCACCATTTTCAAAGTGCTATAGTGTGTGTGCGAGCCACCACTAGTTGCGAAACGAGTGTTGGTGTTTCCTGCCATTCACTATTTTGTGCATAACTTGAAGAGCGTTTGTGAGATTTGAGCGAAGATACCACCAATAGATGCGTCTAATCGAGAGCTTCAAAATGAACCCGCTATTGGCCATATTCAGAGTTGAGAGAAAAGTTAAAATTCATGCTTATTGCTGAACATGGTATCACAGCATGCATTTTCTAAGAGTTAGTGAGTTGGAGAGGTAGATAAGTCTCTTCACATGCATTGTGGCTCAGCCACTTCACTTTCCATCATGTGCACACACATCCTCATACACTTGGTTCATGTGGTTCCTTGGATTGATAATTAAACGTGTATCGGTCCATCATTATACGCACTTGTGGGGCAATTGAGATTTAGTCTCATTGATGCAAGTCCCTAAGACTTCACGACTTAGGTACACACGTTTTTGGCACCGTTGCTGGAGAACAAACTCAACCAAGGTGCCTTCGTGATGGTTATAGCTCTGGAGTGAAGGAATCGTACTTGTAGAGGTGAATTCGTTTAGTGGCAAGTAGTGAAGCACTTCAACACTTGTTACTTCACATCCTTGAGGTGTGTGTAATGAGTTTTTAGGTTTAGGGTTAGGAGAGAGGAAGTAAGGGAAGAGTTAGGCTTAGGTCAAAGAGTGGAGTAGAGTAGAAAGAAGTAGAGAAACCCAAGAAAAAAATCCCAAAATTGTCAAAATTAGTGTAGACTAGGTCTCAGGCATCACAAAACTATAAAAACCAAAAAAATTGAGCTCATTTGACACTAGTACAAGAACTGGTATCCTGTGTCATACAATGATCGGTATCGCGTGAGTGGTATCGCACCCTATAAGCTAAAAAGCAACTTTGAGA
Source organism: Ceratopteris richardii (assembly GCA_020310875.1). Classification (NCBI taxonomy): domain Eukaryota; kingdom Viridiplantae; phylum Streptophyta; class Polypodiopsida; order Polypodiales; family Pteridaceae; genus Ceratopteris; species Ceratopteris richardii. The sequence continues at coordinate 40,336,650 of CM035424.1, forward strand.
GCTCAAATCTTAGGCAAGACACCCTTGAAGGTAAGCTACAACAAGCTTTTAATATCAAAATTACATTAGAAATACATTTGCACATGATGAGAGACATTTTCGGTATCACAGGGTAGAATAGAGAGTTTTTGGAGAGTCTTTGAGCAGTACAGAGGGTCAAGAGTAAGGAGGGGTGAGAACTGAACATATTTGCACAAAAATTTTTGAGCTTAGAGTGGTTTTGGTTGAGGTATCGTAGTCGGTTGAGTTTTGGTATCGCGAGACCAAAATCCCCTAGTATCGTGATACTCGCCTGGTATCGTATCACTGCATACCCACTTCAGGTATTGCGATACCATTCTGGTATCGTATCTGTAAGTTGGTATTGCGATCCTGAGCAGTCGATGGTATCGTATCGTGGTCCACTCGGTATCGTATCGTGGTCCACTTGGTATCGTATCGTCCCGATCACGATATCGTATCGTTGGCTGAGTGGTATCGTATCGCATGCATAGTTGGTATCGTATCGCCAACTTAGTATCATATCATGTGAAAAAGCGGTATCATATCGCCCAACCTCTCTGGTATCGTATCCTCCATTATTCTAGTATCGTATCGTGAGGGATTCAGTATCATAGCAGTATGGTAGGCCCCAACAATCCTATCAACCACCCTATCAAGGGCAGCAAAGACCTCAACCAGTTCTAGCACAATGACCCCCCCTCCAAACAATGTGATTCCAGTGAAATATGTAGCTGCAGATGAAAATCTGAATAGAGCTTTAGTGCCAGTAACACCATTACTTTCAGAAAGTGACCCAAGTGATCATAGTTTTTACTCCACTCATATTGATAGCCCACAGGCTTACTACGTGCAGTCACCTGAGCATAATGAGTCATATTATTATGAAGGCCCAAACGAACTTAGTTGGGAGCTAGAGTATGTAAATGTCATGTATGCAAACCCCAACTCTAGACCTCAACCTAGGCAGATAAGACCCCCATTTCCTAGAGGACCATGCTATCAATGTTAGGGAGATCACCTCATTTGAGATTGCCTTATGCCTGCACCTACACACACCCAATCTGTGACAATTCAAGGTTTCTGCCCAGATTGTGGGAAGGAGCACCTATTACGAGATTGTCCCAAGAACCCCATCAATATGCCAAAAATCACTCTTATCAACATTATCGGGTTAGTGGTAGACTCCACGAGAAGTGTGACTTCCACAACCCCAATGCAAGTCATCACGAGAGCTCAGGCACTTAAGAAAATCCAAGACTTAGGCCAAGAACGGAATTTTGAGGTTAGCGAGACCGAGAGTCAAAATAAGAAGAGGACATGAGCTTGGAGGGATAGTCAAGAGAGAATGAAACGACAATGGGCAAGGAAGATGAGAAAAATTGAGGAAAGCCTAAGAGAAACAAAAGCCAAGATAATTGAACTCACATCTCAAATGCACTCTCGCACCACTCCACTACCACCATTCCCATCACCTTCCAACCAACCACCCTCTAACCCACCTCACACAATCCCACCACCACCTAGAGTAGGATTAGTCTTAGCAGATCCCACTCCCAAGGACATAGACATGATCCTTAAAGCATATCAGGCTAGAATACAAGAAGGGACAAATGTAACGGATCATGAAAAGTGCTACCCTAGAGCTGACCTAGAACTCAAACGAATTAAACTTTGTGCTAAGATAGTGGAATTACCTCAAACGTTGTTTGAATCCAGCAACCTCTTTAACTGCTCTAGTTCAGCTAGGACTCAACTACATTTTGATGGACTATTAGATAGATTGGAGAGGGTAATTGCAAAATCTGAGAAGGACACCGCCTCTCGAGGTAAGGACAAGGGCAGTGGAAGAATGAGCATTCCTCCCAAGGATGCTTATGTGCCTAATTCCACTGAACTAGACACCACTTGTTCTATGAATCCATATTCCCAAGAATTTCTAAGAGAAATTCAAGAAGAGAAATGGGCAAAAGAGAGAGAAAACCCTCCTCCTATTGAGCTTGTGGATGACTTACATGACCAATTCCCACAGGACATTCCCTCCATCTATGGAGAGCATGAGGATGCCCCATCAAGTGAATGATTAGACTTCAAGTCTAATTCCTTGCAGGAATTATCGCATTTGACAGGCCCATGGGAAGCAAAGTCCACATGTATGAGGGCACCCACAGTGGTAAGAAAGGAGAATTCAGCCATACCTGGGAATACGGAGGTAGTGAAAAACACTGAAGTGCAGTGCAATCGCACTTTAGAGGAGCTACTCAAGGGTAAGCTAGACTTGTGGAAACACATAGCCAACCAAGTGCCAAAAGTAGCGAAACCTTGTTCCCAGGTAGGATCTCATAGAACCGTGCCAGAAATACCTTTGGACAAGATAGGAGACATGAGTGAAGAGGAAGAAGGAAACACCTATCTTCTAATCACTTATCAAGGTTACACCACCAAGGCAATTTTGGACTCAGGTGCAGGAGTTGCAATTGCTATCACTTCCCTATGGAAGCAATGGGGCAAGCAAACACTCAAGCCCACGAGAATGAAATTACAAATGGCTGATGGTCACATAGAAATACCCTTGGGGCTACTAGAAGGTATAACTCTCACTACTTTTGGGATAGAGTTTGAGCACACCTTCGCTATATGTGACTTTAGCAAAAATCAAGCCTACGAGATGATTCTAGGAAGACCCTTCTTGAGGCAATTGCAATCAGTACAAGATTAGAGAACCAATTCCTTGTATTTAAAACACTTAGGTGTCACACCCAAAGTCAATCTCAGGATTACTCTCATAGAGATATACCCCCCATACAATGGAATCCCATCCATAGAGCCACAGATGATATGGAGTCAGTGCATTCTATAGGATCATGATCCTCATGGATGCATGAAGACACCCACTTATGGATGTGCAAAGTAGCAATAGAAGAAGAGACGAGGGAAAAAGCCAAAGAGGTAGGTGTGAAGGAAACTCATAGATCACTTCAAGACCTAGCCTATGCACCTCTAATATTTCCTGATGAAGAAGTTGAACCTCATGGTTGGGCAGAAATTTTGGCAACAATGGATGTAGCCATCAATGAAGAACAATGGACACCCCATTGTGATAAGGATGTCTATGAAATTTCTATCTTCACATTAGAGCCAATCATGTGTGATTCGGTTATTGAAGAATTTGAACCTAGCACTGATGCATTCAAGGATGCAAGTGACTTCAATCTAGAGTCAATTATTATGGACCCACCTTTTGCATCTGATGTGAAATACATCATTGTCGCCACAGACTATCTAACCAAATGGGTAGAAGTAAAAGCTACAATGAAGAACAATGCTCAAACGACTGCTAAGTTCTTATTTGAGAACGTGTTCACCAGATATGGTCTAGCAATAGAGTTAGTAAGTGAAAGAGGCACGCACTTCTTGAACAAAATCATTGAAAACCTTCTCCAATAATCCTTGGTGATACATAAGAAGTCTGCCCCCTATCATCCACAAGCTAATGGACAAGCTGAGAGCACAAATAAAATTATATGCAATGTGTTGACGAAATTGGTGAATAATAAACGCTCTGATTGGGACAAACAGCTACACCATGTTGTTTGGGCATACAAAGTCGCCTATAAAATGGTACTCCAAGACACACTCTTTTAGATGGTGTTTGGCCAAAATGTAGTGCTACCATTGGACTTCTTGATACCTACATTGAAAGTAGCACAAGAGCATGACTGGACAGGCCATGAGCTCTCCTCTAGAATCTTCGATCTTGAACAACTAGGTGAAACAAGATTGAGAGCAGGAGCAGGAATTTATGCAGCCAAGAAAAGACAAATGGCATATTTTGACACACATGTGAAGGATAAGGGCTTGAAAGCAGGAGACCTAGTCTTAGTCTACATTTTGAAGCAACATGCACAGAAACTAGAGAAGAGAGGCTATGGACCAATGATTATCAATAGGATCTCAACAAGTGGAACAGTTCAACTAGCCACTCTAGAAGGAGGCATCCTATCGAGTTACATTAGTGTATGCAGAGTAAAATTATATCAAGAACCCCTCATAGAGGAGATGCTAAATCGACTCAACACTGCTAATAAACGTAAAGAAGAGGAAAAACGAATTCGAGAAGAAGCACAAGCAGAAGCTTTAGAATGCATCTGACAAATGAAATTGCGAAGACAAGGTAGAGATCAACCTACGTCTAAGACTCAAGAACTTCTAAGTTATCACATGGCCATGTGCGAAGCATCAAGTGAACGTTCCCATAGGAAAGTTGATCGACGACCCTTTCTGACCCTAGAGGTAAGGCAAGGAGAGAGTGCAAGGACTGTAAGGGCTTTGATTGACTCTAGAGCAACCACTAGTGCAATCTAACTTTCTTAGCCAAGAATTGCAATTGAAGGTCAATCCTATCGAGGCATACCTCATAGGGTTGGGAGGTGTGAAAACCCCTTGCATGGGTGAGGTGGCACTTCCCCTCTATATTCAAGACGTTCTAATGGCAGTCAAAGTGCTAGTGTGTGAAGACGAGGGTCTTACCAAACCTCTTGTCTTGGGTGAAGACTGGATCTATGATCATGCAACCAACCTCAACCTAAGAAGTGGACTTCTTCAGGCTTGGGTGGGCCAAAACTACATCACAATCGAGTTACAGAATCAAGCACTCAGACCACCAAAAAAGGCACCAAATCCTGGTCCCTCCAGGAACCCGCATGAAGATAATGATGCTATTCTTGTCCAAAGTTCTATAGTGCAAAAGATTGTCACTCTTGAAGAAGGTACATAAGTCAATGAGGAGTTCCTTTCATTTCCAAAGAGATTCCCAGGAAAGCAAGCAGGACAATACACAACACAAAGGAGGTCGATAATCAAGAAGCATGAGCAATGACGAGTGCAATATGAGGTACCTCTTGGCATGAAGTAGATATGGATACACAATAGTGAACAACCTTCAACTATGGAGACATGATCCCAAAGATGCACCAAAGAATCTACACAGTCGAGGATTACAATGAAGGAGCATCCTAGGCATCAATCTAGATAGACCATATCTATTTGGGTCCCAAAGCAATCAATGAAGGCTATCCCAAATGATAAACACATATGGGTGCCCAAGACCTACTTACGAGCTCAAATAGCTTCACCTCCACTCACGAGATTGAATCAACATGCATATGCATTCTTGGCACAAATCCTAGGGCAAACATCTACACACCACACCATTACATCTTCGGTCACACCTAGGAAGGTCAAGAAATGGGTACCCAAAAAGTCCCAAATTCAACACAATCCAGTCCACAAACCTTTACAAGTCATCACCACTAAAAGCTACGATTCCATGATCAAAGTTTGGAGACTTAAACCCCCATATCAAACCCCCTGACCCAATTCTGTTAATCAGTCCACTCTGATGTAGGTGCATTCTGAGTACAGTGCACATCCAAAAGTATGCATCTAAGGGAATCATTAACCTACTAACCACCATTCACACACATCACGAACACTTCACCCGCTAACCCCTTACCACTTTGGATATCATGTTAGTATTGTGGAGGGAACACAACAACATCATGTTTCCTATGCAATGCTAATATGCGTCTCTTCTTCTAGTAGATAAACATTAAGAAATACAAGTGATATCATGGTAGATACAGCAGGCCCTAGCTCACAGGCAAGAGTAAGTACTGCGGGTATTGATGCGGAGAATCTACCAGTTGAAGTGCCATGAACTGAACAACCTGTAGAGCTCCAACACGTCCAACAAATACTCATACCGGACCCTCCCACAGGAATAACAGAGAGAGTTCATGCAAACTCTCATAGGTTCAATGGCATGCATGGGCCCTTAGAGAGGCTAAGTATATCTCGGAGTCCAAGTGTGAGTATGAGAAGGCATGGGTACGGTTTCAATTCTTTTCCAAAGAGTTTGAGACTCTTCAGAACACACGAGGACTTCAATATATGGCAACGCGTAGGGCTAGTGGAGTACTTTGAGGCACCCTTACCCAAACCGGATCTCCTATAGTGTTACTATTTGGTATCAACATTACAGCCAAATGAGGAGAAGGAAAAACCAGGAACCTTCATTCTTCCTTCCTTATTGGGCAACAATGAGTTGAAAAAGTTTGAACTTACCTTGGAACTGGTGAGCTCAGCCTTGAACATGCATGACACTCATGTGCCCTCTGAGAAGGATGCTTTAATACCCACTAACATTAAGAACCAAGAACTACAAAGGCTAAAAGATATGGCGGCCTTCACACCAAATGTGTCCATCCTTCTCCATATGTGCGTGCAACATTTTGCATTTCTTGGTTAAGATCGATTCACTCAGCCCCACAAATGGATCTGTTTTGCTCTTTACTTGGCAGAGACAGGTGCACTAACTATTAAGCTTCCTGTATGGATTATGGAGTAGCTGTATGGAGCAAATAAAAGGTCATCTAGGAAGCTACTCGTGAATGGTTGTTGTGCAATCTCGCGTGTCATCTACAAGTGCTTAGCATATGATGTACCCATTGAATGCACTTTAACCTGGTCACAACTACAAATGTTTAAGAGACTCAAAACTGCCACACATCAATCCAAGCGCATGAGGGATTCAATTTCCTATGTCCAGACACGTGACTTTGAATTCTCTTGAGAAAAATTGGTACTTGCCCCAAGTACGGGTATCAAAAGTCAAGTTGGCTTCAAAGATGAAATCTGCATCCGCCAATGGTCCTGCTAGACCTTGAAACCAGTGAGAATTGCGATGAATCTTTTTAGTATATCCCCTAGGAGGATCATCAATCGACATGGGTCCTGGAAATCCTTGAAATTCAGGTGGTGGAGCCGTAGGATGGGGCTCAGCTAGTAGTTCACCAATATTGGTCATGGGTACACTGGTGTCAGCTTCAGATGGTCCTTTTGCCTACATGATGAGTGATGCGAGTGCGTAGAAGATCTGCTACAAAAGATTAACACATTAGTATGGAAATTAATCATGATCCCATTAACGTGAGACTGCAATCCCTTTCCATAACCGATGTGTAACCCGTGTAGCCGAGTGTTGTGATGTGGTTTATGGAATGATTGTTGTAAAACTAGTGCAGGTCTCTAGACACCTACATGCTTCAGATGATGCATACATTTCTTGGTGAGGTGTTATTACAAGTGATGTTGGGTTATAGTGTGTGGATTTGTATAAGGTTCAGTTGTGAATGAGTTATTACAAGGTTGTAGATTAGTTAGGGTGGGAGTTATGTTAGATAAGGGGGTCGGAGAAGACGTCTGGATACATTTTGGTATCCACTTCCTAAGAGTTTCTGTGCGTGTTATATTTTTGTTGAGGTACAAAAGGTGATATCGAATGTGGTGGTATTGAAGGGTGAAGAGATTTCTGAGGGGTATATATTACATGGCTTGAGGGTTGAGCTATAATACACTGTTTGGGTACCCAAATTTGTGTGGGTGTGGGTCGGTCTATAAGGTACTTCTTGGCGATCCAAATCTGTCGAATGTTCATACTCATAGAAGAAGGTCGAAAAGGCTTTGGATACTGCTTCTGATTTTGCCGTAACTTCTTCTTGTCATTGTTTGCGTTGTTGAGATCTGTCGGTGGTTTCTGTCCTTTTGTCACCCATATTTGTCTCGTGTCGCTTACTTTGTGATGCTGATACTACTGCTTTCTTTGTGTCATCTGATATTGTCGTCGGTTTGGGTTCCTTCGCCGTGGTTGACTCCTTTGTGGTTGAGGTTGAGAGGTCGGATGGACACTCTGCTTTGGAAAAGAAGGGAGGTCCAACACTTGCAAAACCTGCCCATTAGGAAGTGCTCTGTTTTGTACTATTAATCTAGGCCAGTCCGCAGTAAGTGTGGAAGGATGGGCACTGCAGCTGATAGTGTCCATTTGGCCACTGATGAAGTCCACCTGACCTGCAATTGTTCCCATTTGTCTGTTGATGCAACCCACATGGCCGTCCATTTGACCGCTGATGGTGTCCATCTGACCAAGCAGTTGGGTGGTTGCCCCTTCTAGTTTGCAGGAGGCCCAAGGGAAAATCTCTTGACGTCCTTCTGATTGACAATTGTCCATCGCCAAGCCCGCGTGGGTTGGTGTAGACATAACGTGACTCATCTGACCAAAGATCTTCCAGTCCTCCTTCACATGCTGTTCATATGGTCTAGGGTTACATACCTCAGTCGGAATGCCGTTAGGGAAGTCAAGCGGTATCACTCGCTTCTGATCTAAGGTTCAAATCTGCAAGGAGCCTTGTCTAAGATTTAGGTCCACTTCATTTATGAGGATAGGAAGGTCCACCTCACCCATGCAAGGGGTTTCCATGCCTCCTAGCCCTATGAGGTATGCCTCAATTGGCCGCATTTCTATTCCTGAGTCCTTATAGTGGGACCATCTAATCGCACTAGTCACAGCACCTGAGTCAATTAAAGCCCTGAGCTCTTGGCAAGGGTTGCCGTGCTCTAGCCTGACTATAATGAATGGTCTTCTATCCACTATTCTAGGATGAGTACTTGACTTTGCTTGACACATGACCATGGGGTATCTGGGTGTTGTTTCTAGATAGTTATAATGTTCTCTCCATAGTCCTTGTCTTCTTAGCTTCATGCACTTAATGCGTTCTATAGCTTCTGCCTGAGCTTCAGCGTGTATTCTATTTTCTTCCTCCTTATGCTTCTTTGCCAATGTGAGTCGTCTAAGCATATCCTCAGTAAGAGGTTCGTGATATAGCTTGACTTTACAGCCACCAATGTAATTAGGCATTATGTCTCCTTCTAAGGTAGCTAAGTGTACTGCTCCACTTGTCGAGATTCTGTTAATGATCATAGGTCCATAACCTCACTTTTCTAACTTTCGTGCATGTTGTTTCAGTGTATATACTAGGACTAAATCCCCTTCTTTTAAGCCTTTATCTTTCACATATGCATCAAAATATGCTTTCTGTTGCTTCTTTGCTGCGTATATTCCTGCTGCTGCTCTCACCCTCGTTTCTCCTAATCGTTCCAAGTCCATTATTCTTGCTGATAATTCATGGCTGGTCCACTGATGTTCTTGTGCAACCTTAAGGGTCGGTATCAAGAAGTCCAAAGGAAGCACAACATTTTGACAAAAAACCATCTGAAAGGGAGTTGCATTGAGTACGATCTTGTAGGCCACTCGATATGCCCAAACAGCGTGGTGTAACTGTTTGTCCCAATCTGAACGTTTGTTGTTCACGAGTTTTGTCAGTACATTACAAAGGATCTTGTTAGTGCTTTCAGCCTGACCATTGGCCTGAGGATGATATGGTGCGAATTTCTTGTGAATCACCATGAAATCCTGTAACAAATATTCAATGACTTGGTTTAGAAAGTGAGTTCCTCGATCGCTCACTAACTCTATAGGCAATCCATATCTTGTAAAGACATTTTCAAATAAGAATTTTGCAGTCGTGTGTGCATCATTCTTTTTCGTGGCTTTTGCCTCTACCCATTTGGTAAGATAATGTGTCGCAACAATAATGTATTCAGCATGTGTACCTTTTGCAGGGTGGTTAATGGTTCCTACAAAGTCTATACGCCACTTAGAAAATGCACGTCCTCCCATCATGGGTTTCAATGGAATTTCATCTCTGCGAGTAGGAAATTGAGTTCTTTGGCACACATCACATCTCTTTACATAGGTATGCGCATCCATGTGAAGAGTGGGCCACCATAATCCTGCAAAGAGGATGGCTTTGATTATCCTATCGGGTCCAAAATGACCTCTTACAACACCTTGGTGTGCAGTCTCTAGTATGCTCAGATAATTACTCTCATGAACACATTGTCATAATATCCATCTCGTCCTCTTTTGTATAGATTATCGCCAATAAGTGAATAGTCTTGAGCTTCCTGCTCCAGACTTCGTTGTCGTGCTAAAGTCATTCCTTGAGGGAATGTGTTCATCCTCAAGTATGTCACTAAAGGTTCACTCTAGTGTGGTGTGAGAGACACGTGATATAATGTAGCATATTCTACTGGTGGTCTTTCACAACAAACAGGGCATTCTTTACACAATTTGTAGACATCTACTTCCATAGAAGGCCAATATACTCCTAGTCTATGCAGAGTCTGCAATGTACGATGTTTCGAATGATGTTGCTTTAATGCACCTATGTGTGCTAACTGCAACCAATTTGCATGTTCTGATTCATCTACACAACAAGCAAGAATCTTTTGATAATCCTGTTTATATATGCTTCCTGTTATGATTTGGTATCTCTATGACTTGGTAATCTCTCCTTCCTTGATCCTTATCCTAGGATTCTTGGGTCCATACGTGAGAATAGGAACTATAGACTTAGCCCATTCTGGTGCTATCTCAAGGTTAAACAAATATGCATCTCGTAGTTCATCCGCTATTCCTTGAGGAGCTTCTCCAGTGGTTAATCTTGAAAGGTGGTCAGCTCTAAGGTGTGTCTTTCCTTTCCTGACTACTGCTTCAAAGTCGTACTCCATGAGTAATAGAAACCAACGTATTAATCTTCCCGTGTTACATGGTTTATTGACTAAGTACAAAAATGCTTGATGATCTGTAAAGAATTTGAACTTGTTTGCCAACAAATAATGTCTGCATTTCTTTACTGCGTAGATCATTCCTAATCCTTCTCGTTCTGTAGTGGTGTAATTTCTTTCTGCTGCTTTTAATTGTCTGCTTGCGTAAGCTATGGGGAGCTCTATATTACCTTCATTCGTGGGTTGTGCTAACACACATCCTATGGCATAATTGAATGCATCCACATGTACATGGAATGGCTTACTCCAATCCGGGGTTGTCAATATAGGTGCTGAGTACAAACGTCATTTAAGTTCATTGAATGAATTCTCACATTCATTTTTCCATTCGAACTTGGTCAAAAGAAAGTACAGAGGCTTAGCTATGATTGCATACATGTGTATGAATCGTTTGTAATAACCGCAATGACCCATAAATGCGTGTACTTCTTTTACGTTATTTGGTCTAGGTAGTTCTGCAATTACTTTCACTTTTTCTTCATCTGTCGAAATTCCATTCTTTGACACAATGTGTCCTAGAATTTTGCCTTGTCTGACCATGAAAACGCATTTTTCTGGGTCAGACAAACCTGATATTCTCGACATTTGTCAAATACTTGTCTTAATTCTGGGATATGTGCCTGCCTTATATTCGAATGAGCACATAGTTCATCGACATACACTTCCAAATTCTTACGTAAGAATTCCTTAAAAACATGACACATGAGTCGCTGGAAAGTGGCGGGTGCATTTGTTAGGCCAAAAGGCATCACACAAAATGCAAATATGCCCCATTCTGTGGCAAAAGCCATCTTTTGTTGATCTTTTGGAGCAATGGCTACTTGATTATAGCTTGAAAAACCATCAAGAAAGTTGTAAACTTCCTTGCCCGCAACTCTTTCCAATAGGTGTTTCATGATAGGAAGAGGATAACTATCCCTAATCGTGGCAACATTAACTTTTTTAAGGTTAATACACACACACAATTTTCCATTCTTCTTGGGCACAACCACAATGGGGGATACCCATTTGATATGCTCAATTTCGTAAATGAATCCTGCTTCTATCAAACAATCTATCTCCTCTTTAATCTTCGCAGCGTAGTTATCATTATACGTGTATGGTTTCTGTTTCGTGGGTTTTGCATCTGGAGTCATAGGGATTGTATGAGAACATATATCCGGGTCTACTCCTTTCAAATCTTTGTAACTCCATGCGAACACATCTCTATATTCGCGCAATAGGGCAACTAACTCTTCTTCTTCTTCATTCGTCAAATCGTGCCCTATGTATGTACATTTTTCTTCTTCTCCTTCTATGGCTACTATGATTTTCTTGGTTTTCTCTCGATTATCATATACTTCTCTGACGTCAGCTTTTCTATTAGGCATTTGTACCATGATTCTTCTATCTTCTATTTCATACTTTTTGAAGTTCTTGGGAACCTCAAACAAAGATTCTTCTGTTTCTGACATGGTTTCTTTTTTCTTTCTTTTCTTCCCTTCACTTTTGGCAGTCACTTGTGTGGCTAACCTCACATCATTTGTAAGTTCCTCGTGCCTCTGTGGGTGAGTTTCTACTTCGTAGAAGTATTCTTCCTCTGATGCAAAGGGTGAATCCATAATAATTGACTCTAGATCAAAATCGCTCGCATCGTCAAATGCATCAGTGCTAGGTTCACATTCTTCTATAACTGAATCACACATGATTGGCTCTATCGTGAAGGCTGAAATGTCATAGCCATCCTCGTCATAGTGGGGTGTCCATTGTTCTTCATTGATGGCTACGTCCATGGTTGCTAAGATTTCTTCCCAACCATGGGGTTCGAATTCTTCATCTGGAAATACTACAGGTGCGTAAGTTGGATCTTGAAGAGTTCGTGGATGTTGTTATGAACCTAAAGTTCTGGTTTTTAACTGTTCTTCCTCTTGTTTGGCTACTTTACACATCCATAAATGAGTATCCTCATGCAACCATGAGGGGTCTAATTCCAATGAGTGTACTGATTCCGTTTCTACCTATGTCTTACGGATGGTGTTCCATTGTATTGGGGGTACATCTCTATGTGAATAGTCTTTAAGATTGACTTTGGTAGTCACTCCTAAATGTTGCAAGTATAAAGAATTAGTTCCCCAATCTTGTACAATTTGCAACTGACGCATGAATGGTCGTCCTAAAATCATCTCATAAGCATGATTTTTTGCAAAATCACAAATGGCAAAAGTATGCTCAAATTGCACGACACAAGTGGTGAGAGATATGCCTTCTAGTAAGCCTAATGGTTTCTCTATGTGTCCATCAGCCATTTGTAGCTTCATCCTGGTAGGTCTCAATGCTGGCTTACCCCAACGTTTCCATAAAGCGGTGGTAGCAATGGCTACTCTAGCTCTTGAATCTAAGATCGCTTTTGTGGTGTAGCCCTGATGAGTTATTGGAAGATAAGTGTTACCTTCCTCTCCTTCGCTTACATCTCTGATCTTTTCTAAGGGTATCTCTGGTACCTTTTTGTGTGTTCCTATCTGTGAGGGAGTAGTAGCAAGCTCAGAGAATCGATTTGCTACATGTTTCCACAATTCTAGTTTAACCTTTAACAACTCCTCTAGGGTGAGATTACATTGAACTTTGGTGTTCTTTATCACTTCTATGTTTCTAGGGATTACTGATTCTTCATTCCTCACTATTATCATGGGTGCTCTCATACTAATAGACTGAGCTTCCCAAGGTCCTGTGAACTGAGGTAATTCTTGCAAAGAATTGGATTCAAAACCTGTGTGTTCACTTAGTTGTTCTTCCTCTACATCATCGTAAATAGAGGGAATGTCTTGGGGAAATTGCTCCTGCAAGTCATCTATTTCTTGAATAGGAGGATGAGTTCCTTGTTCTTTTCTCCACTTTTCTTCTTGGATTTCTCTTAGAAATTCATGCAAATATCTATGTATGGAAGACAGGTTGTCTTCACCTTCTGTGTTTGGTACTTGAGAAAGGGATGGTGCATTTCTTCCCTGTCTCTGAGGTAATAGGGTTCCTATGCTGATTCTTTTTCTCTTTGTTATCAATCAAGTATTCTAGCCTCTCCATTAGTCCTTGAAAGTGTAGTTCTAGTTTTGCCATGTTATTCCAATTAAGATATCTAGAGGCTTCGTGTTGGAGTTAAACGTCTGCGGAAGCATGCGAACATCACAAGGAAGAAGAAGAAGCTTGGAGCACAAACACACAATACTAAATGTATTACTAGAGAATGTACAAAGATAAGTAGCCCATTAGGGCAATAGGCGTATATACAAGCCGGGGGAAAAAAACCTCCTAAAGAGGGAAAAAAGTGCCCCGGGGTCCTAGTGTGTTCACACACATCACTACCTAAATATATCAACAAATCCCCCCTGCGAGTGATGCGATGAACAAGGAGCTAGCACTCATGTATAAGGAAGTGCCAAGCTATGTGGAAATCACTCCACAAAAGGAAGTAAGCCCAAAGCTTTGCGGAAAGCTTCAAACTTCTCCCTAGGCAGAGCCTTTGTGAAAAGGTCTGCAATGTTCTCCTGCGTGGGCACATATGCCAAGATGATCTCCCCAGCAGAGAACCTCTCCCTGACATAGTGATAATGCACCTCAATGTTCTTAGTGTGAGCATGGAACACAGGGTTCTTCGCAACTGCTAATGCGCTCTGATTATCAGTGAAGATGGTGGTGGCAAAAGACTGGCCAACAACCAAATCAGCCATAATGCGTCTGAGCCACACACACTCAACAATCGCTGTGAAAGTTGCCCTATACTCAGCCTCACAACTGGAAGTGGCCACAGTAGGCTTCTTCTTGCTCAACCAAGATATACATGAGCTACCAAGCATGAAGCAAAAACCACTGGTGGACACACGAGTGTCATAGCAACCAGCCCAATCTGAGTCAGAAAAAGCATGCAAATCTGGCGGTAGTGATCCCCCTTGGGATAAAACAACCCAAGTAGTCGAGTACCACTCAGGTAGCGAAAGATGCGCTTAACCGCCTTCCAATGCGTGACTCCTGGGCAATGCATAAACCTGCTCATCTGTGAGACATCAAACTGAATATCTGGCCGAGTAATGCATAAGTAAATCAAGCATCCAACAACCTGCTGATAGATAACAGCATCAAATGCATCTCCAGCATCATGAAGACTCAATCGTAAACCTGTCTCCATAGGAGTGGCAATAGGCTTACAGTCTTCAAGGCCAAAACGCTGCAATAATGTGTCAATATATTTCGTTTGACACAAAGCCATTCCACCATCAACTTGCATAAACTGAATGCCTAAATAGTGATGCAAATGCCCCAAATCAGACATCTCAAATGAGGCATGCAAATCAGCCTTAAAATCAGCAATATGCTTCTCAATAGGACCAGTGAGCAGCATGTCGTCAACATAGACAACAATGATCAGAAGCACATCATTAGCACACTTAACATATAAGGTGCTTTTAGTTGGACTGTTCTCAAAACCATGTGCAATCAGATAGGCATGTATCTTCTCATACCAAGCACGTGGTGCTTGCTTTAAACCATATAATGCCTTCTTTAACCTGCACACCTGGTTTTCATGCCCTTTTTGCACAAAGCCACGGGGCTGAAAAACATACACTTCTTCATGCAAGTCACCATTTAGAAATGCTGTTTTAATGTCCAAATGATGTACATTCCAACCATGATGGGCTGCAAGTGCACAAATACTCCGAACAGTAGTCATACGGCATGTAGGTGCAAAGGTCTCATCAAAATCAATGCCTCTTTCCTGCGCATAACCCTTTGCAATAAGCCTAGCCTTATACCTGTCAACTGTACCATCAGGTTTACGCTTCAGCTTGTATACCCACTTAGTGCCAATGGCCTTCTTGCCAGGAGGCAAGTCACATAAAGACCATTTACCATTCTTCATTATAGCATCATATTCAGATTGCATAGCAGCCATCCAATTTTTTGAATTCTGTGCTTCATCAAAAGAAACAGGCTCATTCTCATCACAGAGACTAGATGCAGCCATAGCATAGCAATCTGATGCAAAGGAAGCACTATGAGAGCCTGAACGAGTACAATATGACAAAGGTGCATCTAATTTATTGTCACGCATAGTCTCCACAAGCCATTTTGGCATAGTTTTTGCCTGCTCAATATCAGCTCTCTCATCAACAACTGCATCATGTAAATCTGCATCAGAAATGGAATGATTTGCATCATCATATGAAACCTGCAAAGGCTGAGAAGTTGCCTCATTAGGACCAACACTAGACTGTCCACCTGTAAAAAGAGGCATCAAAGTATCATACATGTCTTTGAAGCTAACAGGTGTCTCCTTAGTACATGAAAGCAATGGCTGAATAGCATCTTCCACAAAGACAACATCACGGCTAACCAGAATGCATTTAGTCTGTGGATGATACAGACGATAGCCTTTACTTTCAAAACTGTACCCAACAAAAATACATTTTACTGCCTTATCATCCAATTTTCTACGATGTTGTTCACGCACTAGTGCATATGCCAAACAACCAAAAACACGTAGATGAGCAACAGATGGCTTGTTGTCATGCCAAGCCTCATATGGAGTGATAGACTGCAGCGCTTTAGTGGGACACCTATTCAGTACATATGCTGCACACATGACAGCCTCAAGCCAGAAACTATCAGGTAAAGCCTGACTCTTGACCATACACCTCGCCATCTCCATGAGAGACATGTTCTTCCCTTCAGCAACTCCATTCCGTTGAGGTGTATATGGCACTATACACTGGTGTTTTATCCCACGTTCAGCCAGAAATGCATTAAAATCAGAAGACATATATTCCCCCCCTCGATGAGAACAGAGGGTGCCCATGTAAAACTGACATATTTTCAGCCAAAACCAAAAACTGTTTGAAGCACATGAACACTTCGGACTTTGCTTTGAGTGGAAAAATCATCAATGAAAGTCACGAAGTAAAGGTAATTCCAAAAGAGGGTGTCTGCATAGGATCACAGACATCACTATGTACAAGCTGCAATTTCTGCGTAGCCCGAACTGAACCATCTTTTGGAAAGGAGGAACACTGCATTTTGCCCAAAATACAGCCTTCACATACATGTTTTCCAGGTATCTCAAGCTTGGGCAAAGAAGACACCATATCAGATTTCTGTAGGCGTAGCAAACTAGCAAAATTTAGATGACCAAAGCGTGCATGCCAAAGCTTTGCATCTGAGATAGCCTGAGAATCATGAACTGCACATGTCGAATCCTTCACAGATCTTTCATAGTCTATGAGCTTATACAGCCCACGACATAAAATGCCAGAAGCAATAATAACATCGCCATTTGACAGATCATGAACTGTACATCTGTCATCAACAAATTTCACAACCAAGCCAATCTTGGCTAATGCAGAAACTGATAACAGATTCTTCTTGATCCCTGGCACAAATAAAGCATCTAACAAGGTGAAAGAACTACCATCAGCAGTAGTCAGAATGATCTTACCAACTCCCATAACAGGATAAGAGGAGTTGTTGGCGCATGTGACAGTATTCCTTGTAGGGGCAGACTCGAGTGAAGAGAAGAAACTGCGCTGCCAGGTAATATGTTTGGTCGCCCCACTATCAAAGTACCAAACATCTGAGTCCACTGCAGACATGCACTGCTCATGAGAAGACGGGTCAAAACTGCAAACAATAGTAAATGCCCATTCTTCTTCCTGCTCAAGATTAGCAGACTCTGTTTTTGGTGGAGGCTTCTGCAACAACCATTCCAGCCTCCTTTTTCTTTGCCTCTTTTGTAGCCAGTTTTGGACAGTTCTTTATGATATGATCATTCCCTTTACAGTACTTGCAAAACAATTTCTGCTTTTCTGATTTCTTCTCATCTTTATCCTGGTTCTTCAAATGTGCAGCATTTGCAGATTTCTACTTACTAGTAGAAGAGCTCCATTTTCCTTTGCCCTTCTGACTAGCCAGGAAAGCTTGATCTGCAACACGCATAATGGACCTGTTCTGCCTCGACTCATCTTGATGCAACATAACACAGACTAACTCCTCAAATGATAAGGCATTCGGATTGCCTTTCATCATCAACCGAAGAGTAGAAGCAAAACTCTGATATGAATCAGGAAGACCATTCAAAACGGTCTGCACAAGTGAGCTACCTGGTTAAACGGAACTGCCTAGACGAGTTCTACTAAACTTGTAGCAGACTTCGAGACGCTTATACTGGCAAACAAAAACTAGTATATACCTTTGGTACAAAAAGACAAAATAGCCTGCACAAGCGCTACGACAGTGTGTTCGGAGGTCGAAACGAGCTCAGATCGCGATTTCGGCACCACAAAGCGAAGCTGTTTTGATTTTTGAAACACCTTGAGTATGCTCACCAAATTTCGTGCGGATCTGAGACTACAAATGGAGGAGTGTCGACGACGCCCTAGATGAAGCGACGACCTGCTCTGATACCAATTTTTGGAGTTAGACGTCTGCGGAAGCACGCGAACAGCACAAGGAAGAAGAAGAAGCTTGGAGCACAAACACACAATACTAAATGTATTACTAGAGAATGTATAAAGATAAGTAGCCCATTAGGGCAATATGCGTATATACAAGCCGGGGGAAAAAAACGTCCTAAAGAGGGAAAAAAGTGCCCCGACGGTCCTAGTGTGTTCACACACATCACTACCTAAATATATAAACACTTCCAACATTGCTTGTGCTAATTCTACCATCTTCATGCAAAGTTTAGTTCTCTCGATTTCTAGATCAGCCCTCAGATAGTTTTTGCTCATTTCCGCTATTTGAGATCCTTCTTTTAATCTTGATTGATACGCACGAAACATCATGTCTAGGTTTTCCGGTATGGGTTCCGCTAAAACTGATCCTAATTTTTGAGCTAGGTTCTCTTGATTCAATTCCTGTGAAGTCAATTCTAGGATTTTGGCTCTAGATTCCTTGAGACTTCCTTCCAACTCAGTTATCCTTTTACTCCACTTTCTCTTAATCCTTTCTCTGGAGTCTTTCCAAGATTTTTTCTTTTTACTGCTAGACTCTCCAACTTCACTAGTTCCGGCTATTTTCTCCTGATTAAGCTGTTGATTCTGTAAGAGCGACTGGGCTCTTGTTATAGCTTGGAAAGGCATGTATGTAGGGTTGGATCCATTTGTGTTGTTTACGATACCTATCACATTGATCGGTGTCACATTTGAAGCATTAGCAGGGCTCTTAGGACAATCTTTTATGACATGCTCTTTGCCACAGTCGGCACAAAAGCCTTGTATGTTATAGTATTGTGACTGTCATGCTATCGGAGGATGTGGAAAACCCTTTATGAAGTGATCTCCTTGGCACCTAAAGCATGTTCCTCTAGGGCCTTGTGGTCTTTGTGGTCTTAATTGGGGCCGTGGATTAGGGTTCGTATACATTACGTTAGCATAGTCGGGCTCCCAATTAGGTTCCAATGGTGGACTATCGTATTGATATGTTTCCACATGTTCTGGTGACTCTGTGTAATACGCGGGTGGACTATCTACATGAGTAGAGTCAAAACTGTTTGAGTTCGGGTCATTTTCTGTGATCAAAGGTGAAGAAGGCACTAAAGCCCTACTTAGGTTCTCTTCTGTAGCAGCGTATTTAACTGAGATCACATTAGCTGGTGGGGGTGGCTACTGAGCTAAAACAGGTTGTGGTCTCTGTTGAGCCTGATAAGGATAGTTTTGTGGAGGCCTATAGTAATGAGGCTGAGTATTATACTGACCTTGATACCTACCTGGCTGCGGGTATGCTTGCGGGTAGTTCTGTCTCATTGCTTGTTTGTTGTATGGGCAGCCTTGAGCGGTGTGATTTGTGTATCGTCTCTCAATCGTATAGTATTGGCCACTAGGGTTGGCTTGCGGTTGTGTTGCATTGGGACACACATTTGCCATATGATCACCACCACAGGTGTAACAACACTTGTTTGTTGTTACCCTAGGCATCTGTTTACTAGAAACTCCTAGTTTCTGGGCCACTTTTTCTGCTAGGTCTTCTATCGAGCTAGACAATTTTGTGGATGCTAGAGATGAACAATCTGAGTCCTTATAGACCTTTGAGAGTTCCAACTCGTCTCCAAGGTTGTCCTCAATGTCTATACAAATTCTTACACATTGCTCTAGCGTTCTGGGTTCCTTCAAGTAGACATAGGAGCGTAGTTTCGAGCTTAGCAGGCCGTCTAAAAACAATGACACTTGCTTGGCTTGTGTGGTGTCGGTGCGAAAGCAGCAGTCGGTGGATCAAGCCAACCACCAGAAATACGGCGCACACCGGGTGCTTAGAGCAAGCTCAGGAATCGTGAAACAATGACAAGAGTCCGTCGCTCAAAATTACATGGAATTTCACTCCCGTATGTCAAACACTCATTAATTAACAAAGATATCTTTATCTTTAAGACGGATTTACATTCATCTTCTTATGTAACACACTTGGTATCTATGTGAACTAGCTTTAACATACTTCAAGATCCTAGCATTAGTTAGAAGTGAATAACGACTAACGGAAGATAATCAAAGGTCAAAGTAAGCTATGCACTTTAGTTTCACAAACACGTTCATAAAGTCTTCATGGGAATAACAAATGATACTCGCAAAAAAAAAACACTAAATCATTACAATGACAGAGATATAAGAAGTGATACGGTCTAAGTAAAACTCTTTAAAGAAATCTTCTCTTGAAAAGAACAAACCCTCTTTGGTATCGAAGTTTTTACTCAATTGAGAGTCACACAGTGCGTCTCATCATAGACTTGGGGTATATGGACTGCATCTGATCATGCTATAATTGAAATGGTTTTAAAGGTTATAAGTGCGCAAATTGATACTAGCAAATGATCATCAACGCAACACAGATCATCAACGCAACACAGATCAACACAAAACGAAACTGTAATAATTTGATTTATGGGATGATTTGAATGAATACTACGAAAAAGCACAAAAACTTTTTATCTTTGTTTCCACGATGAACTCATAAAATAATAATTCACGACCTATGATGAAACATAGAATTCAAATGAAGATTTAGAAAACCAATTTTATTATCATTTCACTATTTTCATGAGCAAGTGAGTTACTACTCGACATCTTTGCATCATCGTTCATCAGTTCTTCTTTGCGTAACAGCGCAGCTAAAGAGACCCAAAGTGCAGACTATTGTAGTCTATCAGATACGCGCGCTGAAATTTTAAGGTATAATATTCAGAATTAACGATCAAAGAACGCATGGCAACTCTAAAATAACGCGGACGCATTCAGATTTCTCAGAGTTACATCATCAGTATTCTCAAGATTTTTTCCCCTAAAACAAACTAGCAATCAAAATCATATTTGGAAGCGTTACTGGTGCATTACTAAAGTTGATAATAACAGTTAAAGAATTTGTCATATGCCTTGATTTCTGAACTGAACTGACATCGTCAAAGATTTAGATATTCAACATAGAGTATATGCTTCTCATCAAAACTATTATCATCATGATCCGAATATCGCGAAATAAACAAAAAACAAATAACTATATTTCAAATGCAAACTCCAAATTCATGAACTTACACATCATCATCATCAAACGTATGCACTGTTATCTTCGAAATCATCAGAGTGTTACTGATTTTGTGCAGAGCTTTGGGGTCTCATGTCGTCAAAGTAATAAAGAAATGTTGGATGCTTTCCTTCACATTCAGCAATTGCGACGTCTTCCGAAATTAATCCCAATCATATCAAAACCTTCTGTCCTCTTCTCACAAGCAATCTCAAACACAGATATCAGATGATTCATCAAAACGATGTTTGCATGTGCTTAGCGCTTTTCCAACCCTCACTCTCTCTTTCTTCAGACCTGCGAGCTTCTTTATCCACTGATTCCTTCTTTCAACAATAGCTATATGCTATTGGTAACAATAGCTATATGCTATTGGTAACAATAGCTATATGCTAAATCCTCTTTGGTAACAATAGCTATATGCACAGATGATGATCACAACTTGTATGGATTGGAAAGCGCAGAGAAGATTAAACGACACGTTATGCAGAGAATAGTTGATTAACCAAGAGATGAATCCTTCCCTCAGATCGTATGTGCTAAAACCTTCATCTGCGTGCCTTTTCCTTTGCTATGAAGCTCTCTTTTCTTGCGTTCTCTGCGCCATCCTGTAGAAACTCCCCCTCTGTTCATTTTTATTCCCCAGATGAAGGCCCCTCTGAGTTTATTGAACGACGACTCTCCTTCTTCATTCAGATGATTTGTGTCCCAGCCTAGAACATGAAACCGGTCTCCTTCAAATCTGTCGCATACCTCTCCTACAGGTGATCAGCATAGTTCCCCCCCATAAACTTTCAGAGAACAGTACTATATAAGTCCCCTCTGGATTTGCAGCGCTTTCTTTTCTTCTCAAAACCCCCCTTTTTCCTACAAGCGGCCCCTTTTTCTCCCTAGCACACAGATTAAGTCATGCCAGTGGCCTAGATTAGATGCGTGAGATGAACTCCTCGTAACTTCATGCACCACTGATTTTCAGCGACCTTCCTCCATTGATTTTCATGCACCACTTTTAAATTCTAACTTTGCTAAATTGAGCACTTCCTCTAAAAAAAAACATGCACGATTGCCTTTATTAATAATCTATGCTTTTTTGTTAACACCACACTTTCCATACATATAATATAAGCGCAGTACCCATGAAAGTATTAGAAACACAATTGCCTCTTTGAACATCTATTTACAATGCTTGAGCACTCCATAGAGCATCTATAATTGGTGCCCAAAAATTAAGCCCAAGATAAATGATGCAATCAATATTTTGCGAAAAATACATAAAGCAGCCCATGCATGAAAGGAGGATATAGACCTTTCTTTGTACCACAAACCTCCATAATTGCCTCGGTGTTCTTGGAACTATATTTTAATTTGAAACAAGTAGAAGCGAGAGTAGAGATGAAAATCTCTACGACAGCGGGTAATTCTTGCATTGGACATCTCTCAACATATTGTCTAAACCTACGTCCTGCTAGTCTAACTATTTCCTGAGGGGTCTGTTTGAAACTATGAATCAACGAAGACGTATCATGCCTGATTCCACTTTTAGAGAATTTAGTGATGAATGACTCCATAAAGTGATGGATGTCTCTAAATTGCCTTTGTTGCAATGGTTGGAACCAAGTTAAAGTTGTGTTCTTTAACGTTAGTCCAAATGCATTGTATTGCATGAACATATCTTCTACTTGTTCTGCCCTTAGTACTTGCTTAAATTCTGCAACATGATCATAGGGATCTCCTGTCCCATCAAAATAGTTTTTCATGGACTTTACTAGCTGAGTGGGTCTCAATATTCTTGCGTGTTAACGTGGTCTGGGTATAGGAAAATCATCTCTACCACCTCGCATTCTTTGTCTTTCCACTTTGTCCGTGTCTATGGTGGTTCTATCTCTCCCTATGGGATGATTGAAACTTACTTCCAGTATTTCTTTGTTTTTCTCTCTTTGATTAGCATGGGCGGAGGATGTTCCTGCCCCTTGTTGGCTTGCATTTATGTTTGCTCGTGATGGAGGGAAGAACAAATCACCTCTCCATGTATATGTGTTTCTTGTGTGGTTACGTAACACAAATACTCTTTCTGAAGTTTCATCCAGGTATACAACCTTTCCAGGTGTATCCGGGTCCTTAAATTCGTAGATTATGATGGAGCCTACCTCACTAGGTTGTTCCATTTTGTATCTCCAAAATGCTTCATCTGTTTCTTTGTTTACGAATAATTCTATGATTCTGTTATCCTGAGGGGTCCAATCTGGAACTATACACGTACAGATTTCCCTCTAGGTGTCCTAGGTTCTTCTAATGGTTCTTTTCCTTGGGCTTTCACATCCGTCTCTAACTGAATTACACCAAACTCATTGGTATTGTTTGGCTGCGTACTTAAGATGTACATTGTTCCTTCTTTGTCTATGTATGTGTCTCTCTCGAATTTCAGCACTAGACGTTCCAATCCAATGGGTTGATTGTGCATCTGCACCACTTTTCTTTGCAAACCATCCTCATAGATGCGAGCACCTAAGTGGTTGGTTCAAAGAAATTCTAACTGAGTTCTATAGGGTCCTTCGGGTCTTTCTAATTATGCTACGTTTGACCCTCCTTCTGGTCTTTCTTTGCTAAAAGCCATTTTCGATTCACTCGTGTCTGAGCTCAACTCGTAGGGATAATTATTATTCAATTGATGTGCCCACGAGCATGCAGTAGTTCCTACGCTTGCTTCTGATGATCTAAGGCTTCGTCTATGTGTTTGCCCGATCTAAGGTTCATGAATCTACTTCCTCTGATCGTTAAGGTTCCTTGTTTTTAATTGCTTGGTTCTTTTTATTCCTTTAAGTTCTTGTCTAGATGTATGCGTCAGGAATCGACTTTCTATGGTACTTTGAGTTCTCGTTCCGTCATACTTAGGTTCTTTCCTTTAGGGTTTCGTATCGCATACTCTTACTTTAGTCTTGAACTTGAAAAATTTAGTGTCTTGAACTTGGGGCGTTCCTATCGTCGTTAATCCACAGTGCTAACGTTTAGCTTAAGCTAATAATTGACTGAGGGGGTTGAGTATTCTTCCAACCTCAAGTCAGCTTTTTCTGGTTGCCCTGATGCCCAAGAAGCCACGCTTCCCAAGCCATGCGTTCTTCATTGCCTTGCTTTGTTTGCCCTTGATTGCCCTTGCTAGACCTGTAAAATTCCACTATTAGACCAATTCTCAAATGGATGATCAAGCACTTTGATATATACACTTTTTAAGTCCCTTATGTGAACAGATGGATAAGTATGTGTTTGAAGATGAAGAGGTGTTGCAAAATCCTTGATCTACACCAGCCAAATGAACTCCAGGAGTAGATGGTGGGCCCTTTTAGCTTGCCAATGGATGTATTAGACACCCTATGTACCTTGGAAGATCACTCTCAAAAAGATAGATCAAAACAGATAAGTTGGAGTTAGCTCAGAGGTGAAAACTTGCTATTCTTGGTTCATACACCTGTCCAGTGTTTTACATAATTCTCTGAGCACAGCAGCAATTAGCTTAATTCCTCTTGGGGAAGTCTAGATAGCTTAAAGAGCTAACTTTCAAGAGTAATCTCATCAAAAA
The DNA here is from genome assembly GCA_020310875.1 of Ceratopteris richardii. Lineage (NCBI taxonomy): Eukaryota > Viridiplantae > Streptophyta > Polypodiopsida > Polypodiales > Pteridaceae > Ceratopteris > Ceratopteris richardii. Next base: position 40,361,281 of record CM035424.1, read on the forward strand.
TAACAAAGCACACACTGAGAATGAGTTTTAACAAGTGATGACATCATCCCGATTTTCACGGGCTGCTATAGAAATAGACCAGTGAGCAGAAAAATCACCATAACTCAAAATTTAGAAATCCAATGATTATGAAAATTTGTATGGTTATACTACACCGTAAGCTGAATCCAACAAGCTTTAAATCACTGAATTTGGATAAGTAACCACTGAGAAACACCTCTGACAAGATGAGTGAAAAAGTCGGGTACCTGACAGAGAGGTGAAGATGAACAGACCCTGTTGACTTCAAATGAACATAACTGAAGATTGCAACATCCAAATGACATGAAAATTTATGAGCATATAGTAGACTTATAGAGCTAACTTTACCAAGTTAAATCACTGAAAATGATGCACCAAGCTCAGAGAAAACATCTCTGCAAGCTGACTGAGAAAACTGAGAGTAATGGCAGTGAGTAGTACACTTCACAAGAACATGGAAAGATGAACTCAAATAATCATGAAAATGAAAGTATATTGCTTGTACAACACAATGACTTACTGATACATATGTGTGCCTTGTAATCACACCTTGATATGGCATAAAGCCCAGCTCTTGGAGGTCTTCACATAGGTCTCTCTAACCACGACTAAAACTGCCATCTATTTATAGTTGAGTTTGGGAGGCCAACTTCCCTCAATCACTCTCCAATCAATCAATGATTGATTTGATTCTCTACCTACCACAAATCATGAATTCGTGGCTCCTCTTTCCATTCTTGATCATGTGGACTCAACCACTTAAGATTCTCTTACTTTTACATTAAGTAAACTCCTCAAAAGTTACAAGAGGTAGTTCACAAGTGAACTTTACATAGTCTTCATTTTAAGGCTTTTTCTATGACTTTGTGGGACTCAAGCCAATACTTAGGCTTGTCATAGACTTGCTCCAACAGCTCCCCCTCAAGCCAAGTATGCTTGAGGTCTTCAATCTTCCAAGATTACCTGCAAACCAATCATAGCCTTGAATTTGCAAAGCTTTGTACCATCCAATGCTTTGGTTAGAATATCTGCACATTGTTGATGAGTGGACACATATGATATTTGAATCTCTTTGCTTAGAACCTTCTCTCGTACATAGTGATAATGAACTTCAATATGTTTAGTCCTTGCATGAAAAATAGGATTAGCAGCCAAATGAATAGAACTCATATTGTCACCAAAAATAGTTGGAGTTCCAAACTCCAATCCAAGATCTTTGAACAATGTCTTCATCCACATAGCTTCTTGTGTAGCTATGGCAAGACCTCTATATTCAGCTTCAGTAGAAGAGAGAGCAACTGTGGGTTGCTTCTTGGATGACCATGAAATAAGCTTTGAACCTGCAAAGGTAAGATAACCTGAAGTGCTCCTTCTATCTTCCTTGGAGCCAGCCCAATCTGCATCAGAAAATAGCTTCAAACCTAAATCAGATACATAAGGATAATAAAGTCCTTCATTTATGGTTCCTTTGAGATACTTGAGAATCCTTTTGGCAGCATCCATATGTGGTTTCCTTGGTGTGTGCATAAATTGGCTTAGCACACTCACACTGTAACATATATCTACTCTTGTCAATGTGGCATAGTTGAGACTACCCACTAGACTTTGATATGATGTGATGTCCTCTATGAGTTCACCTTCATGTGAGCTCAATTTGTGATTGACCTCCATTGGAGTACCTGCAATCTTACAATCTTGCATCTTGAATTTTGCCAACATGTCCTTAATGTACTTCCTTTGAGTGAGAAACAAACCATGATCTTTGTAGACAACTTCCAAACCTAGGAAGTAGGTAAGTGAACCCAAATCACTTATCTTGAACTCTTCTCTCATCTGATCTTTGATCTTCTTCATACCATCTGCATCATTTCCTGTCAATATAATATCATCTACATATACACATAGATAGATGACCTCAGAATTACTCTTTTTAATAAAGAGTGAAGGATCTGCCTTGCTTGGTTGAAAGCCTTTGTCCTGCAAGAATGAAACAAGCCTGAAATTCCAAGCTCTTGGAGCTTGCTTGAGACCATACAATGCTTTGTTAAGTTTACACACATAATCAGGATAAACTTGATTCTCAAAACCAGGTGGTTGTGCCATATATACCTCTTCTGTTATCCAACCATTCAAGAATGCATTCTTTACATCTAGTTGAAGTATCTTCCAATTCTTGGAAGAGGCAATACTAAGCAAAACCCTAATAGTAGGCATCTTTGCCACAGGAGAGAAAGTCTCCTCATAATCAATTCCCTGAGTTTGTGCAAAGCCTTTTGCCACAAGCCTTGCCTTATACCTGTTAATTGAACCATCAGAATTCTTCTTGAGTTTATAGACCCATCTTGAGCCTATTACCTTCATGGATGAAGTCTTGTGCACCAAATCCCAAGTGTTGTTTTCCTCAAGTGCTTCAATCTCTTCCTTCATTGCATGCTTCCATTCTGTTTTTGCTTTGGCCTCTTCAAATGATGATGGCTCCTCTTGGTTTATGTCCTGTGCTATGTAGATAGAATGTTTAGTTACTAATGAGGTGTCAAACCCATACCTTTATGGTTTTTTCTTTTCCCTCATAGATCTTCTTAGGCCATGATGTGATGATTCTGCCTCATGTCCAAGTTCCTGCAATTTTGCTTTACCTTTAGACTTCCATGCTTTGATCTTTTCCATCTGAGATTCTTCATCATCCTCTGAGGTGTCTTGTTCTTCAACCTTCGGTTGTTCTCTACCAAGCTTTGGAAAATCTTCTTCAAGATTATATGGTAAATTGACCTTCCTGCATGAATCTTCATACCATGAATTGTTCTCATCAAAAACTACATCTCTGCTTACCAAGAATCCTTTGTTGGTAGGGTTGTATAACCTGTAGCCCTTTTGATTGTTGTCATATCCAATAAATACACACCTTTCTGCCTTTGGATCCATCTTGCCTCTAACCTGTGAAGGAACATGAGCAAAAGCAATACATCCAAAAATTTTACAATGATCTAAGCTTGGTCTTCTTCCATTCCAAGCCTCATATGGAGTCATCCCATCAAGGGATTTTGAAGGCAACCTGTTAATCAAGTAAGTGGCTGTAGATACAGCCTCAGCCCATAAGTAATTAGGTAAATGCTTTTCATTTAACATAGACCTTGCAGCTTCAACAATTGTCCTATTCCTCCTTTCTGCCACTCCATTTTGCTCAGGATTGTACCTTGTAGTTACCTCTCTTTTGATTCCTCTTTCTTGAAGAAAAGAATCAAAATCATGGGAGAAGTATTCTCCCCCTCCATCTGACCTTAGCCTTTTTAGTGATTTACCTGTTTGATTCTCCACAAGAGCCAAATATCTTTTGAAACATGAAAAAACTTCATCTTTGTGTTTCATAAAGAATAGGATAGTCCATCTGCTGCAATCATCAATAAAAGAAACATAATACCTTGATCCAGATATTGAAGCTTCCTTGCTAGGTCCCCATACATCTGTATGAACCAACTCCAAGAGATCTCCATGCATATAACCTTTCTTCATGAATGGTAACCTGTGAGACTTTCCAAATTGACATGCACTACACTTATAAATCATATGTTGTTTTGACAAATTAGGAAGTCCAAGTACACTTTGGTCCCTGCAGATTTGCTTTAATGACCTTTCACCAATATGTGCTAACCTTTTGTGCCATACTTCCAATTCTGTGAGTGTCTGACTACCATAATTAAAGAGAGCAATGTTTCTAGTGTCCTGTAATTCAAATGTGAACAATCTACCTGTCTTTTCACCTTTTGCAATTCTTCTGAATCCTTGACTTGGATCTTCAACAAATGCTCCTGCTTTTGTGAACCTGACTTGCAACCCTTTCTCTACTATCTGCCCAACACTTATCAAATTCTTTGTAATGGTAGGGACATAGAGTACCTTACTGAGTAGGTTGATGTTTCCATCAGGTGCTTTGACATTGCCTATTTTCTCCACAGGATGTTTTGTATCATCTCCTGTTTGTACCTCATGCTTATTCCTTGGATCTTCTAAATCTGATAGGAGTGCCACATTTCCTGCCACATGATTTGAACAACCTGAATCTATGTAGAAAACATGCTCATCAGATTTACCTTGTGGCATAGCCATGTTCATGATCAATAATGAATCCTCTTTGTTTGAGTCTTCTGTGTAGTTATTGTAGTCTCTCCTTCCTTTGTAGCCTCCTTGATAGTTTGAATGATTGTAGTTGTTGTAGTTTCCATGGTAGTTTTTGAACCTTCCTCTTGAGTATCCATAACTTCCTCTATTGTATCCTCTGCCTCTTTGATTCCTGGAATTCCTAAAGCAATTTTCAGTTGTATGATTAGTTAATCCACAAATAGAACATGAGTTGGAGTCTTGGGATCTCCCCCTGCCTTGTCTACCTCCTCTTCCTCTACCTCTGCCATGTCTTCCTCTTCCTGCACAGTTAGCTTGATATGTACCTGCTTCATCATCCACTTTCTTTGCCTTTCCTTTGTTATCTTTGGACTTGCTTTTATCAGTGTATAAAGCTGAAGATTGATTACCTTTAGAGCTTTCTCCATTTTTGATAAGCTTTGCCTCTTGAGTAAGTAGTTGTCCAATGAGTGTGTTGAAATCAGGTACATGCATGTCCATGTACAAATCCATAGCTGTGGTGAATGCTTCCCACTTGTCATCTCCCTTCAAGCCATTGATCACCTACCTTACAATTTGCTCTTCATCTATTACCTCTCCAATGCTTCCCAACTGATCCGCTATGTCCTTGAGCTTTGTGACAAAATCAGTCACATTTTGTTTGGGAGCCTTCTTGAGAGTTGTGAAATCCAGCCATAGTTGATGCTTCCTAGCTTTAGTACTTGAAGAAAAGAAAGCTTCAAGTGCATCCCACACTTCCTGAGATGTCTTAAAGCTTCTAATGTGAGGCAACAAAAAATCTGAGATAGAGTTGAGGAGATAAGACCTTGCAAGTGCATCCTTGGAGCACCATGTGCTCAATCTTTCTTGCTCTTCTTGTGTTGGTTGACTTTTGTTCCTGAAACTTGGCATAACTTCATCTCCAGCCACATAACCATATAAACTTCTACCTTGGAGATAAGCTTCCATTCTTAATGACCAAGCTGAGTAGTTACCTCTGTCCAATTTGTCAATTGATGAAGGAAATCCATCTGCCATGTTGTCCAACCTTGCTCTGATACCACTGTGAAGAGATGGATAAGTATGTGTTTGAAGATGAAGAGGTGTTGCAAAATCCTTGATCTACACCAGCCAAATGAACTCCAGGAGTAGACGGTGGGCCCTTTTAGCTTGCCAATGGATGTATTAGACACCCTATGTACCTTGGAAGATCACTCTCAAAAAGATAGATCAAAACAGATAAGTTGGAGTTAGCTCAGAGGTGAAAACTTGCTATTCTTGGTTCATACACCTGTCCAGTGTTTTACATAATTCTCTGAGCACAGCAGCAATTAGCTTAATTCCTCTTGGGGAAGTCTAGATAGCTTAAAGAGCTAACTTTCAAGAGTAATCTCATCAAAAATAACAAAGCACACACTGAGAATGAGTTTTAACAAGTGATGACATCATCCCGATTTTCACGGGCTGCTACAGAAATAGACCAGTGAGCAGAAAAATCACCATAACTCAAAATGTAGAAATCCAATGATTATGAAAATTTGTATGGTTATACTAGACAGTAATTTGAATCCAACAAGATTTAAATCACTGAATTTGGATAAGTAACCACTGAGAAACACCTCTGACAAGATGAGTGAAAAAGTCGGGTACCTGACAGAGAGGTGAAGATGAACAGACCCTGTTGACTTCAAATGAACATAACTGAAGATTGCAACATCCAAATGACATGAAAATTTATGAGCATATAGTAGACTTATAGAGCTAACTTTACCAAGTTAAATCCCTGAAAATAATGCACCAAGCTCAGAGAAAACATCTCTGCAAGCTGACTGAGAAAACTGAGAGTAATGGCAGTGAGTAGTACACTTCACAAGAACATGGAAAGATGAACTCAAATAATCATGAAAATGAAAGTATATTGCTTGTACAACACAATGACTTACTGATACATATGTGTGCCTTGTAATCACACCTTGATATGGCATAAAGCCCAGCTCTTGGAGGTCTTCACATAGGTCTCTCTAACCACGACTAAAACTGCCATCTATTTATAGTTGAGTTTGGGAGGCTAACTTCCCTCAATCACTCTCCAATCAATCAATGATTGATTTGATTCTCTACCTACCACAAATCACGAATTCGTGGCTCCTCTTTCCATTCTTGATCATGTGGACTCAACCACTTAAGATTCTCTTACTTTTACATTAAGTAAACTCTTCAAAAGTTACAAGAGGTAGTTCACAAGTGAACTTTACATAGTCTTCATTTTAAGGCTTTTTCTATGACTTTGTGGGACTCAAGCCAATACTTAGGCTTGTCATAGACTTGCTCCAACACCTTAACCTTTGGTAAAATTTTCCTCCAAAGCCCCCTTTCTTTCCTAGTCCCACAGATGGTCTACCGTTCAGGCCCTCGGGGGTAAAAACTGACAAACAAGTTTTTCTCCAAATATGAGCTAAGGGGTCTCCTATGAGCTTAATGGTCCAAAAATTTTCTAAAAATAGCCCCAAATTTGGTCAAAAAATCAAACTCTAAAAATTGCGTTTGGGGTGGACAATCGCGATGGTATGCAACAATCGCGATGGTCTGGGACCGTCGCGATGGTCCAGGTGAACCGTCGCGATGGCGTGGCACAATCGCGATGGTCCGAAGGAGCGAACTGTCGTGATGGTCGGAAATGAATGATTGCGATGGTCCGAAGATGAATGATCGCGATGGCGTGATCTGCGAACCATCATGATGGCGTGAGTGAACAATCGTGATGGCATGAATGAACCGTCGCGATGGTCTAATCGGCGAGCAATCATGATGGCATCATTCAACGGTCAACGGGACAATCGCGATGGCGTGGGCCCGTCGCGATGGTCACGAGGCACGATGGCTTGAGCCTATCGTGATGGTTCAAATTTTGAGGCGTCGTGATGGTCTGAGGGTATTGTCGCGATGGTCTAGCTTGCCACATGGCAGCATCGGCGCGATGGCATGAGCCAAACGCGATGACGTGGGGTCGACGGGATCGTCGCGATGGTTCAAGTGAACCGTCGCGATGGCTCAAGTGAGCCATCGTGATGGTGTGAGACCATCACGATGGTCCGACCGAACCGTCGTGATGGCATGAGCCAATCGCGATGGTGTGACACAATCACGATGGCGTGAGCCAATCACGATGGTCCACCAAAATGCAAATTTTGCAAATGCAACAATGGATTCCTATATACGCAAGGGTCGCCTACACGCTGGTGAACTTGCTTACCTTAAATTCCGTACTTGGCAGACCATCGCGATGGTCTGACACAGTCGGCATTTTCTGACAGAAAGTGATTTTCTTACCTTTTTGCAACTTTCCTGATGCACTGGAGCACTGCATGCAAGAAAACTCAAAAACACAATAGCACATGCAAGCACAAAAGCTCTCTCTCTCTCTCACACATGCACAAATGAGGGGAAATGAGGAGAATGGGTGGATATGGTGAATTTTTTGATTTTTTCGGAGTGGAAGATGATGATGCGATGATGAAGATGGAGTATGGGGGAGGTGAAAAACACCAAAAA